>JAFEMH010000482.1:0-600000 GCA_022495995.1 Adenophora triphylla var. japonica
AATGTAGGCATGTACTTCTTGTAAGTCACTTCAGCTACATAAATAGGCAATAAATGATCTTTGATATATGTATACCATTTTGCATACTTGGAGCATCCCCTTTTTTGGCATCTAGGTTTTCTCATTCTTATGTAAAGAACTGTCAAGAATTTGTCAGTTGAAGTAGTTCATATCCGAAATATTTATTCTGTTTGTGTCCTATTGTCATGATTCCATCTCCAATCTGGTTGCATGTGTTCATCACTTCATTTGGCTATAGCAAACTAAACAAGGAATCTCTAATACGTAATCATTTTACACTTGATAGAGTCATGTAATTTGATTGGGGAAATCCACCATATTTGTGTCAACCTGTCATAGATCCCACTCTATACAGGACTCATAATACTAGCATTTTGTTACGACTAAAGTACTACTATCCATCTGCAGAACAATCGACCGTCGAAAAAGGTTGATTATAGCGATGGATGCTGCTTTTGGAATGGAATATCTGCATGGGAAGAACATTGTGCACTTTGATTTAAAATCCCATAACTTTCTCGTGAATATGAGAGATCCTCAGCGACCAGTATGCAAGGTAGCCAACCTGACCTTGGACATTCATTTTATTTTCATCTATGCTTCTTACTCCTTCCGTCCCAAAAAGAATGTCCATTTTGAATTTAAGGGATTTTGTGAAATGTTGATTTTTAGTAGGAAAAAATCATGAACATTCTCGCTATTCACTTTCAAAATTATAGTTTTGCAAAAATAATGAACTATGAATTATTATTTTTCGAAAAAAAAAACATTTAGAGACAAAGTTAGTTGAACGCAAAGTTTCAAAAGGTCATTCATTTTGGGACAAAAAAAGACATTCAATTTGAGTACGGAGGGAGTACTTAAAAACTATTATGATGTACAATGTTAAAATCCTACCTGTACCTTCTTAGATTGGTGATCTAGGCTTATCAAAGATTAAGCAAAAGACACTTGTCTCTGGTGGTGTACGAGGAACAATTCCATGGATGGCTCCAGAGCTTCTGAACACCGAGTGCATGGTCACTGAAAAGGTAAGATTCTCATCCTTGATATATATATATATATATCACATCTCAGTAGTTTTGTCACATTCGTCCATTTTCATGTGATGACCTTGGTTGTATGTATAGGTTGATGTCTACTCGTTTGGAATTGTCATGTGGGAACTGTTAACAGGAGAAGAGCCTTATGCAAAGACGCGATCAGACGATATGATTGGTAAGTATGTTTTATTACGCAAGGGGCAAGCCAACCAAGTGGTGGACCCAGGACAAACTACACCACAAATTGCAAATTTAACTCTAAATTGAAAATATCAATACAACAACAGAATTGTAGCCCTGAAACAGCAATTGAAATAGCCCTTAATTTATCAAGTTGGTGCACCTTATTTTTTTTAGCTAAATGGGAAAAACTCAGTGCACCCATGAGACACGCGTCAACAGTGGTGAATTTGTGTTCATGCAAGAGAATAAAATCATTTTTGTGTTTTTGTTTGTGACGTTTAGGTGGTATAATCAGAGGGACGCTACGACCAGAAATCCCAAGCTGGTGTGACCCAATGTGGAGATCACTGATGGAGAGATGCTGGTCGTCGGATCCAGAGGTTAGGCCAGATTTCTCAGAGATTGCCAAGGAGCTACGAGCTATGGCAGCAACCATGAACATAAAGTAGTAATCTCCGAGAGAATCTTATTGAATTTTGAGAGAGTTTCATGTTAAATTAGAAGTGTCGTTTTTTACTGTAAAAAGATTTGTAGAGATCGAGGGCATGCTGAGACGTGATAAGATTTTGGCCGTCCAGTGTTTTATAGACCCAGGCAAGTGTAGTGTTAAATCTTGTAAACTTGGTCTTCTTTTTTTCAGGTTATTAGGGTTTATAAGACTGTTATGCATTGTTGTACTTGGAGAATGATTATACCTTATTGCACCCTCTCCCATATTTGCAGTTTTAAGGTATACTAGAGTTCAATTTTGTCTGTTGGATCAGTTCATGAAAGATATGATTGTCATTTCGCTCTTAAACTTGTACCACTATGGGTCCTCAGATTTGAAAATAGAGAGTCAGATAAAGATAAAGAAGACGGTAAGTTTGTCGATTTGAAAATAGAGATAACGATAAAGTAGACGATAATGACTAAAAGATACTCCCTCCGCCCCACAATAATTCGTAAAAAGATCCCTTTTGGGCGTCCCACAATAATCTGCACTTTCTCAAAATGGAAATGGGACCCACTTCTCTCTACTCACAACATTTTTCAAATTTACTATTCTCTCCACTCATTCTCTCTCCTATTTTACTTTTACACTCACAACACATTACCTTTATTACTTTTTACCTTAATTCCCGAGTCGACACAAAAAATGCGTAGAATTGTGGGACGGAGGGAGTATATAAGAGGATAATAAAATGGTAATAATCTTTTACTGCTAAAGTTCAGGTCTTCTCTGTATCATTTTATTTATTGTCAAAGTTCAAGTCTTCTGTATTATTTTACTTATTACACTTTTAGTATCAGATCCAGTAATTAATTGAACATTTGGATGATCTTATTATAATTATGTATTAGCCTTATGATTATGTGTTAGAGATTGACATATTTGGATGATGACCTAATTGTTATGATTATGTATTAACCGTCCGTCTTTAAATAAATAATTGGAAAAGTTTATCTTATAAAATAAAAAATTGGCATTTATTTATTTTGAGAAAGAGGAGTCTATATTCCAGGATAGCGCGCCTAACTTGTGCCCTTTTGGCGAAAGGAAGGCAGCTAGGAGCTGAAGTCAATGCCTGTATGAGTCAATGGGTAACGGCCCTTCTCCATTCCAAGAAAATTTCATATCTGCCCCTGTAATTTTAGTAGTCTTCGGTTCAACTACTTGAACAGTCCATTTTCAGTAAAACAAAAGTAAAGCATTTTTATTTTGTTTTTGTGGCAAATTAACGCAAGAATTGGAAAGTGAAAATCACACTTCATAAATGGGGGGATTTACGATATAATTTCTCAAACTTATCAATTTTACCTTATAAAACAAGCAATATTTAATCTAATCATATAATCTCTAGCTCAATAAGTATACCCTCCCATCATTTTACTAAGTTCACCTTCTCATTATTTTACTAAGTCCACCATTTTTATCAATTTACTTTCTCTCCAACCACCATCACCTTAGGTCACCCCTCCCTATCTTCTCCGGTCAACAACTCCGGCAACCATCAACTTCGGCGACTTTTTTTTTTACGTCTGCGACCAAACAACTGAGAACTTAACTTATCAGTAAGTTCTCAGTTGTCAACTAAACTACTAAAAACACGATCAACTCCAGCGACCACCAACTCCGGCGACCAAACAACTGAGAACTTAACTTATTAGTAATTTCTCAATTGTCAACTAAACTACTAAAAACAAGATCAACTTCGACGACCACCAACTACGGCTACCTCTTCGGCGACCAAACAACTGAGAACTTAACTTATCAGTAAGTTCTCAGTTGTCAACTAAACTACTAAGAACACGATCGATTCCAACGATCACTAACTCCAGCGACTAAATAACTGAGAACTTATCGATAAATTCTCAGTTGTCAACTAAACTACTATGAACACGATCAACTCTAGCGACCACCAACTCCGGCGACCGCTCCGGTGACAAAACAACTGAGAACTTAACTTATCAGTAAGTTCTCAGTTGTCAACTAAACTACTAAAAACATGATCAACTCTGGCGATCACCAACTACGGTGACTAAACAACTGAGAAGTTATCAGTAAGTTCTCGATTGTCAACTAAACAACTAAGAACACAATCAACTCCGACGACCTATACGGCGGCCAAACAACTGAGAACTTAACTTATCAGTAAGTTCTCAGCAGTCTCCATTAAGAACATATCAACTCCGACGATCACCAACTACGGCAACCAAATAACTGATAACTTATCAGTAAGTTCTCAGTTATCATATATTTACAGTAGCATATAAAATTAAGTTTTCACATAAAACAAATACCAAAATCGGTGTCATATTTCACAAGTCTACACTTATAAATGCAAATAATTATGACCCTCACCCATAGTTACAATTACATGAATACCAACAATGGTGATCAACTTCTTCAATATTTGAAGGGTAACAAAATCCAATGAAAAATTGCCTAATCTAAAAACCTCGTACTAAGATTTTCGTTGTATCCACAGGTAAACAAGACAGTTCGTGACCATAAATAGATGGAAATAATCTGATTAAACAAAAATCAACAAACCTTTCCTCCATGAGAGGAGAAGAAAATTAGTATCAAACCACAAACCTTTAAACGAAGAACCACGCGAATTTACTGTAGTTCCTAATAGCAAAACCGAAAATGCACTGAAGTTTGCTAGAGACTGCAATCCATCACCTTATGGCACAAATCTGACCCGATTCAGAGAACTTGGAGGCGTGAAAGATAGATTTGTGTTGGTCGGAGATAAGGGAGGTGGCGACCGGAGATGGGAAGGGGAAAAAGAGCCCGAAAGTGGGGAGGTGAGAGATTGTCGGAGAGGGAGGGTGGGGGTGACAGAGCAGTGGCGGATCCAGGATTTTTAAACCAGGTGGGCTTGATATTCAAAAATATTGTAAACAGTGACAACCATGAAAAATAACTTCATTTATCGAAAAAAGAAGTTACATATAGTCGATGACTTAAAGAGTTTTAAACATTACATACATGCATATAAAAGAGCATAAGCTAACTAAATCTAACTCTACGAGTCCCTAAAGCCTCAAACTCTTTAATCACCTCGTCGTTGCTAATACCTGCAGCATATTCTTTCTCGATATGAAGTACCATACAATCACCAAGAAACTCATCATCCATCTTGTTTCTAAGTTTATTCTTGATAATGTTCATAGCTGAAAATGCTCTTTCAGTGGTTGCGGTAGAAACAGGAATAGTCATAACTAAACAAATCAACCTGTAAAGCATAGGAAATAATATTGGCTTCCTTGTTTCAGCTAATGTTCGGCACAAGTCTGCAATAGATTCCAACTTCTCAAATTTTGGATCCTTACGCATCACTCTCTCATAAAATGGACACTCTAATTCTAGAGCATACATTTCAGTATCATCAAAGTCCCCTGGATAAAACTTCTTTGCAAGATCACATACACCGTCACGTGAAAAATTTCTAAAGTTATCACGAGGATCCAATGTTGAGCTAAGTATAAGAAGTTTTGATGTTTGGTCTGAGAATCTTCTGTCCAACTCACTCAGCTGAAGATCAAGTAGAGCATTGAATACATCCATACGGTAATGATGCTCAATCGTAATGAAATCTCTTTGTTGACAAGCGCGACCCGTACCATCCTTGTAACGAGCACTCATATCAGGCATATCAATATCATGCTTGAGACAGAAGATTCTACATCACTTAACAAGTTTTCCCAACCTTCTTCCCTCATCTCTTGAATAAGTGATTTTGTATGTCCAACAAAATTCATTGCATCCATAAAGTCAATCGACTTTTTCTGTAATGTCTGACAAAGAACTTCAGTTGTCTTCTTAACTTTGTGCATCAGAAGCAAACAAAATACAAAATCAAATGTTCTCATAGATTTAAGAACTATCTTAGCTTCTACTCGTACTTCTGAAGAGGCATGCTCAATCATATCCCAAAGTGTTTGTTTGATTGAACTAAACAGCTCAATCAAACTTCTAATAGATCGAAAATGTGAGCTCCATCGAGTAGCACCGTGTCTTTGCAACGTACGAACTTGATTAGCGCCGTAACCTGACTCAAGATGTCCACATGCTATCAAATTAGCAATTTCCTCCTTTCTAACCTCTTTTAATGCAGAATGTCGCTTAGCAGAAGAATCTACAAAATTCACAATTAAAGTCAAGGTTGAGAAAAATTGTCAAATGTTTTGCACTCCCTTAGCTGTAGCGTTTAATGTCAAATGCAAACGATGTGCAAAGCAATGCACATAATATGCGTAAGGACAATTGTGACACCCCAATTATTTGTTCCATTTTGAGTATATATATTTGTGTTTTAAAATAATGTTATTATTTTAAAGATCATAATAATAATAAGTAGTGTTCAGTTTAGAAATAATAATAGTAAAAGTAAAGTAGTAATTTTTGGGTAAGTAGCATTTTATTATGAGACAGAGGGAGTAATAACAATAATAATAATAAAAGAAATATGGGACGGATTTGTTGGAAAAGAAATTGAATGTGGTTTTGGATTGTCGAACCCATTAATTTAGATTATTTTGCATGAAAAATTCTTGACAACAAAATGGTTCTTCACGTGGCTATTGTAGACGTGTAATTTTTAGTAACAAAGAAGTGGAATTTCTTTGGCCATCAAGTGTAGTATTAACATTAAGCTTGAGGTTTCAGGGTCCTTAGGAGCCCCCCGGGCACATCCATTCAGTTAAGGAAGCGGCATTGCTGGGCTTGCAACCTCAGTGTGGGGAGTTCAACTACCGCGTTGTAGGAGGGCTCCCTTGGGGCCAGGAGTATAAGGGGTGCTGCCACCCTGGCTGATTTGGGCATATCCGCGATTTACCTTCGCTAGGACACTGTGGGGCCGGGAGCTAGTGGTCCAGGACTAACTCGGCGAAGCTGGGGAACCTGGGTATCAAAAAAAAAAAAAAAAACATTAAGCTTGAGGTGGATTTTATTTGGTGACTCCTCCCTATTAACAAGTAATATCTATACTTTGGAAGCTTAACTATTTATGGGTCAAGAGAGTTCGTTGAGGAGTTAAAGAATGCAATAATAAGGTTTGAGCCGTGTACTGTTTATGTACTGAGTTTGCTATGGAATTAATTTGGTGATCCGATTTTAACAGTTTTGAGGTAAGGAGACTACGCATTATTGATTTTGTGTCAGTTTAGTCATTTTATTTATACCCCTATTATCGTCGTACTCCTCTTTATTGACACGTATATTTATTGTTCGGTTTGATTTGATACTTGCTTTGGCTTTGGATTTGCTCGATAAATATTATTATGGTATTGAAAGCATGCTTATGTGATTTGGTTCTCAAATAATGAGATTTGTTATATGAAATGGTTCAATGGGGCTAATTATGTGACGGTTGCAGTGGGCTCGATTATTGTGTTCGAGTTGGGTCGGCTCCATTGAGGGCGGCCAACTATTTGTTTCGGTTGTTGTTCTCCCACTGGACCCGAACATAATTAGGACATTGAACTGTGAATCGATTGATATTCGATTTATGATATGGGTCTTTTTGGCAAGTCCATATTTATTATCTGATGAATAGTGTTATTTGATGTTTGTGTTTCATTTGACTTCTGTGATACTACGTATCCCCTCTCTTACTGAGCTTTCCCAAGCTCACCCCCCTCCAGTTTATATTTTGCAGTTGATTGCAGATTTGGGCTCAGAGCAGTTTAGGAGCACTTTGGAGTTAATAGAAATACCTTGTATCATATTTTTTTTTGGAGATTTTAAACTTGTAATATTTGAACATTTACGAAATTATAAGCATGTGAAATTTTCGAGGCGTTACAACAATCCTCAAGAAACAATGCTTGCAACCCATTGTAAATACCTCTCATATTGCTAGCTCCATCGTATCCTTGACCACACATATTTTTCACTTGAAGATTGTACATAGTAAGCACTTTACATATCTCATTTTTTAAGAGTTTGTGAGGTAGTGTTAGGAACACTCACAATCTTAAAAAACCTTTCTCGGATCATACCTTGACAATCAACAAATCTCAAAATAATGGCCATTTGTTCCTTACTGGAGATGCCTACCGCTTCATCAACAAGAATATAATACTTTGAATCTCCAACTTATTCACGTATTTTGTCCCTGACTTTGTTACCAAGAATACTTAATATTTGCTTTTGAATTGTCGGACTTATATACTTAGCATTTGCAGGAGCATTCAACACAACTCTGTCAACCTCCACACTCATTCTTGAAAAAGAATTGATAACTTCCCTGAAGTATCCAACATTCAATGAGTTCTCAGATTCATCATGACCTCTGAAAGGAGCACCTTGATTAGCTAGCAATCTAACACTTTCAATTGATGCCTTAAGCCTCAACCGATTGTCTTCCACATCTTTAGATGATTTTGAAAGAAAAGCTGCTTCAATTTGTTTGTTCGGGTTCATCAAACCATCCCATTTTTGCATTGCTTCATTATGGGGAGATTGAATACCTCCAACATGCTTTACAAATGCATTATCACTCCTCTTCCAGGCTTTAAAACCGTCTCTAGTGAACGGTGTATGTGTATGGTGAGAATCTTGGGTATCAAATAAGAAACAAGGGAAGCAATATGCACTGTCAGACTCAATTGAATACTCAAGCCATGTATTATCTTTGAACCATGAAAACTGAAATTTACGTTGTTGATTCCCATGTTGAGTTAAGGGATATGGACCCTCAGGTTGACATGGACCCATAGTAACATAGACTCTTCTAACATAATCACGTTCATTCACCGGATATTTCCATATAGCACATCTCTTTTCAGGATCCCTTTCAATAGCATTGACATAATCTTCTTTTTGTAAAGGAGACTCTAAAGACACCGGTTGGACATTTGTAGTTGGGGAGGAGGCTAACATAGGCTCGAAAACATCGTGTGAACTTGTAACTTTAAAAGTAGACTTTGAAAACCACGAATCAATAAATTTTGTTCGCTTTGATTGCGGCTTCTCACTTGTCATTTTAGCTTAACACACCTAATGATTTAGATCAATTATATAAATAAGTAGTTACTACAAACTTAAAATGCAAATATTAAGTATACATGCCTAAACTAAGCACTTTCCTACACTACAGTTCTCTATCATCGAATATATACATTCACAAACACAGTGGAATGCCTACAGTTTGCTGAAAATTCCAATATCATCAGATAAAATTTGTTATAAATTCCAGTAACAGCATATCAGCTGCACTTATCAAAATTAATATTTTCAGCAAATGGGGAATAAGAATGGAATGTTCTAGTAAAATTGCTTCCTCAAGTTGTCTATTGACTCATAAAATTTCTTGTAATTATATTATTTGCAACTCTAATAGAAGATCTAGAGTTAAGAAATTGGAAAGTTAGGCACCATAAGGTAAGGTGCAGCGCACGAGGCATAGGCTTAATGAAATTCAGAAAACAATCAAACCAAAAACAAAAAAATCAAAAGATAAAGAGTAATAAAACAATCTCTTGAATTGAATGAAAAAAACAATCTTTTGAACAAGAATAAAAATGAGCATTGGACTGGTTTCAGTTACAAAAACAAATCAAAAGATAAGGAGTAAATGAAAAAAGATTCATAACATTTAGAAAATAAATCAATCAAGAAGAAGGCTTATTATTCAATTAATAGGCAAGATGAACATAAAAAATGAGACGGAAACGAATCGGAAAATGAAGAGGAGATCAAAGAAAATCAGAAGCTTTGATAAACCCAACAAAATCTGTAGAAATGGCGTTCAACTGGCTTCCTTGTTGATTCTCGTTCCACTGTGTGCGGGAAGATTCTGGAGTGGAGAACGATGAAGAGAGAGAGAGAGAGAGAGAGAGAGAGAGAGAGAGAGAGAGAGAGAGAGAGAGAGAGAGAGAGAGAGGGATTGCGTGTAAAGTTATAAGGATGAAGAGTGACGCTGACTGACTGGCTTTTTTTAAATGTGTGGCGTGGGAGAGATAGTGTGTACTTGTGGGCATAATAATTTTTATTTTTTTTCTAAAAATCTGGGATGGGCTTGAGCCCTACCCACCCCTCACTTGGATCCGCCGGACCGCCGCCCCTGTGACAGAGGTCGCGTAAAGGAGAGGGTTGGGCGGGAGGGAGTCACCGGAGTAGAGGGGGACGGTCGCCGGAGTTGGGGAGATCGTGGAAGTTGGGGAGGGGAGGGGAGGGGTTTGTCGGAAATGGGGTGACAGGAGAGAGGGAGTAGAGAGAGAAAATATGTGTGTGTGTGTGTGAGAGAGAGAGAGAGAGAGAGAGAGAGAGAGTGATGTGGGGAGGGGTGTGTGAGAAAGACATTTCAAATGAATTAAGGAATTATATGGTTAATTTATTTTTAGAGTAGGATTAGGAGGTAGAATTGATAATTTTATGTATTAGGATGTAGTTTGGGTTAGGGTGATGAATTAGGACTTAATTTTCTCTTATAAATATAAACAAAAGTTTATTTTATAGAATAAATAAAAATTTCAATTCATAAAAAATATTGCAACTACGATCCAAGATTCAAAAATGACAAGTTTTTACAGTATTTTTTTGGCTCATTATCGCTAGTAATTTAATGGAGTATTTACTTTTGAACTCGCAAACCAATTAACTTGCTTACTTTTTCGTTGGTTTGGTCAGATCATAAGGCGGCGGCCTCTCTCGAGTCTCTGGATACAAAATCAAACTCAAAACAACAAGACAAAACGGCGCCGACAAAAAAAAAAAAAAAAAGTAAATAAACCAACCAATAATTTAGAAATAGAAAAAAGAAAATAAAAAATAGAGTGGCCGCCATGATTCATGAGAATTCCGTCAATATATGGTAGTCCCATTTTACCCTTCACACTCTAAATTTATTTCAAACGTTCAAACCTTCATTTGCTCTCTCTCTCTCTCTAGAAAGTAGAGAGCAACCAAGCAGCTGCCCCATTCTCCCCCTCACCCACCTCCAACTTTTAACTCATTTACCTCTAGGGTTCGTCGATTCATCATCAACAATTAACCTTTGATTCCCTGATCCTAATCGAATTCATCCGCCTGAAACCCAACAACTGGTACTATTTCTTCCCCTTTTCCCTTGTATTTTTCTTCTTCTTTTTGATGTTCCTTTTCTCTCTCGGGTAGAATTGATAGAAGTCGTAATCTATTTCTTGATTGTATTTGTATTAACTATTGTGTTTCGGATCAAGGTTTGTTTTTGTTTATCCCCGGAAGTGGAAATTTGGGATGATTGCTACGGTTTTGATGATGTGAATTTCATGTTTATCTTTTTTTGTGTGGATAGTTATCTGATTGTTTCTTGATAGAGTTTTGATTTTTTGTTCTTTTATGTGCTTGTTCCATGTGTAAAATTTTAGCAACTGTTGGGTGTTTGTTGGTTTATGTTGTTGCGGTTTACGAAGGTATGAAAAATTGAGGTGGAGGTGGGAAAAATGCTATCTTGTGTTGAAAAGGATTTTGTGATTGGCTGTACAGAAACTTATTTTCAGGATATGATAAAGAGATTATTGACATGGAAAGACAGTTATCATAGGTTACTGAAGAGGGTCCTCGAGTGAGTTAATGCAATCTTTCGCACAATTGAAGGGCGTAAAAACAGGAATTTTACTTTTCTTTTTCGAACATTTTGCTGCTGTGACTAGTTCAGATTCGAGTTAAGTTTTGATAGCCTGTTGGCATTCTATGAGCTTGTGTTCATGGTTAGGTGTTTTGAGGAGAATGCAAGACTGAATACTCCATTTCTTATGAAAGAGGTTGCGAGTTAAAAGTGAAACTGAAGTTGAATGGTCAATTCCGTAGTTTGGCCTATCTCCTCTAATGTTCATTGAATGGATTTCAATCTGGAAGCGTGGAAAAGATGCTATTTGTGATGTTGAAAGGGCAATAATATAGAAGAAAAGAAAGAAAGAAATGATGCAAAACTATTAAGTTATGCTATGCCATGGCGCCGATACTTGGAATGTATTGGCTTGATAAATCAAAAGTCTAAACACTAGGGGGGGGGGGTTCTACTAGGTCTGGTGGTAGTTGTTTGTTTCAGTATAAGTCAAATACATATAATTTTAGTTTGTATCATGAAACCTTAGGTACTAGTAGTTTCCGGCTAACATGTATTGAAATACTTAGAAAGTTTCATATGTGATTGCCCCCTGCCATCATGTTGATAGTCTTGTTTTGAACAGTCCAACAACCTTTAGGGTATATTAGTGCCTAACAGAGTTATTATTTTCTAACTTGATATTTTGTAAATGATGTAAAGGGGTTGCAGCGGAATAATAAAACGGATAGGCAAATAATTGAATCAACAACTATTTGACCCAATTCGAATTGAATCAACAATTGAATTAGGGTTTGAAGAGGTAAACACCAAGAAGATGAGAACCTTCACAAGGAATTCAAAGAATTCCAACAAGAATCTCTTACGAGAGTCTTCTGCAAGTCAATTAAGACCCAAAGGGAAAAACCCACAATTGCAAAGCAATCAAATTAATTTTATTAATCAAAATAGTCTTATTTTCGGAATACAACCTTAGGCCTATTTTATAGTGCCCATAAAACTTGAAAAACAATCCAAAACCTTCTAGAATTACTCCTAACCTATATGGTAACTAATAGGACTCAAAAACTAGTTAATCTCCTCAAAATCTTCTCTAAAATCACCTCTAATCATTCTATTAAAATAAATGACGAAAATAAGAAATAAAATATAAACTACAACAAATTAAATCCTAAAATACTAATTAAAATACAAAATAATTAATATATTTGACTTTGTCAAATATTTCTTGGACCGGATTACATCATTCACCCCCACTTGAAAAAGGATTAGCCCCGAATCCTCGTTCGATCTTTGGAAAGTGCCGTCCCACTTAAAAATATATTTCGAATAAATCTTCTTTTTAAGCACACATTGACGTAAGATGATCTCTTCCCGATATAAAATTATTCCATCCTCCTTGTGTTGATCTTCCACCCCTTCCTCCCATTGATCAACAATGATCAATAAATCTTCAAAAATAACTTCTTTCTTGTTGTGAACAAGACCCAAATTTTCATCAAACATTGGGAGTTTTGAACAATCAATATCAACCTCTTCCTTCTCCTTGAATTCAACTAGGACATTATCATGTACTATAATATTTGAAGTAAAAATATCACTACAAACCTGAACAATGCTCAAATTTTCTTTGGACTCATACGTAACCTCCTCATCAAAAGCTTCTTCTTGAGTAAGAGATTCTTCAATAACAAGGCGACGTTCTTCCTCGTCAAGACGCTTCAATTCAGCCTCCCTTCGTGCCTCCAAACGCCGAATTCTTTTCGTATAAAGATTGATTTGGACATCACATCGTTCGGCTTCTGCCCAAACAACATCCCTTTCGTCGCGATACTTATCCACCAAAAACTGATGACTTGCTTGAAGTCGGCCGTTTTGAATCTCAGATTCACAATAAAGCATCAAGTCATTCTTATCATCGGACTCCTTATAAAGTTTATTATACTTTATAGAATATTTTCTTACCTGACAACGATCAAGCTCCAGACGCATATCGATCTTCCCAAGAAGGGAATTTTCTTCTCCACCATTGTTGGTCATCTTTTTTTTTTTTGGTAGATTTTCTTCCTTGGATCGTCCTTCGCTCTGATACCAACTGATGTAAAGGGGTTGCAGCGGAATAATAAAACGGATAGGCAAATAATTGAATCAACAACTATTTGACCCAATTCGAATTGAATCAACAATTGAATTAGGGTTTGAAGAGGTAAACACCAAGAAGATGAGAACCTTCACAAGGAATTCAAAGAATTCCAACAAGAATCTCTTACGAGAGTCTTCTGCAAGTCAATTAAGACCCAAAGGGAAAAACCCACAATTGCAAAGCAATCAAATTAATTTTATTAATCAAAATAGTCTTATTTTCGGAATACAACCTTAGGCCTATTTTATAGTGCCCATAAAACTTGAAAAACAATCCTAAACCTTCTAGAATTACTTCTAACCTATATGGTAACTAAATAGGACTCAAAAACTAGTAAATCTCCTCAAAATCTTCTCTAAAATCACCTCTAATCATTCTATTAAAATAAATGACGAAAATAAGAAATAAAATATAAACTACAACAAATTAAATCCTAAAATATTAATTAAAATACAAAATAATTAATATATTTGACTTTGTCAAATATTTCTTGGACCGGATTACATCAGTAAATGTGTTAACCTTTTCTTCTTGATTGATGAGGAGCAAGGGGCAATACCATAAAATGTGATTCTTGATAAAGCATACTTTTTTAAAAAATGGTTTATTATACTAACCATGCCTATTGGCTTAGGAGACAAGTTAAGGTTTGTATTTTGATGTCATGTAGTGGCATGATATTCCGGTTTATTTGATATCATTTTCTTCATATGAATGTTTCTAAAGTTGTTGTAAAGTGGGCGCGCTGCTCAACCATGTACACATGCATTTCTGTTCTTTGTGCTCATTTACATACTGCATGATGTCTATTGCAAAAAAAAACTTATACTGGCTGCGTATAAAACCATGGATGAAGGGTTACTGTTTTTCAGTGCATCAATGAACTGAATGCATGTAATAAATGGTGCAAGTATTCGTGATTCTCACCACAAATTTTTTTCATTAGTCCAGATGCTTATGCATTCTTTTTTTTGTTGTTATTTTTTATTTTTTTTAACTTGAAGATGGTTTTCAGTTAATTCTTTACGGTTTTATTTGTGGTTTGTCAGTATCATGTATTTCGTCACTTTCTCTTAGAATATGGTGTATATATGAAGACGTACTTATGTTATTTGTCCTGTCTTTTCCTTCTGCCCATAGTTTAAATAAGTCCGCTGCACCAGAAGCAGTTTTTGTGCTGAGATAGAGATATCTAAACATGCCGAAAGAGAGAAGAGATAGATCTATTTCCTTAGATAGGTTCAAGGTATCTCCATATCCATGTAGCTCCAGCTGTTCAAGACATTCGTTGTCCAAGAATTCACGGGAGAGTGAAGAAAACTTAAAAGAATGGGAGGATGCCCGATGCCCCGTCTGTATGGAACATCCTCACAATGCAATTCTTCTCTTGTGCTCAGCACATGACAAGGGATGCCGTCCTTATATGTGTGACACAAGCTATCGCCACTCAAACTGCTTTGATCAATTCCGGAAGTCGTTCTCAGAAACCGACTCATCAATTTCTAACCAAGAGGAAACTACAACACCAAACGCAACAATTATTGCACAGGAAAATATAATTGATTTGGAAGAGGAACGGAGTGAGGAGGGTCCCACATCTATGCCTTCTGAGAATCTTGAAAAGTCAAAGCTTGTGTGTCCTCTATGTCGTGGGCAGATAAACGGGTGGATTGTTGTGGAGCCCGCTCGTCTATTGATGAACGCGAAAACACGAAGCTGTGCAAGTGAAACTTGCGATTTCACTGGGACCTACACTGATTTGAGGAAGCATGCAAGATCAGTACACCCACTTGTAACACCGTCAGAGGCAGATCCGGAGAGGCAGCGAGATTGGAGGAGGTTGGAACGACAGAGGGATCTTGGAGATTTGTTTAGTACACTTGAATCTTCCATTGGAGAGGAAATTTCTGACGAAAGCACCTTATTCTTCAATGAAGGGAGTTTACTGACGATATATTTTCTTGTTCGGGTTATTCGCCGCCCGGTGGAGGTGGTTGGGGGTGATTCGAGGAGCAGCAGCTGGTCTGGTACCTCAAGAGCTAGAGGTCAAATGAGTGTGAGAAGGAGACCTAGTAGGAGGCATTGGGGGGAGAGCTATGATGGGGAATCAAGAGATGAGAACAATGAGTTGTCAGATGGAGGTTCAGGTCCTCGAGTTGTCTTTGAACGAAGTAGACGACAGCCTACGTCAGATGATGATGATTCATGAACAAAAACACTGGCTCAATCCCCTTGATTGATCTTTTGGTGTCAACAGTATGTGCTGCTTATTTCGATGCATCATTTTCATTTATATTTGATGATAATTCGGGCGAGGGTGAAGGCAGAACGAGCAGAGAATGATGGGATTCTCTTGCTTTTGAGTCCGCGGGTATGCTTACTGATTGGAGTTGATGATTCATAAGAGAGAAGAATGAACACAATGAACAATGTAATTTTTTTTTATATTAACTTGAATTATTGGTGTAAAAGTCCTTTCCTGGTGAATATTTGTTTCCTATTGCTTATTATTTTTTTATTTGTATTTTAATTTTCAATTATACTCCCTCCGTCCCCGACCAAGGGTATATGGGGGGATTTCACGCTTCTTAAGAAATTTTTTAAAAAATGAATAAAAGTTAAATGTGAGATATAGTAATTAAATGTGTGGTAGGAAATATGAGAGATAATGTAAAAGTTAAATGTGTGGTAGAGAATAGGAGAGAGAATGTAAAAGTTAAAAATATTTAATAGGAGAGAGAATGAGTGGGAGGAATAGTAGTTAAATGTGTGGTAGGAAATAGGAGAGAGAATGTATAAGGATATAATGAATGGTTTTTTTGTAAATATATGAAGATGATAAGGGTATTAATATATTCAAAAACATGTCTTTTTTGGAAATGTCTTGTGCAGGACGTCAAAGGGAAAGATTTGAACCTCGATGCGGGACGGAGGGAATAACTAATAGTGGGCACTATTATTTGGCCAAATCTCAACCGTTGGCATTGAATTTAACCCAAAATATATGATTTTCTTTTAGCAAGTAATAAGGCTTGCTTTGTTTGTTTGTTTGGGGACATATTTTTTGGTGTTCGATAAGTATGGAAAAATAAAGTTAGAGGAAAATTATAAGTTTAAATTATCTCTTGTAAAGTTATTATATCATAAAATTTGACTTATTATTTTAATAAATAGTATAATTGAAATTTGACTCAGTGAGTTGAAGTAGGCCCAAAGCCAGTTGATAAAAATTGACTCGGAGTCACTCACTCACTCCATATGAAGGACAATAATTGAATATTGAATTATTTGCAAGATGTCTTTCCGATCCAAAAACAGAATTAAATACAATTCCACTTTTGCCCCCTTCCTCCTTTCCATTGGTTCAGCCAGACTTTTCCTTTTTCCCTCTCTCGCCGGAGAGATTAATTCGTGAACAATTTTTCTCGGAAAAATGAATCCAGATAGATAATTCCTCCGGTGGGTTTAATTCGAAGCTCTCTGACTCTGAGTTTCTATAAATATAGAGAAAGAAATTAAAAAAAAAAAAAGAAGAAAATTGTCCCTTTTTCAAATGGGGTCGCAAAATGCGTCGAATTCAGCCGCCGCCGCTGGAGATGACGGGAATATTCGCGATACGGAGATGATATTGAATGTATATGACCTCACGCCTTTCAATCAATATAGTATTTGGGTCGGTTTCGGAATTTTTCATTCGGGTATTGAATGTGAGTGGATTTCTTGATCCTATTTTATTCTTGATTTTTTTTCTGATTATATGTATAATGCGTTTGTGAATTTTATGATTTGGGTCATTTCTTTTTAACTTGGTTTGAATTGGGTTTGCTTAAAGTTGTAATTTGGTTTTGTTGATTTTCTTTTTGCTGTCTGGTTTGCTTGAGATAATTATATCTCTGTTTGTTGGTCGAATTAAACTTCTTTTTATTGCATTTTTATTGTATTTATTAATCCATGAGCACATTTGACTTCGATTTTCTGATTGGAGTGGATTGAGTGTTCCTTTGCTTCGGAATAATCTTCTTTCCACTACACGATTCCATGATGTTTGAAATAACATAATTGTTATTTGCAATTTTGTGTCCCTAAAGTTTCTTTGGATTTGAAAAGAGTTTATTGCTTTTCTACTATCATCGATGTAGTGATGTTTACACTTCTTTTACATACCATTTATACATTTTTTTTTAATCTTTCATCTTGTTTCTTGATATATAATCGAGCTCTTCTATGAGAATGTCGATCATATTTTGAACTTTGGAAAACGGAGACCCTTTACGTAGTGGTTCGTCTCCTAAATCTGAAGCTTAATGCAGCCATGTTTTCAGCTGTACTGATTCACTGTGAGAATTAGGAAATTGTTCCTGCAGCTTTTATGACATTTTGTAATCATTATCACTAAAAAGATGCTGACTTAAGAGTACGCCTGATGATTGTTCAATTGATACCCTGTTGAAGCATTTCAGCGCATCTCTCTATCAATGTACTATGTGATTGAAGCATAGCAACTAATTCCCATTTCATTAAAACATGTTCTGTCTCCTAAAGAGATTTCATAATGGCCGTTTTATATTAACTTGTGTGATTTATCACTGTGCAAAAGATAATAGTTGAGTTGGCTATTAGTATGAATGACATGGCCGATGAACTATATAAGAGTTGAAATCACATAAACTGCCACCTGAGCTCCTAGATGCTACATAAAAGAATGAATTGCACAGTTCAGTACAGGTGGAAGGCCGGTGTCTCTCTTATATCAGTAAACTATGAATGTGCATATTTTGTGTGGAAATGATGGTAAGATTCAAGCTCGATTATTGATCTAGTGTTTTATAAGGCAGAATGACAGCTAACTTGGTATTGATTGTTTTCACTTTGTCATCTTTCATGATTATTTGCTGGTCATGGTAAAGCTTTAGATTTTAAAGCAATTGGGGCTAAGTGCCCTCAAAAGGATTAGGTTAAAGTTTACAAAGAAGTAATTTGTTTGAAATGGCAAGGAGGCTTAATTGACCTTACTATTTTTGCTTTTCTTTGGGGATACTACGAAGCATGAAACTTATGTGTTATGACTCAATATACTCCCTCTGTCCCATAATGTCAGTCCCATTTGACAATTCAATCATTTTAACAACCTAATTTCATTTCTATCACTACAATTAATGAGGTTTACTTACTACTCCACTACTCCCTCTTCTTCCTTGGTTGGCTCTTATCCTCTCCTTTCCTCCTCTTCTTCATTGGTTGGCAATTTTAGAAGTTCAATGATTTTAGGAAATTTGACCCGGAAGTTCCTTTTGGGACAAATCACTTTCCCTTAAATTCCTCATTAAATTGAAATGACCCGAAAGTTCATATGCAGTACTCCTTCCGACCCTTTTTAATGTGTTTAGTTTGACTTTGCACGGGAATTAAGAAAAGGTAAATGTTGTGAGTATGAAAAGTAAAGCAGGAGAGAGAAAGTGGATAGGGAGTTTTTGTTGTGAGAATGACAAGTGGGTTCCATTGTCCATTTTAAGTAATAAATCAATTAAGAACCTTATTATGAGACAGACTAAAAAGGAAAGTAAGAACCTTAAACTGTGACGGAGGGAGTAGTATATAATATTGCATGCAGTATTATTATATTCACTGATAAGTGAACATAATATTGTATCTATAATACAACATGGTGGAGGAACTTCTCGGGCATTATGATACTTTTTTAGAACTTCACTGTCTCTCTCCCATGTTTTTAATCTAACAATTCTGGAAATGTGACTATCTTTCTGGGACAAATAAAAATGGCGAATGGGAACATCTTTATGGGACGGAGGGAGTATGACTCAATAAATTTTGTTCAAGATTCTACCTTGACCGCACCCAATCTGTTCAGAGAAAGTATCTTACTACCTTGAATTGCCTTTCCCCATAACAATGCTTATTTTCTCTTTCTTATTGTGCGTGATATTTGTACAAGTTTTCCCTGTCCCTAATTTCTTCTAACTTGAGAGATTTGCCATAATTGGGAAGGTAAAATGCAATCTCAAATAAACTCAACTTCCACGTTATTGTCTCTATGGCTTTACCAACTTTTTAATAGGACATGTTATTTTACCTAGAAAGTATTTATGGTATTCATTTATTCATCTAACTGATACCAAATTATTTTCAGTGTTTGGAATGGAATATGGGTTTGGAGCCCATGACTTTCCAATTAGTGGAGTATTTGAAGTGGAACCTAAGAGCTGCCCAGGTTTTGTGTATAGATGTTCAATCCCATTGGGTCGTGTAGAAATGGCACCTTCAGAATTCAGGGGTTTCATCGAGACCGTTGCTTCAGAGTATCACGGGGACACTTATCATCTCATCTCAAAGAATTGTAACCATTTTACAGATGACATCTCGCAGAGACTAACTGGCAAAAAGATTCCTGGATGGGTGAACCGGCTGGCAAGGCTAGGTGCGTAAAATTCTTTTTATTAATTTATTTCTTTTTGCTTATTGGTGGTGTGATGGAATTATGACATAGGCAAGACTTGGTTTTACTCTTCCCTAAGATGGAAACCCACTCAAATAGTTTCATGATTGGTAGACTCAAGTTTCTAGTTAGGTTTGTCCCAAAAAAGTACTCCCTCCTCCCTCCCTAAATGAATGTCCAGATTTCACTTCGAGGGACATTTGCAAAAAAGTTGAACTTAAGCATCTCTAGTAACACAAGTACAAAAAATCCCTCAATGATCTCACCATATTGCATTACAAGTTCAAGTGTGAATTAGAACTTGTTGTATGATGAGGTATAATTTAGTAACTTCCCCAAAATTTAGACATTCAATTTGGGACAAATTTTGTGGAAGTTTGGACATTCATTTAGGACGGAGGGGTAATATCATTTCTGAAAGAGGATACAATAAAAGTGTAGTTTACTCGTATCTTTGAAAGTTTCACCTGTCAAATGGGACTGTTCTGTATTGTTTAGGACAGAGGGAGAGTGTTTTAAATTTGGTGATTTCAGGTGCTTTCTACTCTTCTGACTGGATTTTTTTAACATTTTGTTGAATTTCAGGTGCTTTCTGTAGTTGTTTGCTCCCTGAAAGCCTGCAAGTTACTACAGTCAAGCAGCTGCCCGAGTATCATGCTTATGCTGGTATGTATTTGCATGTGTGCACAATCTTGAATTTCATCCTAGCAACCAGCCACCTAACCCCCACTCAACACACACACACACATAATTTCACAGAAAATGATTTTGGAAGTCTTTCATGTTTACGTTAGCACAAAAATACGTAACCTAACCTGGTTATTTTCATAGACAGTTGATATTGAAAAGTGGAGAGATAGGAACTTCATTTTGGGTAACCTGAGTTGCATAACATCCGAAATTCTTGAACCCCTCTTTTAGGAAATCATTTTCTGTGGAACGGTAAAAAATATCAAAAATCATTTGTTTGCTCAAGTGCATTAAAATCTAATCGTTCTTTCTTATCACTTTCAGAAGAAGATGAAAGTGGATCGCTCTCAACCGCCACTGTGCATGAACCAACAGAAAGTGATGATACAGAACAGGATAAGCTTTTGATATCATCACCAGCCGGAGATGTAGCTTTTATTAAAGAAGTCGAAAGATGAACTGAACAAGGATTTCACCTTCGACAAAAGTGTTTCGGCAAATTATTGTTAGTGCTCTATAATGGAAAATATATTTTGCATTTTCTTGAAGTCAAAGTTCTTCATTGCCTGCAGGTGTCTTTTTAGTTTTGATTTGTTGTATGATATTGATATTCAATTTTTCCTATTGTATATTTCCCAGGTTGGACTTGTAGAATATGAATTCTGAAAGAAAGTTGGTAAGTGATTGTTATAAGACCACTGTTTGATTGAAGCTTCAAAATCTCTTTCCCATTACTAACTAGATCAGGTTCATTCCAAAAAGAAATTAAATCTGAAATCAAAAATGAAATAATCCAAATATTTCATTAAAAAATAAACGACGATTTAGAAATACATGAGACAATAATTGATATACTAGGGTCTGAATGTTTAGATCTTCATATGATTTTGCTAACACATTATCAAATATTGCATCGGTGTAAGCCATCTTGAATCACTGAAGTAATGTTTTTCGCTTTGGCGAGATGAAACCATATTTATGGTTTTCCCTCGAGTGCTAACTTTGAAGTCAGCCAAGCACAAAGCTCGTCCATCTCTTCCGGGACCGTGTAGTGGCCAAGCCTGCATAAAACATAATAATAAGAACTCTCTAGCTTGGTGTTTTTTGTTGGGGAAAAAATGCACAACAAGGGGATGTTAAGAGGATAGTAACAAGTTACGTACGATGTGTAGGCTTTGAATGTTGCATTTTGAAAGCCAGTTGATTTCAGTTTCTCTGCGGACTTCTCACCAAACTTGAAACGAACCACATCATCCCCTGCACAATAACCATATATATTGTCAGCTTACACACAAATTTAATCAGCATTAATCTATGGCCTAGGTCACATTTACCCATCCACATGTAATTTTTTATTTTTTACCAATTGCTTAAAGAAGTTAACAAAAATCCACAATAATGAGAATTTACTTTTTTTTTTCAAGAAGAGAAACCGAAAGAGTACCTCTACCATGGCAGAGCAAAATGGGTAAGGATGCAGCACGGCGTGCAGCCTCATCAACCTGTAGTTTTTCACTCAGGTCCCTACGAAATAATAGTAGCAAAAGTCAAACAATTCGGACCAAATATTACTACTCCCTTCGTGACTAAATGATTGCCCATTTCCCCAAATAAAACATCATGTCCTTAAACAAGTGTCCATTTCCACGTGAAGTTATCAAAATTACCTTACAAAGCATCATGTACTGACTTAAACTTGCAATGCCACAGTATGCTCATCAACAATCTATATGTTCATGTGCTTCTAATGTATGAAGGTGCATGAAAGCAAATCTCTTTATTTTTCTTGAAATTTTGAAAATTGGTACTCATTTAGGGGGAGGGAGTGCAAAATTAAGAGGGAGATTGAAAGAAGTCAAACTTGGCACATGGAAGCCAGCCACTAAGTCCAACAACAGCACTCAAATTGGCAGGGTAAGGGTTGCCATTCCCAAACTTTCCTTGAGCAAAGCATGTTGCAGAATAAAGGGAAGTTGCCGCACCCATACTAAAGCCTCCAACGCCAAGTTTAACTGCCAAAATGAAAAAAAAATGAGATCGCAAAAATAACAAATATTAAAATTGAAACAGAAAATCTAGCTGATCCGCCCTAAAAATGATAACTACCAAAAAACAATGTTTTGAAGTAAAAAAACTAAGCAACCCAAAGAAAACTTCAGTAGCTACAAGTTTACTGGAAAAAAACAAAAAAACTTAAGACTTACTGTCAGAGGGTTCTGTAGACAACAAACTTAGAACATGTGCTGCTGAAGCATCCAATCCCTCTATATCTTGATGTCCTTCTTCGGAAAGGTCGCTTACATCAAACCCTGAGATAATTTACAAAAAATAATCATAAGTAATGCTCTTTGTAAATGTGGCAAACAAGATCATTTGACTGCCAAATTCTGATTTCATCAAGAAGAGATATACTTACAAGCAGTTGAAGGAAAGCCACCAAATAAAGTTACTGCTTGAGAAGGAGCTGTAGGGCATATCCATTTAATCTACAGCAAAAATATTTTACCAGGATGTATTTTCAGTTTAGTAAAAGTAAAATAAAAAAATGCAAGAAGGCCCTGTTGTACATTAAAAGATTCAAGGTAGTTGACAAAGTACACAATCCTTACATTTGGAAGAGGCAGGGTCTCCAAGAGCTGGGACCAGCTGAAGACAAAATGAAAAAAAAAATGAGTCACTAATTTGCAATTTACAACTTGTTTAAATAGCAACAAAATTCTAACCCATCAATTTTTTCCTAGGACTAAATTAATATCAAAGTACAAGACACTGGAGAGAAAAAAAAGACATGGAAAAACACGAGTCACAAGACTCTGACATAACGACTTCTATACTAATCAAGAGTTCCCAAATTTTCAAAACTACCACAGAAACAGTACATGCAGCAGAGTTCATCATGCGATGTAAATCAGTTTCTGTTAACAAAGAGACAGTCCATCTGGCAATTGAGTTGAGTTGGGCTATCAGAATTCAATCTCAACTCAAATAATGGCAGTAGAAGTAATTAGTTGCAGGATTTTGTGAAAACATACTAAATGTAAACCAGCAAGATATACTCGGGAAAGGAAGTAAAGCACCACGGAAAGAGAGAAGCAAGAATGAGCTATTGGCAGTTGAATAAAATTGCCGTTTAGTAACAAGGGGAATGCAAAATAGAAAAAATAAGTATTAATTAATAAATTTCACTTAAAACATACATTCTCTGACACCCACTAACTCTGTCTCTCTACATATATTAAGGGCGCAAAGCCGGGCTATATGATTATGAATTAACATACTTTAAGTAAAAAACTTTCAAAATACGCCTTCCACCTTGCTTTTTTGCGAATCTTGTACTCCCTCCATCCCAAAATGAATGTTCAATTTTCTTTTATTTTCAATTTTTTTCAATTTTCTTTTATTTTCAAATTTGCTCTTAATCAAGAGCAAATTCGAAGAAAATTATTTGATCATTCATTTCACCTTCATCCTCAATACATTTCACATAATTGACACCCCAAGTTTCCCCCTTTTAACTTTTGCAAGCCTGTACTATTACTCATCAGAAGCTAATCAGTAGCACACTATAGGTATTGTCTCCTTTCTCATTTTTTTTTTGTTTCTTCATACATTATGTTGTTCTCTTTACTCCTAAAGGTATTCATCTAATTCTCAAGCATACATGTCTAGTTGGTGAAAAAGGTACAGCACAATTTTATCTGGTAGTTCTCCTTCTTAGAGTATTAAACAAAATATCCTATTAGAACATATCAACAATCTCAATCTCCCAACATACAGTTGGAAAGGAGATGATATTACCTTGAACCATTATCACCAAGACCATGCAGCCATACTATAGTCGCCTGGTGTTTTCCTTTAGGCTTCACAACATAGGTCCGTCCAAACTCAAGTGCCCTTGCAACAGTTCTACCTCCTTCAATTTGAAAATAAACAAATAAAATATCCATCAAAACTGCTTCCAAAAAAAGAACCTTTACTATCCTTCACTAATACTCCCTCTGTCCCATTTCAAATTGCAAAAAAAGTGCCATGCATGGGAATTACGGAAAAGTATATATAATATGACAGTGTTGCATGTATGGAAAGTGAGAAAAGGGTATAAGTGGGTAGGGAGTAGCAAGTGAGGTAGTTGCTACGAGTATGACAAATGAGACCCATTGATTAAAATTTTTATAAAGTTACCATTTTGGGTTTGTGAAATATGAAGTGGTGGGACACCTAAAATAAAATTGTGCAATTTGAAATGGGACGGAGAAGTGTATTTTGTGGATATGCCATTCACCAACAACAATTAAATTTCATCGGATAACAAGAACCTTCACTGTGCGAGTCAGTATTCCTAACAAAAACAGAAAACTACAGTGGTAAAGCTTAAGAACAATGGGGCTTGCACTTGAAAGTTGAGCACACACGTGAAAAGTGACTTAAAGTCTAAAATCGGTTAAATGGGGATGTGACTTTTTTATTTGCTTTAATCACCTTCAATCATTAAGAAGTTTAAATCCTTCACAAGTTCCATTTTGATTTTAAATTGCACAAATGCATACTCCTTCCGTCCCACCCGACTTAGGATTTTCTCTCTGCACGGGGATTAAGAATACTATTATAATAAGAGGATAGAGAAGGAGCGGAGGAGGTATTGTGAGTAAGAAAAGTACAATAGGAGAGAGAATGAGTGGGAGGAATAATAAGGGTAGGGGTGTAAATGGTTCGGTTTGGACAAATTTAAAGACCAAAGTTTGGAGAAATCCCGAACCATGAAAAATTTCAAACCGAACCAAACCACCTTGGTTTGGTTTGGTTCGGTTCGGTTCGGTTCGGTTCGGTTCGGTTCGGTTCGGTTCGGTTCGGTTCGGTTCGGTTCGGTTCGGTCTCAAACCGCGGTTTCACTAAACGGTTCAAACCGCGGTCCAAACCACAAACATGTCCAAACTTCAAAGGTTTCTCCTTACCTATTTAAGCAAAAAATGTAAATTTCAAAAATAAACTGCCAACAAGTGTAAATTTCAAAAGCAAACTGCTATTGAGAAGTGATCCAAGTCTCAAACTATAAACTGCTATTTATTTGAACAAAATACAGCAACAACTGTATTTTGTTTACATACACATCTTGAACTTATTTTATGAATAACATTATGTTTACTAATTGTAGTGAGAAAACAAAAATTTATCACCATTTATTTCATATTTTTACCTTTTCTTTAATATTTTCCATGTTTACAATTGGGATTTTTAAGTTATTAGGGATAAGGTAATGGTGCATGTGTGTACTTTGAGCCCTCTGGTCTAACAAAATTGCCACCTTCTGTAAACTACATCCTTTTATTGATATTCCAATACCATATTTTAGAATTTTTAATGGATATAATGTTGCACATGCTCACCATGCTGCTAGGATTATCAACTGCAACCATGCGCAATTATATTTTCTGATGCAGATCCATACACTAGAAATGGTTAAGATAACGGTTTGGCGGTTCAGCTCGAAATGGTTCGGTTTGGAGGAGTCAGACCGCAAACCAAACCAAACCGCATGGTTTATAAATTTTTGGAACCGAGCTGAACCGTTAATCGTTAAAAACCAAACCACATAGTTCGGTTCGGTCTCAAACCGCGGTTTGAACCGAACCGCTGACACCCCTAAATAAGGGGATTGTTGGTGTGAGTATGATAAGTGGATCCCATTAAATATAAAAATAATATAAACTTGCCATTTTGGGATGTCCTAAGTCGAATGGGACACCCAAAATGGCAAATTGTCCTGAGTCGGTTGGGACAGAGGGAGTAAAACCTGAACCCAAAGAAGTGCCGCTGAAACTCATGTTGATCAAAACAGAAACTCCACCGGTTCCCGCAGCAATCAAGAATAAAACCTGCAACAAAGAAACCCCAGAAGACGTCTTCATCTATATGTTGAAAGTCAATAAAGTTAGCACATAATTTAGCATTGTATACAGACACCCGATTGGAAAAGACAGGGTTCAATTCAACCAAAAACAATTTGCAATCAACACTAAATGTAAACATCTGAACCTCAAATGAGCAATACCCATATTAGTACCTCGTATAAGGATCAATACCAATTCTTGAAAAACTCTCAAATTTACAGATAACACATCTGTGAAGAACACTGCCCACTAATCAAAAACACATTTGAAAGGAAATTTCTAAATTTTTTGAAGAACCCATGACTAATAAACCTAATTATGAACAAAAGAACGATTCATTTTCTGTCAACACCCAATTGGGAAACAACACAGTTCAATTTAGTTGAATCATCTTGCGAATACCACATGTAACAAATAAAAGGGACCATGATGAAGAACATGTCCAAATGAAAAGGATCTGGGATAAAATTAGGGATTTTGATGACAGACCTGCTGTTGATGACACTAAGGAGGAGGAGATTTCGTTCTTACTGATTTGTAGTTGGTGGTGGATGGATTGAATTTGAGGATGTGGGGAGTCGTCTTTTCTGATTCTCCTGCCTCAGACACACACACACACACTGTGTGTTGGTCTTTGGTTTATACGACGTGAGAGGAACTCTTTGCAACGATTGGGTTCAACTTCGCCACGGCTGCAAACTGTAAATGGGTTTGAGTCAAGTGGGCTCCACTCCCATATCTTTATTATTATTATTATTATTATTATTATTTTTTTGATTATATCCGATAAGTTCTAAAAAAAATTCATAATACTCGATAACTTCCTTCCCCATGTTGTATTATGTTTAGAAAATACAACATCAATTAAGGTCATAATACTGCATTCCGACGGCCGCAGGTGACCGGAGTCCGAAGCCCATGGACCGGCAACCAGATTCCGACCTCCGACGGCCGGATTTCGGCGACCGACGACCGAATTCCGGCCAAAATTGCCGAATTTCAGTGAAAATTGATCGGATTCCGGCGAAAATTGACCGAAATCCGGCGAAAATTGACCGAAATCCGGCATGCGGCGATAGCAGACGGCAGCGGCGGAGCTGGGCTGTGGCGGAGGCGGTGATGCGGATGCAGTATTATGATTTTAAACTACTGCATAACTAAATGTTGTATTATATATAATACAACATGAGAACTTATGAGGCATTTTAATACAATGGGTAACTTAGTGAGAAGTGATTTGTTTCAAAAAAAACTTATGAGGGCAAGTTCCCTTTTTTTTTTTTTTTTGTGAATTTTGATTGCAAGATTAATAATTGGACAAAATAAATGAAACTTGTGTTTTACTTAGAATACACGTATTATTTGATTTGTCCAATCACCCTATCTTTATTCAAAAATATTAGAAAAATTAACAAAATATTAAAAAAGTTAACATAATATTAGATTTTACTCTTACCATCTTTCAGTTATCATTGACGAATCCGTCGTAGGGAATTTCGACCCCCTTTTCATCTACTTTTTGAGGCCACCACAATAGTGATAATTACAGAGTCTCCGCAGTTGCCTATGCATTCTTCAAAAAACTTTTTGTCCAAGCCAAAGAGAAGTACGACTTAGCCAACCAACCAAGGACCGTTAAATATACCCTTTGACGAATTCGTGTTTGGGAAGAAGAATTTGTAGACACGAGGTCGGAGAAGTGGGGGCCAAATTCTAGAAAGGGGTGAGGGAAAAGGAGGTGGAGGGGCAATTGAGTGTGAACGGGTGGTGCGGGAAAAGGATGTGGGGTTGAAGAGGAGGGACGTTGGAGTGAGTATGATCCATGTTAGACTAAACACAAGACTCCAGGCATGCATCTCGTTAGGTCATGTTAGGCTTTGTTATTTTTTTTAATATTTTGTTAACTTTTCTAACGTTTTCGTATGAAGTTAGAGTGTTTGGCAAATTGAATGTGTATTCAAAGTATAGTGGTTAAAACTGAAGAAAAAAAAAAATACAAAAATGATTGAAATTGAAGCTTCAAAAAAATACAATGGTTTAAAAATGTAAATTAGCCTTTTCTATAAAAACGTTTTTCTAGAAATGAATTTGTAGATTGTTCAAGTAAACAAAAACTTAAACCGCTCGAAAAAAAAAGAATTTATGGCGATGAGTTTTTACTAATCATTAGGGAGTAACCCGTGCTTCACACACACGGGGTTCAATCTTTTGTTTTTCCTCTTTGAATTGAATTGCATTGAAGGCATAGGAAATAAAAAATATTATTTTTTAGTTTGAGAAGTTATTTATTTGATTAATAAAAACAGAATAAATTTATTGATATTACTGTTAATTTGATAATATTAATTTTATTATAAAATAGTGTAGTTAAGAAAAAAGTTGATCAATTGCTTTAAAGGATTTATTTTAATTAATACTTGAAACTTTAAAGGTAGTAGTGTTACTTTATAAAAAAATATTTTATTTTAAATATATTTGTAAATAGACTAATGCAAGTATATAAGTTTTAATATGTGTGATTTGCTTTATTTTCATTTTTAATTTTATAAGATCTACTGTATATTTCAATTATAAGATTGTGTTTATATTTGATTTATTGAAATATGCTTGCACTATCATTGTACTGAAAAGCAGAAGATATATTTTGAAGGAACAAAACTTCTCTCTCAATGGAAAAAACTTTTCTTCCCATCTTCAACAGGCTGTAAAGAAACATCATGAATGAATTAAAGTATTCCCATATGATTTAATGAATGATATTAAATATGTAAATTAGATGTAAATGAATTACCTACTGAGTCGAAGATTTCACGATAAACAATGTTTTTGTCCATCCCTTAATATCATCGTCATTTTCTAAAGTTTAAATCTTCAATCTGTTAGGATTTTTCACACGTGACAATGCAACATATAACTGGCCATGACTAAAAACTGGAGAAGGCAAATAGAGTCCAACATTTTTCGGTTCTTGGCTTTTGTTAATAGTCATGGCACAAGACCATATACAATGGTTTCAACAACCAAATTTTTTCAACACCCACTTTAACACTCCACATCAGCTTCTGTCTCTTCTACCTAATAATTCAACACCCCATTCAATTTTTAACCCTACAATGATTTTGTTTAATAAAATTCAACACCCTTTCAACTCATCATCCTCTATCCCACCACTTTTATTTTATTTTATATTCTTTATTTTTATGATTAGTAAAATAATAATAATTATTATTATCATTTATAATTAAAAAAATACTTCATACATAATTAATTTTTAATTTCAATTAAATAAATACGAAAAATGACGATAATTATTATTTAAAAAATATTTTATACTTAATTAAAAGTAATACATCATTGGAAAATACAGGAAATTATTTTTCAAATAGTTCGACACCCAACATTTCAAAAATTTGTCTGCTTCGATCATCAAGATGCTTCTTTTCACTTAATTTCAGCTTTCATCTTTTTACATTTGTTTGCCTCCTCTTGTTTTTTGTTTGTCTCCTCTTGTTGTGTGGCTATCTTGTCCAATCGTTCCAACTCTTTCTCTTTGAATTGTTTAAATTTTGTCCACTCATCGTTTACCACTTTCAAGGCTACTCCCTTATCTTTTTTTCTACTCTTTTTCTTAGCTACCTCCCTTCACATAGGACGAGAAATGAATCCAATCGAGTTTGAATCACTTGACGGACTTTCAGGTGCTCTCTTTCCACTGCTATCAGATCACGTATTTCCTCCTACCTGACTTGCGTAACGTGGTTGATCTTGAAGAGCATGCCACTCTTGAATCAAAGTAAAATTGCCATTAGTACTACTTTTATACAGTTCATGAGCTTTTGTCAATACATCATTCTCCGACCACCCGCTTTGTTGCATACGCTTAGCGCTTTCATAAGCACCTATCCATTTGTCCAATATTTTGTTGATAAAATTATAATGATTTCTGCAGACAATTAAATCACGGGGAGGGTCAAATGAGTAATGCTCGTTATAGTAATCCGCAATTTTACCCCAATAAGCATCCCCTTTCTGATTTCTCCCGACAATACTGTCGGTTCCATATATATCCACCCACTAAGTAGCACTAAATTTTCTTTAGTGGTCCATTTGGAGTGTTTTTTGCGAGTAGTGGTGTACCCTCTTCGGTTGGAATGGCTGAACCCTCTGCATTTGGAGTGCCTTCGTTACCACCGCTCATGCTACCAAGAGCCATTTGTGTTGAAAATTCTGAAAATTCTGATGCTCCAGAATAAGAAACATTTTCATTTCTCATTGGCATATAAGGATTACGATTATAAGGGGGTGGTTGAATTTGCATCCCATAATATGGATGAAAATTTGGTGAAAATTTTGGCACAGATGAAGGCATGAAATTTGGTAGAAAATAAAGATTTGGTATATTTTGAGGACGTGGTTGGTTGAAAGATTGATTTTCAAATTGAAAATTATTAGGATTGTTGTAGTTAAAAGGAAAATTACCTGAATTTTGAGTGTTGAAATGATTATTATTGGGATCCATTTCACTAAAAAGAGTGTTTTTGTTTTTGTGTCCAAATCAAATGAAAGAGGACTCTATTTATAGTTCAAAAAAATTATGAGTGGACTTCAAATAAAATTAAATACATTTAATAAAATTTGAGTGATCGAAATTGATGGAATTCAAATAAAATTAAATACAGTTAATAAAAGTTGATTGGTCGAAATTGACGGAATTCAAATAAAATTAAATACAGTTAATAAAGCTAGAAATTACCTGAATTTTCAGTGTTGAAATTGTTATTATTGGAATCTATTTCACTAAAAAGAGGGTTTTTTTTTTTGTGAAAAATGAAGGATAATTGAAAATTTTATATTGAAAAAATAGTATTTTTTTTCTGTGTCCAAATCAAATGAAAGAGGACTCTATTTAAAGAGAAAAAAATTATGAATTTTGGTGTAAAAAAAAATTATTTTTTTTATGTAAGATAATTGCCTTTGAAAAATTCGGATGGAATTTGGAAAGAAAAATCAGTGACCAATCATGATGTGTCAAGTGGCGAAATCTGAAAAAAATAAATAATTGAAAGCGCCAGACGCGCCCTTGTCTGGGCGTGTCTCTCACGCGCCATTGCGGATCAATCGGATGGTGCCACGTGGCAAGAAACGGCCCCCTCAATGGATTCAATACCTATTGAATTTTTTCAACAATTTTTTTTTTTCAACTACATAAAAGTTTTCAACATGGCCTTACAATGGTTTCAACTATTTTTTAAAAAAATCAATACCCCCCCCCATTGTAAATGGCCTAAGAAACTCTAACAGAAAATTGTCTCATTTTCAAAACAAACGGCAACTTTCCTTCAGATGAAGTCAAAATAATCCTAGGAATAAGCACTTTATCACCAACATGTTATCCAAATATAGTACGACTCTCTATGACATTTTTTCCAAGTTGAGTGATTATAGCCTTGTACCATTACATATTCCCTTGCTAGGGTTAACATTTCTGAGCAAGGGACTCCAAATTTCAATTTCAACTTGTGTCCTGAAATTCCAGGGAAATTTAAGCTATTTAAGAATTCCACATGATATAATAAGACCTGATCTCCAATATCATCGTGTGTTCTATCAATAGCATCATAACTGAGATATTCTTTTTCTTCCGTCTCAACAAAGTCCATTATAAATCTATTGATCTCATCCACGGTCTCATTCCTTGGTGTTAAAATAGCTCTATTTGTAAGGTAATCTGCCATAAATTTATTCCTAGAAAAATTAGGATAAGTACACTCAAAAATTTGTTTAATTGGATCTCCATCAGCCAATATTATAAATTCTTCCAGTATTTTTATCCACTCAGCCTCATTACTGGCACCCCTTGCCTTTGCAACCTCTTTTCCATCCCCAATTCTTATAATCCAATTTGAAAACTGCTCTAAATTAACATGTGGTTAAGAGTTTTCTTGATTAACATTTTGTAAACGCATGTTTTTGGTCAGTCTACATACCTCACATTTATTCCAAAGGTAGGAGCTATTCAAAGAAGCATTAACTATATCACCCCTCGATCCTCCCGGTATGACTGGGAAGATTTGACGGAAGTCACCACCAAGTAAAAAGGTCTTCCCACCAAATGACTTATCTTTATCATAAGTAACACTCCCACGTAATATATCTTTCAAAGTTCTATCAACTACCTCAAATGCATGCTTTCCATCCATTGGGCCTTCATCCCAAATAACCAAAGCACTTTTTTGAATCAATTCAACAAGTTGGGTCCCTTGTTTTATAGGACATGTAGAATCCTCTGTTATATTCAAAGGTATTCTAAATCTACTATGAGTTGTCCGTCCTCCTGGAAGCAACAATGCAGCAATACCTATTTTATGCAGCATTATTAGTAATATACAATTTATTTACTTCAGTAAATATAAGAAATTGTAAATATAAATTCTCAAACAAATACATGATGAAGCAACAGCCAATACAATTTTGGAGCTTCTTCTTCAACCTGAGATATTAAAATCGAAATCATAAAGAATCTTAGCCACAGTGAAATTCTCGATTGATGTGCCTCGACTCTTCTCATTTATTTTCAATTGCAACACATGCTTCTCCCCGACTATCTTATTAATTTGTCTGGGAATTGGAGCTTCTTCTTCAACCTGGGATATTAAAGAAGTTATAACAGAAAAGAAAAAGCAAACATTTCTAAAATAAAAAAACATCGTTTGTACAGGCTACATACATCACAAAGTTGACGTGCAATCTCTCCGGCCTTCAACGTTACCAACTTCTCTACTTCGCGATCAAACATGACACATTTGACCTTAGAACCATCTTCTTCTAAGTCAATTTCTTGACGATATCTATAAGGAAATAATTCTCATTCAGTTATTTAGAATACATTCAAAAGATATTTGTGTGGTATACATATATTAGAACTTAACTTTACCTCGCAACGGGATAAGATTCGTCTCTGTTGCAGGATTGACAATGCAATTTACCATCAACCAAATGTACTTTATGCGGGCACATACTGCACGAATTATATCGCCACCCACAATGTTCATCAATCCTTATGATTGTAGCATGAACAAAAATAAGGCCAGTCTGAAAGTGGAGAAGGAAAAGAGAAATAAGTATTTAGATGCAGAAGAAGGAAAAAAGCTATTAGCTTGATTTAAAATGTACTCAATTATTTAATCTGAGGAAAAAATAAAAATAAATAATAACTAAATGAAAGGTAGAAATATTGTATGTTAAATGAAGGCTTTCTCTCCCTAGGATTTATCTCCTAGGCGCTTCTGTGCGTGCATGTGTATGTGTGTGTGTGAGTAGTGGAAAAAAAAAGTGATTAAATCAGCAATTGTTTTCTTGTTTTCGTTGTACATTTCCCTTGAAATTAGGTTGTTGTACATTGGATTTTTTTCCAACGGTTTATCATAGTCCAATGCAGCAAGTCTGCAGTTGAAGGGAGAAAAATTATGTGAAAATTGGTTTTATATCAGAAGTAGTACATGCATATGTTATTCCAAATGAAGAACAATTTACCCCTTTTCGAATTGAGAAATTTCTTCTATATCTTGAGTACGAAAAAACTTGGTCGCACTACTTGTAGAAAGAGCAGACACACCTATATACATGGGAGCAATATAGGAGAAATTAACAAACTCTACAATCATTCTCCAAAACTGCAGGGACCGATTTTGTCATTTCTTTTCCCCAAATCGTAAGCCGACATTTCTTCTGACTATGAAAGCGAAAGAGAATAAAGAATATAATCATATATAGTCAATAGCAATTGAGAAATAAGGTGAGTAAATACTTATGAATCGTAGCCATCAGAAAGAAGTATCAATACCTTAAATCAAGCATCTCCACATACTGCAGCGTATTAGGTCGTTTATTGTAGTTTCTTTGCCCAACCTCTAATATTCCAACAACATAACCTATAACATCTGTAGTGCTAATATGTCAGGGATATTATTAATTAAAACACTAAAGTTGAGATTTCAAGAAACTCACCACATAAATGTCTATGTTGAGACCCAACTTGTTCTAAGTCTTCGTAGGGAATTAAATCAAAAGCATATCGCCCAATGTTAGGTAGCTTCGAAATAATTTCATCAACTTGGGTGGAAGCATCGAGATTAATGATAAAATCACGGTGCACAACACGGTAATTAGGTTTCACTGCATCAACGGTGAAATTTTTGATAGTGTAGTAATGACCCTCTTTTAGAAGACCAGCAAAATCCGGAACAAATCGACTCCTGATGATACAATGGACACGATCTTACTGCAAACAGGGCAAAATGATATAAGCAATTTTCTAGGAATTTATTCCTCATTTACAGGAAAACAACTTTGGGAAAAAATATTAACGGATTTTCTAACCTGCTCATCTGCAGCAATGAAATCCAAGCTCACCATTTCCATATCTCTCCTAGGGTTATAGGAATACCACATATGGCTAACCCTAATAGACATTTTCCTAGGCTGCGTGCCTCTACTAAGCTGGCCAATGTAAATTTGCCTTGCCGCCATCCCAAAGGGTGAAAAAAGGGAAGGAGCAGGAATGAACTTTAGCTGTGGTTGTGAAAGGATAATCGATGTAATCAGGAGAGTTGAGGCATGTTCAATGGGACATACACACACACATATATATGTGCATGTGGGCTATTGCATCAGTCCAGGAATTAAAGTTGTATATGAATGTAAAGTATGTTAAGATCCAAAAATACAATCAACGGTTCATATTATATTCTAAGATTCATTGCCTACTGTAAGTACCCAAATTCGGATTGCCAAAATCCGATAGAAGTTAACCGGAATCCGTTAACTGACCCGCTCTAGGTAAACCGAAACCCGTTAAGCTCTCCGTTCCCAAGCCAACGAGACGTCCCGGGACTGCCCCGTGCATCCCAACGTCAAAGCGTACTCAACACACGTCGTCGCACGTAAAAGTACAGCTTTCCCTAAAAAATGCACTTTCCATCACTTTTTGGGGGCATTTCAGACATTTTCCGGACTATTATTTAAAAAAGGGACAAAATCGGGGATAATGGCACGAAATCCCGTAACTTGGTGACTCACAGGGATACTTGGCGTGCATGCCACAGCTCCCTCGTCAACATCAATCAAAAATCAGTGTGAAAAGACTAAAATACCCCTGGTATGCAGTCTAAGTCCGGCCGGACTCTTTTGCAGACAATCCAGAATTGCCAGCAAGTCCCTCCAATTTCCAAAGTTTCACAAAACCCCCTGGTTTTCACCCTCAGTCCGTCCGGACTCATCCTGAAATTTTACCTATAAATACAGAGGCTGTCAAAGCCATAAACAACAACAAAAATTACTCCCTTTCCTCCCAAAGCCACGGCATAAACTGGTCTCACCCCCTCCCGAGCCCCGTTTTACCTCGTTTTGCGTGAAAACTCCGTATTTCGATCAAATACGACCCCCGCCACCTCGAAACACCATTCCCAACACCTTTTCGTATCCCGTATACGCCCACCGAGCCAAAGGAGACGACCCTAGCCATAGGTAGCTCCCTCTCTCTTTAAACTCTCGTTCCGTCTTGGTTTATGCGCCAGTCGCTACAACCGTTTCGGACGACGTTGTTGAAATGTAGACGTCATCGTCTAACGGGGTCCGATACGTTTTAGTCCCTGATCCTCTTCTCTTCCCGTAAGAGAAGTAATCTCAGGTTAAAACGGCGTTCAGGCCCCGTTCCGTTACTTTTTATGTCATTTACAATTCCGGATCGTTTGATCCGTCGATCGTCATTTAATTTTATGTCATTTACAATTTCGGATCGTTTGATCCGTCGATCTTCATTTACTTTTATGTCATTTACAAATTCCGAATCGTTTGATCCGTCGAATGTCATTTACTTTCACGCAACTTTACAATTCCGAGCTGTTTGGCTCGTCGATCGTACTTTACAATTTCGGGTCGTTTGATTCCGTCGATACCGCACTTTAAATACTGTCATTTACAAGTCCGAGCCGTTTGGATCGTGATAGTATTTATTTATCAAAGTCCGAGTCGCAACCTGATTCGTTGATCGCATATCATTTAATGCCTTTTTCCCGTAAAAATGCTAACAATGTAATGCCCGGTTCAAAACCGGAGTTCGACTTTCGAACTCTCTTTCAAAACGCGTGAAATGACGTTTGGCATCCAAACGCTCATCTTCAAACTTAAAAGCCGCCATTTGACACTCAAATCATTTAATGCCTTTTTCCCGTAAAAATGCTAACAATGACACGCCCGGTTCAAAACCGGAGTTCGACATTCGAACTCTCTTTCAAAACGCGCGAAATGACGTTTGGCATCCAAACGCTCATCTTCAAACTCAAAAATCCAATGTTTGACATTCAAACGCTCCTTTCTTAAAAGTCAACATTTGACACTTAAGACAAACAGTTAAAATCAGCATTCGCGCCACTTTTCCTAAAACTTCCAAAAACGACGTTTGTCATTCAAACGCTCGCCTTTTCAAACAAAATCCCGTAATCAACGTTTGACATTCAAACCAAGATTAAGCTTGTCATTCAAGCCCCCATTTTCAAAATGCAAACACACATACACACGCACACATTTTCGAGAAAGGTAGAAAGACTCGTCATACGAGGCGTTTCGGGTGATCTCAATATACTCTTCCCGAAACGTAACGTGACCTCCGAACCTAACAATCTCTGGTACTAAAAAGCTTTTTACTCGTTTTTGCTACCAATAAAAATGACACCCCGTTTTCAAAGCCTTTTCCTAAGTTTTTGCTACCAATAAAAATGACACCATTTTTTAACCAAAAACCGTTTTTCAACGTTTGGGCTCAAAATACAAAAATCGCGTGGCGACTCCTCTCCTTCCCGAAAGCGAGGTCTCAGACACCAACCCTCTGCGAAAGACAACCGCCTTTTCGCTCGCGCGAAAATCCCGGGTAATTTCAGTTGGCGACTCCACTGGGGATTTGGATACTTTTTTCAAAACTACCGTTGTTTTCAAAAAAGCCTTCCGTGGGTCAAACTTTCATTTACCCTTCCTCGTTTTTGTGTGCGTGTGTTACTTTAAACCTCGAACGGTTTTTTTTTTCAGGGCATTACATTATCGTCTTTTCAAAATCATACCATGTTCGTGCATTCCCGTTCATACTTGATTTTCATGCTAGCTTTTGCACTGCGCATAAAATCCTTTAAGACACATTCTGAAAAATCTTTGTTTTACTCAGAAAGAATTTTAGTGACCGCACACTACTCGCACTTGCTGCATCGGTGATGGATGTGGTTTTACCCATCCAAAAGATATGTTCCTAAGCCTATTTTCTGTTCGAATCCTTGGGAATTTAATGTATTTTTGAGTGTTTTGATAGTCCACGAAGGCCAGGTCAAAGCTGAGTCAAAATGGGGCAATTCTGCTGTTGGCACGAGTGGAGCACGACTGAGGAAGCAAATAGCACGACTTGGGAACGAATGGAGTCAAGCCAATTCCAAGAAACTACTCAGAACGAGTGGGCACCATTGGCACGACTCGTTCTCACGAGTGAAAGTCAAGGCGTTTTCAAGTAAAGCTATTCAGAACGAATGGAGGGGTCTGTCACGACTCGTGAGCACGACTGGGACTGAAGGGCCGACTCGTGCTAATTAGCACGACTCGTGCCAGTACGCGTATTCTGACGTCAGTACGGATTTTGGAGCAGATTTAGATGAATCTTTTTAATTCCCTTTCCTAGTTGATTAAGGATTGCATTAAGGAGTATATATACTCCCATTATTATCATTATTAGGGACCTTTTGTCATATATTCTTGCCTAGGGTTTGAAGATTGGAGAGTTTTATTTTCAAGGTTTTTGCAAGTATTTCAGGTTTGATGTATTGTTGTTATTCATATTTTGTGATGTCAATCCGGAATATGAGTAGCTAATTTCTTTGTAGTTCACGGATTGGTGTAGCCCGTATTTGAACTTTATGTTATATATTTAACTTTTATTTAATTGTGGAGTTAGTTCATCCTAGTATTCTTAATTTTTATATTTGGTACAAGTCCTGCACTTGCGTGGGGAATTGTGCATGAACACTATTAGGATGATTAGACTTGATTGAGGATCTTGCGTGAATTGATTGAGTCTAGGCTTCATTAATTCTTTGATGCTTAATGAATTGAGTTGTTATCAATTTGATCTTGCGTGATAATTGATAATTATTCAATAGACGAATTGTAATCCGGCAATCGAACCGTCCCAATTCTTACAAAAGTGAAGAAGCCCTAAACCCAATTAATATTTTATCATTCAAAAAAGCATAAAGGGATAATATGTGGTGAACCTAATCCGTGGGCTATTTGTTAAATCCTTGAATTTTATTCTGCGAGCTTGCTTATTTATTACTTTAGTTGTTTAATTGTTTTAATTTTCTTTCATACTTAGTTTTGATAAATCAACTCAAAAACCCCACTTTGTTATTTTAAGCATTAATTAAATTTACTTGTTAAAACCAACGAGTCTCTGTGGTTCGACCCCTGCTCGTGCATATTACTACACCGGTAGTGAGTACACTTGCTCGGTTTTTATTACTAGAGGAATTTTCTCCATCAAGTTTTTGGCGCCGTTGCCGGGGACTTGTTGTGATTTTTAACAAGTTTATTTAATCGGTGCATGTTTGGTCGCCGGTCATTGGATCCTAATTTGGTTCCTTTGAACGACGATATAGACAGAATTGAGAGAGGCATTCCCTCTACTCAAGTGAGTGAAACTGAGTCTGATACTTCTGTCACAGGGATAGAAGAAGAATTAAGTGAGTTGGAAACTTCTTCCACCGAGGAAGAAGAAGAATTTAATTTTGTGATGGCGGACCAAGTCATGAATACATTTGCTAGGCCAAGAGTTGACACATCGGTGTCGTGCATAGTGTTGCCCGATGCAGCACTAGCTTATGAGATCAAAGGCCAATATTTTAACATGATTCCTAATTTTTATGGTCTTGCCGGTGAGGATGCGTTAGCGTTTTTGAGAGAATTTATGTCTACCTTGAGTGGGTTCCCTACAAAAGAGGGTGTTACCTCGAAACACTTGAGACTGAAGTGTTTCCCTTATGCATTAAAAGACAAAGCCAAAACTTGGCTATTGTTACTTCCTTCCAGTAGCATCACTACTTGGGATGCTTTACATGATGTTTTTCTCACTAAGTTTTACCCTTATGATGCATTGACAAATTTTAGGGTTAAAATTATGGGATTTGCTCGAAGCGGGGGAAGCCTTCCACGATGCATGGGATAGGTTTAAAATGTTGCAAATTCGGTGCCCCCACCATAACTTCCACGCTTCTATGCTTTGCATCAAACTTTCTATGGGGCTTTATCCCCTGAATACCAATCAATGGTAGATAATGCGGCGGGGAGGTAGTTTGGGAAGTAAGGCGTCCGTAATGCCAAGAACTGTTTGAGATGTTGAGTGCTAACTCTCAACAAAAGGGATCTAGGGGGGCAACAAGGGGAGTGAATGAGGTAGGGCAAAACAAAGAAATGGCCAAGCAGTTTGCATTATTGAACCAAAGATTTGATAAGTTAGCTATGCAAAATGCTTCTTCTTCTCGCTATGCCTTCTACTTGCTCATCTTGTAAATGATTTTTGTGCTAATTGTGGTCCTAATACTCATGCTACTAATGTGTGTCAAAGTGGTTTGCTTTGTTTAACCTGAACAGGCACATGCAATGCAAGGATTTGGCCGGCGGTTCCCTCAAAACAATAATCCGTATTCAAACACATACAACCCGGGGTGGAGGCAACACCCAAATTTTTCATGGGAGGCAATCAAGAACAAAATAAGCCTCTCCACCCTCAACCTCCACCGGACGGTATGAGCGAGAAAAGGGAACCGTGGGAAGTGGCCATGGAGAAATTGCAAGCCCAGAAAATAATCAATTGAGGGCGGAAAATCAACAAGCTTCCAAGAACCATGAAGCCGCAATTCGGAAGTTGGAGACTCAAATTGGGCAATTAGCAACCGCCCTACAAGGCCATAAGTGCAGGGACTTTTCCGAGCCAACCACATCAAGCGAAATGCCATTATCACTCTTCGAAATGGCAAACGGGTAGGTAGTGAGGTAATCTCTCCTTCATCTTCTTCTCTCCCCTCCTGTTGTAGATCGGAATGTTAATGTGGATAATAATGATGTCGGTTGTGATAAGAGTACAAGTGACATGGGGGAAAATTCTAAAGTTGAAGCTCCGCCCCATGCCATATGCACCTCCGTACCGTTTACGGAAGGTTTTTAAAACATAAATTGGATAAGCGGATGTCGGAATTGATGAACATGTTTTCTAAGGTGAACATCAATATCCCTTTACTCAATGTGATCAAAAATATCCCTGCTTATTCCAAATTTTTCAAAGAATTAAATTCCAAGAAACATAGGTATGGGACAAATGAGAGAGTAGTGATGAGTGAAAATGCTAGCGCAGTGGTACAGCATAGTCTTCCACCCAAATTGAAAGACCCGGAAGTTTTCGATTTCTATTACTATGGGGGAGTCAAAGAGGGTACAAGCTATGTTGGATCTTGGGGCCAAAGCATTAATTTGTTGCCTTATTATGTGTATGAGGAGTTGGGTTTACCCGAATTAAAACCACCACAATGGCCCTACAACTTGCGGATCGGTCCATTAAAAGACCTGTGGGCATTGTGGAGGATGTTTTAGTTCAAGTAAATTCAATCATTGTGCCTGTTGATTTTGTGGTGCTCGAAATGCCACGAGGTGAAGGAAGTCGCCGGGATTCACCCATATTACTTGGGAGACCCTTCATGGCGACGACCAACACCATTATTAATGTGAGGAATGGCAAACTGTCTATGACAGTGGCGGGTGAGAAAATTGAAATTTCTGTGTTTGATGCCATGAAACATCCGAGTGATGATAGAGAGGTGTGTTCATATGTTGATAATTGTGAAGTTTTGTCAAATGACGGTGAGAATTCTAGGGATAGTGCGGGTTCCCACTTGTGTGCCATGAAAAATAAGGCCGACAATCTTGGTTCTTGTGATGGCCCGTATCACCCCTAGGACCGACCCCAAAAGGGGTCGGTGTCTCCGTTAAAATCGTTCTTTCCGCTTAAGTCTACCAATATTGTTTCATGTGATAAAATGGAAGAGTGTTGCTCTCTTGATATTTCGATGCTTCGTCCGTCAAAATGCATGTTCGGGATGCTTGCAATGTTGTGAAGGGAAAAGGAGGTGCTTGATTACGATAAGAATAAGGCACCAAATGAGTTGGGGGAGAGGCTCCCAAGAAAAAGAAATTGAAGAAAAAGAAGAAAAGCAAGAAAAAGGTGAGAAAAATGCCTTGGGTTCCACCTGAGTTTGTAGCAAAGGGAGAATTTTTGTGGAAGGTGGTGGGCATTTGTGCCCGAGAAGTTGCGAAGTGGGCCAAAGGAAGGAAAGCTAAAGCCAAAATGAATGTGGTCACATCAAATCCCATTTAGTTGGGAGCAATGGTCGGGCTAACGACCTTAAACAAATGCGCTAATTGGGAGGCAACCCAAGTAGGTACAATTTTATTGCTTTAGTTATTTGTTTTGTGTGTCATATTGTCCTTTGAACCCGAGGCATGTTTTTGCCCTCTTTGCTATGAGGACATAGCATGTTTTGAGTTTGGGGGTAGATATCTCTCCGAGTTTGTGGGTTTATAGGGGAGTGTATATAGTGTCACCCTCCAAAAAAATAGAAAAATTTAAAATTTAAAAATTTTTGTTCTCTTTATATGTTTGGAAGTTGGCCAACGTCCGTGATGATTTGAGGGATTTTGATTGAGTTTTGCTAGCTTGTGCCAATTTGAATGTGTTAATTAGAATTGCATTAATACATGTAAAACACAATTGCACCACCATTCACTTCCATCTTATTTCTTGATCATGGTTATTAATTTAGGTGTCCTTTATGGGTTCACTTTGACATTCTCGGGGGTCCTAGAACATGATTGCATGCTTGTCAATAACAAATCAATAGATTACTTGGTATTTATGGCTTATCTTTCTTTGGAAACCCTCTTGTAAGCCTTTGACTTTCTCGTCATTATCTATATATGAATTGTCACTTGATCCCTTTTTGAGCCTGTTTAGAAAGAATGGAACATCTAGACCACCATTCGCCTTCAATTGATGCCTAATCCCTAACCCTTGACACCTAGAATAGGTTATCCCACCTTTGCAAGAATGTGGAATTAGAAACGATCAGTTTGGGGGTTACATAGGGAAACTACGGGAATGAGTGAGGAAGGTCAAAAGTTGGAAGCATGACTTGTATGGTATAAAAGGGGGCAAGAAGAAAAAATATATATATATATATATGTATATATAAAAATTGTTCAAGTGCAAAAAAAAAAAAAAAAAAAAAAAAAAGAGCTTGCCCCCTAATGTTGTGAAGTATTTTTGATTAGTGACCTATATTGAGTGAGGGAATGCTCTCAACCCCAAGTGTATAAATAAAGTATGAACAAAGTTCTAGTTTGGGGGTTGAAGCATTTGGGAAACAAAGGTGAGCGGAAAAGTTAAAATTCGGGAAGGAGTATTGTAATGGAAGGTTTTTAATTTCACATTCTTGTGTTTGTATGTCTATTCCTTCATTTGTACCCGTGAGCCTAGCCCCACATTTGTTGTGGACTTAACTTTGAGCCATATTTTTGTTCAATATTGAGTAATCGGGTTGACAAGTGCGTAATCATGCATATGAGTATCCTTGTGTATATAATTGTATTGTAATCTGTGATTTAGAGCATGTGTTAGTGATCCCATAAACAATCTTATCTTAGTGATCATGATCTCCCATATTCCATTCATCGTTCAGGCCGAGGTGGAAAATTGTGGGTTAGATGCATTAATGTAATTGTAATTGCATTTTCTTATTGGCACTTGTGTAGCACATTTACGTGAGAATCTGAGACTTGCTTGGCCGGCAACCTTGTATATATTGAAAACATATCAAAAATATTTTGTGTTTATCGTTTTTATTGGTTAGAATAGTTTTCTCTTTTGTTTAGTTTTGTTTTAGTCGGGGACGAGCAAAAGGTAAGTTTGGGGGTATTTGATGGATGTGGTTTTACCCATCCAAAAGATATGTTCCTAAGCCTATTTTCTGTTCGAATCCTTGGAAATTTAATGTATTTTTGAGTGTTTTGATAGTCCACGAAGGCCAGGTCAAAGCTGAGTCAAAATGGGGCAATTCTGCTGTTGGCACGAGTGGAGCACGACTGAGGAAGCAAATAGCACGACTTGGGAACGAATGGAGTCAAGCCAATTCCAAGCAACTACTCAGAACGAGTGGGCACCATTGGCACGACTCGTTCTCACGAGTGAAAGTCAAGGCGTTTTCAAGTAAAGCTACTCAGAACGAATGGAGGGGTCTGTCACGACTCGTGAGCACGACTGGGACTGAAGGGCCGACTCGTGCTAATTAGCACGACTCGTGCCAGTATGCGTATTCTGACGTCAGTACGGATTTTGGAGCAGATTTAGATGAATCTTTTTAATTCCCTTACCTAGTTGATTAAGGATTGCATTAAGGAGTATATATACTCCCATTATTATCATTATTAGGGACCTTTTGTCATATATTCTTGCCTAGGGTTTGAAGATTGGAGAGTTTTATTTTCAAGGTTTTTGTAAGTATTTCATGTTTGATGTATTGTTGTTATTCATATTTTGTGATGTCAATCCGGAATATGAGTAGCTAATTTCTTTGTAGTTCACGGATTGGTGTAGCCCGTATTTGAACTTTATGTTATATATTTAACTTTTATTTAATTGTAGAGTTAGTTCATCCTAGTATTCTTAATTTTTATATTTGGTACAAGTCCTGCACTTGCGTGGTGAATTGTGCATGAACACTATTAGGATGATTAGACTTGATTGAGGATCTTGCGTGAATTGATTGAGTCTAGGCTTCATTAATTCTTTGATGCTTAATGAATTGAGTTGTTATCAATTTGATCTTGCGTGATAATTGATAATTATTCAATAGACGAATTGTAATCCGGCAATCGAACCGTCCCAATTCTTACAAAAGTGAAGAAGCCCTAAACCCAATTAATATTTTATTCTGCGAGCTTGCTTATTTATTACTTTAGTTGTTTAATTGTTTTAATTTTCTTTCATACTTAGTTTTGATAAATCAACTCAAAAACCCCACTTTGTTACTTTTAGCATTAATTAAATTTTCTTGTTAAAACCAACGAGTCTCTGTGGTTCGACCCCTGCTCGTGCATATTACTACACCGGTAGTGAGTACACTTGCTCGGTTTTTATTACTAGAGGAATTTTCTCCATCAATCGGTACACCGCACTTCACGTGCACTTGCTGCCTCGGTACACTGCACACTACGACACGTAACCCGGGATGACCGTTCAGTTGCAGCTCGATTGATCTGCCAGACACCTTTCGAGCGCGCATGTGTAAGTACCCAAATCTGGCTCATGCCTTCCGGTTAAATTTCCCGGCAATTTCGGTAAGTTTCCCGGTAGTTCCCCGGACCTTCCTAGTGTTCCGGAAATGTTCTGGAACAGTCCCAAATTAAATTAAGGGCTGAAGGGAGCCTTCCTAATTAAGAAACACGTTTTTCTTAATTAGGAAGAGGGTTCTAGAATTTGCCACCTTGCATGGTTCTAGAAATGCTGAGTCACAATGGATAATGCCGCACGGCTGCATTAGCTCGCTGTCCCTAGCCGCACGGCTTCATTAGCCTTATCCAGACTGCCTATAAATAGAGCCCTCCTCTACCCACTTCAACACACAAAATCCATAGCAAGTCACCTACAAACAGTTCAAATACGTGAAGAATACTGCTGGAAGCTCAAGAAGGTGAAGAAGAAGGCCAAGAAGCTCCCTCCCTCCTCCTTGAAGATCCAAGACCAACCTCTCCTCCTAGCTCCGACCAAAGAAGAAGGAAGCTATTGGTAACCTCGCACGCCCTACCTTTGCATCCTAATTGCTTTATAATTTGCTCATTGCATTGTCTTTATATTGCTTGGGACTTGGTAGATTAAAGATCCTATCTTTATATTCCCCCTTCCCCTTTGGCATGCATTAGACATCATTTGTCATAAAAATGTAGTCTTTTCCCATAAAGGTGCATCCTTTGCACCTAAAACCCCCATTTTCAAATAAAAATGTCATCTTCATGCATCCTTTGCATATAAAAATCAAATCTTTTTCAATCAAAATGCATCATTTGCATCCAAAATCCCTTGTTCAAGCATCATTTGCTTTAAAGACCATGTCTTTACCATAAACTAGCATCATATGCTTTTCAAAATGCAATCTTTATGCATCATTTGCATAATGAATGCCAATTTCTTCAACAAAAATGCATCATTTGCATAAAAATCAAATCTTTATGCATCATTTGCAATAAAGATTATTTTTTTAAACTAAGTGCATCATTTGCAACCCAAAAATGTCATCTTTTCATTAAAGATTCATTTTTACATACATTTCCCCATTCCCCCATTAACAACCTAGGAATGGACCGGTGTAAAAGATCCTATCTTTACATCGTTCCTTCCATTAAAGGTTCCATATCTCTTTAGAAAGGGACACCTTGAACCCTATATCTCCGATTATCGCTTAAGAAAGAGTATGAAGCATCTATATGAGCTCGGCCGTCTTAAAGCGTAGGATTGATGGGCTAAGGACCCTCCTTTTCTAAAGAACCTCATCTTTGACCAAAAGAGAGTCATTCTCTCGATCACGCAAGTCCCGAGGGTCCCGAGGTTAAAATGCGATGATCACAAGTCATAAGATGAGGACGGGATCATAATCCCAAATACATAAAATTCCAAGGAATCCCGAGCGACAACCAACAAATGGTTTGTACGTCCGGAAGACAACTTGGGACATTCCCCCCCTTTTTTCTCAAACACATGCACACAAGAAAGCACGCAAGCAAGCACGATTACTGAAATCTTGGGAGACTTGCTCCGGCAAGGCACTTTGGGTGAACGCCAAAGCGTTCTTCCCGAGGGGTAACTTAACCTCCGAACCCAAGTAAAAACCTTTTTTTCAAAGTTTTGAGGTAATCAAAATGGCGTGGCGACTCCGTTTTTTCAAATTAAACCGGATGTCTTCAAACTCGCGTGAATCCAACAAAAATTTGGGCACCACATTCACAGTTTGGCGACTCCGCTGGGGAATACCCAAAGGAGAAAAGCTTCTATTTTCAAAACAAAAAAAATTGATACTCGGTATATAGGTGGAAACCACTTACCCTTCCTGTACACTCCCTGACGTGGGAGTTGGGATAACCGGTGGTTTAACAATCCACGTACCAGTATCCCTTTTCGAAAAACAATTTTGAAAAAAATAAAAGAAAGCTTTTCCCTTTTGAGCGGGTTAGACTCCCATCGCCGATTTCATTAATCGTGCTTGCTTTCTTTACCATGCATTGCATCATTTGCATCTTGGAATCTGTGCATACTTTGAAACGGGAAACAACCCGAAAAATAGCAAAAGGAGTGGAACCTGGAAAATTGATCCATGCAGTCGTACGGCTCAATCCTCCTTGGATTCGACACAGCGACCTCGGTGGCAATTCCACCAGGAAAAATCATGGTTAATCTGGCGATCTAGCGGCTTGGGGCTACTCGGCTTCATGACTGATCGGGGCTCCCGAAAAATTTACGTGCTTACGTGTTGCATTTTCCCCGTCCCGAAAATCATTCCTTTAAAACACATTATGAAAATCTCTGTTTTAACTCAAAAGGAACATTTTTAGGAGACCGCACACTACGCGCACTTTGATATATCCTGTACACTTTGCACGCACGTCCTTCAAACCCGAGGTGGTTCCAGTGCATCGCGGACGGCCTTACGATGCTTCGGGCGCGCACGGAATCATCCCAACCTCCCCATGGCAGCCGGTGTCGACCAATGCACGGTCCGTGTCACACGTTTCAAAAACCGTGACTTTTGGTTGGTTTTTGGTCTAGTCCGTGTCATATAGCCCAGATTGCATACTCACGTTAAGGTCAAGCCTTAGCTCATAACGGAAGCCAAGATTTTCGCTCAGCGAAATTGCCGAAATTCCGACAAGGAAAAATCGGTGGGATCTTGACTCCGACATTGACTATTGACCTTGACCCGCACGAATGCGTAAGAGTCAAGGCCGTCTTTGCCAAAAAAATCAAAAGATCTTTCGCTCAAGCGAAGCTACGCCAAAATTCCGACAAGGAAAAATTGGCAAGATCTTGGCCGGCATTGACTTCGATTCCGACCCACGCACCGTGTATGCAACAAAGTTAAATGTGACACCGTGTCATCTGGCTTTTTACCGCCCGACCCATGCCTATTATTCTCTCGGACATTACAGAAAGTCAAAAACCGTCATTCGCTCAAGCGAAACTCTTCCAAAGATCCGTCAAGGCAGAGAGACGAGACTTTCCCGGTGTGCCTTGACTATAATCCGCATCGCTTGTGCGTTGAAAGGTCCTATGACCCGCTAGACCCGATAGGAGCGTTCTTTACTCTCGGTCGGTGGGATCCGCGTGCCCTATAGGACCCTCGCCGTGTCCACCCCTGGGAGGTCGAAATACGGGTGGAATACGAGGGGCTTATAGACATAGTGACGGAACCCGGCGATCCCGGGATCTAGAGTAGTTGTGAAAAAGAAGGGCGTAATCCCTTTTCCAACCAAATAGATATTAATAAAAGACACTGTTTTAAGTAAACTTGAAGATTCTAATTTGCATATTGCACGAGCCTTCACCTAAACACCTACCCCGAGTCTAAACCTTTCCTATCCCTTTCCCTTGGCGAGAAAGAAGTGGGTGAGAACACCGGGTCGGCGGCCGACTTGTTAGCGCGTAATCCTCGGACGGTTCGCGAGAATCCTCGGTTTCGAGAGTCGAATGGCCGATTTGACAGAGAACGTCTTGGTTTGGGTAACCGAGATGACTAGGGAAGAAGAGCTAGCCTATAACCAATGCCCTCCCCCATCTTCATATAACCCATTGCCAAAGACCGTCCCTTCTCGGTCTTCTCCAATACCCCCAAGTGTTAGGGTCTGACACCCTCGCTTCCTCTGCATCCCCCACGGGACCTTTTTCCTCCTTTCGATGCGAGCCTACTTCGGAATCCCGGTGCCAATTTGACCTTTCCAATTTTGTCAACGCACAGTGAATTTGCCTACCTCTCGGACGGCTACGGTGAAGAGTCGACGGAAAGTTAGAATAGGAATGGATGGATTTACAACGATGATGACAGTTCGGTAAAAGGAATGGACTTGGAGCCAACGGAAGTGAAACCGAAGGGCAAGATGAGGTAAGAAAGCCACGAGACTGGAATAGGGGATGAAATCACTTCAAAAATGTCCTGCTGCAGCCTATGCAAAGGCTCGGAGAAGGATGAGGTAGTGTATGAGTCCTATATCCTAGAGTTCAATACTCCGTACAAGGACTTGGTAGGTGAATGGAGGAACTTGATCGAAGCTTTAGCCAAAAGAGGGAAGTGGGCTCCGCCCACCGATCTGGAACATGTAAGCGTCGCCGAAGCCAAACTCTCATCAGGAAGGGTAGACTCTATCACAGTGTTAGTAACCAGCACTGGGGATATCCCGATATTGGAGATCAAGCACGATGATGAAGGGTTAGCATTGACTGGATCCTCCGTAGCTTCTTCCAAGGCACAAGTGTGTTGCACTGACCTCACCACTACTTCCGATAAAATCCCTCCTGCCATGAGAATGATGCGAAAAATGAGTTATCTTCCGGGACTTGGATTGGGTAGAAGACTTCAAGGTCGTAACACCATCATTGATGTGAAGGAACAGACTACCAGATATGGCTTGGGGTACAAACCGAACTCTCGGGATGCCAGAAAAGCTAAAGGCACGAAAGGTGAAGGGGTCCAGCTCCATCCTTACAGTCTGTCTCTGACCCATTACTTTACAAAAGGAGGGACACAATATGATGAAAGTGATCGCCAGATCTCCTTGCAGAAAACCCTTCTAGAGAACCTTGAGAAAGTTAGGGGAAAGCCAACCAATCCCGTTCGAAGAATGTTCCTTGATTTGCCAGATATCCCTGGGGCTACCACTACCGTTCAGAATGAGTACGTCTTGAAAGGAAATCCGGCCGGTGTCAAAGAGTCGGCATCGGGACAATGGACTTCTCCGCCTTTGAGTTAGCTCTTCCAAAGATCGCCGAGATAGAAGGCTGCCGGCCGGTGAAGACGATCGATGGGGTTTGCAAGAGTTGTTTGACGAAGAAGCACAAATCCCGGACTTGATCGACTTCGGTTCGAGACGATGAGATAGTTGCCGTTATTGGAGACGATGGTGAAAGTCATTTTGATCCTCGCACTTTGGTGACTAAGACGAAATGCCATTGAAGAATTGGGAGACATTCTCGGGGCCGATAGCCGATCGACAAGAAATGATCACGGAGCTTGGATTGGTACCCCGTCCTTCTCAACCCGGCCGTGTCAAACACCCAGTTGTCTATTCGGTCGAGTCGGGAATCTTTGAATTCCGAGTCCTCGGAGAGTCATCCGAAGGCCTCACGCCTGAGGATTATGAAATGTAATCGATGTCATCTTTCCCTTATTTTGAATGAAATGACAAATCTTTCGATTATCCTCTTATTGCCAACTTAACAAATGATAAATTAACTCAAAACTTAACAACATTTAATAATGAATCATTTGAACAAGATGCAAACACACTAAACGAACAATACATTAAAGAAATCTTTAAGCGGGTTTTGAGGAAAAAAGAAAACCGGGCCCAAGGCTGCCGAGGAGGTTTTGATAAGTGTGAACTTGGGTACTATTGAGGAACCTAAAGAGACACAGATTGGAAGCTTCTTCCAGGGGGTTGAAAGGGACGGATTGATCGAAATTTGCTTTCCGGAGAATACGTCGACGTGTTTGCATGGTCATACAAGGATATGCCGGGGCTAGACAGTTCGATAGTAGAACACAGAATCCCTCTAGCACCGAGATGCTAAGCCGCAAAGCGACCGAGAAAGATTAAGCCGGAATGGTCTCTACAGGTCAAAGAAGAAATTGAGAAGCTACTGCGGGTAGGGTTCATCGAGTCATTGAATACCCGACATGGTTGTCCAACATCGTGACCGTAACCAAGGCCAATGGGAAGGTGCGGCTGCTTTGTGTGGATTTCCGAGATCGAACAAGGCCGGCCCCAAAGACGACTACCCTCTCGCCAAACATAGACATCCTGGTGGACTCCACCGCCAACTACGAAGTCAAATCCTTCGTTGATGGTTTTGCGAGCTACAACCGCATCAAGATGGCCGAGAAAGACCAAGAAAAGACGGCCTTCACCACACCATGGGGAACCTACTGTTATACAATAATGCCATTCGGGCTCAAGAATGCCGGGGCTACTTACCAAAGGGCGCCGACCGCGCTTTTTCATGACATGATCCACAAGGAGATTGAGGTCTACGTAGATGATATGATAATCCACTCCAAAGGAGAGGGTGGGCAGCACTTTGTTGACCTACGAAAATTCTTTGAGAGGTTGAGACAAAGCATTCCATGAGACTAAACCCCGCCAAATGCACCTTCGGAGTGACAAGGGGAAAAGTGCTTGGGTATATGGTCACGAAGCGAGGTATAGAAGTTGACCCCCGAAAGATCAAAGCCATCATGGATATGAGGCCACCTCAAACCCGCATTTAAGTCAAGAGCTTCATGGGTAAATTGCAAGACATCGCCCGTTTCGTCAATCGGTTGACCACTATGTGTGAGCCCATCTTCAAGCTCATGAAGAAGAATGTGGACACGTAATGGACCGAAGAATGCCAAGATGCTTTTGACCAGATCAAGGCATACTTAGTACATCCCCGGTATTATGCCCCCACATAGACGAAGCCTCTTCGCTCTATCTCACTGTCACACGTACACGGCGGTTGGGGCTATGCTTGCTCAGAAAAGAAAGACTCTCGGGTAGAAAACGCCATTTACTTTGTCGCCCTGAAGCTAAAAGGGAGTGAGCTCAATTACTCGGCATGTGAAAAGACACGTGCGGGAGGCTAGTGCAGGTAGTCGGCAAATTGAAGCATTATATGCAAGCCCACCCCGTGAATTTGGTCTCGAAAATGGACCCCATCAAGTACATCTTTGACAAGCCTTCCCTCTCGATGCGTTTAGCGAAGTGGTCCTTCTTCTTGGCGAGAATACGACATCAACTATGTGACCGTAAAGGCCATCAAGGGTCAAGCATTGTCGATCACCTGGCGAACTTCCCCGCAATGAAGACGAGAGGGCCCGAACCCCAATTCCCGCATGAAGGGATCTTTGCGGTTGAGCTCGAGAATAGATGGCAATTGTTCTTTGACTGAGCCGCTAACAAAAGAGGAAATGGTGTAGGAATGCTATTGGTCGATCCGAAAGATGAGCATACCCCCATAGCCCTCAAGTTGAACTTTCCGCCACGAACAATGTCGCCGAGTATGAAGCCTCGCATTGCTGGTTTGGAGGCTGCCTTAGAAAGAAATGTCAAGGAGCTCGAAGTTTACGGAGACTCGGCCTCGATCATCAACCAAGTCTCCAACAAGTGGAAGACTGTGGACCCTAATCTGCAACGGTATCATGCCCATATGGAGGAGTTGTTCGGACAGCTCGTAGAAGTGACTTTCCACTACTTGCCGAGGGAAAAGAACAGATTCGCAGATGCCCTAGCTACTCTAGCCTCATTGGTAGAGATCCCCGAGGGAAAAGCCATAAAGCCCTTCGTAGTGGGTAGAAGAGAAGCCCCACCTTCCGTTGTGAAGTGGACCTGGGACCCGAGCCTATAAAGGAACCTTGGTACAATCAGTTACCAATTCCTCAAAGACGGAGAGTCGGCTTTCAGAGACGAAGAAGGTAGACCAAAAGAAGGTGTCGAGCCAAAAGCTTGCGAGCCCTTAAAAGGTTGGCCTCCCATTATGTCATCCTAGAGGCGACCTGTACAAGAAACGCTATCAAGGACCACGCCTCTTATGTGTCACTCAAGAAAGAGCCAGAGAGTTGATGGCCGAAGTCCACAATGATAGTCCTTGCGGTCCTCACATGAATGCCGAGCCCCGATGCAAGTGATCCTCGAATGGGTTACTCTTGGATCTCCATGGAGACAGATCGGCCCGCATGCGTCCGAACTGCGACAAGTGCCGGCGGTTTGCCAACCTCAACCATCTCCCACCTCATGACACATGCTTGCATGACGACTCCTTGGCCGTTTGCAACTTGGGGCATTGACGTGATAGGGAAAATAGCCCCGACAGGAAGCAATGGGCACGAGTTCGTGTTGGTAGCCATCGACTACTTCACCAAGTGGGTAGAAGCCAAGTCCTACAAGGTCCTCACTTCCAGAAAAGTGGCCCAGTTCATCAAAGAAAACATAATGTGCAGATATGGGGTGCCCAACGAGATCATTTCTGATAATGGGTCACACTTCGAAGGAGACTGCGATAGACCGCCGTCGAGAATTCGAGTTACTCGCCACAAGTCGTCCCCGCATGCACTCGGACCAATGGAGCCGTGGAAGCTGCTAATAAGACACTCGAGCGGATCATCCGGAAGATGGCCACCCGTGGTCGTGATTGGCCCGAAAAGCTGCACCTAGCACTCTGGGGCTACAGAACGTCTGTCAGAACAGCCACAGGAGAAACTCCTTTTGCCCTAACTTACGAGATGGAAGCAGTGTTACCAGTGGAATAGATATAGCCTCAGTCTCGGGACCCCCAATCAAGGCTCTGAAGTCTTCGTACGTTGGGACGATTTCGTTGTAAGAAAAGCGATAAACATGTCTCCTGACGTCCCGAGAACTTTCTTTGCGGCTCTCAACAGTCCCAATCGGGCGGGAGATCCCTCAAATGCCATAAAGACTTGATCTTGAAGGAAGAATCAAGCAGCCCCTTGTGATTTTGGAAGTTATGTCTCGCCCAAGATTGAAGACCGGACAGAAAATGGTCTCTCTTCCCCCTTTGTAGTCTAACGGGCCTCTCCATCGCAAAAGTGATCAAAGATGGTGCTTTTAGGTCCAAAATGTGCTCTGGGAACAATTGGGACAAGTCTAGAGTGAAAATGAAATGAAATGGCCAAGCCTTGCTTTTATTCGAGAAAATAACCGGTTCGACAGAACCGTGAGCCGCACGGCTTCATTTGCCCCAGAGACCTATCCGCACGGCTACATCGGCCCTCTGCAGAAAAAAATTCTGCGGCAACCAAAGTTGCGCCCAAGGGAGTTTTCACCCCACTTTCTCAACCAAAACATGTACAAAAACATATCCAGAAGCCATTCAAGCATTTATACACCATTATAAATCATTTTGGCCCAGTTTCAACCCCGATTCCAAGCAAAAAAAATCGCCCCAAGGCTTAGATAATATGCAAATTGAAAAAGCATAAATTAGAAAAGTAAATAAAGCGTAAATACAATGTCTTCGCCCCATCGGCGCCCAAATAAAGCAAAAAATAAACAAGTTGTGCATAAAAAAGTGTTCATTGTTTGTTCTTGTTCCAAACCTACTCTAGAGACCTCCTAGGCCCCCGATTCTTCTTCCTCCTCCATCTAGCGGCGGCGGAAACATTCCTCCTTGCTTGTCTTGGTGCCGGATCCATCTCAAATCAAGGGAAGCAAGGGAATTCAAAGAATTTCGAAATTCTTTCTTCTCTCCTCTCTCTCTCTCTCGGCTGAATGGGCGGCAACAATGCCCAATAGCCCGTTCAAATCTGTTTAAATAATCAGAAAATCGGGTTTCCAGTAGTACGGCTTCTTTTTCCAGCCTCTCTCATGCCGGCGGCCTCATTCGCTCTTAGCAGAAAATTACAATCCTGCCCCTGGACCTTCCACTTGGGCATGTAATTTCCGTTATCTTTTAACCAAGATAACATCTTTTTCAGAAAATATCCCTTATCTCTGAAGCAATTAAGCTTTCTTCCCAGTCGCCTCCGTTAATTCCGTTATAACGGGATAACGCTAGGTGACAACCTCCGAATTGTCAAGATTTTCTCAACTTAAGCTACCTCTATCCCGAATAGTGACGTATGCTAAGTTCTCTTAACTTAAGCTACCTCTATCCCGAATAGTGACGTACGCTCAAGTTTCTCTCAAACTTAAGCTACCTCTATCCCGAATAGTGACGTACGCTCAAGTTTTCCTCAACTTAAGCTACCTCTATCCCGAATAGTGACGTACGCTCAAGTTTCTCTCAACTTAAGCTACCTCTATCCCGAATAGTGACGTATGCTCAAGTCATTGGCAACCCATATCTCTGATTCGAAAGAGATTGAGACGTATGCTTAAATCATTCTAGCTTTGGCAACCCATATCTCTGATTCGAAAGAGATTGAGACGTATGCTCAAGTCATTGGCAACCCATATCTCTGATTCGAAAGAGATTGAAACGTATGCTTAAATCATTCTAGCTTTGGCAACCCATATCTCTGATTCGAAAGAGATTGAGACGTATGCTCAAGTTTTTCAAACTTTAGCAACCCATATCTCTGATTCGAAAGAGATTGAGACGTATGCTCAAGTTCACCAAACTCTAGCTACCTCTATCCACTCGACAGTGACGTAAGCTCTAGTTTCAATCAGGTGACATCCTCCAGTAATTGTCAATCAGGTGACAGCCTCCATTAATTGTCAAAATCTCAAGAATCCTAGACATCGTTCCTAACTATCTAGTGATGCTTGAACTACGGCCTGGCTTGATTCCTCCGGGATACGTAGGTAGCCTTTTATAAAAGGTCCAGCCATTCGACCACTTTGGTCACCCTGTTTCTTTGTCACTCCTCAGTGATAAAGCAGCCCCTCATAGAGGTTCAGATATCCGACCACCTTGGTCACTCCTAGCATATCCCCAGTAGGATCAATTGCTTGACCTCCTAGGTCATTTTCTCTTCTATTTCCCCGAAGAGACCGCTTTCTCTTCTTCTTTCCCCAATGATCCTAATTCCGAACTACGGCCTGGCTTGATTCCTCCGGATACGTAGGTAGCCTTCCGCAGGTTCAGCCACTCGACCACCTTGGTCACCCAATCCGTCTCGGCATTCGCCAGATCGGATCCTTTTCTATCGACAATCCCACTCGCCTTGCAAGTGACGTTGCCGAGGGGCTTCTGTAAGTACCCAAATCTGGCTCATGCCTTCCGGTTAAATTTCCCGGCAATTTCGGTAAGTTTCCCGGTAGTTCCCCGGACCTTCCTAGTGTTCCGGAAATGTTCTGGAACAGTCCCAAATTAAATTAAGGGCTGAAGGGAGCCTTCCTAATTAAGAAACACGTTTTTCTTAATTAGGAAGAGGGTTCTAGAATTTGCCACCTTGCATGGTTCTAGAAATGTTGAGTCACAATGGATAATGCCGCACGGCTGCATTAGCTCGCTGTCCCTAGCCGCACGGCTTCATTAGCCTTATCCAGACTGCCTATAAATAGAGCCCTCCTCTACCCACTTCAACACACACAATCCATAGCAAGTCACCTACAAACACTCCAAATACGTGAAGAATACTGCTGGAAGCTCAAGAAGGTGAAGAAGAAGGCCAAGAAGCTCCCTCCCTCCTCCTTGAAGATCCAAGACCAACCTCTCCTCCTAGCTCCGACCAAAGAAGAAGGAAGCTATTGGTAACCTCGCACGCCCTACCTTTGCATCCTAATTGCTTTATAATTTGCTCATTGCATTGTCTTTATATTGCTTGGGACTTGGTAGATTAAAGATCCTATCTTTATATTCCCCCTTCCCCTTTGGCATGCATTAGACATCATTTGTCATAAAAATGTAGTCTTTTCCCATAAAGGTGCATCATTTGCACCTAAAACCCCCATTTTCAAATAAAAATGTCATCTTCATGCATCCTTTGCATATAAAAATCAAATCTTTTTCAATCAAAATGCATCATTTGCATCCAAAATCCCTTGTTCAAGCATCATTTGCTTTAAAGACCATGTCTTTACCATAAACTAGCATCATATGCTTTTCAAAATGCAATCTTTATGCATCATTTGCATAATGAATGCCAATTTCTTCAACAAAAATGCATCATTTGCATAAAAATCAAATCTTTATGCATCATTTGCAATAAAGATTATTTTTTTAAACTAAGTGCATCATTTGCAACCCAAAAATGTCATCTTTTCATTAAAGATTCATTTTTACATACATTTCCCCCATTAACAACCTAGGAATGGACCGGTGTAAAAGATCCTATCTTTACATCGTTCCTTCCATTAAAGGTTCCATATCTCTTTAGAAAGGGACACCTTGAACCCTATATCTCCGATTATCGCTTAAGAAAGAGTATGAAGCATCTATATGAGCTCGGCCGTCTTAAAGCGTAGGATTGATGGGCTAAGGACCCTCCTTTTCTAAAGAACCTCATCTTTGACCAAAAGAGAGTCATTCTCTCGATCACGCAAGTCCCGAGGGTCCCGAGGTTAAAATGCGATGATCACAAGTCATAAGATGAGGACGGGATCATAATCCCAAATACATAAAATTTCAAGGAATCCCGAGCGACAACCAACAAATGGTTTGTACGTCCGGAAGACAACTTGGGACATTCCCCCCCCCCCTTTTTCTCAAACACATGCACACAAGAAAGCACGCAAGCAAGCACGATTACTGAAATCTTGGGAGACTTGCTCCGACAAGGCACTTTGGGTGAACGCCAAACGTTCTTCCCAAGGGGTAACTTAACCTCCGAACCCAAGTAAAAACCTTTTTTTCAAAGTTTTGAGGTAATCAAAATGGCGTGGCGACTCCGTTTTTTCAAATTAAACCGGATGTCTTCAAACTCGCGTGAATCCAACAAAAATTTGGGCACCACATTCACAGCATGGGGTCGTCCCAAACAGCCCATCCTAGCCCGTGTAATCCATGCACTCTTTATGTCACACTTCGTCCAAGACCCCAGTTGGTTTTTGGCTTAGTACGTGTCATAAAGCCGAAGTGTATGTTTTTTACGCCGGGTTCCGCCACGAGTCAAGCTCGAAAGATTGAGACCGAAGGTCGTTCCCGACCCGAAGTCTTGCGCTTTTCAGTCTTGACTTTTACGCGGAGCTCTGCCGAAAAATATACCCGAAGGTTCAATGTGACACCGTGTCACCAAACCCTCACCGTATGCACCGTGCCAGCCACAACTTGGCCAACGCCAAAAGCTAAGGTCCCTCGCACAAGAGAGTCAGGAGAGGTCATGTCACGACCCTAATCCTAGGCACCACTTTAGTCACACGTGAAGCACGTGGGGTTGGGTATGCCTTGCATATCATCCTCGGTTTGCTAGCATTTGATTTGCTTTCATGTTCATTTTGGCATGTTTTATGAACTATGTGAGTTTTAGATGTTATAACTTGATTTAATGCTATAATGTCTAAATAAAGAAAAGTGTGTAGTTCCTTGGTAACACTTGATTTTATGAATTGGAAGTGTTATAAAGTACGAGGAGCTTGAGTGTAATTCAAAAGCTTATGGTAGTTGTTTGTTGGTTTGCAATCTTGAAGGAGGTGGTTTGTAATTTGGTTAATATAAATCTCTTTACTAGCTTCTCCAAGAAGGATACGTATCCTCAGTGTTCTTGAATCTTCTCCCAGCCAAGAAAAGTTCCCAAACCCTTGTTCTACTTCTAAAAATCTCAGAAAATCAGATTTGAAGTGGTTGTCGATCCTGTTTTCAAACTATTGTAAACTATGTTACCTGGACTCGGGATCGGGTATCCGACACGGGTACGGATCCTAGTGTCGGATTCACTTTTCCTCAAAAAATTGGACACGGGGACACTGTCCTAAAATTAGGATACAGGTACGGGGATACGTTAATAACAAAATATATTGAGTCTATTTATATACTTTACTTATAAATGAAGTCAACTCACTCTTTTTTTGCTAAGATATAATGTATAATTAAGTAAAACAACATTAAAACTTGTAAAATTTTTATAAATGAAGTCAACTCACTCCTGTTTTTCTTTTTAATTTTTCTTGTCGTATCCGAATGAAAACGCGGGTGTCGGGGTGTCTTGTCGGACAAGATACGTGTCGGACATGGGTACTTCAACATATTTGAAGAGTCCGGGTAACACAGATTGTAAAGGAGGTTGTTGTGAGCAAGTTCATCCGATTCTTTCTCTCTTTTAAGTGAATAATTTGGGTAAGTTATTATGGTGTTGATTAACATGGCCAAGGGTGGTGTTATGGATTGGTAGTTGTTATACCTATGTTGTATATATGTTATAGGGCTTGGGAAAGAGTATGAAAATGATCTAAAACTGAAGTTGGGTTACATGTCGATTCTTTGGGAAATATCAGCTGGGGTTTGCAAATAGAAAAGCAATTAGGTTGGTTAGAGCTTGACAATTTCCATGCCATGGCTTGAATTCTTGGTGTGGATTTGGTTATAATTGTTGTTTAAACATGTTTTATACATGTTATTGGTGCTATAGGGAGGTTATAGAGTCCCAAAACAGGTAGTTCAACTGCTGCAAATGGCTTTGGCAAAGAAGTGAAGGGAAGCTGTTGTTGCTGTGTGTTCTTGCTGTTGTTGCTGCAATTTCGTGGCTCCAGGTGAGGGGCACGACTCGTGCACATGAGCACGAGTCGTGACCATGCTGAGGAGTCGTGAGGCACCAGTCGTGGCCTTGGAATCAGTCGTACAGGGCCTGGAAACGACTCGTGCTAAAATCTGCCTTGAGTGAGCAACTTGGCAAGCTGTTTATTCTAGGTTAATGAGTATAGATTTAATAACTCTTTAACTAGGCTTTTAGTACAAGTTTAGTACAACATGGTAGAACTTGGATTAGTCCAAAAAGGTATTGGCAAGAGCTTTAAATATTGATCCAAAGTTGCTTAGAAGGCAGTTTCAGCACTTGTATTATTTCAATCTGCAGCCTTGGTCCATGTTTGAGGCATTGGGAACCTAGGCTAAACAACTCGGATTTGAACACTTTTTGATCCTCTATTTAGTACAACTTTAGTACTATATAATGGAGTTTGAATTGGGCCAAAAGGATATTGATAAGGTCCATAAATAATGTCTCAAAAATGCTTGAGAGGCGATTATAAAACTTGAACCAAATGTTATAAAACTTGGTTTTTTGAACTTGAACCCTAAAGGGAAAGTGTTTAATGTTGTAAAGTGATGGCGTAGGGCTACTTATATATTATTGTACCCCTACGTGATGACCTATTTAGGGTTATTTGTTCTATAGTGCCTAAAAATGAATGGGGCATTACTTCATTGGTTTGAACTAGAGGAATAACACTGCTTTCTCGGGATTACATATGTGTAATGAATATGTAGGACTCATATATGATATGTTGTGTCTTACATGATTATATTCATATGGTTGTTGGTTCCCACAATGTGTAGGAGGTGTTCCACGGTACGTTTTGAGCATGTAGGGATGCGTGAATATATTGCACCTCTACGTGGGGTACCTCTATATAGTTATTGATTCATATAGGGAGTGAAATAATTGTAGCACTGTTTATTTGGTTGAGTAAGAGTATAAATACCATATGATTGGATTATTGTACTCTATATTGTTAAGTATATGTCATGCTATTGTGAAGGCTTGGCAGGACTGAGTTTAGTTGCAAGTGTGTAAACATAGCAACTTAGTATGGAATTGGTTCCTCTATGATTATAATGCTGGTACAATATTCGTACTAGGTAAGGGAGTCTTAAATGACCTAAACTGATAAAGGTAAGGGCTTTAAATAGTGTCCTGAAAATGGTTGAAGGACAATTATGAAACTTAAACCAAAGTTGATACAACTTGGTAAATTGTTATAGAACCTTTATAGAAGGTGTGTAATAGTACGACGTGAATATGTAGGGCTTATTTGATTTGTATATTGTGCCCATATGTGATAGCATATTCATGGTTGGTTGTGCACATTGTGTTTAAATACGTGTTGCACTACTCATTGGTCTGAGCATGAGTATTAGACCATGTAATTGGTTTGGCATTATTCAACAGTGTTTACACGGTTGGTTGCACTGTGGAAATGGGTTGACATGATTATAGTAACATATTATCTGTTGATATCCCTATGTGTGGATGAAATTTCAAGTAACTGTTTATGTACTTGGATATGATTATATGAACTGTTGTTATGGGTATAGTGGAATCCAATCAAGTATAGATTTGTTCTATAAGTGATTGAATTGCAGTATACCTATGACTTAGCATGTCCGCCGGCCCCGTACATGGGAATAGCCACCGCCGTATCGTGCCAAAAGCCTTACAGATAGATGGGAATGTTACACGAGAAGGTGACATGGCATGTCTCGTGGTTACGTATATGGGATTGGCCACTTGATGTGGGATTGGCCACTTGATGTGGGACTGTATTGTGCCAAAAGCCTTGCAGATAAATGTTAGTGACTGTAATAGAATTAGCCACTTTTGTATTGTGCCGTATGCCTTGCAGATAGCTGGGAGACTTGTATGTTCTATATGACTGATTATTCAGGTGGGAAAGGTAACTTAAAGTGTTTACTGTTTTCCCAATCGTGAGCAACTGGTGTGTGTTGCATATTATATGAGCAACTTGTAGGTGTTGCATATTTGGTTATGAGCAACTGGTGTGTTGCATTATATATGACTTACTGGTCAGAAGGAAAAGGTAACATAATGTGTTTACTGTTTTCCAATGTGAGCAACCTGTTTATGTGTTGCATATTGTATGGCATATTGTTGCATACATAATAACTTGCTGAGATTTTATCTCACCCCTTCTCCCTTTATTGTTTAGATCCCGCTGAGACAGGTGGACCGGACCAGTGAGGCCGGGGGAAGAGTTTGGACTCCTTTTGGGTTGTCAGGGTATGAGTTAATTTGGGAGTTGGGGCTGTACTTTGGTTGTTATTCTTTTGGGGAATGTATTGTATATAAAGTTTTACAATAGGTTTCAGTTGTATCGTGTTGTAAGTAACCTACACTTGGTTTGGTTGTGGTTGGCTTGTGTATAGCCTTTCCCGTTGTATGGTTGATTAAAACAGGTTGTGTTGAATTAAAACAGGGTTATATATCGCCTCCGTGTAGAGAGGTTATTTTGAAATGATTTTTTAAAAAAGGTGTTGTACTTTTCAATTTAAAGTAAAGAAAAGATTTTGGAAATGGTATATTTTGGGACCCTCCATCCTGGGACATGGTTTATAGGTTCGAGAGTTGGGAGGCGCTCACAGTTGGTATCAGAGCCAGGCTAGAAGTCAAGGGTAGATGTCTAGTCTAAGGGGGAGTGTGCGATCTCTGACGTCGAGTGTTTAATGCAGGGATTGGTGAAATGGCTGGGACTGGTGATGACCAGCAGAGGGAACAGGGAAACATTGGTGATTTGGGTGCTGGGGGAAACCAGAACGCTGAGATGATGGCAATGTTTCAGACTTTCCTCCAGACTATGGCAGCTCAGGGGCAGACACGGCAGCAACCTGAGGCAAGGCCAACGCAGGGGTTAGAGAAGTTTATCAAATTAGCTCCACCAAGCTTAAACGGGGATCCAGATCCAGCGATAGCTGAGAGATGGTTGGAAGCTATGGATAAAATCTTTTTGGCAATGGAAAGTACAGATGAAGAAAAGGTTAGATGTGCAGTGTTCAAGTTAGAGGGTCCTGCTGAACATTGGTGGCAGATTCTTAAGGAAAGTTGGGAGCGGGACCATACGCCCCAAACTTGGGACAACTTCACAAGAAGGTTCAAAGAACATTATATTCCAGTGATTACCAGAGATAAGAAGGAGGTTGAATTTCTGAAGCTTGAGCAGGGGTCAATGACAGTGGCTCAGTATTCTGCGAGATTTACAGAGCTAGCAAGGTATTGTTCACATTTGGTACCAGATGAAGGAAGAAGAGTTTATAGATTTGTGAAGGGACTTAGAGTGGAGTTCCGTAAGCAGTTATTGACACACGATTTTCCCAATTTCCAGGCAGCTGTAAACATGGCTTACCGAATTGAAAATGACATTGAGGAACATCGGGGTAAAACTGAAGGTAGTGGAATTAAACCTAAGCTTTCAGGTCAGAGTTTGGGGCAGAGCAAAGTATCGCCAAAGCCTTCAACTTCTGAAGAGGCGAAAGGGGGGAATGTTATAGTTTCTACTCGTTCGGTGTCCGACCAGTTTGGGACTGTTTGCAACTTCTGTCAGAAGGTAGGGCATTCTGAGAACACTTGTTGGAGGAAGCAAGGAAAGTGCATGAATTGTGGAGAAGTTGGACATTTCAGGAGAGATTGTCCTAAACCTTGATGGGGTCAAGCTCCAGGTAATAAACCGCAGGGTGACCAGCCAGGAGTTGGTGCCAAGAGGGATGTTGAGGGAAAGCCTAAGGAGAGGGTGCAAGGCAGAGTGTTTGCCTTGGGTCGTGGCGCGGTAGATCCCATCGCGGTCATTAGAGGTATTGTCCCTGTCTCAGGTGTCAGGGTTCGTATTTTTATTGACCCAGGATTGTCTCATTCTTAAGTGGCATCTCATTTTGCATTCATATTGCATAAGTTGCCTAAGTGGTTGTTTTAAGTGTTAGAGGTTTCTACTCCTGTGGGAGAGCACCTCGAATCCTCCTTGATCCATCATGGTTGGGAGGTGGTTATATGTGGGCCTGTATGGCTAATGTATTGGGTAGAATACTAACCCAAGATTTGATGTTATTTTAGGCATGGACTGATTGAGTTCTTGTCATACCTTGGTGGACTGTTGTTAGACAATATCTATACAATCGAGCACAAATGAGAAAAGAATTACAAGGAATTGAAATATAATATACAACATAAAAATAATAAAGAGAAAACCGTAAATTCATTATCTTGAGTTTGCTTGAATCCGTGCCGTAACCTCCTTGAATCGTCAACTTGAATTTGCTTGAATCCGAGTCGTGTGTGACACACTCTCCTTAAGACTAATTCGCCCTCACTACGAGTGCTCAAGGTCTTCAATGGACGTTAGTCTCCCAAGATAAAACGGATGAACCGGAACAACTTTGCACTTAAAGTTTTCCGGCGAATCTCACTATGCTTAAACAAAATCACCACTCAAAACTAATCTAGGAGGCCAAAGAAAAAGATGAACAAATTGCAAAGAGGAGGAGGAAGATTGAAAGAAAAATTTCGCTAATTTCATTTTGTGGATTTTTCAAAAAATTGTTCCATCCAAAAGTCATCCAAATTAATCTATATTATATAGGAGTCAATCCTTGTGTTTATGGGGTTTTAATCCACAACTTGTAACCCCAAACTCATGGTATGCTTCCAATTAATCAAGCAATTTATTTTGGGACTCTTGGCATGTCAATGGTGGGATTAACTTTTGAAAGTTACATTTTCAACCCACCTACTTTGAATTCATTATATCTTTCTCACCCAATATAAAATTGGACATCTAGATATAATACCATTCCAATGTTCCTACAAAGTGGAACATACACCCACAATAATCTTTGTCGAACGACAAACGATTCATTTAAGGAAAATACACAATTTCCTTCACAAACAACAAATTTTTCCAACAATCCCCCACATGAAGGAAATTGATGACGAGTTTGGTGATAGAGTTCGGCATCGAAAACTTGCATACGATAGGTGTGGGAAAAAGCCCATTGAACCTTCGCTCGTACAAGCATATTTACTCTACTCGCAAATCGATAGACGCGATGTCCTTGAATCGTTATGCTTTTTGTGTAGCCGATCATATGCTTGACACAAGTAACGTCCTAACATAGTTCAATTCTCATAGCTATGTTCATTCATGGCCCTGAACATACGCCTGGTTCTGTGAGAGGGTCTAAGAATTGAGCCTCACACAATTCTCCTCGAAGCGGCCCCACTTCTCTCTCACATAGGTGATTTCTTAAAGGTAACCCGTATTACCCCGCTCGAAATTTCGACGCGTAAGAATCATTAAAAGCCATAAGCTTATCCTTGTCCTTTCGGGATGTCACTAATAGGAATGGACTTGGGGTTGGTTCCCCCACAGTGATGCTATAAGTCTTTTAATAGTTAGGTTGTCCCATTGAATCTAGTTCTTGGGATCTCCAGTCATCTAGATTGGGTTTTCCGCTGTGTTTAACTTTTAAGAGGCTTAAGTCCCATTCTCCTCCACAGTTCACAACTTACTCTCGGTCTAACCCTTTGGTTAACGGATCCGTTTATTATTTGACTTTTCATAGTCAAATCATTTTGAGAGTAGTTGTCTAATGGTATTATGTCTTAGACATATATGTCTAGACTCCCATTACACACATTGCTATATGTCTTTTCAATCATAAATTGACTTTAGCAATATACCATCTTGCTAACACAAGCTTTATCCATTTGATACTTGATAACTCAAATTCATTTAAATCCCAGCTATTCCATATTGATCGTTTCAAAAATTTCAAGAATATCCACCTAATGACTTGTTTAACAACAAGTCAATTAGTTTTCCTTGAATTTGAATCAACGGATCAATTGACTAGATTTTTTTTTTCTAGTTAACATATCGTATTTTGGATTTAATTAACAACGCAATGTAGTCACTCTTGTTTAAATCCAAACAATCAAACCTTTGATGTCCTCTTTGCACTTGTCTCAAGTCATACAATGACTTTACAAACAAGCACATTTTCTTCTAGGTTCCATTTCACGAACCGTTTCAACACTTTGATCTATTTCACTCAAAGTATCACCTATTCACTTCCATGAATTTGACATCAATACTTGGTTTCTATTGATTTTATTTTCTTTTGATTTTTATATATATTCAAACTTATTGAATCATATATAACAAACCAATATGCACAATTGTTATGAACATAACTCTTGAAACATAATCCACCATTTAGTAACCAAATTCAATTTATTTGGTAATTTGGACTTGCTACTTTGCGAAACACCCCCACATTAACAAGTGTACGTAGGCCTACGTTTCCATACTTCATATGGACATCTCATTATTTTCTTGGGGAAACCTCTCCAAAAGGTAATTATTTTCCAAAGTATACCCACCCCCACATTTTCTGAGTAGTCCCAAAATTAGCAATAATGCCAATTTTCATTATTAACACCATTTGATCATGATGTACATTGTGGACACTTTGTTTCATTGCTCATGTACAACAAACCCCTCGGGTTGTTCTATGTAAATTTTCTCTTCTAAATCGACATTTAGAAGGTTATTTACATCCATTTAATGTATTTCAAATTTTGCTATGCAAAGCAATTGCAAATACAACTCTTTATTCTCGTGATGAGAGAATAAGTATAAAAGTAATCAAGGTATTCATTTTTCTTGTAATCCTCAATTACAAGTCTAGCCTTGTACTCATTGATTGTTTTTCTATCGGTCTTCATTTCCTTTTTGAAAATTCACTTATATGCTAGTGATTTACTATACGGAGATAAATCTATCGGTTTTCAAGTGTGATTTTCCAAGATGGAATCAATCTCACATATAATAGCCTCTATTCACAAAGATCATTCAAAAGAGTTCAATACCTCTTTATAACTTTGTGATTTACATTCTAGAATATAGGTTAGAAAATTTGGGTCATAAAATTTTCTCATCCCAACTCTTTTGCTATGTTGAGGTCCAACCTCTTCTTCGCTATTTCATCATGATGAGTTTCTTCTTCTTCTATTGAATCATGCATCCGTTTAGATGAGTTTGCCTCATCTCTTGATGTACACGGAAACATATTCTCAAAGAAAGAGACGTTTCATGATTTCATTATAGTTGACCCCCGAAAGATCAAAGCCATCATGGATATGAGGCCACCTCAAACCCAGACAGAAGTCAAGAGCTTCATGGGTAAATTGCAGTACATCAGCCGTTTCGTCAATCAGTTGACCACTATGTGTGAGCCCATCTTCAAGCTCATGAAGAAGAATGTGGACACAGAATGGACCGAAGAATGCCAAGATGCTTTTGACCAGATCAAGGCATACTTAGTACATCCCCCGGTATTATTCCCCCCACATAGACAGAAGCCTCTTCTGCTCTATCTCACTGTCACAGACACGGCAGTTGGGGCTATGCTTGCTCAGGAAAAGAAAGACTCTCGGGTAGAAAACGCCATTTACTTTGTCGAAGTAGGAAGCTAAAAGGGAGTGAGCTCAATTACTCGGCATGTGAAAAAGACTCATGCGGGGTCGTGCAGGTAGTCGGCAAATTGAAGCATTATATGCAAGCCCACCCTGTGAATTTGGTCTCGAAAATGGACCCCATCAAGTACATCTTTGACAAGCCTTCCCTCTCGATGCGTTTAGCGAAGTGGTCCTTCTTCTTGGCAGAATACGACATCAACTATGTGACCAGAAAGGCCATCAAGGGTCAAGCATTGTCAGATCACCTGGCGAACTTCCCCAGTAATGAAGACAGAGGGCACAGAACCCCAATTCCCGAGATGAAGGGATCTTTGCGATTGAGCTCGAGAATAGATGGCAATTGTTCTTTGACTGAGCCGCTAACAAAAGAGGAAATGGTGTAGGAATGCTATTGGTCGATCCGAAAGATGAGCATACCCCATAGCCCTCAAGTTGAACTTTCCTGCCACGAACAATGTCACCGAGTATGAAGCTTTTTGCATTCTTTGGTTGGAAAGGTTTTGCCTTAGAAAGAAATGTCAAGGAGCTCGAAGTTTACGGAGACTCGGCCCCGATCATCAACCAAGTCTCCAACAAGTGGAAGGCGTGGACCCTAATCTGCAACGGTATCATGCCCATATGGAGGAGTTGTCTGGACGGTTCGTAGAAGTGACTTTCCACTACTTGCCGAGGGAAAGAACAGATTCGCAGATGCCCTAGCTACTCTAGCCTCATTGGTAGAGATCCCCGAGGGAAAAGCCATAAAGCCCTTCGAGTGGGTAGAAGAGAAGCCCCAGCCTTACTCGTTGTGAAGTGGACCTGGGACCCGAGCCTATAAAGGAACCTTGGTACAATCAGTTACCAATTCCTCAAAGACGGAGAGTCGGCTTTCGTAGACGAAGAAGGTAGACCAAAAGAAGGTGTCGAGCCAAAAGCTTGCGAGCCCTTAAAAGGCTGGCCTCCCATTATGTCATCCTAGGAGGCAACCTGTACAAGAAACGCTATCAAGGACCGCTCCTCTTATGTGTCACTCAAGAAAGAGCCAGAGAGTTGATGACCGAAGTCCATAATGGTCCTTGCGGTCCTCACATGAATGCCGAGCCCCGATGCAAGTGATCCTCGGAATGGGTTACTACCGGATCTCCGTGGAGACAGACCGCGTCCGGTGCGTCCGAACCTGCGACAAGTGCCGGCGGTTTGCCAACCTCAACCATCTCCCACCTCATGACCATGCTTGCATGACGACTCCTTGGCCGTTTGCAACTTGGGGCATTGACGTGATAGGGAAAATATCCCCGGCAGGAAGCAATGGGCACGAGTTCGTGTTGGTGGCCATCGACTACTTCACCAAGTGGGTAGAAGCCAAGTCCTACAAGGTCCTCACTTCCAGAAAAGTGGCCCAGTTCATCAAAGAAAACATAATGTGCAGATATGGGGTGCCCAACGAGATCATTTCTGATAATGGGTCACACTTCGAAGGAGCCTGCGATAGACTCGTCGAGAATTCGAGTTACTCGCCACAAGTCGTCCCCGCATGGACCTCGAGACCAATGGAGCTGTGGAAGGCGCTAATAAGACACTCGAGCGGATCATCAGGAAGATGGCCACCCGTGGTCGTGATTGGCCCGAAAAGCCGCACCTAGCACTCAGGGCTACGTAACGTCTGTCAGGAAATGGCCACAGGAGAAACTCCTTTTGCCCTAACTTACGAGATGGAAGCAGTGTTACCAGTGGAATAGATATAGCCTCAGTCTCGGGACCCCCAATCAAGGCTCTGAAGTCTTCGTACGTTGGGACGATTTCGTTGTAAGAAAAGCAGTAAACATGTCTCCGGACGTCCCAGAACTTTGCTGCGGCTCTCAACAGGTCCCAATCGGGCGGGAGATCCCTCAAATGCCATAAAGACTTGATCTTGAAGGAAGAATCAAGCAGCCCCTTGTGATTTTGGAAGTTATGTCTCGCCCAAGATTGAAGACCGGACAGAAAATGGTCTCTCTTCCCCCTTTGTAGTCTAACGGGCCTCTCCATCGCAAAAGTGATCAAAGATGGTGCTTTTAGGTCCAAAATGTGCTCTGGGAACAATTGGGACAAGTCTAGAGTGAAAATGAAATGAAATGGCCAAGCCTTGCTTTTATTCAGAAAATAACCAGTTCAGACGGGCGTGAGCCGCACGGCTTCATTTGCCCCAGAGACCTATCCGCACGGCTACATCAGCCCTCTGCAGAAAAAAAATTCTGCAGCAACCAAAGTTGCTGCCCAAGGGAGTTTTCACCCCACTTTCTCAACCAAAACATGTACAAAAACATATCCAGAAGCCATTCAAGCATTTATACACCATTATAAATCATTTTGGCCCAGTTTCAGCCCCGATTCCAAGCAAAAAAAAAAATCGCCCCAAGGCTTAGATAATATGCAAATTGAAAAAGCATAAATTAGAAAAGTAAATAAAGCGTAAATACAATGTCTTCGCCCCATCGGCGCCCAAATAAAGCAAAAAATAAACAAGTTGTGCATAAAAAAGTGTTCATTGTTTGTTCTTGTTCCAAACCTACTCTAGAGACCTCCTAGGCCCCCGATTCTTCTTCCTCCTCCATCTAGCGGCGGCGGAAACATTCCTCCTTGCTTGTCTTGGTGCCGGATCCATCTCAAATCAAGGGAAGCAAGGGAATTCAAAGAATTTCGAAATTCTTTCTTCTCTCCTCTCTCTCTCTCTCGGCTGAATGGGCGGCAACAATGCCCAATAGCCCGTTCAAATCTGTTTTAAATAATCTGTAAAAATCAGGTTTCCAGCCGTACGGCTTCTTTTTCCAGCCTCTCATGCCGGGCGGCCTCATTCGCTCTTAGCAGAAAATTACAATCCTGCCCCTGGACCTTCCACTTGGGCATGTAATTTCCGTTATCTTTTAACCAAGATAACATCTTTTTCAGAAAATATCCCTTATCTCTGAAGCAATTAAGCTTTCTTCCCAGTCGCCTCCGTTAATTCCGTTATAACGGGATAACGCTAGGTGACAACCTCCGAATTGTCAAGATTTTCTCAACTTAAGCTACCTCTATCCCGAATAGTGACGTATGCTAAGTTCTCTTAACTTAAGCTACCTCTATCCCGAATAGTGACGTACGCTCAAGTTTCTCTCAAACTTAAGCTACCTCTATCCCGAATAGTGACGTACGCTCAAGTTTTCCTCAACTTAAGCTACCTCTATCCCGAATAGTGACGTACGCTCAAGTTTCTCTCAACTTAAGCTACCTCTATCCCGAATAGTGACGTATGCTCAAGTCATTGGCAACCCATATCTCTGATTCGAAAGAGATTGAGACGTATGCTTAAATCATTCTAGGTTTGGCAACCCATATCTCTGATTCGAAAGAGATTGAGACGTATGCTCAAGTCATTGGCAACCCATATCTCTGATTCGAAAGAGATTGAGACGTATGCTTAAATCATTCTAGCTTTGGCAACCCATATCTCTGATTCGAAAGAGATTGAGACGTATGCTCAAGTTTTTCAAACTTTAGCAACCCATATCTCTGATTCGAAAGAGATTGAGACGTATGCTCAAGTTCACCAAACTCTAGCTACCTCTATCCACTCGACAGTGACGTAAGCTCTAGTTTCAATCAGGTGACATCCTCCAGTAATTGTCAATCAGGTGACAGCCTCCATTAATTGTCAAAATCTCAAGAATCCTAGACATCGTTCCTAACTATCTAGTGATGCTTGAACTACGGCCTGGCTTGATTCCTCCGGGATACGTAGGTAGCCTTTTATAAAAGGTCCAGCCATTCGACCACTTTGGTCACCCTGTTTCTTTGTCACTCCTCAGTGATAAAGCAGCCCCTCATAGAGGTTCAAATATCTGACCACCTTGGTCACTCCTAGCATATCCCCAGTAGGATCAATTGCTTGACCTCCTAGGTCATTTTCTCTTCTATTTCCCCAGCAAGAGACCAGTTTCTCTTCTTCCTTCCCCAGCGGATCCTAATTCCGAACTACGGCCTGGCTTGATTCCTCCGGGATACGTAGGTAGCCTTCCAGAGGTTCAGCCACTCGACCACCTTGGTCACCCAATCCGTCTCGGCATTCGCCAGATCGGATCCTTTTCTATCGACAACCCCACTCGCCTTGCAAGTGACGTTGCCGAGGGGCTTCTGTAAGTACCCAAATCTGGCTCATGCCTTCCGGTTAAATTTCCCGGCAATTTCGGTAAGTTTCCCGGTAATTCCCCGGACCTTCCTAGTGTTCCGGAAATGTTCTGGAACAGTCCCAAATTAAATTAAGGGCTGAAGGGAGCCTTCCTAATTAAGAAACACGTTTTTCTTAATTAGGAAGAGGGTTCTAGAATTTGCCACCTTGCATGGTTCTAGAAATGCTGAGTCACAATGGATAATGCCGCACGGCTGCATTAGCTCGCTGTCCCTAGCCGCACGGCTTCATTAGCCTTATCCAGACTGCCTATAAATAGAGCCCTCCTCTACCCACAACAATACACACACAATCCATAGCAAGTCACCTACAAACACTCCAAATACGTGAAGAATACTGCTGGAAGCTCAAGAAGGTGAAGAAGAAGGCCAAGAAGCTCCCTCCCTCCTCCTTGAAGATCCAAGACCAACCTCTCCTCCTAGCTCCGACCAAAGAAGAAGGAAGCTATTGGTAACCTCGCACGCCCTACCTTTGCATCCTAATTGCTTTATAATTTGCTCATTGCATTGTCTTTATATTGCTTGGGACTTGGTAGATTAAAGATCCTATCTTTATATTCCCCTTCCCCTTTGGCATGCATTAGACATCATTTGTCATAAAAATGTAGTCTTTTCCCATAAAGGTGCATCCTTTGCACCTAAAACCCCCATTTTCAAATAAAAATGTCATCTTCATGCATCCTTTGCATATAAAAATCAAATCTTTTTCAATCAAAATGCATCATTTGCATCCAAAATCCCTTGTTCAAGCATCATTTGCTTTAAATACCATGTCTTTACCATAAACTAGCATCATATGCTTTTCAAAATGCAATCTTTATGCATCATTTGCATAATGAATGCCAATTTCTTCAACAAAAATGCATCATTTGCATAAAAATCAAATCTTAGTGCATCATTTGCAACCCAAAAATGTCATCTTTTCATTAAAGATTCATTTTTACATACATTTCCCCCATTCCCCCATTAACAACCTAGGAATGGACCGGTGTAAAAGATCCTATCTTTACATCGTTCCTTCCATTAAAGGTTCCATATCTCTTTAGAAAGGGACACCTTGAACCCTATATCTCCGATTATCGCTTAAGAAAGAGTATGAAGCATCTATATGAGCTCGGCCGTCTTAAAGCGTAGGATTGATGGGCTAAGGACCCTCCTTTTCTAAAGAACCTCATCTTTGACCAAAAGAGAGTCATTCTCTCGATCACGCAAGTCCCGAGGGTCCCGAGGTTAAAATGCGATGATCACAAGTCATAAGATGAGGACGGGATCATAATCCCAAATACATAAAATTCCAAGGAATCCCGAGCGACAACCAACAAATGGTTTGTACGTCCGGAAGATAACTTGGGACATTCCCCCCCCCCCTTTTTCTCAAACACATGCACACAAGAAAGCACGCAAGCAAGCACGATTACTGAAATCTTGGGAGACTTGCTCCGACAAGGCACTTTGGGTGAACGCCAAACGTTCTTCCCAAGGGGTAACTTAACCTCCGAACCCAAGTAAAAACCTTTTTTTCAAAGTTTTGAGGTAATCAAAATGGCGTGGCGACTCCGTTTTTCAAATTAAACCGGATGTCTTCAAACTCGCGTGAATCCAACAAAAATTTGGGCACCACATTCACAGCATGGGGTCGTCCCAAACAGCCCATCCTAGCCCGTGTAATCCATGCACTCTTTATGTCACACTTCGTCCAAGACCCCAGTTGGTTTTTGGCTTAGTACGTGTCATAAAGCCGAAGTGTATGTTTTTTACGCCGGGTTCCGCCACGAGTCAAGCTCGAAAGATTGAGACCGAAGGTCATTCCCGACCCGAAGTCTTGCGCTTTTCAGTCTTGACTTTTACGCGGAGCTCTGCCGAAAAATATACCCGAAGGTTCAATGTGACACCGTGTCACCAAACCCTCACCGTATGCACCGTGCCAGCCACAACTTGGCCAACGCCAAAAGCTAAGGTCCCTCGCACAAGAGAGTCAGGAGAGGTCATGTCACGACCCTAATCCTAGGCACCACTTTAGTCACACGTGAAGCACGTGGGGTTGGGTATGCCTTGCATATCATCCTCGGTTTGCTAGCATTTGATTTGCTTTCATGTTCATTTTGGCATGTTTTATGAACTATGTGAGTTTTAGATGTTATAACTTGATTTAATGCTATAATGTCTAAATAAAGAAAAGTGTGTAGTTCCTTGGTAACACTTGATTTTATGAATTGGAAGTGTTATAAAGTACGAGGAGCTTGAGTGTAATTCAAAAGCTTATGGTAGTTGTTTGTTGGTTTGCAATCTTGAAGGAGGTGGTTTGTAATTTGGTTAATATAAATCTCTTTACTAGCTTCTCCAAGAAGGATACGTATCCTCAGTGTTCTTGAATCTTCTCCCAGCCAAGAAAAGTTCCCAAACCCTTGTTCTACTTCTAAAAATCTCAGAAAATCAGATTTGAAGTGGTTGTCGATCCTGTTTTCAAACTATTGTAAAGGAGGTTGTTGTGAGCAAGTTCATCCGATTCTTTCTCTCTTTTAAGTGAATAATTTGGGTAAGTTATTATGGTGTTGATTAACATGGCCAAGGGTGGTGTTATGGATTGGTAGTTGTTATACCTATGTTGTATATATGTTATAGGGCTTGGGAAAGAGTATGAAAATGATCTAAAACTGAAGTTGGGTTACATGTCAGTTGCTGGGAAATATCAGCTGGGGTTTGCAAATAGAAAAGCAATTAGGTTGGTTAGAGCTTGACAATTTCCATGCCATGGCTTGAATTCTTGGTGTGGATTTGGTTATAATTGTTGTTTAAACATGTTTTATACATGTTATTGGTGCTATAGGGAGGTTATAGAGTCCCAAAACAGGTAGTTCAACTGCTGCAAATGGCTTTGCAGTAAGCTGAAGGGAAGCTGTTGTTGCTGTGTGTTCTTGCTGTTGTTGCTGCAATTTCGTGGCTCCAGGTGAGGGGCACGACTCGTGCACATGAGCACGAGTCGTGACCATGCTGAGGAGTCGTGAGGCACCAGTCGTGGCCTTGGAATCAGTCGTACAGGGCCTGGAAACGACTCGTGCTAAAATCTGCCTTGAGTGAGCAACTTGGCAAGCTGTTTATTCTAGGTTAATGAGTATAGATTTAATAACTCTTTAACTAGGCTTTTAGTACAAGTTTAGTACAACATGGTAGAACTTGGATTAGTCCAAAAAGGTATTGGCAAGAGCTTTAAATATTGATCCAAAGTTGCTTAGAAGGCAGTTTCAGCACTTGTATTATTTCAATCTGCAGCCTTGGTCCATGTTTGAGGCATTGGGAACCTAGGCTAAACAACTCGGATTTGAATACTTTTTGATCCGGTATTTAGTACAACTTTAGTACTATATAATGGAGTTTTAATTGGGCCAAAAGGATATTGATAAGGTCCATAAATAATGTCTCAAAAATGCTTGAGAGGCGATTATAAAACTTGAACCAAATGTTATAAAACTTGGTTTTTGAACTTGAACCCTAAAGGGAAAGTGTTTAATGTTGTATTGTGATGGCGTAGGGCTACTTATATATTATTGTACCCCTACGTGATGACCTATTTAGGGTTATTTGCTCTATAGTGCCTAAAAATGAATGGGGCATTACTTCATTGGTTTGAACTAGAGGAATAACACTCTGTTTCTGGATTACATATGTGTAATGAATATGTAGGACTCATATATGATATGTTGTGTCTTACATGATTATATTCATATGGTTGTTGGTTCCCACAATGTGTAGAAGGTGTTCCACGGTACGTTTTGAGCATGTAGGGGTGCATGAATATATTGCACCTCTACGTGGGGTACCTCTATATAGTTATTGATTCATATAGGGAGTGAAATAATTGTAGCACTGTTTATTTGGTTGAGTAAGAGTATAAATACCATATGATTGGATTATTGTACTCTATATTGTTAAGTATATGTCATGCTATTGTGAAGGCTTGCGGGGTGAGTTTAGTTAAGTTGCAAGTGTGTAAACATAGCAACTTAGTATGGAATTGGTTCCTCTATGATTATAATGCTGGTACAATATTCGTACTAGGTAAGGGAGTCTTAAATGACCTAAACTGATAAAGGTAAGGGCTTTAAATAGTGTCCTGAAAATGGTTGAAGGACAATTATGAAACTTAAACCAAAGTTGATACAACTTGGTAAATTGTTATAGAACCTTTATAGAAGGTGTGTAATAGTACGACGTGAATATGTAGGGCTTATTTGATTTGTATATTGTGCCCATATGTGATAGCATATTCATGGTTGGTTGTGCACATTGTGTTTAAATACGTGTTGCACTACTCATTGGTCTGAGCATGAGTATTAGACCATGTAATTGGTTTGGCATTATTCAACAGTGTTTACAGGGTTGGTTGCACTGTGGAAATGGGTTGACATGATTATAGTAACATATTATCTGTTGATATCCCTATGTGTGGATGAAATTTCAAGTAACTGTTTATGTACTTGGATATGATTATATGAACTGTTGTTATGGGTATAGTGGAATCCAATCAAGTATAGATTTGTTCTATAAGTGATTGAATTGCAGTATACCTATGACTTAGCATGTCTGCTGGCCCCAGACATGGGAATAGCCACTGCTGTATCGTGCCAAAAGCCTTACAGATAGATGGGAATGTTACACGAGAAGGTGACATGGCATGTCTGTGGTTACAGATATGGGATTGGCCACTTGATGTGGGATTGGCCACTTGATGTGGGACTGTATTGTGCCAAAAGCCTTGCAGATAAATGTTAGTGACTGTAATAGAATTAGCCACTTTTGTATTGTGCCGTATGCCTTGCAGATAGCTGGGAGACTTGTATGTTCTATATGACTGATTATTCAGGTGGGAAAGGTAACTTAAAGTGTTTACTGTTTTCCCAATCGTGAGCAACTAGTGTGTGTTGCATATTATATGAGCAACTTGTAGGTGTTGCATATTTGGTTATGAGCAACTGGTGTGTTGCATTATATATGACTTGCGGTCGAAGGAAAAGGTAACATAATGTGTTTACTGTTTTCCAATGTGAGCAACCTGTTTATGTGTTGCATATTGTATGGCATATTGTTGCATACATAATAACTTGCTGAGATTTTATCTCACCCCTTCTCCCTTTATTGTTTAGATCCCGCTGAGACAGGTGGACCGGACCAGTGAGGCCGGGGGAAGAGTTTGGACTCCTTTTGGGTTGTCAGGGTATGAGTTAATTTGGGAGTTGGGGCTGTACTTTGGTTGTTATTCTTTTGGGGAATGTATTGTATATAAAGTTTTACAATAGGTTTCAGTTGTATCGTGTTGTAAGTAACCTACACTTGGTTTGGTTGTGGTTGGCTTGTGTATAGCCTTTCCCGTTGTATGGTTGGTTAAAACAGGTTGTGTTGAATTAAAACAGGGTTATATATCGCCTCCGTGTAGAGAGGTTATTTTGAAATGATTTTTAAAAAAAGGTGTTGTACTTTTCAATTTAAAGTAAAGAAAAGATTTTGGAAATGGTATATTTTGGGACCCTCCATCCTGGGACATGGTTTATAGGTTCGAGAGTTGGGAGGCGCTCACAGTTGGTATCAGAGCCAGGCTAGAAGTCAAGGGTAGATGTCTAGTCTAAGGGGGAGTGTGCGATCTCTGACGTCGAGTGTTTAATGCAGGGATTGGTGAAATGGCTGGGACTGGTGATGACCAGCGGAGGAACAGGGAAACATTGATGATTTGGGTGCTGGGGGAAACCAGAACGCTGAGATGATGGCAATGTTCCAGACTTTCCTCCAGACTATGGCAGCTCAGGGGCAGACACGGCAGCAACCTGAGGCAAGGCCAACGCAGGGGTTAGAGAAGTTTATCAAATTAGCTCCACCAAGCTTAAACGGGGATCCAGATCCAGCGATAGCTGAGAGATGGTTGGAAGCTATGGATAAAATCTTTTTGGCAATGGAAAGTACAGATGAAGAAAAGGTTAGATGTGCAGTGTTCAAGTTAGAGGGTCCTGCTGAACATTGGTGGCAGATTCTTAAGGAAAGTTGGGAGCGGGACCATACGCCCCAAACTTGGGACAACTTCACAAGAAGGTTCAAAGAACATTATATTCCAGTGATTACCAGAGATAAGAAGGAGGTTGAATTTCTGAAGCTTGAGCAGGGGTCAATGACAGTGGCTCAGTATTCTGCGAGATTTACAGAGCTAGCAAGGTATTGTTCACATTTGGTACCAGATGAAGGAAGAAGAGTTTATAGATTTGTGAAGGGACTTAGAGTGGAGTTCCGTAAGCAGTTATTGACACACGATTTTCCCAATTTCCAGGCAGCTGTAAACATGGCTTACCGAATTGAAAATGACATTGAGGAACATCGGGGTAAAACTGAAGGTAGTGGAATTAAACCTAAGCTTTCAGGTCAGAGTTTGGGGCAGAGCAAAGTATCGCCAAAGCCTTCAACTTCTGAAGAGGCGAAAGGGGGGAATGTTATAGTTTCTACTCGTTCGGTGTCCGACCAGTTTGGGACTGTTTGCAACTTCTGTCAGAAGGTAGGGCATTCTGAGAACACTTGTTGGAGGAAGCAAGGAAAGTGCATGAATTGTGGAGAAGTTGGACATTTCAGGAGAGATTGTCCTAAACCTTGATGGGGTCAAGCTCCAGGTAATAAACCGCAGGGTGACCAGCCAGGAGTTGGTGCCAAGAGGGATGTTGAGGGAAAGCCTAAGGAGAGGGTGCAAGGCAGAGTGTTTGCCTTGGGTCGTGGCGCGGTAGATCCCATCGCGGTCATTAGAGGTATTGTCCCTGTCTCAGGTGTCAGGGTTCGTATTTTTATTGACCCAGGATTGTCTCATTCTTAAGTGGCATCTCATTTTGCATTCATATTGCATAAGTTGCCTAAGTGGTTGTTTTAAGTGTTAGAGGTTTCTACTCCTGTGGGAGAGCACCTCGAATCCTCCTTGATCCATCATGGTTGGGAGGTGGTTATATGTGGGCCTGTATGGCTAATGTATTGGGTAGAATACTAACCCAAGATTTGATGTTATTTTAGGCATGGACTGATTGAGTTCTTGTCATACCTTGGTGGACTGTTGTTAGACAATATCTATACAATCGAGCACAAATGAGAAAAGAATTACAAGGAATTGAAATATAATATACAACATAAAAATAATAAAGAGAAAACCGTAAATTCATTATCTTGAGTTTGCTTGAATCCGTGCCGTAACCTCCTTGAATCGTCAACTTGAATTTGCTTGAATCCGAGTCGTGTGTGACACACTCTCCTTAAGACTAATTCGCCCCCACACTACGAGTGCTCAAGGTCTTCAATGGACGTTAGTCTCCCAAGATAAAACGGATGAACCGGAACAACTTTGCACTTAAAGTTTTCCGGCGAATCTCACTATGCTTAAACAAAATCACCACTCAAAACTAATCTAGGAGGCCAAAGAAAAAGATGAACAAATTGCAAAGAGGAGGAGGAAGATTGAAAGAAAAATTTCTCTAATTTCATTTTGTGGGTTTTTCAAAAAAATTGTTCCATCCAAAAGTCATCCAAATTAATCTATATTATATAGGAGTCAATCCTTGTGTTTATGGGGTTTTAATCCACAACTTGTAACCCCAAACTCATGGTATGCTTCCAATTAATCAAGCAATTTATTTTGGGACTCTTGGCATGTCAATGGTGGGATTAACTTTTGAAAGTTACATTTTCAACCCACCTACTTTGAATTCATTATATCTTTCTCACCCAATATAAAATTGGACATCTAGATATAATACCATTCCAATGTTCCTACAAAGTGGAACATACACCCACAATAATCTTTGTCGAACGACAAACGATTCATTTAAGGAAAATACACAATTTCCTTCACAAACAACAAATTTTTCCAACAATCCCCCACATGAAGGAAATTGATGACGAGTTTGGTGATAGAGTTCGGCAGACGAAAACTTGCATACGATAGGTGTGGGAAAAAGCCCATTGAACCTTCGCTCGTACAAGCATATTTACTCTACTCGCAAATCGATAGACGCGATGTCCTTGAATCGTTATGCTTTTTTGTGTAGCCGATCATATGCTTGACACAAGTAACGTCCTAACATAGTTCAATTCTCATAGCTATGTTCATTCATGGCCCTGAACATACGCCTGGTTCTGTGAGAGGGTCTAAGAATTGAGCCTCACACAATTCTCCTCGAAGCGGCCCCACTTCTCTCTCACATAGGTGATTTCTTAAAGGTAACCCGTATTACCCCGCTCGAAATTTCGACGCGTAAGAATCATTAAAAGCCATAAGCTTATCCTTGTCCTTTCGGGATGTCACTAATAGGAATGGACTTGGGGTTGGTTCCCCCACAGTGATGCTATAAGTCTTTTAATAGTTAGGTTGTCCCATTGAATCTAGTTCTTGGGATCTCCAAATCATCTAGATTGGGTTTTCCGCGTGTTTAACTTTTAAGAGGCTTAAGTCCCATTCTCCTCCACAGTTCACAACTTACTCTCGGTCTAACCCTTTGGTTAACGGATCCGTTTATTATTTGACTTTTCATAGTCAAATCATTTTGAGAGTAGTTGTCTAATGGTATTATGTCTTAGACATATATGTCTAGACTCCCATTACACACATTGCTATATGTCTTTTCAATCATAAATTGACTTTAGCAATATACCATCTTGCTAACACAAGCTTTATCCATTTGATACTTGATAACTCAAATTCATTTAAATCCCAGCTATTCCATATTGATCGTTTCAAAAATTTCAAGAATATCCACCTAATGACTTGTTTAACAACAAGTCAATTAGTTTTCCTTGAATTTGAATCAACGGATCAATTGACTAGATTTTTTTTTTCTAGTTAACATATCGTATTTTGGATTTAATTAACAACGCAATGTAGTCACTCTTGTTTAAATCCAAACAATCAAACCTTTGATGTCCTCTTTGCACTTGTCTCAAGTCATACAATGACTTTACAAACAAGCACATTTTCTTCTAGGTTCCATTTCACGAACCGTTTCAACACTTTGATCTATTTCACTCAAAGTATCACCTATTCACTTCCATGAATTTGACATCAATACTTGGTTTCTATTGATTTTATTTTCTTTTGATTTTTATATATATTCAAACTTATTGAATCATATATAACAAACCAATATGCACAATTGTTATGAACATAACTCTTGAAACATAATCCACCATTTAGTAACCAAATTCAATTTATTTGGTAATTTGGACTTGCTACTTTGCGAAACACCCCCACATTAACAAGTGTACGTAGGCCTACGTTTCCATACTTCATATGGACATCTCATTATTTTCTTGGGGAAACCTCTCCAAAAGGTAATTATTTTCCAAAGTATACCCACCCCCACATTTTCGGAGTAGTCCCAAAATTAGCAATAATGCCAATTTTCATTATTAACACCATTTGATCATGATGTACATTGTGGACACTTTGTTTCATTGCTCATGTACAACAAACCCCTCGGGTTGTTCTATGTAAATTTTCTCTTCTAAATCGACATTTAGAAGGTTATTTACATCCATTTAATGTATTTCAAATTTTGCTATGCAGCAATTGCAAATACAACTCTTTATTCTCGTGATGAGAGAATAAGTATAAAAGTAATCAAGGTATTCATTTTTCTTGTAATCCTCAATTACAAGTCTAGCCTTGTACTCATTGATTGTTTTTCTATCGGTCTTCATTTCCTTTTTGAAAATTCACTTATATGCTAGTGATTTACTATACGGAGATAAATCTATCAGTTTTCAAGTGTGATTTTCCAAGATGGAATCAATCTCACATATAATAGCCTCTATTCACAAAGATCATTCAAAAGAGTTCAATACCTCTTTATAACTTTGTGATTTACATTCTAGAATATAGGTTAGAAAATTTGGGTCATAAAATTTTCTCATCCCAACTCTTTTGCTATGTTGAGGTCCAACCTCTTCTTCGCTATTTCATCATGATGAGTTTCTTCTTCTTCTATTGAATCATGCATCCGTTTAGATGAGTTTGCCTCATCTCTTGATGTACACGGAAACATATTCTCAAAGAAAGAGACGTTTCATGATTTCATTATAGTATTTTGTGCGCATACATTGAATCTTGGATTCATACACATGAATTCTATAAGAAGTACTACTATTTTATGCATACCCTAGAAATATGCCACCAGTAGTCTTTAGTCCAATTTATACACAAACTCCACTTATTTGTGTTTTATCACTATCTCTTTAGTAAGTTGGTTTACAACTTTTCCTTTTAAAGAGATAAGACTCATCATTTTGCTTTTTAACAAGCAATGATAAAGGTAATAGATTACATATTACCACCATGTGTTTGAATCATCTTCACATTATAACCATCACAATGATTATTTAATTCAAAACACATTTTACATCTTAATTGAATTTCTTTTTGAATGAGGGCATATAATCCAATTAACGAGACTTATTCTCATTATTGATTACTACCTCAACTCACCGATTAATTCAATTTCCATTTTATTCATTCACATAATGAATATTATGATTGATGACATCTACAAAAGATTGTCTCATAAACCATAAGGTATATGTTTGACTTTTCAAACAAGTTTGACCAACTTTGTCTTTGCCTTGAGCATTTCAATATGCTCCATTACATTTTGCTTTCGCCACAAAAGTGTTAGAAAGTTCCTCTCCGAATCTCTATTCTCTTTTCCAACACAATACGAATAGCAAGCACCTTAACATTCATTTTACTCATTAATGTTTAAGGTGATTCTTGAAATATTTCCAAGTAGGAAGCGATTTCTCAATTATTTCCGTCACTTGGAAATTTCACTCAACACCATTCATTCGACATGGTTTTCAAGAAAATTATTTTCAATTCTTCCATTAACCTTTTCTGTTTCATGGAGACCATTATTTTAAAAATCAAGAAAACGGCCTACAAAGAATTTCTTTGCACCAACATTCTCGATTTTATATTAATAGTCCAAATACTCTCATCATTCCTTTGCCGTTTTCTTATTACTATACACATTACATAATGAATTCGACAATTCATTAATTATATAGTTTCGGTAAAAGAGATTTGCATTTTTCAACCATACCCATGGCTTGAAAACATCCATCTCATTTTCACCCAACTTTGTAAGATTTTCATAAAAAAAACCTCACTAGGTTCAAGATGATCAAATAGAACATTTTTTGTTGCCATCACTCAAAGGTTAGGCTAACAAAATTTTCTGTCTTTTCAATATGGTGAGCCAAAATACTTGAAACAACCATATTTTTCTAAATATTTATCTCCACACAAGGAGTCTTCCTCAATACATTGGTTTTAATTTTCAACAATTAAAAACCAAATTATAAACTTGTTGTTATAAATAGAACTCTCTAATATAATTAAAGAATTCACCCAAAATAAATTGTTAATTCAATTGGAGAATTACAACAATTTATTTCTTATAACAATCCATATTATAAACCTCCAAATTTCTTAATGAAATTATAATTTGAGGTTACTTATTCCAAAACTTTAAAGGTCTTATCTTGAAGTACCTCTAAATTATAGAAACTATTTTCTGATTCACCAAATACACAATTTCTCTTAGAAGTCATACTTCTAAATATTTTGTGTCATTTGTCATCAACAATAGGATTTAACAACTTCCTTGAAGTCCTATTATTTTTTCATTATTTGACATTAGTCACTCATTTCACTTATAGGTTTTAACAACTTCTCCAAAGAAACCCTATAATTTTAGTTTTAGCCCTTGTGACATTTGTTAATGTCAACAACAATGGAATTTAACAACTTCTTTCAAGAAGCTCCATTTTTATTTTTGTGACTTTTATCACTATTGACACTAATAGGATTTATCAACTCCGTTCAATAAGCCCTATCATCTTTGTCAATAGATTATTGAAAATATGCAACATTAAAGAAATACATCTTTCAACGTTCATCTTCTCAACTTAGTTCAACGAACTTTTCGTTAACGTTAAAGATTACTTCTTTACCCGTTAATTTTCCCAACTTAGTTCCAACGAACTTTTCATTTATAAAATGCAACGTTAAAGACTAAATCTTTACCCGTTCATTTTTTCAACATAGTTCCAATGAACTATTCATTTCACAATATGATTCTTGTGAACCATAAGAACGTTAAAGATGACATCTTTAACCGTTCATTTCCTCAATTTAGTTTAAACGAACTTTCAATTTTTTTCTCACTATGATTTTCATGAATCATAAGAGATCTATCATCCATTGTATAAACACTAGAAGTGGCATCACCACAACTATTTTACACAATCGTTTCAACATCTCGATGTTCATCCGTTAATTCACTATAAGTTCAAGTAATTAATTTAGCCTTAAAAAACTGTTATGTTCTGAAATTTTTATCTCCATCTTCACATAATAACTTTCCGATCCCACCGTCCAGAATATTCTTCTATGAGTCAGGAACATGCCCACCAAATTTGAGCTCGATCCAACGGTTAACGAACCGAAAACGAAGTTTTTCCACAGATGGTCATAGAAAATCTGTGCTGGAAATTTGCTTCTTTTCCATCAATTTTCCGTCTCTTTTTGCCATCTCTTTACATCTTTTCTCTTGTGGTCATTGATCCACCGGATTTTTCAAATCTGTAATTCTTTCTCAAATAGGAAAATTAGTCTTAAGATTGTTAGACAATATCTATACAATCGAGCACAAATGAGAAAAGAATTACAAGGAATTGAAATATAATATACAACATAAAAATAATAAAGAGAAAACCGTAAATTCATTATCTTGAGTTTGCTTGAATCCGTGCCGTAACCTCCTTGAATCGTCAACTTGAATTTGCTTGAATCCGAGTCGTGTGTGACACACTCTCCTTAAGACTAATTCGCCCCCTCACTACGAGTGCTCGAGGTCTTCAATGGACGTTAGTCTCCCAAGATAAAACGGATGAACCGGAACAACTTTGCACTTAAAGTTTTCCGGCGAATCTCACTATGCTTAAACAAAATCACCACTCAAAACTAATCTAGGAGGCCAAAGAAAAAGATGAACAAATTGCAAAGAGGAGGAGGAAGATTGAAAGAAAAATTTCTCTAATTTCATTTTGTGGGTTTTTCAAAAAAATTGTTCCATCCAAAAGTCATCCAAATTAATCTATATTATATAGGAGTCAATCCTTGTGTTTATGGGGTTTTAATCCACAACTTGTAACCCCAAACTCACGGTATGCTTCCAATTAATCAAGCAATTTATTTTGGAACTCTTGGCATGTCAATGGTGGGATTAACTTTTGAAAGTTACATTTTCAACCCACCTACTTTGAATTCATTATATCTTTCTCACCCAATATAAAATTGGACATCTAGATATAATACCATTCCAATGTTCCTACAAAGTGGAACATACACCCACAATAATCTTTGTCGAACGACAAACGATTCATTTAAGGAAAATACACAATTTCCTTCACAAACAACAAATTTTTCCAACAACTGTCGCAGAAAGCGAGTCACATTTGTTATGCTTGATGTGCCTGGGTTATGATTGATGCTGATAAGTCTTTATTTGGCATTTATATTGTATTTGCATTAAAGACTAGATGTTGTTATTACCAGGGTGTGAGGGAGTTGGTTCCTATATTTATGGGTTTATTTGAATTGTTAGAGAAGGTGGGCGAGTTAGATTATCGTTTGGCTCTACCTCCATCTCTTTCTTCTTTCCATGATGTGTCTCATGTTTCTGTGTTGAGGAAGTATTGTAATGATTCCTTCCATGTTTTGAGATTTCCTCCCGAGGATGTCCAGGTGGATATGTCTTATGAGGAGAAACCATTGCGGATTCTGGAATGACAGGTCCGGGAATTGTGTACCAAGAGTATTTCCGTGGTGAAAATTATGTGGGAGAATCACACCATCGGGGAAGCTACTTGGGAATTTGAAACCGGAGATGAGACAAAAGTATCCTGATTTGTGTGATTATTCAGGTAAGTAAAGTCCAAATTCGGGACGAATTTGATTTAAGGGGGAGTGAGTGTCACGACCCTAATCCTAGGCACCACTTTAGTCACACGTGAAGCACGTGGGGTTGGGTATGCCTTGCATATCATCCTTGGTTTGCTAGCATTTGATTTGCTTTCATGTTCATTTTGGCATGTTTTATGAACTATGTGAGTTTTAGATGTTATAACTTGATTTAATGCTATAATGTCTAAATAAAGAAAAGTGTGTAGTTCCTTGGTAACACTTGATTTTATGAATTGGAAGTGTTATAAAGTACGAGGAGCTTGAGTGTAATTCAAAAGCTTAAGGTAGTTGTTTGTTGGTTTGCAATCTTGAAGGAGGTGGTTTGTAATTTGGTTAATATAAATCTCTTTACTAGCTTCTCCAAGAAGGATACGTATCCTCAGTGTTCTTGAATCTTCTCCCAGCCAAGAAAAGTTCCCAAACCCTTGTTCTACTTCTAAAAATCTCAGAAAATCAGATTTGAAGTGGTTGTCGATCCTGTTTTCAAACTATTGTAAAGGAGGTTGTTACGTTGTGAGCAAGTTCATCCGATTCTTTCTCTCTTTTAAGTGAATAATTTGGGTAAGTTATTATGGTTCTTTTCCAATAATTGTTCATGGCTTGGTTAATAGTGTTATTACTGAGTTATGAAGGTTTTATGTGAAGTTTAAACTCAGCTTTTGTGTTTAAATTGGATACAACTTCAGCTAGGGGTTGAACTTGGGAACCACACTAGGTTGGTGTTGATTAACATGGCCAAGGGTGGTGTTATGGATTGGTAGTTGTTATACCTATGTTGTATATATGTTATAGGGCTTGGGAAAGAGTATGAAAATGATCTAAAACTGAAGTTGGGTTACATGTCGATTCTTTGGGAAATATCACCGGGGTTTGCAAATAGAAAAGCAATTGGGTTGGTTAGAGCTTGACAATTTCCATGCCATGGCTTGAATTCTTGGTGTGGATTTGGTTATAATTGTTGTTTAAACATGTTTTATACATGTTATTGGTGCTATAGGGAGGTTATAGAGTCCCAAAACAGGTAGTTCAACTGCTGCAAATGGCTTTGCAGTAAGCTGAAGGGAAGTCCGTTGTTGTTTGTGTGATCTTGCCGTTGTTGCTGCAATTTCGTGGCTCCAGGTGAGGGCACGACTCGTGCACATGAGAACGAGTCGTGACCATGCTGAGGAGTCGTGAGGCACCAGTCGTGGCCTTGGAATCAGTCGTACGGGGCACAGGAAACGACTCGTGACCTTCAGCACGACTCGTGCTAAAATCTGCCTTGAGTGAGCAACTTGGCAAGCTGTTTATTCTAGGTTAATGAGTATAGATTTAATAACTCTTTAACTAGGCTTTTAGTACAAGTTTAGTACAACATGGTAGAACTTGGATTAGTCCAAAAAGGTATTGGCAAGAGCTTTAAATATTGATCCAAAGTTGCTTAGAAGGCAGTTTCAGCACTTGTATTATTTCAATCTGCAGCCTTGGTCCATGTTTGAGGCATTGGGAACCTAGGCTAAACAACTCGGATTTGAACACTTTTTGATCCTCTATTTAGTACAACTTTAGTACTATATAATGGAGTTTGAATTGGGCCAAAAGGATATTGATAAGGTCCATAAATAATGTCTCAAAAATGCTTGAGAGGCGATTATAAAACTTGAACCAAATGTTATAAAACTTGGTTTTGAACTTGAACCCTAAAGGGAAAGTGTTTAATGTTGTATTGTGATGGCGTAGGGCTACTTATATATTATTGTACCCCTACGTGATGACCTATTTAGGGTTATTTGCTCTATAGTGCCTAAAAATGAATGGGGCATTACTTCATTGGTTTGAACTAGAGGAATAACACTCTGTTTCTGGATTACATATGTGTAATGAATATGTAGGACTCATATATGATATGTTGTGTCTTACATGATTATATTCATATGGTTGTTGGTTCCCACAATGTGTAGAAGGTGTTCCACGGTACGTTTTGAGCATGTAGGGGTGCGTGAATATATTGCACCTCTACGTGGGGTACCTCTATATAGTTATTGATTCATATAGGGAGTGAAATAATTGTAGCACTGTTTATTTGGTTGAGTAAGAGTATAAATACCATATGATTGGATTATTGTACTCTATATTGTTAAGTATATGTCATGCTATTGTGAAGGCTTGGCAGGACTGAGTTTAGTTGCAAGTGTGTAAACATAGCAACTTAGTATGGAATTGGTTCCTCTATGATTATAATGCTGGTACAATATTCGTACTAGGTAAGGGAGTCTTAAATGACCTAAACTGATAAAGGTAAGGGCTTTAAATAGTGTCCTGAAAATGGTTGAAGGACAATTATGAAACTTAAACCAAAGTTGATACAACTTGGTAAATTGTTATAGAACCTTTATAGAAGGTGTGTAATAGTACGACGTGAATATGTAGGGCTTATTTGATTTGTATATTGTGCCCATATGTGATAGCATATTCATGGTTGGTTGTGCACATTGTGTTTAAATACGTGTTGCACTACTCATTGGTCTGAGCATGAGTATTAGACCATGTAATTGGTTTGGCATTATTCAACAGTGTTTACACGGTTGGTTGCACTGTGGAAATGGGTTGACATGATTATAGTAACATATTATCTGTTGATATCCCTATGTGTGGATGAAATTTCAAGTAACTGTTTATGTACTTGGATATGATTATATGAACTGTTGTTATGGGTATAGTGGAATCCAATCAAGTATAGATTTATTCTATAAGTGATTGAATTGCAAGATACCTATGACTTAGCATGTCCGCTGGCCCCGCATGGGAATAGCCACTGCTGTATCGTGCCAAAAGCCTTACAGATAGATGGGAATGTTACACGAGAAGGTGACATGGCATGTCTGTGGTTACAGATATGGGATTGGCCACTTGATGTGGGATTGGCCACTTGATGTGGGACTGTATTGTGCCAAAAGCCTTGCAGATAAATGTTAGTGACTGTAATAGAATTAGCCACTTTTGTATTGTGCCGTATGCCTTGCAGATAGCTGGGAGACTTGTATGTTCTATATGACTGATTATTCAGGTGGGAAAGGTAACTTAAAGTGTTTACTGTTTTCCCAATCGTGAGCAACTGGTGTGTGTTGCATATTATATGAGCAACTTGTAGGTGTTGCATATTTGGTTATGAGCAACTGGTGTGTTGCATTATATATGACTTACTGGTCAGAAGGAAAAGGTAACATAATGTGTTTACTGTTTTCCAATGTGAGCAACCTGTTTATGTGTTGCATATTGTATGGCATATTGTTGCATACATAATAACTTGCTGAGATTTTATCTCACCCCTTCTCCCTTTATTGTTTAGATCCCGCTGAGACAGGTGGACCGGACCAGTGAAGCCGGGGGAAGAGTTTGGACTCCTTTTGGGTTGTCAGGGTATGAGTTAATTTGGGAGTTGGGGCTGTACTTTGGTTGTTATTCTTTTGGGGAATGTATTGTATATAAAGTTTTACAATAGGTTTCAGTTGTATCGTGTTGTAAGTAACCTACACTTGGTTTGGTTGTGGTTGGCTTGTGTATAGCCTTTCCCGTTGTATGGTTGGTTAAAACAGGTTGTGTTGAATTAAAACAAGGTTATATATCGCCTCCGTATAGAGAGGTTATTTTGAAATGATTTTTAAAAAAAGGTGTTGTACTTTTCAATTTAAAGTAAAGAAAAGTTTTTGGAAATGGTATATTTTGGGACCCTCCATCCTGGGACATGGTTTATAGGTTCGGGAGTTGGGAGGCGCTCACAGGTCATGCCGAAATTTTGGCACGATCCCCGCCTTAACTTAAGGATGTTGACTTCGACTGTGGTCCGTGCGTCACATACGTTGGAAGTTTGCGTGATCAGCTAGCCTTAAGTTCACTTTTTCCTTTGTCGGTGGAACTCGCTTGCCTTATAGGACCCTCGCTCGAGATTGTCCGTCCGAGAAGATGATCTACAAATGGAAACGAGGGGCTTATAAACGTAATGACGAGATCCACTGATTAGAGTCTTAGGTTAGTTGCGAAAAAGAAGACACGATCTTTTCCAACCGATTAGGACTCTGAGAAAACGCGTTTTAAGTAAACATTAATCGGTAACTGCACATTGCACAAGCCCGAAACCTTGAGCCAAATACCCTTTTCCGAAGCCTAAACCCTGCCTTTCGTTCCCTGCAGCAATGGAACAGTGGTTCAGAATTCCGGGTCAGCGCCTCACCAAAGTCACAGTTACGGCAGCGTCAGACAGTTCTTCGGTTCCCTCAGTTCCCTCAGCCAGAATATCCGACATGTCTAGCTCACCGAGAAATCGTGACGGGGACGGACCCCCGCCACCGGTAACAGATATGACATTGGAAGAAGCCATCCGGACTTGTGAGGTTCACAAGAGGCAGAAAGATGATCAGCAGAATTTCGTAGTACAGCTTCTGAATGAGCGAGGCATAGCAGCTATCCCCCAGTCAGACGGTACTTTCGTCCTAGTCGAGGACGACGATTCCCCGAAACCAGTTCCTCAAACCTTCAATCAGGTTCCTCCCCCGCCAACTTACGGGATGCCTTCGAACCAAGGAAACAGCCGACCTAGGCTTCACGTTGCCACCTCTCAGGGCAACCCCGTCATATATGGCCAAGGCAGTACTACTCCCATCACTCAGTACCACCAGTGCACCGCTGGACCATCTCAAACGGATGCCAATATCCTTCAATACCCTCCTGGGTTCATCCCGTTGCCTATACACGAATTCCAAAACACCGGAGACAAACCCCGATACAGTCCAGAAAAGGCCCCCATATATCCATATATATCAAGCCTTCCACCTCCAATCACTACCGCTCACATGGTAGCACCCGGTGCTGAGCCTCAAAATCTACCACTGGACCCAACCTTAGCCTGGATGGTCGAACAGATGAAAGACCTGAAAGCCACCATGAGCAGCTTCAAAGCAAGAAACGCTCAAATCCACGTATCCGGAATGGTCACGCCTCTCCCGCCAAGTTCGTAATGCCTGAGATGGACCGATTCGACGGAACCGAATGTCCTCAAACGCATGTCGACACCTACGTTCTGGCATGAGAGCGAAAGGAGCAACCCTCCAAAGCAAATGGCCGATCACTTCCAAAGATACGCTCAAGAGTTCAGCTGTTACGATGGTTCCTAAGGGTCAAGCCTGGCAGACGCCACACTTGGGATCGATCAATAACATCTTCCTAGAACGGTACAGATCCAACTTAGAGTGGTAAACAAGTCGTGAGGACTTAATCACCACTGAGCAGAAAGCAGATGAAAGCGTCGGAGAATTTTACAAGAGGTGGAGTTGGAAACACTCCGAGATCATGGAGCCACTCTCCAAGGATGAACATATGCGGATCTTCAAGTCCTGCTTAAGACCGTCCATCAGAACTCTCATCATTCATCACTTCTTCCCAGATCTCCGGGCCATGGTCAATGTCGGCTCACAGCTTCGAGAAGGATCTCAAGGAAAAATTGGCTACCGCACAGCCCATACGTATACCGATCGCCAGCTGCATTCAATCCCGCACCAGCCCCCGGCAAAGGGAAAGATACGTTTGTCAACCACAGCCATCAGGGACAGCAAGGCAACAAAAACCCAATACCCCACAAAGCAACAACTCCACTTCGAAGCAGCCTGCCGTACACTTCGACAAGTTGGACATGCCGCTGAGTAAGATGCTGGAAGGTTTGATCAAGGAAGGTCTCCTCAAACCCGTTGCAAACTACAAACCAAAGAATCCCGTAGTCAATGCTGACAAGAGCAAGTACTGCGCCTTCCATCAGTATCATGGCCATACCACCGACAACTGCGTGGGGTTACGGTACGAAATTCAGAATCTGATAGAGGAAGGAAAGTTGGAGCGTTCCCGTGGACCCAATACAGTCAGAAACCCTTTTACGAACAAAAACAGTGTGAATTCCATTGAATGGTTGCCCAAAAAGATTGCCGCAGAGCCAGTTCCTCCGCCTCTTCCACTGTGTCCTCATCAAATGTCCACATCGCCTACGATGTTTCTGATCGCTCCGCATGCCCGAGTACGAGTCCCAAGACATGGTTAGGGGTAATTCTCCGAGAAAACAGAAGAAGAAGTCCTCTCAACAGAACTGAGAGAAAGATATGAGGCTGGAGATACCAGTGTGGGTACACTCGGAGAGCCATCCAAGAAATTCGATTACTACGTACTCTACTCCACCCCCCTCCTTCCTCCAGCCATGCCGCTTTAGAGCGCACAGGGGTGGGAAAGCCGAAAAGTCCTACCGACACCGCAGTTCAGCCTCGTGGCTCCGAATACCTCGATCTTGGTGATCTTATCGCGCCGCAGCCTAACCTCTCGCGGGATCAGCCAAGATTCAATTTGCCCAGCTTCAGAGCATGGGCCGGCAAAAGGAAATTCAAAGTCAGCTTGGCACTCGCACTCAATCAACATGCTAACCAAGGGCGGCAACCGCCACAAACAAATTTCAACACAATCCCGAGGCACCACCAAAGGCTTTACCTCGCAAGAGGAAGACAGAAATGGATGGCTTGATGACTCTCCTTCTCCGAATAGAGACCAGATCTACGATTCCCGATCGTATGGCAAGATGATCACTTTCTCGTGACGAAGACCTACCGAGAGATGCCTCGGGGCACAATGAAGCTCGTACATCACTCTCAAGCTCAACACCATATCACTCCCTGAGTATTGGTAGACAACGGATCGCCCGTTAACGTCCTCCCTCTCGCATGATGCGAGCCCTACGCATCAACGAAAGCCACTTGATTCCATCGACCCGACTATCAAAGCCTACGACAAAGACGCCTCATCCCATCCTCGGGACGGTGACTCGAGCTCTGGTTCGAAACCCAAATGGTGCCAAAGAAAGTTCCACGTGATGGACATTCCGTCCGAATTCACAAACTCCGTTGGGACGCCTGCTACATCACATGAAAGCCATAGCTTCCACTCTCCATCAAGGCCAAGTTCATTAACCGTTGGGAGATCTTGAAGTCATCAGGGGACAGCTTCCTCATAGGAAACAAAGCCGAGACAAGAGCCTAAGCGTGCCCGCAGCCTGTGCACCGGGCTACCTCCTTCAAGTCGACTCAAGGGACTATCGGGGCAAATCTCATCGAATCCCTCGTAGTCCGGAGATGCTAACTATGTCAATGTCCTCGAGCAAAGTGCACTCGGCAGCCCGATACATCAAGTTCAATTGTCGTTTCCGACATTTGGAGGCGTATCGAAAGAAACACCGAGCATCGCCACGATACGGGCACATAAACCCCCGTCTCCGATCGGAGATTTGTCGCATCCTTCAATCCTACTCTCGACCCCGCTGTGCGAGGAAATCTTCGTGATAAAGGTCAACAAGCATCGTCACACTCGTGATGAATGTAATGGCGCCAGATGGGATGTCCTCCACGAGGAATTGCCCGCCGAACCCCTCTTCTCCAAATAAGGGCATGATGTTTTCCTAGCAGCTCCAATACGCAGCAGACGCGAGGCGCCCCTTACGCTCGGGTTGAGCCGTCGACGACGACGAATCAGACTCTCCGAGTCGAAGACGCGCGCATCCGCGGCGCATCCCTACATACATATGCTCGCCGAGGACGGCACCAGCCCGATGATGTTACCTACGACAAGGGCTCCAACACCATGGAAATTGTCAAGCTCAACATCCCGCATGTGCGGTTGTCCGGCGAATGGAAACAACCGGTTGACACGACAAAGAACCCTCTCGATCAAGTGATCGACGACGACTTCGTCAACATCATCTATTCCGTATATCCCGATGATACCAAGGATCCGGTCCTTATTATCGATTCTCGCAATGCCAAAGTTACCTCGACGACCGCCCGCTCATGGTAAACGAGGCTCCCGGCCAATCGAGCTCGTAGCTCATCATCACTTCCGACTACTGCCCCAGCTGCAACCGGCCCGTGCCGTCAGTCAAGCTTACAGCCACAAGCGCCGCCAAGGCCAAGGGCAACAACAAAGGAGACAAAGCTCCTCACCCTGCTACAAATCAGATCAACCTCGGGAACGCTTCCAGCAACCACCCTGAAAACATCTGTAAAGGTCTTCCCTGCAAGAGAGATCCAACTTTCGATGAAAGGAATGATCACCTTAGCATTAACATGCTCAAGTTCGATCCTGCTCCCAGTCGTCACGGCCACGGATTCAGACATCCCGCCAGCAAACTGCTAGCTTTGATAGACTTGGCGATCCAGCGAGATCACGAGACTATTAACATCGCAGAATTCAACACCCCCGTGGGTTCAATCAAGCAAATATGGGCGAACTTCTTGGTAACCGAGATCAAGGAGGGTCGCATGGAATGTCCCATCCCGACTTCCGTCGTCAACATAATCCAAGTGTTTCCGCTATTCGGGGATTTGGATGTGATCACAGTTCTAGACACTAGTCAGACGGTGCGCACCTATGGAGACTGTTTAGCTCTCGCAAGGAAAGCCCTCATGGAACTAGCCGCTCAAGAGAACCGTCTCTGGAACGAAAACCAAGCTCAAAAGACCCACAGGGACCAAGCCCTTAAAGTGTCACAAGAAGCTTCAGACAGAAAGCTAGAGGCCACTCTAGACCAGTAAGGGTTTTGCTCACGGCAACTTCCCCGGACTACCGTCTGTTCTCATCCAACCCCCTCTACCAAGGGAGGGCGGTCAACGGTCCCGATGACCTAGGATATGAAATGACACAGCAGGACGAGTACCAGCGCTTATCTCCCCGAGGAAAGCAAGTTCTCTATGAAAGCGACGACGAAGACGATGAAACCATTCTCTTCCAAGCCAGACATGAAGTCAACAAAACCGGAATCCCAAGGGTCCTGGGAGGATGGGGACGGATCATTTCCGCTCTCAAACTAAAAGGCCAACTGAGGGAGGAAGGTCTATTCAAAAATAAAAGAAAGATGGAAATACATCTCCAAGAATCAAGCCAGTGGAGATTCCACTGCATCGCGACATTCGTTTACGTAAACGATCAACCGGGACAAAGAACCAAGCTACATGGGCAGATGTTCGGGAAGCCGTGTACTCACCTTCCGACATACCCGCCACTCAGATAAAGTAGAAGGGAAAGCTCTCCCTGATGGAGGTTTACCTAGACTGTCGCACGCAGTTCAAAGAAGCACTGGCTATTCTCACGTGGGAAGAAAACGCAGGCGCTAACTCTCGACGCAGCTCGCCGCAAGAAAGTTGATCCGGGCCAAGAGTGGAGGAAAATTAGCAAACCATGAATATCGCCAAACCCAACTCCAAAATGCCCCGAGCATGCTCAAGAAGAAGGAAAGGAGCGGTATACCGTGAAGAGATCAAGGAGACAATTCGCATGAACCAAGAACTCTAAACTCCCCCGAGGGTCGCAACGCACAGCTCGCTGCAACCACCGTTGCGCACCGACGTTCGAACACCGCGGCAATCCATAAACTACCTCCCCACGGAGGCACCCAAGCCGCATCCCGGGACAGTAATCCGAAAGCCGCCGAAGCTCCCGGAACACATCTACAATCAATGAACCGAGGGAAGACATATGGCCCTATGCTACGAGGAATCCTCCTCTCGACTATGGCTCACCTCGTGAGCGACCTGCTCGTAAGGGACCAAGCCTAATGTCAGCCCCGACCCGATCGGGTCAAATCCATGCATTACCACCTAAGGCCACCAAAAAGCCGACGGAGCCGTAACCGCAACCCGGCTCGCCCGAAGACACAAGTTCCGTGAAAGAGGACCCGATCCTCACTCACCAAGCGCACTGTGCGAACATTTCCTTTCGTCCCTACTCACATCTTCGTATCCTCACAAGCTCAAGCTAGAGGAAAGTCTCGGCCCGTACCATGGTCCCCGTGGACGCAACCCCGCACGAAGTCATTCGATGATCGGCAACATCCACTACGGCAACATTATCACCTTCACAGATTTGGACCTCGCCAAAATTTGGGGCCGATCACAATGAGCCACTCTACATCACAGCCCACTGACGAGCGTCGCCTTCCCCGCGTGTTGGTAGACGGAGGTTCCGAAATGAATGTCTTGCCCGCCAAGATGATGGACCTCGCTTGACATCAAGCCCACAGATCCGAAGCCTTCACCCACACCGTCAAGGCCTATGACTCCACTTCCCGTACAGCTTCTGGGTTGCTACTCTAAACATCCGGGTTCGGCAAGCGGATGATCCCCACCGAATTCCAAGTGTTCGACATTCCAATCACTTTCACAGCCCATCCCGGGGCGACCCCGGCCGCATCGTATAAATGGCGTGGCATCCACCCTTCATCGAGTATCAAGTTCATGCAAGGCAACGAGCTAACCACGCCTACGGCGACAACGTCACCACCGAGGGGACCAAGACCAACGACATTCCAAAGGTTAGAAATCAAGCATAATGACGACATGGCATTAACTAGATTCACTCGAGACCTCCAAGATCCAAATATGCAACGTGGACCTTCCACTGTTTCAAGACAAGATTCCTCCCGCCATGAAGATGATGAAACTCATGAACTTCATCCAGGACCGGGGCTCGCAAAAGGTTACAAGGCCAACACCAAGTCATCGAAGTCAAGGACCACACCACGGTCCAGGGGCTCGCTATGTGCCAACACCACCGACATCGTGGAAAACAAAAGGCTCGCCCGCACCAAGGCAAAGCAGCCCCGCAAAAGGGGAACCTCCGACGGCACACCCAACCTCCGACCTTACAGCTTCGACCTCGCTCATTACTTCACCAAGTGGAACCGACAGCTGTAACCGAGGGGACCGACAAGGGAACCGACAGCGAATCGAGGGGACCGACAAGGGAACCGACAGCAGTAACTAGGGGGACCGACAGTGGAACCGATGAAGATGAGAAAGAAGCAGTGGATAGCCACAGAGACTACGTAAAGGATGGAAGAGCTAGCACGGGACCTCAAGCGTTTCGCAGGACTCAAGGCTAATCCGATAAGGGGAGCGTTCCTCGACATCACAACTCTACCTGACCAATTGCCACCACACCCAAAGATGAGTACACATTCAAGGGAATCCTGCACTTGGAAGAGCAGCTCGAGGCACTCTCCATGGGAAACAGACTGTTCGGGTCAGCCGCCGAGGCCACATTCGAGACCGTAACTCCAAAGGCGTAAGGAACCAGACCATAGAAGACGCTCTCAGTGGACCCGCTCTACGTAGTCTTTTTGAAGAAGTCATGGAGGTGCCAAACCCGATTGACTCCGGGCTCCAAAACAAGCATGATCGCCATGATTGGGACAACAGGCCAAGCCTCTCGACCCCGAACCCTCATCAAGCATCCAAAGAATGCCACCGAAGAACCGGGTAACTTTCACCGGACCAAGGGCAAGCCAGCAGAATGGAAGACAAGCCGGGCTCGCACCCACATCTCCCTAAACCCGGCCTCAAACCCTCCGAGCCGCCTCCTGTTAAAGTCCAGCCCTTCCGAGTCGTCCAACGGCCTTACGCCGAAGACTATGATAATGTAGCCAACAATGTATTTCCGTTCGCATCTAATGAAAAATCCGACCTTTCTGAGTATCCCTCATTGCCACTTTAACAACCGATAAGTTAACAAACAACTTAAAAGACGTTAATAACGAATCACTTGATAAAGAAGCGTACATTAAACGAACAATACATTAAAGAAGTTCTCAAGCGTGTAGTAGACCGAGAGGACAACCGGGCCCAAGCCGCCGAAGAGGTTATGACCAAAGTGAACCCGGGGTCGCCGCAAGAGCCTAAAGAGACACAAGGGCGCTTTCTTCGCCGATGCGTAAAAGAAGCCCCGATAAGCCTCCTCAGAGTATGTTGACGTGTTCGCCTCGGTCATACCAGACATGCCAGACTCGATCCTCGATCGTGGAGCACGTAATTCCCCTAGATCCGTAATCCAAGCCTCGTCAAATGTAAGTTGCGCAAGATCAAGCCAGAGTGGTCCTTGCAAGTGAAAGAAGAGATTGAGAAAATGCTCCGAGTTGGTTTCATCGTAGTGATTGAGTACCCGACTCGGCTCTCCAACATTGTGACGGTCACCAAGGCCAATGGAAAAGTCAGATGCTATATGGATTTCCGAGATCTCAACAAGGCCAACCCTAAAGATGATTTCCCACTGCCCAACATCGACATGCTAGTCGACACCATGGCAAATTTCGAGGTAAAGTCCTTCGTGGATGGGTTTGCCGGATACAATCAGATCAAGATGTCCGAGGAGGATCAAGCCAAGACTGCTTTCACCACTCCGTGGGGGACATACTGTTACACGATCATGCCGTTCGGCTCGAAGAACGCCTGGGCTACTTACCAGCGGGCCGCAATGCCTCTCTTCCATGACATGATTCACAAAGAAATCAAGTATATGTCGACGACATGATCATCCACTCCAGAGGATCGACATGCAAAGACATGACAGATCCGAGGAAGTTCTTCAACGTACTCAAAGCACTCCATGAGATTGAACTCGCGAAGTGCACCTTCTAAGGCCAAGCGAGGCAAAGTACCGGGGTACATGGTTATAGAAAGAGGTATCGAAGCCGATCCCAAGAAAATCAAGGCCATCATCGACATGAAGCCGCCTGCACCCCGATGTAAGTAAAAGTTTTATGGGAAGACTTCAAGACATCGCCGCTTCATCAACCGCTTGACATCTCTCTCGCGAGCCAATGTTCAAACCGATGAAGAAGAATGCCGACATCAAATGGGACTCCGAGTGCCGACAACTTTCGAGAAAATCAAGACATACTTGGTGAATCCCCCACCCCGTGCCCGCCACATGAAGACAAGCCACTACTCCCGTACTCGACAAGCAATGTACACGTCAATCGGAGCAATGCCGGCACAAGAACAAAAAGATTCCAAAGTTGAGCATGCAATCTACTTCGTAGTTTCCAAGCTTCAAGGAAGTGAACTCGCCTACTCAAGATTAGAGAAAACTTGTACCGCCTTGGTATGGGTAGTCGGGAAACCGAAACACTACATGCAGCCACATTCTGCTCCCGGTCTCCAAAATGGACCCCGTCCGATATCTCTTTGACAAGCCATCCCCTCACAATGCGACTAGCCAAGTGGTCATTCTTCCCGCCGAGTTCGACATCAAGTACATGGTCGAAAATCAACAAAGGGCGTAGTAATGGCGATCACCGGCGTACTTCCCAAGCAAAGTGAACCTAAGGGTCCCGATCCGCAGCTTCCTGACGACGGAATCTTTTCACTGACAAATAAGAAACCGCCGGCAACTCTTCTTCGATGGGGCAGCCAACAAGAAGGGAAATGGTATTGGAATGCTCCTTGTCGATCCCAAGGACGAGCACACTCCCATAGCCATCAAGCCGAATTTTGAAACAACCAACAATGCAACATATGAAGCTCGTGCAACCGGTCCGGGAAGCCGCCTCGAGCGCAACATCTCGTAACCGGAAGTATACTGAGACTCAAAGCATTGATCATCAATCAAGTGTCCAACAAATGGAAGACGATAGATTCGGCCTCCGTAAGTACCACACGTACATGGAGGAGCTCATTGCTCGCTCAAGGACATCTCTTTCCATTATTTGCCAAGAGACAGAACCGCTTCGCATGCCCCGGCAACCTCGCCTCTTGTCGAAATTCCCGATGGGAAATCGCAAAACCCCTCGAATAGGCGCACGGAAACACCCGCTATTGCCGTGAGATCGAAATAAAAATGAAACGATCGACGAACCCCGGTACAATCAAATCTACCAAGCACCTTCCAAAACGGAGAAGCTTCCTTCACAAATGAAGATGGAAAATACAAAGAAGGGATCAAAGCCAAAAACATGATGGCATTAAAACGCCCGGCATCCCATTTCGTCATTCTCGGGGGGTATGTTGTACAAGAAGCGCCACCAAGGGCCACTCCTTCGGTGTGTAAATAAAGAAAAAGCCGCCGAGCTAATGAACGAAGTTCACAACGGAACCCGCGGTCCGCACATACGAACGCCCGAGCATTGACACGTATCATCCTCCGTATGGGATACTATTGGATATCAATGGAAACAGATCGCATCCAGCTTCGTCCGAAGCCGCGACAAATGTCAACGGTTCTCCAACCTCAATCACATCCCTCCTCACGAACTCTATTGCATGACTACACCACGGCCTTTCGCCACATGGGGAATCGACGTCATCGGCAAAATCACTCCACCAGGGAGCAATGGTCACGAGTTCATTCTAGTCGCAGTCGACTACTTCACCAAATGGGTAGAAGCCGATCGTACAAGGTACCGAATTCTAAGAAGGTGGCCGAGTTCATCAAAGAGAACATCATGTGCCGATACGGAGTGCCCAACGAGATCATATCCGACAATGGGACCCACTTCGAAGGAGATTGTGACCAACCGCCGACCGAATTCGTAGTCACACGTCACAAGTCTTCTCCCTACGTACCACAAACCAATGGTGCAAGAGAGGCAAGAAACAAGACTCTCGCAATGATAATCGAAAGATGACCACTGCAGGTCGGGACCGGCCCGAAAAGCTACATCTAGCCCTCTCGGGATACGTAACATCGCCGAACCGCCACAGGGTAGACTCCGTTCGCACTTACCTACGGAATGGAAGCAATGTTACCCGTGGAATTGGAAATTCCATCCCTCCGAGTCCTCTTGGAAAACGGGATCAATGAAGTCGAATGGCTACAGAGCCGTCACGACGAACTTGCTCTACTCGACGAGCGCAGATTGAAAGCCATGGAGCACACTCGAGCCTACCAAAGCAGAATGGCCCGAGCATTTGATAAGAAAGTCAAGATCCGAGACATCAAAGAAGGCGACTTGGTGCTAAAGGAAAAGCCTCCTACGTTGCACCAATCCCCTCGAAAAGTGGGAGCCTACCTGGATAGGACCGTTCGTGGTACAAAGAATCTTCTCCGGAGGAGCCATGAAGTTAGCAGATTTGGACGGGAACCCTTTCGTTAACCCCGTGAACGGAAGCAAGCTCCGCAGATACTTCGTTTGAGGAAGAGCACGAGTCAACTCTCCTTCCCCATACACCACCCCTCAGTAAAATTAAAGTGCTAAAAGAGTAATACCCAACTGGATACATTCCCAACAATGATCCGTAAAAAAAGGTCGCACTTCTTTTGTCTTTGTTTTTCTCAAATTCACCTAAAGTGTCGAACTACGGTGACCTGAGCCCCTTAGTCCAATTGTAAAAGGGGAACGTAGGCAGCCATCATTGGTTCGGTCTCAAAAAAAAAAACAAATAAGCATCAATTGCTTGTGTTTCGAAAAACTCTTTTCAATTAACCTACAAATTCATTACAATTAAAACAATCTTTGATGAGTTCAAGCACGGTCAACTCTTGACTCGCTACACGCTAGAAAAACTACAATAAAACATTAATCGCTAATGTGTCTCGCAATGACAAGGTGGATACTGACAAAGAAGGTCAACCTAGTCTCCCGTACTTGGTCCTTCATCCTTCTTCCCCTTCCCTTTTCTGCGGCGAGTATTCTTCACCTTCACAGGGAATATTCCCGTTATCCTTCTACCTGGCTCAGGGACCCTTCCCGACGCCTTCGTCAAACCAGTAGCTGCCAACGCAGCTCTTTCCCTAGCTCTATCTTGAGCCGCCTCTCTTCGAGCCATCATAACCTTGCTTTGATCGGCCTCCCGATCAGCATTGGCCTCATAGTCAGCCATGTCGTCCCCAGTACGATTCTGAGGGTTAGCTTCCGCTTCGTCCCTCCTCAAAGTTGAGCTGTCAAGGTAATCAAGACCCAACAGCTCACTCCGTCTCCACAAAATGGCCATCTGTGTCTCCCCCATACACTCTTCGTACTGGGCTCGTATATTGCGTAGACAGCAATGCCCCTCTCCGGTGAAAGAGAACCCCGGCAGAAAGGACGTGTATTGCCACAACCGCGTGAGGAGCAATAGCGTCAAAGGATCTTCCATCGCCAGAGATCCCACCTCGAAGGTAGCAAAGATAACTCAAACTCCGTCACGGCACCTCGCTCCAAACTCGTACATCGCAGACCAAGGATGGAATGTAGAAAGCAGTCTGGGACAACCCCGACACTCTGACAACCAAGAGACCCTCCTGAGCGGTCTGACAAGTCTCAGAATCTCCAAAGCGAGGAACCCACCATCGCAAGTGATGCGTGCGGAGTCTGGCCAGCCAGAGCTCCAGCCACTCGATTGCCCCTATCACCAGAGGACGCCGAGAAAAGGACCAAGCGTCACAAGACATTGGCACCTCGGGCATCATCTCGCAACCTCTCCCTCAACCACATAGTGAGCATAGCGGGACTCCTCCCCACATGTATCGGCCGCCGGCCGCCATCCGACCTATGCCTGTGAACGTCTCGCCCAGACCAAAGGCACGATGTCTCCCTCTGCTCGCATCGCTCACCTGTGTCCAAGACACCGTGATGGCACACACCCAGGGATGTGAATGTGAACAAAGTAGCAATCACGTACAGAGAAAACGCATCCCACGCGAAAATGCTCCCCTCAACACCGGCAAACCTATCGGGCAGCCCAGAAATGTCGACATAATCTATGTTCAGTATTAGCATCCCGTATGCTTCTTCAGCCGAGATACCAAGAAGAGACACTAACTTCTCAACAGTGGCCATGCCACCCGCATAGGGAAGAACTAGCTGTTCCGTCTCAGGTTCTCCTAAAATGGCCTGGAAATCTTTGAACGTAGGAGTGATCTCGTTGTACGAGAAGTTGTACACATGCCTCCGTACGTCCCAGAAATGAGCCACGGCTCTCAAAAGATCCCAATCTGGCATGAGCTCCTTCAAATCCCAAACAGATTTCATCCCGTAACAACCCTCAAAAAAACCCTTGTTTTGCCTCGTGTGGTTCCGTACCCACGACTGGAAATTGTCCAAGTATCGCTCTTGCATCTGAGACGATAGCTTAGGAAATGGAGCCATGAAAAAAGCAAAGAAAACCTTCAGGAATTTGAGAAAATTCAGTTGATTGATCAAAGCAAATGCGCAGTTCTTACAAATTGCAAAGCTGAAACTGCAATTTAAAAGATTCTGGAAATTGGTTCTCAGTCCGGCGGACTCTTTCTCATGTTGACTAGGTCAACTCGCAGCCTACCGCTTCTCAAATTGGAAACAATTCCAAACCAAGCCCCGTTCAAGCTTTCTTGAATCTCGCGTGCTCCCATGGTTTCAATCAACCACTGCCAACACCACTTCCGCCCCGGCTCGTGCAACAAGTGCAATTAATTAAATAACAAAGGCATATAGGCATAAATTTTGACCAGTTCAAATTTCTGTGCATGTTTCATTTTATTTATTTTTGATCAACCTACTTGCTTATTTGCCAAAATAAAAAGAAGGTAATCACTAAATAGATGTGCAAAATAGAGGTTCCGCCTCAAGGGCGCCTTTTCAAATACAAGTCAAATCGTCTGGACAATACACAGATTTTGTCTAAAAGCAATAAAAGAGGACTACTGAGTCCCGCTCGTCATCCGAGCACTCGATGCACCGCTCCGCAAAGGCCGGATCCGTCGAGAACAAGTAATCTCCAAATTCCTCCAGGCGGGAATATGCGAAAGGCCTCCTCCGCGCCTGCGAACTCGAGGACTCTCCCTGTTCGTGCCCCGAGTACGAAGAAGGACGAGCTCCGAACCCCGCCGTTCCGCCCGAGAACTGGCCAAATCCCTGCGCAAAGTCCGCTCCACCAGCCGTGGAGGCAGACGAACCTCTCGGCCTAGACGGCCTCGGCTCACGAACAGCCACACTCCTCCGGGAACTACACCTCAGGAACTCCACGAGCCTCCTAGTGTAGTTGGCCCACCCGTCCAACTGTCTCATGGCCTGATTGTACGTACGGCCAGACACCTGCAAACCAGGAAAGTCGTCAAGAGACAAACAGAAAGTACAAATGCAACATTTGCAGAATGCTACTATCAAATGCAGAAAATCAAAAGCACTCACCGAAGCGGGGGTCCGCCCGTACCGAGGTCTCGGCTCCTCCGGATAGGGATCACCAACCGCCTACGGGAACCATCCAGCCCCTCGTACGCCAACCTAGCACGTGGGAGCGGGTAGTCTCGGGATATCCAGGCCCTCGCCCTCCCCGTGGCCGCACCCGCGGGCTCCTCACTCCTCAAGAAGATGTCATAGTCGGCACCCTCTATAACATACTCGGTATAGAACACGCCCTGTCTATACCGCTCCAACTCCTCCATCTGTATCAACAAAGGATGCCGCATGCGGAGGCGGGTCCACCGGCACCATAGGAAGGGACCCCGACCATGCCGACGGTCACCCTCTCCCCGCATACATCGCGTCACAGTTGAAGTCCCACCGCCAGCCTTCCGCCGACGTGTGACCTCACTAGCAACCCGGACCACGCATCAATCCGGCTCCACCAAGTCACTGGATCCGCCGAGAACTCTCGGCTCAGGGCCTGAGACACCTCCTCGTATGTCAGCCGAGTACCCTCTCTCGATGACACCGCCTTCTTCGCATCCTTCTTCCAAGACAACATGGCAGTGGAACAAGGACCGTACGCTCCTTGATCTCCCACCGCCGCGGCCGAACACCTCAAAGCACTGCACCTATCAAGCAAATGGAAAGTTATGTCACTACAAAGCGTATACATACGAGTACGTAAATGAGACAAGGAAGAGAAAAAGACGGAACTTACATCCAAAGCAAATGAGAAGCAACACAAGGTGTTCTCCTCTCCCCGCGAGAACTCCGTCCAAGGCATGGTAGAGCTCGGCCGCCCAGCCTCCCCCATGCGAACCCCTCACGGCGTCCAAATCCGCCGCCGACCCGAGTAAAGGGAAATGACAAGATGTGTCGAAGTAGGGAAACAGAGTCGCCGACAACGCGAACCATATGAACCCTCGAGCGTACGCTCAGCGGTCATCCTAGGGGACCCCTCCCCATATGCGATAATACCCTCCTCGATGATTGTCCATCGGCTCGTACCGAATACCTAAGCCCTCGGCATCGGTAATATCAAAACCCAGCCAGCCCGACAACCGCCTGGTATAGCCGTCCACCCACACCGCCGTGTTGCCCCTGTGTTGGCAACCCAAATGATAGCCGCAAAGCCGCTGGGAGTCACGCCGCTCCCCCACTCGAAGTGAAAAGTGTGGGTTGTGTCCCACCAGTACTCGCTCAGAGCTACGTACATGGACCTCGCCCTCTGCGTCACATCCACCGCGGCTACCGCGCTGATAAATCCAGCCAAACCGGAGTCAATCACCGGCTGCCGTAGACTCCTCTCACCGTCCTGAGCCTCGTCCGGGAATATCTCCCACAGCCCTCGAACTGCCTCGAAGGCTCCCCGGCTCTTCAAGTTGTGAACATCAACTGTCCCTCGCCCCTGCAGGTGAACACGACAAGAATACGTTAATAACAGAAACGACATCAACAGAATGCATGAACGCATATCGAAATGATGCAACACAGATATAGTTCCCATTTTCCTAAAATATTTCCATCCCGGTTGGAGTATTAACGATCCAAACTTTCAAAACATCTCGAAAACTCCGTCGAATCCGGAACTTTCAAAACCTTTCGAAAACTCTATCGAATCCAGAACTTTCAAAACCTTTCGAAAACTCTATCGAATCCAGAACTTTCAAAACATCTCGAAAACTCCGTCGAATCCGGAACTTTCAAAACCTTTCGAAAACTCCGTCGAATTCGGAACTTTCAAATCACTTCGAACATTTCGAAAATTTACTCCGTCCCGATTTAAACTTACTTTAAATTCGGAAAACACATCTAGGCATGGAATTTTGCAACCAAAATTTTTATATCATCTACCCATAGTGTCAATTGAACTACACTCTAGTCAATTTCGACAAAGGTGCATAGCAAAGTCAAAAGCCCCAATTCGGGCACCAAAATCCCTAACTTATTTCTAGTCAAATTCCTAACATTTAAAGAATGCACATTCTTAAAATTAATGGAATTTAAAGGAAGTTTAACTGTCTTTCGATCCCTCCTTTGGATTTGTGAGTCTCCCGAGCCGGGTAGAACTCCGCCGGATTCAAAGGAAGAACAGTGGTTCGAATGGTCCACACCAACCGCGTTCTTTCGTTATCGGTCCTTCCATGACGAGCCATTGGTCCCAAATCACCCTCCATGTCGATTTTTCCTTGCAAATTTGAGCAAAACTCACAATTTGGGGAGATTTCTCTTCTCTCTTTTCTCTCTTTCTCGTCGGAATTAATAGAGAAAATGACCACTCCCGCTCGGCCTTCGCCGAAATGAACTCCGGTCAATTTCAGTTCACCCGGCCGACTCTTTCTCGCAGCTAGAAAAGATTCCTTGCCAATTTGGCCCTCAACTTCTCGCAGCTGATTTTACCCCTTTGGCCCCCAAAAGTGTAAAATCTTCCCCAAGTTAGACCTTTCTAACACCCCATCCCCGAGGATCAAGTCCCAGTTAGTTTTCACTAACGCCCGTCTCCAGACGTTAAATTCTCAGTTAGTTTTTACTAACGCCCGTCTCCAGACGTTAAATTCTCAGTTAATTTTCACTAACGCTCGTCTCCAGACGTTAAATCTCAAGTCGACGTTTGACATTCAAACGCTCACTTCCGTCTCAAGTTGACGTTTGACATTCAAACGCTCACTTCCATCCCAAGTTGACGTTTGACATTCAAACGCTCATTTTTGCTCCAAACCGACGTTTGACATTCAAACGCTCAGTCCCATCTTCGGACAATCAAGTCACACTTCCGTCTCCCGACGTCAAAATTCCCATTGGTTTACACCAACATTCACTTCCCCGCCGCCGCCGTAAGTCCGATCGTCCCACTACAGCCGCCATCAAGGTAAGCTCCGCACAACAATCCCTCTTCGACCATCGCCGTAAGCCCGAACGCTCCTCCCTGCCAGATCCTAAGACTATCCATCTAAAGAAGAAAACGTCAATCAACCCCTCAGCTTCCTAATCGACCCCGTCGTAACTCCGGGATGCTTTTCCCCAAAGAATGTGTCAGTCTCTCCCGAGACCACATCCCGTTCCTAACCCCGTCGTTAGAACGTCAATCCTTCCGTGTTGTTAATAACGCCAGTTTAACATAACCATTCCCATCATTGCAACCTTATCCCCGGCGGATAAACCTGTCAGTCATCATGAGTCCAGTTCCCAAGGCACGAACGCCTTCGTCTCAGATAAACGCATCCTCGCAATCTCCGGCTCGAGGCGCCACACGCCTCGTATGTTTCTCAAAGAACTCCGCCCGAGGCGCCACATGCCTCGTATGTTCCAAGAATCTCCGCCTCCGAGGCGCCACACGCCCTCGTATGTTCCAGCAACTCCGGTCTGAGGCACCACACACCCTCAAAGGTTTCAGAAATCCCAGGTTCAGACGCCTCACAATAGTCTCACTCAGGTTCAGACGCCTCACAATAGTCTCACTCAGGTTTAGACACCTCACAACAGTCTCTCTCAGGTCAAGGTCCCCACGCGCGGCTCCTTGACCTACGAACTAAAATCGGCTTGATTCCCTCTCGGGATACGTAGGAATCCTTTCGCTAAGGGTCCAGCCAACCGACTTCCCAAGTCTCTTTCAAAGTAAGGCATCCCTCAATTTGGATCCTTAACTTTTTTCAACGACCCCATCTCCTTCGGAAGTGACGTCGCTGAGGGGCTAACTGTAAGTACCCAAATCTGAATCGCCAAAATCCGATAGAAGTTAACCGAAATCCGTTAACTGGCCCGCTCCAGGTTAACCAGAACTCGTTAAGCTCCCCGTTCCCAAGCCAACGAGACGTCCCGGGACTGCCCCGTGCATCCCAACGTTAAAGCGTACTCAACACACATCATCGCACGTAAAAGTACAGCTTTTCCTAAAAAACGCACTTTCTTGGGGCATTTCGGACATTTTCCGAACTGTTATTTAAAAAATGGACAAAACCGGGGATAATGACACGAAATCCCGTAACCTGGTGAGTCACAGGGACTCTTGGCGTGCATGCCACAGCTCCCTCATCAACATCAATCAAAAATCAGTGTGAAAAGACTAAAATACTCCTGGTATGCAGTCTAAGTCCGGCCGGACTCTTTTGCAGACAATCCAGAATTGCCAGCAAGTCCCTCCAATTTCCAAAGTTTCACAAAACCCCCTGGTTTTCACCCTCAGCCCGTCCGAACTCATCCTGAAATTTTACCTATAAGAGGCTGTCAAAGCCATAAACAACAACAAAAATTACTCCCTTTCCTCCCAAAGCCACGGCATAAACTGGTCTCACCCCCTCTCGAGCCCCATTTTACCTCGTTTTGCGTGAAAACTCCGTATTTCGATCATATACGACCCCCGCCACCTCGAAACACCGTTCCAAACACCTTTTCATATTCCGTATACGCCCACCAAGCCAAAGGAGCCGACCCTAGCCATAGGTAGCTCCCTCTCTCTTTAAACTCTCGTTCCGTCTCAGTTTACGTGCCAGTCGCTACAACCATTTCAGACGATGTTGTTGAAATGTAGACGTCATCGTCTAACGGGGTCCGATACGTTTTAGTCCATGATCCTCTTCTCTTCCCGTAAGAGAAGTAATCTCGGGTTAAAATGGCGTTCCGGCCCCGTTCCGTTACTTTTTATGTCATTTACAATTCCGGATCGTTTGATCCGTCGATCGTCATTTACTTTTATGTCATTTACAATTCCGGATCGTTTGATCCATCGATCGTCATTTAATTTTATGTCATTTACAAATTCCGGATCGTTTGATCCGTCGAATGTCATTTACTTTCACGCAACTTTACAATTCCGAGTTGTTTGGCTCGTCGATCGTACTTTACAATTTCGGGTCGTTTGATTCCGTTGATACTGACTTTAAATACTGTCATTTACAAGTCTGAGCCGTTTGGATCGTGATAGTATTTACTTATCAAAGTCCGAGTCGCAACCCGATTCGTTGATCGCATATCATTTAATGTCTTTTTCCCGTAAAAATGCTAACAATGTAATATCCGGTTCAAAAACCGGAGTTCGACATTCGAATTCTCTTTCAAAACGCGCGAAATGACGTTTGGCATCCAAACGCTCATCTTCAAACTTAAAAGCCGCCATTTGACACTCAAATCATTTAATGCTTTTTTCCCGTAAAAATGCTAACAATGACACGCTCGGTTCAAAACCGGAGTTCGACATTCGAACTCTCTTTCAAAACGCGCGAAATGACGTTTGGCATCCAAACGCTCATCTTCAAACTCAAAAATCCGACGTTTGACATTCAAACGCTCCTTTCTTAAAAGTCAACATTTGACACTTAAGACAAACATTTAAAATCATCATTTGCGCCACTTTTTCCAAAACTTCCAAAAACGACGTTTGTCATTCAAACGCTCGCCTTTTCAAACAAAATCCCGTAATCAACGTTTGACATTCAAACCAAGATTAAGCTTGTCATTCAAGCCCCCATTTTCAAAATGCAAACACACACACACACGCACACATTTTCGAGAAAGGTAGGAAGACTCGTCATACGAGGCGTTTCGGGTGATCTCAATATACTCTTCCCGAAACGTAACGTGACCTCCGAACCTAACAATCTTTGGTACTAAAAAGCTTTTTACTTGTTTTTGCTACCAATAAAAATGACACCTCATTTTCAAAGCCTTTTCCTAAGTTTTTGCTACCAATAAAAACGACACCATTTTTTAACCAAAAGCCATTTTTCAACGTTTGGGCTCAAAATACAAAAATCGCGTGGCGACTCCTCTCCTTCCCGAAAGCGAGGTCTCAGACACCAACCCTCCGCGAAAGACAACCGCCTTTTCGCTCGCGCGAAAATCTCGGGTAATTTCACCTACCACGAATGAATTACATAATAATTGAACCTGGACTATTCGGTTTTGGATTCTCTTGATACAGACGTTATTTTCTATGCCTTAGTATAAAACCTTTGAATTCACACAACATCAGGTTCATTAGACATTATTTTCTATTAATTATTAATCTTTTAAGCTTACATCTTTCAAAATTACCCTTATATATGAGTTACTTGCACTATATAACTAAGAGAAGAAGTAATGAATCTAGTCAGTAACTTTAACTATCTTAAATAGCTATTCATAAAAACATTTATTTTAGACTCCTATTTTTTTAACTTCTTAATACTCTCTATAAGTACAGTAAACATATCTGTTAATAAACTTCTACTCCTATTGTTTTTAACTTCTTTACATTCTATATAAGTAGAGTAAAGATATCTACTAATAAACTTATTAGTTATCAGTAAAGATATCAAATTTAGAGACGTAAAGTATTGTACTATTCAACATTACCTAGTGTCACTACGACACATACCCCTAATATGATCACCTAGTTGGCGGAATTGGATTAGTCAGACGGAGACAAAGAGGCAATCCGTATGGAAGTATGAGAACGCAGAAAAATGCCAAACATGATGAGGTGGCACCACCAGATTTAGTTTCACCTATTTTAAAATACTATAAGTATAGAAGACTTTATTTTCTATGCCTTAGCATAAAACCTTTGAATTCACACAACATCAGGTTCATTAGACGTTATTTTCTATTAATTATTAATCTTTTAAGCTTACATCTTTCAAAATTACCCTTATATATGAGTTACTTGCATTGTATAACTAACAGAAGAAGTAATGAATCTAGTCAGTAACTTTAACTATCTTAAATAGCTATTAATAAAAACATCTAATTTAGACTCCTATTTTCTTAACTTCTTAATAATCTCTATAAGTACAATAAAACATATCTGTTAATAAACTTCTACTCCTATTGTTTTTTAACTTCTTAACATTCTATATAAGTAGAGTAAAGATATACTCCCTCCGTCCCACCAAAACTGATACTTATTTCCTTTTTGGTCCGTCCCACCAAAACTGATACTGCCCAAAATGGCAAAGAAATCTTCACTATTTATCCCACTCATTCTCTCTCCTATTTCACTTTTACACTCACAATATTCTCTCTCCTAACTATTCCTCCCACTCATTCTCTCTCCTATTTAATTCTTCATACTCACAACATTTTCTTTCACTTTTTCTCTCACTTACTTTTCCTTAATCCCCGTGCCCAGAAATTTGGTATCAATGTTGGTGGGACGGAGGGAGTATACTAATAAACTTATTAGTTATTAGTAAAGATATCAAATTTAGAGACATAAAGTATTGTACCATTCAACATTACCTAGTGTCACTACGACACATACTCCTAATATGATCACCTAGTAGGCGGAATTGGATTAGTCAGCCGGAGACAAAGAAGAAATCCGCATGGAAGTATGAGAACGCATGAAAATGCCAAACATGATGAGGTGGCACCACCAGATTTAGTTTCGCCTACTTTAAAATGCTATATAAGTATAGATTTTATATTTGTAAAGCTAGTGTTTACAAGTGAATGACAAGAATTTTATCTTTGTCATTTAATTATTAATTATGGGCAAATGATAAATTAGGGTTCAAAGTTTAGGGGGGTGCCAATTGGGTTTTGATTTTTAAATTTATTCAATTTAGTATTCAAAGTTACCAACGTTAGTCAGTTTGTTTTTTTTTTTTTTTTTTTTTCAAAATTTAGAAAAAAAAAATTGTTAAATAGAAACTTGTAGGGTTAGTTTAAGTTTTTTTCCATTCAGCCCAAAGTCCTTTAGAAAACGGCTAATCCTGTCATTTTACATTTCTTCTTTCTCGTCACTCCCATTGAAAGATCAGTGACAATTTCACTCAAACATTCTCCCTCCCTCCCTCATCTCTGTTCACCACTTCACCCTGTTCGACACCACCATACTCACTAGATTTATCCACCGTTACCACTCCACAAATTGGCAACCATAAGAATTTCACTTGCTCACTCTCTCAGAATAGCAACCTTTGCCGACGAACTTGACGACTCAATCTAACTCACAGACCCGACTCCCTATGCAATTTAAACAATACCGCCACCAGTGCTGCTGTTGGGATATTGACGAGATTTGTCAATATCCTTTCCATATAAATATACTAGTAAAAGCCCGTGTCCGAGGACACGTGTTTTTTTTTAATTTAAAAAAAAAATTAAAGGGCAAAATGGGAAAGGGACAACTTAGTGAGGGCAAAATGGAAAATTTGGCATTTGGTACTGTTCATAGTACTGTTCACCAACTGGTGTGATTTATACTATAGATGTAATTAGTTAGGCTAATATTCTCTTAACATAATTATAGGGATTTGATAGAATGGTAGAGATAGACTTCTTGGTGGGCAAGACTCTCACTTGGTATATATTGTATGTACATGGCACTTTGTAAAGCAAGGAAACAAGTTGTTCAATTTCTCCTTCTCGTGTTCTTGGTTTCAATTTGGTATCAGAGCCTGGCTGATGATCCAACCATGACAAACACGAATATTAGTGGTGAGAAGAAAGCCATGGATGAGAGGCGCTCACCCTATTTCCTGTCGACAAGTGACAACCCGGGGCAAATTATCACCCACGTTCAACTTAAGGGTGATAATTATGAAGAATGGGCTCATGTTTTCAAGGGTTCATTGCAGGCCAAGACGAAGCATGGATTCATTGATGGGACGATCGAGATGCCGAAGGAAGAGGACGAGATCGACCAATGGATGACTGTCAACTCAATGGTGGTTTCATGGATCTTCAACACCATTGAACCATCATTGAGATCCACCGTGACATATACGGAGGAGGCAAAGACTTTGTGGGATGATTTGAGGGAGAGATTTTTCGTGGGAAATGGACCACTGACTCAACAAATCAAGGCGGATATTGTCAATTGTAGGCAAGAGAAGGACAAAAGCGTGGCCGCGTATTATGGTCGAATCAAGAAATTGTGGGATGATCTCAATGGTTTTGAGACATTGCCTGTCTGTTCGTGCAGTAGATGCAGATGCAATCTAGGAGCCACGCTGACCAAATGACGTGAGGATGAACGAGTACATCAGTTTGTTATGGGACTAGAAACACCGAAGTTTGAAAATGTGAAGTCTTCCATCCTGATCACAGAACCGTTGCCTAATGTTAATAAAGCATATTCCATGGTTGTAAGGGAAGAAACAGTACGCAGCAGTGGGCGTGCTGATTATCCTGCACCTGTTAGTTTTGCTGCTCAGACAGTTGGAGGAACAACTGGTCACACAAGTAGTCAGACAACTGTCGTCACATATGGTTCAGGGGGGGAAAGAAAAGATGGGAACGATGTTGTTTGTTCTAACTGTAAAAAGAAAGGACACGGGGTGGAATCATGCTACAAACTAATGGGCTATCCAGAATGGTGGGGAGAGCAGCGTATGAGGAACAACAAAGGGAGAAGTGGAGGACAATTCTCTTCAACGGGAAAGGATCAAAGAAGGTTCGGCACAGAGGCTAACATAACACGATTCGATGATACAGATCAGGCTCGTGCTTTGGGATTTACAGCAAAGCAGTGGAGTCACTTCCAAAATTATGTGCAGACACAAGTGCAGTCAACTGGCCGCACAACTGACTCTACAACTGACCATCTGAATGGTAAGATAAATAATGACCCTTGGCTTGTCGATAGTGGGGCCAATCGACACATGACAGGGAATATCTCTCTGCTTAAACGTATTCATGATATTGAGGCTAACCGTATAGGTATGCCCAATGGAAAATATGTTGTGGCCACGAAATAAGGTGACATTGACATTGGAAAAGGATTGGTTTTGAAAAATGTTCTTTATGCTCCGACTTTTAATTGCAATTTACTATCTGTCTCTCAGTTGCTTAATGATTCAAATGCTTTAGTGCACTTTTCTGATAAACAATGTGTGATACATGATCGGGCCTCGAAGATGTTGATTGGTGCGGGTGAACTAAATGAGGGGCTGTACTATCTGAGAAGATCATCACAAGTTTGCAGTGTTAAGGAATCCGAAAGCTACCAATTGTGGCATCAACGTCTTGGACATCCATCAAGTAAAGTAGTTGGTTTATTGCCTTTTATTTGTCAAAGTAGCATTAATAAGGACGTGTGTGAGGTTTTCTGTCAAGCTAAACAAAGTAGAGACAAGTTTTTATCAAGTGATAATAACTCTATTGAGATTTTTGATTTAATTCATTGTGACATTTGGGGTGACTATCGTAAGCCATCCATGTGTGGTGCAAATTATTTTTTGACCATTGTGAATGATTGCTCTCGGGCTGTATGGGTTTATCTAATTAATCACAAGTGTGATGTTTCTCAAATTCTGAAAAATTTCTTTGCCATGATTGAAAGACAGTTTAATAAGCATGTTGAGAAGCTTAGGAGTGATAATGGCCAGGAATTTATGTGTTTAACAGAATATTTTCTTGAAAATGGTATTGAACATCATACTACTTGTTTTCACATGTCACAACAAAATGGGAGGGTTAAGCGTAAACATCGTCACCTCTTGAATGTGTCTCGTGCCTTGATGTTTCAAGCCAAGTTACCTGTAAAGTTTTGGGGTGAATGTGTTTTGGCTACCGGCTACTTGATAAATTGTACACCCTCGAAACTGTTACATGGAAAAACTCCTTATGAAATCATTTTTGAGAAACCACCTTCTTATCAAAATATCAAAGTTTTTGGGTCTTTGTGTTACGTGCACTATTCTAGGAGGGACAATGATAAATTTGCTAGTCGTAGTAGAAAATGTATTTTCTTGGGATATCCCTATGGAAAAAAAGGGATGGTTTATATATGATCTTGATGAACACAAGACACTTGTCTCAAGAGACATTTTTGTGGAGAAAGAGTTTCCTTTTGCTAGCATGCGAATTGATTCAGAAGAAGCTTACACGGATTCATATATATTCCTTTGTCCAACAACTGATATGGACACTTGTGAGGAAGACAATATTGGTGTGACTACAGGGGTGCCTAGACAGTTGACAGAACAGTCGACCAAACAAGTGGCTGAACAACAGGCTGATCAACTGGCAGACGGTGATATGACTGACGTTGTGTCTGAACAACTGACCGAACAAGTGGCTGCACAACCAGTTGATCAGGTTATTGAAGATGTTGACTAGCCTGTAGATGGTGAGATTTTGGGTCGAGGACAGCGCGTTAGGGATTTAATAGAATTTGGTAGAGATAGACTTCTTGGTGGTCAAGACTCTCACTTGGTATATATTGTATGTACACGGCACTTTTTTGTAAAGCAAGGAAACAAGTTGGTCAATTTCTCCTTCTCGTTCTCGTGTTCTTGGTTTCAACTGCTGCCGACCCACTGAAATTGGCTTTGAAAGGCCACCATTTGAAACCATATGCTCGCATGCTTCCGATTTCTTATTTGTTTGAATCAGTCGTTGGCCCCCAACCGTGTGATGGAATGGCCTCAATCCATAAATGGTATTTGGAGTGGGATTCATCATTATAAGGTGTCTATATTTTACTCTCTCTCCGTCCCGCTCCAAATGTTTCAACTTTTCATTTTGGGCGTCCCATTTAAAATGTCCCAACCCAAAAAAGGAAAGTTTTTATTACTTTTTTATTACTATTCCACCCACTCATTCTCTTTCCTACTTTACTTTTACACTCAGAACATTCTCTCTCCTAAGACCATTTTCAATAGGGTGATTGAATGGGGAGTTGAGAGGGAGTAAGTTAGTTGAGATGGGGTAATAAGGGGTTGAGAGGGGGGTAGTTGAGGGGATTTGGTTGAAACTTTTCAACCGGGTTGGAGAAAAAAAGGTGGGGCCCATCTATGTCACGTGTCGCGAGCCTATTGGGTCGGAGAGGGAGCGTGGAATACACGCACAGAAGAGGCGCGTTGAAGTGAAAGGTTTTTCTTTTTTTTTTCTGTCACGCCACTTGTCATTAAATGATTGGACACTGAATTTTTTTTTTGGTTTAAATCCTCCGAATTTTTCAAAGGCAATTATCTTATATCAAAAAAAAAAAAATTTTACACCAAAATTCTTAATTTTTTTTTATCTACAAATAGAGTCTTGTTTCATTTGATTTGGACACATAAAAAAATACTATTTTTTCAATATAAATTAATTATATTGAAAAATAAAGAATATAAAATAAAATAAAGTGTGAATTAAAAAAATTAAAAAAAATCTCGAATTTATAAATAAAATTTTAATAATTTATTTTTTAATAATAAATTATTATTTTTTTATTATTTTTTTAATTATAAAATTAAATATTGTAAATAAAATAAAAAGTGGTGGGGTATAGAATGATGAGTTGGGAGGAGTTGAATTTTAAACTAAACTAGCTTATTGTGGGGGGTGTAGTTGAGAAAGTAGTTGAATGATTAAGTGGATGGAGAGAGAAGATGAGGTGTCGTGATATTAGGGTACTTGAATGTTTTTTGGTAGTTTACCTATTGAACTTGGTCTAACTATTCCTCCCACTCATTCTTTCTTCTATTTAATTTTTCATACTCACAACATTTAAATTTTTTCTCTTTCCTACATCACTTTTTTCTTAATTTCCACACCGAACTCATTTTGAGACATTTGGGATGAGACGGAGGGAGTAAGATGGAATCTTTGATAAGAGGCCCATTTTGGTCAATATTTTTGTTTTAATTTGTGTTAGCATTGTCTGGAAAAAATAAAAAACAAATTGATCAAATTGAGGAGTTGGGTTACATTTATATGGATTGTGAGAGATAACAGATGTTAAATTAATTAATTCAAACAATAATATAAGATTATAGATTTAATAATATATTTCGTTCAAAAAAAGATTTAATATTTGTTTGAGAAAATTATAGAATTAATAATTTTCTTGAAGGAATCATAAATTTAATTATTTTTTGTCCACTCTCAAGAAATAATCACTGTGATTTTTATTTTATTTTGATGAAAATGATAGTTTAAAAAGTTGGTCTTATAAAAAACTAGTTTTTTTTTAAGATAAGGAAAAACGTGTTTTCAAAATAAACGGTGGCATTTTTGTAATTACACAAATTCGTGCCATCCCAAGCTCCGATCATCTTCTCTGGCCATCCCAAGCTCCGATCGTTCTCCGGCGTTCACTCAGTTTGAGTATTTAGTAACCTACAATTCGTGCCCTAGTTCCGCCATTAATGTCCATTGTCAACTCTGCTTCGTTACATAATTGATTGATACTTTATTGATTGATACATAATTAATTGGAGATAACTGTGTGATTTGATTCCATAGCTCTTCGTTTTTTCGTTGGATAAACAGAATGTCCTTCAATGGTGTGGAAAAAGGGTTTAATTTGCTGAAGTCTGGGTCAATTCAACGAAGCAGTGCATGTGTAACAAAGTGCCAGTGTAAAAAAGTGCCAGTGTTAGTGTAAAAAAGTGCCAGTGTTAGTGTATCAAAGTGCCGGTGTTAGTGTAAAACAAGTGTCAGTGTTAGTTTAACAAAGTGCCAGTGTTAGTGTAACAAAGTGCCAGTGTTAGTGTAACCAAGTGCCAGTGTTAGTTTATAAAGTCACTTAATATACATGCACTAGCACTTTTTTACACTGGCATTCAAAAATACATGGACTGGCATTTGAAAACACATTTACTTGCACTCAAAAATGCATATACTGGCACTCAAAAACACTGATAATTATTTTTGCTGATATTCAAAAAAACATGAACTGGCATTCAAAAAAACATGGACTGACATTCAAAAAAACATGGACTGGCATTCAAAAATACATTGACACTCAGTTACACACTTACTGGCACTCTATTATACACTAACGGGCACTCAATTATACACCAACGGGCACTTGATTATACACTAACGGGCACTTGATTATACACTAACGGACACTCAATTATACACCAACGGGCACTTGATTATACACTAACGGGCACTCTATTATACACTAACGGGCACTTGATTAATCACCAACTGGCACTTGATTAATCGTTATAAAACAACAGGTGCTTCAGTCATATCCAAATCCTCACCATTTTCCCCATTCGGAAATCCCCAATCAAACTTCTGCAATAAATTCGCAAGCGCAAACCCAATCGTCACCGCTGCAAACGCAATCCCAGGACACCCCCTCCGTCCCGATCCGAACGATATCAATTCAAAATCAAATCCTTTGTAATGGTAATGGAGTGTGTAAACGGAAGATTTCTTTGATTACGGCTCTCAAATAGTTCATCTTCTCCAAGTCATCGTCGGTTATGTGTTGTCTGCCGCCGATTGGTTTCTGGGATCGGAGAGGGGATTGGTGTTGCCGGAGAAGGAGAAGACGGTGAGGGCGATTGCAATTGGGGTTGCCGGAGACGAAGAAGACGCGATCTTCCCCTTTGCGTATAAAGAGAGAGAGAGAGAGAGAGGAGAGAAAGAGAGGTTACGTAACTGTGTGTTGTTATTAGGAAGACGGTAAAACACGTTTTTTGTTAAGTTAACAAAAAACGCGTTTTTTATAAGTTTTTGGCTAGTTTAAATATTATAAAAATATTCATAAAAATAATAATTAGAATTTTGTCAATTTAGGTTATGGGAATTAAGGATAAATTGGGAATTTTAACCCTAAATAATCTCTACTAAGTCTCACATACGATGCACGTGATGATTTAACAAAAATTTCTAACATTGTCATTAAAAAAAGCCAAACTGACTAATGTTGGTAACTTTGGATCCTAAATTGACAAAATTGACACATTAAACCCCGATTGGCAACCCCTTAACTTTGGACCCTAATTTGTTATTCGTCCTTTAATTATATAAAAAGTAAGCATCATTATAATATCCCCTAAATAAAATTTGTAAAAATTTGAATATTTATTAGAGAATTACAAAAAGTTTATTTTTGATAATCCATTATTTGTTAATAATTTCATCTTCTTATTGAATAAATTAAAATGTATCGACAGGCTCCAAAAAAATTTATCACCAATTAATACTCATCTCAAAAAGATATTGAATAAGAATAAATTTTTTTATGTAGACAACATTTAAATGAGCAAGGAACAAAATAAAGTCACAAAATCTCGCTCACAAAATGAATTGGCGATATTTTATTGGTTGTATCGATAGTAGACCCGATACACTCTAATTAAAAACACCAATAAAATCATTACACCTAAGATTTTGTGATTACACCTAAAATTTTGAGAGCAAGTGTTTGTGACTATTTTGTGTGCATAGTATTATTCATTTTAAATTCATACATGGAGTAGTTTCTTTGGCAATTTTTGTTGACAAATTCTGGTACAAAGGCAGCCCATTCATATATATACACCCTCCGACCCACAATAATTCGTAAAAAAATCCTTTTTGGGCATTCCACAGTAATCCCAAAATGAAAATGGGACTCACTTCTCACTACTCACAACACTTTTTAAATTTACTATTCTCTCCACTCATTCTCTCTCCTATTTTACTTTTACGCTCACAACACATTACCTTTATCACTTTTTACCTTAATCATCGTGTCGGGCCAAAAAATGTATAGAATTGTGGGACGGAGGGAGTATACTGGCCATGGCAAAACAAATGCTTTCATAAGTCTCTTTGACATTGCAAAGAAAATGAAAGAACACCATGATCATTACATACTATACCTTTGCTATATGAATCCTAAAGAGCAAAACAAGCCAGAAGAATTAGCCAAAAATATTCCAGAAATCATCGAAAAAAGTCGATACAAATTAAATGGCGAATATTGTCTGGCCGGCCATTGTCGTCTTGTTAGGCCGGCAGACCAAAACTGTAAAATCCCCAATCTATCTGATTGGGGTACAACATGAAGCATCAGAAACAGAAGAGAAAGGCTAAAAAAGGTGATGTTCACAATAAGTGGTAGGGTTTTGATAGTTGGATTAGCTTTTAAAGCAAAAGCCTAGTTATATTAATCATCATCATTAGTTGATTAAAACACTGGATTATTGTCCTTAATTTCCCTTCCGTCTTTGTAAATATTTTATGAGTAGCCATGATCATTCCTAGTTAGAACTCGGTGGACAGACTCCATGGGCAAATAACTTCGGATCAATCTTCCATTTGTTCTGCATATAGCTAACATAGTCAAGCGCGATTTAGTTTTCGCAGGATTATAGCCGTTCAATCTAAAGACTACTATGTCAGACCAATGGCTGCTGTGCTTTCTGATTGTGTTCGTCTCTGCAAAATTACAAATCATCTCTTCTTTCACTGACCCCAGCGATTGTAAGTCATCATAAACGGATATTATATACTCCCTCCGTCCCAAAAATGAATGTCCGAAAATATGTGTGCGTGTTTTATGAGTTTATAACTTTTACCTTCAAGATTTGCGATGATTTGATAATCCTGAATGTTGATGTTGCAGCTGCGGTGCTTCAATCACTAAAAGACCAGTGGCAAAATACGCCGCCAAGCTGGAAATCCAACGATCCTTGTGGAGCCCCATGGGAAGGTGTTTCCTGTACCAAATCAAGGGTGACAGCTCTGTAAGTATTCAACCTATTTCATTTTTTTTCCAGCAAGATTTTGGTTGGGTACCTTTCTTTGTTTGCCGTTTTTAAGAGCTGCACTGACCTTTCAGGGGACTGTCAACTATGGGACTTTCAGGTCAACTAGGAGGTGACATTGGCGGCCTTACAGAATTGATATCTTTGTGAGTAATATCATTTACCAGAAATGCCGTAAAATCATACATACTAAGCAAATTGCTGATTTTTTTTTTATATTTATTTTAGGGACTTGTCATATAACAAAGGCCTCACAGGTCCACTTTCACCACGTTTGGGAGATCTGCAGAAGCTAAGTACACTGTGAGATAGCTCTTTCGCACGTCTTTTATTCCGTTCTATCCGAAACAAAAAATATTTGAAGATTTCTATAACTCTTATCAAAAATAATTGAATCCCAGAATCCTAGCTGGTTGTAGCTTCAGCGGAAATATTCCAGCTGAATTGGGTAATCTTGCAGAGTTGACTTTCCTGTAAGAACTCCTAAAACACAGTAATCGTAACAGAAACTGAAATACTGGGGAGAGTGTTTTCTGACATTTACTCATTCGTATTTGTACGTACCTTGACAGTGCTCTGAATACGAACAACTTTACGGGTGGAATACCTCCTTCTCTGGGTAAGCTCTCCAAACTCTATTGGCTTGACTTGGCAGAAAATCAGTTGACCAGATCTCTCCCTACTTCAACACTTACCACCCCAGGCCTGGACCAGCTGAAAAATGCAAAACACTTGTAAGTAAAATAGTTTTCCAACTTTCTTTCCTTCCACGACATTTTCTTGATCTAAAAATTGCCTTTTTATTGTAAATTTCCAGCCATTTCAATAAAAATCAGCTTTCAGGTGGAATTCCAGACCAACTTTTCAGCCCTGACATGGTACTAATACACGTGTAAGTTTACCTCAATCAGCCGTCGACTCATGAATGGTCTTATTGTTCCCCTTCTAATGACTTGTGGTTCTGAACGGACAGATTATTCGATGGAAATCAGTTCATTGGGAAGATACCATCTACTATAGGATTTGTTCAAACACTCGAGGTTCTGTGAGTAGACTTTTCTAGTTGACTATTTTGTTCAACTTTTTCGTCAAACTGTTTTTATTTTTTTCTAATGTCACTTGCTACAAACATACTTCAATATGCAACAGTCGGCTTGATAGAAATTCTCTGACAAATAATGTCCCAACGAACATCAATAACCTCACAAACATCGTTGAATTGTGAGTATATCATTTACTTTGACGCAACTTTCTCTCCGGAGATGTTTGTTTGACTAAGATGTTCTTCCTCATGTTGCTCGGGTATTTTAGGAATTTAGCACATAACAATCTTCGTGGACTATTGCCAGACTTAACTGGAATGAGCTCCCTCCAATATGTGTAAGTGATAAGCGATCTTATGCTTCATCAAGAAAGTTGCGAATCTGTAAGATTTATGGCAGTTTTGATCTGCGGTTTCTGTTTGCAGGGACTTGAGCAACAACTCATTTAGAGCGTCAGAAGCTCCGGCTTGGTTTTCAACTTTACAGTCGTTAACAACTTTGTGAGTTAGCAATGCCCAATATAACATTTGTAAGTTTCTTTCAACAATATAACATCTGACGAGCGTATTCTTCTGTGGAACCAAGGGTGATGGAATATGGATCTCTTCAAGGACCACTGCCACAAAATCTTTTTAGCTTTCCGCATATGCAACAAGTGTAAGCTCAAAAACCAGTATTCAAGGTGGTGCTACAAGCGGTCCCACTATGTGTGGGGTACAGGGAAGGGTCAAGCCTTTCCCTGGACCCCACGCAAAGTACTGGCAAAAAAAGAACTCATTTTGTAAAACCCCTTGGCAGGAAACTGAGGAACAATGCACTGAATGAGACACTGGACATGAGTAGCAGCATCAGCCCTGAATTGCAGCTTGTAGATTTGCAGAGCAACAATATATCTGTAGTAACACTAAGTTCTGAATACAAGAACACGTTAATGTGAGTAAAATTTTGGCTTTTCACAATCTATATAATGAACCAAATTTATCATTCTTGTCTATTGACCATCAAAAATAAGTACTATCAAAATATATATTTCAGGTTGATAGGAAACCCAGTCTGCAGCACTGCTCTTTCAGGTACGGAGTACTGTCAGCTTCAACAACAGACTTCAAAGCCTTATTCTACCAGCCTAGCTAATTGCGGGAAAAAACAATGTGGGTCGGATCAAAAACTGTGCCCACAGAGATGTGATTGTGCTTATCCGTACGAAGGAACATTGTTCTTCAGAGGTCCCTCGTTCAGGGAATTATCTGATGTCGATAAGTTCCATGATTTAGAAATGAGCCTGTGGGCCAACTTGGGCCTTACGCCTGGTTCTGTCTCACTACAGAATCCGTTCTTCAATACTGACGATTATCTCCAGGTTGAGTTGGCACTGTTTCCTTCGAACGGGAAATATTTCAATAGGTCAGAGATTCAGAGACTGGGATTTTCTTTAAGTAAACAAACTTACAAACCTCCTCCAGAATTTGGACCGTACTATTTTATAGGATCCCCGTACACTTTCTCAGGTAATTCGATCATCTAATTTACACAGCTGCAGAATGAATTATATGCTTATACATAAATTCTTTCAGCTGATGGTGGGAGTTCTATAAGCTTGGGACTGATTCTTGGGATTGCCTGTGGGAGCGCCATTCTCGTCCTGGTGCTTATTGGACTAGGAATATATGCTGTTAGACAGAAGAAACGTGCTGAAAGAGCAATAGGCTTAAGCAAACCATTTGGTAAATTTTTTATTTTATTCAACAACAGTAAAAAGATTGGCAGTGAAAAAAAAAACTGAATTTCATGATCTTCTTTGTCTAGCATCCTGGGTTCCAAGCGGCAAAGAAAGCGGAGGTGCCCCTCAACTGAAGGGCGCAAGGTGGTTCTCATACAATGAAATAAGAAAAAGCACCAATAACTTCTCCGAACATAATGAGATAGGATCCGGAGGCTATGGCCAGGTAGAACTCAAAGACTTGTACTTTACAAACTTTTTCTTCAGTGTATCTTATTTCTTTCTTGATGATTCCAGGTCTACAAAGGAATGCTAGCTGGGGGAGAAGTAGTTGCTGTTAAAAGAGCTCAGCGAGGTTCAATGCAAGGCGGGCTTGAATTCAAGACTGAAATTGAGTTACTTTCACGAGTTCATCACAAAAACCTTGTTGGCCTTGTGGGTTTCTGTTTTGAGCAAGGAGAACAGATGCTGGTGTATGAGTTCATGCCTAATGGAACACTCAGAGAGAGCTTATCAGGTAATCCTATATCAAGTCAGACTTAGGCGTAAAATGATTGTGGCCTAACATTTTTTATATTTTTTATTATTATTTTATTTTAAAATTTAAAATAAAAAATTACGTGTGGTATAGGGAGATCTAGCATTCATCTAGACTGGAAGAGGAGGCTTCGCGTTGCTCTGGGCTCAGCAAGAGGACTAGCTTATTTACATGAGCTAGCAGATCCGCCTATAATCCATAGAGATGTCAAGACCACCAACATTCTCTTGGACGAAAATCTCGCTGCAAAAGTTGCAGACTTTGGTTTGTCTAAGCTAGTATCCGACAGCGCAAAAGGACATGTCTCAACTCAAGTCAAAGGAACACTGGTGAGCATTACTGATGTCGTTATCTCTTTCATCTCATATCTTGATCCCTGCTAAAGAGTTGTAGCTGAAGCAGCACCAGATATACCTTTCTATACAGAAGATCAGAGGTTGAGTCTCCACCAACGATAGATTTCACTCTCCAAGTGTTACTATCTATGCAGTGTGTGTGTGTGTGTGTGTGTGTGTGTGTGTGTATATATATATATATTGACCCCTCTAACAACCTGGTCAAATGTGTGTGTGCAGGGTTATTTAGATCCTGAATACTACATGACACAACAACTGACAGAAAAGAGCGACGTTTACAGCTTTGGTGTAGTAATGCTTGAGCTGGTTACGGCTAAGCAACCTATAGAGAAGGGAAAGTACATTGTGCGTGAAGTGAGAAATGCAATGGACGGACATGATGAAGAGACATATGGATTGAGGGATATAATTGATCCGAGTATTAGAAATGCAACTTATCTTATAGGGTTTGGGAGATTTGTGGAGTTGGCCATGCAATGCGTTGAAGAATCAGCTGCAGAACGGCCAACAATGAGTGAAGTGGTGAAGAAACTTGAAAATATATTAACAAATGATGGCCTTAATACAAACTCAACCTCGGCAGCGTCATCGGCTACGGAGTTTGGATTAACCGGAAGTGGTTCACGGCATCTATACAACGACGGCCAGCTTCAAAAGGATGTTAATGATAGTGATAGCTTTGACTACAGCGGAGGATACACTCTTACAGCTAGAGTGGAACCCAAGTAGCAGATTACAAGTTCATTGCTTTTTAAAAAAAAAATTGCTATAATTCTCTGTTTTTTTTTTTTTTTTTTATAATTGTTAAGAGTCCTGGAAACATATTTAACAATAAAAATGATCATATGGACATATAAGTATCAAGGAATGGGTAAATGATTCATGAAAGAAGAACATCAAATGAAGTTCTCTATTACTCCATTATTTGGAAAATCAAGTTCTTAATAAAAGCTTGAGTGTTTTTTTTTTTAATGAAGTACCTATTCAATACAGTTTCATTATTTATTAGTTTTGTCTCTTATTTTTAATTAAAAATTTGCACATTTATTTTTTGAAACGAAAAGAATCATACACATAATACTCCAAGAAACTACTTATGAGACAAACTTGAAAGGTCATTGTGGAAAGCACTGCTCATGATTCATAATTGTAGCCTTACATAGTTTTCTACTAAAAACAGTACATTAACATTATTGAAGATAGTTTAAGAAATAAAATTGAACTATTTGATGTCAACCCTAAAGAAGGGGTTGTTTCGAAAGGACATGACAAACAAAATATTAAGTACTCCCTCCGTCCCTAAATGTTTGTCCCATTTGACTTTTCAAACATTTTAATTTAGTGATTTTGAAGCTTTAATTTTGGTTATTTTTACGAACGCTTTGAAAATTATTGATAATATACACCGCCGTTATGTAATACTCCGTCCCTAAATGTTACAAGTTTTGAAAATTTAGTGATTTTGAAGCTTTAATTTTGAAAATGAGACTAACTTTTTGGGACAAATGAAAAGGGGAAATGGGACAAACATTTAGGGACGGAGGGAGTAATATTTAAGGTTCTGGATTTCTTTTTTAGTCTCTCTCAATTTAAGTTTCTTAGTCTGTTTTATTCTTAAAATGGACAATATAATCCACTTGCTACATTGACAAGTGACAATAACAACTCACTTATTATTCTCTACCAATTTTCTCTTTCATACTTCACTTTTTATACTCACAACATTTAACTTTTTCTTAATCTCCGTGTGTGTAAAGTCAAACTAAAAACATTAAATTGAGAGGGAGGAAGTATTTGGATAGGTTGCCCCTTCTCTAGCTTTTTCTTTCTTTAATTTTTTATATTTTTAAATTATTAAATATATAACTAAAAGAAAAACATCAGCACAAATCAGGAAAATACAAATCTGAGCTATCAAGGGCCATCGACATTTAGGAGATTAGGCCCATTCCAATTCAATTCCATAATTGTACTAACAATTAATGGACAAAAAACAAGTAAATGACATTCAGTGACGAGTCTAATGTGACGGAAGAAATACCTCCTCAGGCTCAGGCTCAGGCTATCTCCCTGAAATCATCGAAAACGAGTACGACATTGATTTAGATGACACCGGCAAGCAACTATCCAATCGTCCCGACATTGCTCTAGCAAAAGCTCTCGGCTTTCTCCGTTGTTGACCCTCATTCTCTTCTTCCTCCACCGCCAAAAAGTCAACCATGATCATTTGACATACCGGTGGCTCTCCGGCCACCGCCCGCCCTTCCAACCACTCCACCACCTGCCCCATACTTGGCCTCCGCCTCGGCTTCTCTTGTATACACCACAATGCAACATACACTAATTTCAAAACTTCCTTTTCTTCAACTTTAACCCCTCCATCATCAACTAGTCTTTGATCCAATAGTTCCATCACTTTCCCTTCCCTCAATTTTTGGCACACGATCTTCGGAAAATACTCTATTCTCCGGCTACGATCGTTTGCATTCTCGATCACCGTCATAGTTCTCCGGCCTCCGATCATCTCCAATAGTACCATTCCGTAGCTGTAGACGTCCGATTTCTCCGATACGCCTAATTCCAGTAGCCATTCCGGTGCTAAGTATCCTTTAGTCCCCCTTAGTGTTGTTACAACTCTACTCTCGTCTATCCCCATCAGCTTCGACAATCCGAAATCCGAAACAACTGCGCGATAATTATGATCCAGAAGAATGTTTTCGGGTTTTACATCGAGATGTAAGATCTTGGATCTGCAATCGTGATGAAGATATGATAGCGCTTTTGCTACGTCAATTGCAACCCTAATTCTTAAATCCCAAGACAAACATCCACTAGGTTGATTTTGAGTTTGATTTTGATTTTCCTCAGAAGTGCTTGATTTTCTCGGGAAAATCCATCTAGCTAACGATCCGTTCGGTATGTGATCGTAGACAAGGTAACGAGGGGGTTTAGTTGATGGGCTGCAATAACCAATTAGACGAACGAGATTCAAATGTTGTACACTGGCAATGGCGGCAACTTCCGATCTGAATTCCTTCTCGCCTCTCTCTTCACCTTCGATTCGTTTTACCGCCACCAGAGTACCGTCCTTGAGAACGCCGTAGAACACCGACGCCGAACCACCTCGGCCGATTAAAGTCTGGAAGTTACCGGTGGCTTCCTCCAGTTCCTTAAGCCGGAATTTAGTCGGAACTCCGGCGACTTTTCGTAAAAAACTGTACTCCAATCGGAGCTCGTTTCCTTCGGAAACATGTTGACTTTGCATGATTCTCATTCTTCGGTTGGCCCGATTTCTGATGAAGAAACAAGCGAAAACAGCTAGAATTGCAGCTAAATCTGCCCCTAAAATGAGGAAAAATGTCTGGGTAAGTCGTAGTGTGACGCGGGCGACGATGATCACGGTGATGAGGGCTGTGATTAGTGAAATGGCGATTATGTTTGCTTTCTTGTCCTCCATTGAAGAAATTTTCTTGATGATAAAATTTGGAAAAAGGAGATTTTCATTTTTGAATTCCTATCTTTATTAATTTCTGCAGTAAAATAGGTATAAGTCTTAGTCATCACAGGTTGACTATTAAACCTTTACATTATGTTGACGAGTACCTATTCCGTGTATTTTTTTTCGTTTTTTCCTCTTGACTTCCGTAAGTAATACTTCCTCCTTCGGTTCCATTTCAATTGAGCTATGAACATATTGAATGAAGGAGAGAAAATATAAACTTTATAATGAATAATATTTCCTCCCTTTCATACTTTCATAAGTAATTGCCATAGAATATTCTATGGCATAGTAACATCAATTAAAATGAGACGAAGGAAGTATATTCATTCTTTCGTTAAAAAATAAAAAAATTTACTCCTTCCGTCCCACTTCAAATGGTTCAAATTTTTTTTTGGGACGTCCCACTTCAATTGGTCCCTTCCATAAATGGAAAGTTTTCCATATATTTATACCCTTATCATCTCCATATATTTACAAAAAAAACCACACTATTTCTCCCACTCATTCTCTCTCCTATTAAATATTTTTAACTTATACATTCTCTCTCCTATTTCCTGCCACACATTTAACTTTTACATTCTCTCACCTCTAATTTCTACCCACTTTATTCATTTTTCTTAAAAACCGTGAAATAAATCAAGGGACCATTTGAAGTGGGACGGAGGGAGTATATAACATAGTAACATCATTAAAATATTAAATTGGCCCTAAAAGTTTATGAAGTTAGCTGATGTGGAGCATAGCCTTTTCATCACCATTTGTGTATGTGAACTTTATAATGAATAATATTTCCTCCCTTTCATAAGTAATTGCCATAGAATATAATAATAATAATAATAATAATAATAATAATAATACTGTATTTTTTTTTTTGCAACAACTTAAAGCACTATATTTTATAATAATAATATTAATAATATTAATAGGCATGCGTATGATTAGTCAACTACTTGTAGGCCTCCTCCAAACTTTGACTTTTTCAACAGTGTACCACTCAACTCTTCCACTCATGACTCAACCATGAGAGTTTGACCAGAGTTTTTTTCCTTCTTCATACACGTTGTTTAATGACATGAAAATTTTAGGAAAGTACATTTGCATTTAATTACATCACTAATAGAGGCGGCCAAAAACAGAATCGACCCGACTAATCGATCGGTTTTCAATCAGTCAAAATCGATCGATGCAGTTGAATCGAAATCGTTTAATCGAAATTAGATTTTTGGAGGTTCGATTACGATTGGGAGGTTGAGGAATTTAACCGGAAGAACCGACAATATTAGTTTGAATTTGACCGATTCTTGCCTTGACCTTGACCGATCTTTGTCTTGCCTTGCCTTGCCTTGCTTTAACCGATCCTAACTGTTAAAAAGTTAACTTTTTATTCAAAAACTGTTACAAAATTAACTTTTTTCGTAACTGTTTTTAATTATGTTAAAAGTTTCTTTTAAAAACCTAATTTGAAAAATAAAAAAATAAAAAATAAATAAAAAGAATAATAAAAAATGGTTAACCGGTTAATCGGCAAACCGGTCTAACCGGTAAACCGTAAAACCGTAATCGGCTAAGGCGGTTAATCGATTCGATTGGAAAATTTGAAGGTTGAAACCGCCGATTCGATAACCGTGAACCACCGATTAACCGAATCGGCCACGTCTAATCGCTAGTGTTTGGTTTAAACTCTTTAATAAGCAGGGTATTTATTTATTTATAAAATAAGTATCACATTTTCAATAAAAATAAGCTATAAGGTGATTTTATAGAAAAAGCAAACAATGAAACAGTATAATATAGGGTCATTGCCCCATAAATTTCTTTTTTTTAAATCTATGCTCAATAAGTTTCTTTATGATGTTGTATTATGATGTTGTATTATGTTTCGAAAATAAAACATCAATTAAGGCCATAATACTGCATTTCGGCCGCGGTGGCAGTCCGGCTCATGAGCGGCGACAGATTCCGACCTCCGGTGATCGGATTCCGGCGACCTGCTGCCGGATTTCGGCCAAAATTGTCGTATTTCGGTGAAAATTGATCGAATTCATGCGAAAATTGACCGGAATCCGGCATGCGGCGATAGCAGACGGCGGCGGCGGAGCTGGGCTGTGGCGGAGGCGGTGGTGCGGATGCAGTATTATGATTTTAAACTACTGCATAACTAAATATTGTATTATACATAATATAACATGAGAACTTATGGGGCATTTTAATACAATGGGGAACTTAGTGGAAAGTGATTTGTTCCAAAAGAAACTTATGGGACAAATTCCCTATAATATAAGATCATATTAACAAAAAATTGAATTACATTCATTATATATGATTTCTCCAACAACTAAAAAGTTTGAGAGCAGTTGATAACCAAAGCATGTAAAATATTGTAAGGATATAGTATGGTTTGCATTGAAAAAACTATTATGTATCTAAACTTGTGCAATGACCTTGGCAGCAACCACTAAATAAATAAACAGATTAATATCTTCTAATAATATTCATTTCAATTATCATTTGTTACACTACATTAAAAAACATCATATGAAAATGCTCAAGTGAAGGAGAAGAAGAAGAAGAAGAAGATATTATTCACTTTTATTATCTTGTATTCATGCTATGTAGGTTTACACTTGATTTTTACACATCTCAATTATTTAGTTTAATGAAAAAGTGTCACCTTCATCCCATAAAGATCGTGTTATTTGGAAAGTCTAACTTTTATTGTTGATTCTTTACTCACTTTTACATTTTTGAAAACTGACAATATCAAATACTAATGAATAATGCAAAATCGTTTTGAGACATGTAAAACTAATATGCTAGAAATAAATTACCTCAACATAAACACAGCTTCCTAACTTCCATGAAAAAACAAAAATTAACACCCTTGTTAAATGATTAAAAAAAATGTATAATAGAATAATTTATAGACTTAAACATACATAGTATACCTAAACATTGGCATTGTTGAAGATCCATGTTCCTAATTAAGTTGCTGCAAGTTAGGCTCCGTTTGTTTCGACGTAAAATATTTTTCGGAAAATGTTTTCCTGTAAAATGTTTTACGAAGGTAGGGCGTAAAATGTTTTACGGAGGAAGGGTGTAAAATGTTTTCGAATGTTTGGTAAGGAAAATGTTTTCCGGAAGGGCGTAAAATGTTTTATTTTATTTTATTATTATTATTATTATTACTATTATTATTATTATTATTATATTTTATTATTATTATTATATTTTATTATTATTATTTATTATTATTATTGATGTGGCAGATTTTGTATATATTATTTCCCTCATTTTACTATGTATTTTCATTCATTTTGATGTACTTAGACTAGTTTTGATGTATTTGGGGCATTATTTACCATTTGAGCTTTTATTGTAATCCGGGGGTAAAATAGTATTTATTTAGTTACTTTTCCGGATGTAATTTTGGCGAGCTTCAAAGTCATGCCTCGAGTATCAAGAATAGTTAAAGTCAAAGCAAAGTCAAAGTCAACCGAAGTGGAGGAGTATAGGTTCAAACTGCAATTTTTGGATTTTGAGGTGCTGTTCTGCATTATTGAAAAGTCTAGGGATTAATGTGAAAAATTAAAAAATTGCAGGGATCAGAATGAGTTTAGGAGAATATGGAGGATCCAAGTGAAAATCAAAAATTAAGAAATTGGTTTTACTGTGCACGTGTGTTGAATTAAAGGCATGTGAAGACCAAGGAAAAAGGCGTTGACCGGGGCAATTTTGTGTTGACCGCAGAGGAAGGATTTAATATAATTTTAATTTCTTTTTTCTTTTTCATTTTTATTATTAGTTTAGGTTTTTGAGTTGGAGTATATACTTCTTTTTAACATTATTTTTAGGGTTCATCTTCAGTTTTAATTTTCCTAGAGAACTGAGCTTTTTTCATGGAAGCTTAAACTCCCTTGCTTTGGATTTGATATTTTGATTCGAATTTTGATTTCTATTGAGGTATTTCTTTTTTTCAATTACTTTTTATTCATAATCTTGCTTGTATTGATTTAGATTGATTTCTAGGGTTTGTGGATTTGGCCAATTCACTTGTCCTCTTTATTGATCTTTGCTAGATTACTCGTTCTGTGCTAGAATTAGAGTTTTCATTGAATCATCTTCACGAATTGTGTATGTGCCATAGCAATTCGGAAAGTAGGCAAGATTAGACGATTATCTAATTAACCTTAGAAAGCGTTCTTGATTTTAGTCTCTTAAAACATTATCAATTAATCTCTAGACCTTTTCTGTGTCAGTTTAGGTTTAATTTTAATTAAGGTTTATAGTGAGTATGCCACTGCTATAAACAAAACTGAAAAAAGAGACAGTGATTGAAATACATCTCGTAATCAAGTGAATAAAATTTACGGGAAAAAGAATTATCAGTGATATTAGAATTAAAATCCGGTGACAGTATCAAATCTGAAGTGTCTTTAAATTATTATTTTAAACACTTAGTTTATTTTTTTCCCGTCTTAGGAATTAATTAAAAATTTCAATTAAACCCCCAATCTGGTCAAGTGACTGTTCGCAAATAATCACTGTTTTTCGTGGATCGATCCTGACTTACCCTAATTACATTATCAGTGACCGAGTTTAGGTCTAATTTAGAAGGCGTGCGAACCAATTATTATTTTTTATTTTTTATTATTATTATATTTTTTTATTTTTTATTTTTATTTTATTATTATTTTTATTTTTATTATTATTATTATTATATTACTATTATTATTATTATTATTTTATTATTATTATTTATTATTATTATTATTATTTTATTATTATTATTTTTATTTTCTATTTTTTTATTATTATTTTTTTATTATCATTTATTATTATTATTATTATTTATTTTTTATTATTATTATTTATTATTATTTATTATTATTATTATTTTATTATTATTATTATTTTATTATTTTATTATATTATTATTATTTTTATTTATGTATAATTATTATTATTATTATTATTATTTTTTATTACTTTTTATTATTATTATTATTATTATTATTATTATTATTTATTATTATTATTATTATTTATTATTATTATTATTTATTATTATTATTATTATTTTATTTATTATTATTATTATTATTATTATTATTATTATTATTATTATTATTATTATTATTATTATTATTATTATTTTATTACTATTATTATTATTATTATTATTAGAATGAGGAAGTAGAATGTTGTACCTTATGAAATATGAGTTGTACATGAAGGGCACCATTTTCCGAAAAATGTTTTACTTAGGACAAGGTCAGTAAGTCGTTTTACTTAGGAAGGGCGTAAAATGTTTTTCGGAAAACGTTTTCTCCATTTTTCAGAAAACAACCAAACAGCGGAAAATCTTGTTATTTTTCGAAAAACATTTTCTGGGGGCTCAACCAAACAACGGAAAACGAGTTATTTTACGAAAACGAGTTATTTTAGGGGTCTTATAATCAAATATTTAATAAAAAGAAAATAATTGAACCAAAATTAAATAGGTAAACTGAGTGGACATAAATATAGAACTGAATAGTAAGAATAGAATGGAAAGAATAGATTGCGAAAATAAGAAAAACTATATAAACTTACATTAGTAAGGATCGTGTTCAATCCTCTACTGGCAGTAGTTATAATATGTTGATGCATAAAGGTCTATACAATTTAACAACTTAAAACCTTTTTGGACAATTCCAAGTGCTAAAATGTTTTACTAAAGTTGTACAACAAGTTTAGTTAAAGAGTGGTTCAATACCTACCCCTTTACCTAGGTCTACAAGGCCCCAAAGTTGACCCCAGACCCTTGATTTGGTCACGAGTCGTGCATGAGTGCACGAGTCGTGAAACTTCCCTGCACGACTGATTCCAATTGCACGACTACCTCTCACGAGTCCCCCTGAGGGTCACGACTCGTGCTCATAAGCACGAGTCATGCCTGGCACCGTAAAACCCCAGCAGCCTTGAAACATCAAGAAACTCAACAACAACAACCCAGTTCAACACCAGTTCTGCCACCCTTGGTCTCAGTTATTTTAAGGCCATTTACAGCAGTGCATGGACATGTTTTGGGACTTAAAACCTATCAACAATAACTCACAACACCAAGAACAAAATATAATATATCGGAGTACTAACATTATTGAGTTAAAAAAAAAAAAAAACCGGAAATTCAAAGTAAATTAGAAAAGGGGAAAGAAATGTATACCTGATTGTTGTTGATTGAAGAAATCAAAGCTCAATTTCCCAGGCTGGAGGAGAGAGCTACTGAGATCGCTAGAGGAGAGACGAAAGAGAGACTGAGTAATAAGACCAAGAACAATAAAATCCAAAAAATTAAAAATAAATACCAACCTGCTGATTTGGAGGAGAGAAAGAGATCTTCGTTCGTTCGTGCCCTAGCTATGGAGTCTTCGTGCCCTAGCTGCTGCGATGGAGGAGAGAAAGAGAGGGAGAGATACCGCGAAACTGAATAGGGAAATTTGGTTTCCCGGTATTTAATAACATTTACGGCGGACGCGTATAATCCGCCGATAATAGTTAACTATATACGGCGGACGCGTATAACCCGCCGTATATAGTTAACTATATACGGCGGCTACTTATACACCGCCGTATATAACTTCGATCTCATACGCATTCACTGAGAAATATATGTATTTACTTACTTACGGCGGTCTAGACCGCCGTAAATATTAATTATATACGGCGGTATACATAACCGCCGTATATATATGATATATACGGCGGACGCGTGTCCACCGCCGTAAATGAGCGCCGTAAATAGCCCCTTTTCTTGTAGTGGTGGTGCATTGTACAATATCAAGATGCATAAATGGTTATATTGTATAATACTGTAACGCAGATGATAGTGGAAACAAAGTGCTGAGAGCAAAACGACAACCTCGAGAACATAGACAATCCTTAATAGAAATACGTCCACGAACCATAGCATACACTCATATTCACACACTTGCTACATATCAAAATTATCAATTCATATACACTAACGATTGAAACTGAATTTTTTCTTAAAAAAACATATTGAAACTGGAAAAAAAATCAATTGTTTTCTTTCGATGGACCTTTTCCTCTTCAAAGCAAAAATCATTATCTCCTACTTCATTTTCGTCTCAATGTAATTGTAGTTAACTAATGACAAAACATATTCGAGAGTCTGGTCATATAAGACTTTAACCTAACTCAATTCCACTACCAAATTCTCAAAAGCAGAAATGCGTGGAAAGAGAACGGGGGAACGGGAGTTAAGGGATGGAAAGAAGATATCGTGAGCTTGTTTTTGGTAGGTTAGGACTTAGTAAGTTTTTCATGAAAAGTAGGAAAGAAAAGAGAGAGATTAGGTTTACCCACTGGATCAATTTGGACATTCATTTTGGTACGATATATCAAATATCAAACTTCAACCATCAATACCCTTCCTAAAAAAGCTTCAAATGATAGAAAATTTTAAATACTACATATCAAATACACATCTTCACTTGCACAATGAAACCATACTATTTGCACTTCTACCCCATCAGCAACACACACACCCCCCCCCACACACACAAAAAAAAAAAGATGGGAAAATAAGAAAATAACTCTAAAGAACTTAGACGTCTGATAAAAGAAAACATTCATCAAAACTGGGCCGTTATGAAAAATTCTAGTAACTTCAAAATAAAATAAAATTGATAAAATTATACTTCAAACTTTCTATAGCGCTCCCACCGTCCCAAAATGACTTTTCACTCAATAATAAATTTGGAAATTATAAGAATCTAAATGTTTAAAGGAAAAGAATTCCATGTTGCCCATGGTAGTGATCACAATCACAAAAAAATTCAAGTAAGATTTATTGTGTGAAGATAAATATCGAGATGTAAGTTAATGTATAGTGGAAGTGTTAAGCTTAGTTTTGAAAGAGGGACTCTAATGGACACTCATGGAATGAAAAGGGGGATTGTTAATAGGCAGATAGTACACTTGGTTGGCATTCCAAGGCTTCGGACCTTTCCAATCCTTGGGACGAATTATGCTCTAAGTATGGGCTCTTGCCCGGATGAAAATTGACATGACACAATCCCTGAAGAGTATGATGTGCCTGGCCTTGCTTCTCTTGATTCCCCATCCTGACTTTCGTTAGAAAAATCAACGCAAATATCATATTTCACCGAAGAAGAAAGAAGAATCATCCAAGCGGGCAGAGACAGAAATTTCCGTAGCAAGAAATTAAATAATATATTATGTTAGAATTCATGTATAAAAAATGATTTACTTTATTAGTTCGATCTATTACCAATATATTTCTTTATTTTCTTACTTGACCACATTGAATTGAATTCCTAGCCCTTCTGGATTTGAACCTGTGACATTTTGTAGCCAAAACAAATCTGAGTGCTGCATATTTCCAAGCTCGACTTGGGCCCCTTCTGCTCTCTCAAAAAATCGAATTGATAGGGCCAATTCCCTCTTCGTACTACAAAAAAATGAGATTCTTGCCGAATCCGAGTTTGCTGCTCCAACCATTACCAAACTAATACCTATTTCGTTTACTACTTCAGGTTCTTCTGTTGCGTAGACTCAAAAAGTTGATAATAAGATTGATGCAAAGACCTATTCGAAGCTGCCACCGGTATGCGAATGATGCATAATTTTTTTCGTATCGGAGGAGTCGCTTCTTATCGTAAGGTAGGGAATGGATGGATGCCTTCGGATTGAAATAGGAGCCGATTCGACAGGAAGTCAATTCCTTTGAGTTTCATTCTTGCGAACGTACTCCCCAGGTGGGATACTTAATGTGTTAGCTACTTTTTGAGTATTCACGTTTATTTATGGCATGAAACAACTCGCAGCATGGGTCTAACTTATTGATACGTTACCCAAAAGGATTGTTGAATTCATCTGATTTGTTTTACCGAGAAAAGCCGTACTTAAAAAAACTTTTTTCTCTATCCAATTAGTGATTTGTGCTGAGTCAATTTAACTGTGGTATATTGCACATTCTTTGAAAGAAGAGCTGATTTCAACAATAAAACATGCCACACTTAACCCAAGGCAGAGGGTATTCCTTCTGAAAATGGGGACAACTCCTTTTCAAATAATGATACTACTTCAAAGGATGAAGGTTACCATCCAAGCCTTTTGTATAGAATCAAACCTAACAAAAAATCAAGCTAACGGTTTTAAATCCATGTTGTAAATTGATGGCGAGAAGGATTTGTATCAATGTCTTCTAGAATCAATATCAATTATTCACATCAACATAATTGCTTCTTCCAACCCTGCAAGTCCAATCCCAATCAATATCAATATAACAGTCCCCTTTGTTATCAACAAAGCTTTCACAGAAAAGTATATATAAAGATCAAGATTTAAGGGGAATAATCAAGCTTGAAAGATCAGTCAATCCAAATTAATCTTGATTAAGAATTATATAATAGAAAAAATGACCAAGATGAGGAAACAACATACACAATCTCCCCTCCACTCCATTACACACCCCTTTAGTTTCATAACCCCATGCAGTTTCCAAGACTCGTCGTATTTCTCGAGGTTGGAGGAGTAGAATGAGCTCAACCAAAAATCATTTCATTGTAAATGAGCCTACGAATGTCATTTTTTCGAGCATTCCACTCAAAGATTCAAACTTTTCATCATGCCTACAACCCGTGACATATCAATATTATGATATTATTAATTTGTGAAATTCAGCAAGCACCTGAATTGAGCAACATGGACTAACCTTATAAAGTTAACGAATTAAAGAACAAAAAAGCCGTAATTGTTTAGCCAGATTATATTCAAAATTGGACGGTAAACAATCACTCACCATATCCCGACAAAACTTAACTAATAGAAATCTGCAAAACATCAATCAAACATCCAATTTCTAATCAATATTGGAAAATTAAAAAAATCCAAAAACTAGAGAGCCTGTCCATTAAGGTCGTAATTGATACCAAGCACCTCAGTGATTATTCAGGTCATATGTGTGATTAAGTGACATTGGTCCCATTTGCAGGTGAAGCCCTTCCAATTATCTTGAAACCAAAAATAAATCAAATTGAGTATTCAATGCTATCACCGTCGCTTCCCCGTTCTCCGATCAATCTCCTTCCTATCAAATTATGAAATCAAACAAAATCAAATGGTGAAGAATACAATCACAAATAAAACAACTTCTCAACTAACTGAACAGAAATTCTGTATATTGGAAAAAATCTCACCGTTTTCCCCTTTTTCTTGAATCAGGCGTTAGTTAGCTAGGGCTCAGACGTAGCCGACTATGGATCAGAAGGATGCGCAAGGCAGTGGCACCGGAATCGATCACAGTGGGAGCAGGTCTTGGAGATGGTTTTCCAGCCGTACGATCCGAATATGGCCAAAGAGAAATTGAGAAGAGGAGAGAATTATCTATAAGCCCAAGGCTAGCGATGTTGGCGGCAAGGATCAATTTCGGCATCAAGGAGATGCCGACGTTGGGCCGATTTTGAAAAAAATTTGGCAAAAACTGCAAACAAAACACTTAATCAAATTAATTATGTAAAATTCACGAAAATCAAAGTGGAATGGAAACATCGTATGGCTTGTTCATTGAAAGGGGAGGAGATGAGATGAAACTGCTATGAGAAGAGTTAGTGTAATTCTCTTGAGATGGAAAGAAGAGAGAACATGGGTTGGATGAGTTAATTTATATTAAATCCTGACCCTTGTTTGTCTTTTATGAAACTCAATCTAATCCACTCTTTGTGTGATGGTTGTTCCTGAGCTCTATTGTAATATAGACTAGTACTCTCTGACCCGTTCCAATGGCACGGGGACAGTATGCATGGGTGGTCAAGTGAAGAAAATTAAAAGATAAACACCATTATAAGTATCCAATGTCTCAAAATTCCTAAATCTCAAAATTCATGATAATAGAATAGCAAACAATCACAAACTATAAAATGATATTGCCTAAGTTTATTTTTAACTCTTGCATCAAATTGAAAGTATATGAAAATTCAAATGTTAGATTGAAGTATCAAACTGAAAATGTGAAAGAATCTAAATGTGCACAAATAATAACAAATAGAGTAGCAAACAATCACAAACTACAAACATATATTGCCTTGGTTTATCCTTAACTCTTGTATCAACTTGAAAGTAAATGAAAATTCAAATGTTAGATTGAAGTATCAAACTAAAAATGTGAAAGAATCTAAAAGTGCACAAATAACAACAAATGTTCAAATTTATGGTATTTACCATAAAGGATGAACATTGGTTCACCGTTTTTGAAGTTGCAAAGATGGATTTCTCCATAAATCGTTCCCACATCACTCTCCAATTCCACATACATATCAATCTTGGACTTTAACATAACTCAATTATGATTGAAACAGAATTGTGCCAGAAACAAAGTATTATAAGCAATCACAAAATTACATCAAATGCCCCTATCCTCACCATTACCTTTCCACGATACTTTCTCCACTTCCCTCCTGTTACAAAATAACAAAATCATACAAGTAAAGAAATCATCCCATATATCTTCATACGTCAACTGTGGTGGAGTCATTTGTGAATCAGTTGTCAGTATCTTGCAAATCTTCTGTCGAACGCGGGAAAACCTATTTAAAACATGCATTAGATCAATATATACACATATATATAGTTATATATAAATATGTCATGTTATCGATATTAGGTCCCGCCATTTAGTTAGTTAGTTATGCATCCCATTATAAATCTCTTAACTTAATTTTTTAGTTAATTTAATTGAAATTTAACAAAAAAGTTACTAAAATTCATTTATTCATAAAATTTTAAATATTATTAATACAACAATATATTAAATTTTATAAAAATTATTTAATATGAAACAGCTGAAGTATACTGATATCACGAAAAATAGAAAGAGATTGTGATTGATAAATTCAGGGATAATTTTAGAAATCGGTTAATAAGAGTCGTTGGATTAAAGCATTGATAATTAATCTTATGGTTAGAATTGAAGAATAAAATAAATTATCAAATGACAGCCCTTGGATCGTATAGGTTATGGATCGATATCAACCGTTCTTTGTGTAAAGTCAATAGGCGGTTATGAACTGAGGTGAGAGAGAAAATAAGATAGAAAATAGTAAGACGATAGTCGTTATTGTAAGTACCCCAATCTGGATCACCCTCTTCTGAGCACCCGGGAAACACTGCAGACTCACTCAAACGCAGTCTCGAAAAGCAGGAACCCTCAAAACCCTCAAGAACCCTCAAAAACCCTCAAAGACCCAAAAAAAACCACCAACCAAACCAAGGGAGGGTCTTTCTGGGACAAAAAAACACAAAAGGACTTTTTGGAAATCATGCGAAAATTGGAAAAGCATAGAAGGTCCGTACGGACCTCTTTGCATGCTAAAAGGTCCGTACGGACCTCTTTGCTACCAGACATCATAATTACGAAATTCTCTTAAAGTTCACATTATTCCCTCAAATCTGAGAAAACTAAAAATTTAGTTTTCCTAGAAGGTCCGTACGGACCTTCTTGCACCAATTTGAAAACTATAAATAGAGGGCTCCCCCTCCCTCATTTCACACATCTCCCTTTTCTCCTCTCTCCCTAAGCCTTCTGGCTGCCCCTCTAAGTCCTTTCGAGGCAATCCCGATCCCTTTCGGTTCTTTTTGGGGCCTTTCGAGCTCCCTTGCGGTGCTCCGAAGCCCTATCGAGCGCTCCTGAGATGCTCCCGCGCTGCCCCGAGGCACTCTCGAGGTATTCTGAGGTCCCTCGTGGTACTCCGAAGCCTTGCATGGTCTTTCTCGAGGCGTCCCGACCCTTTTCGAGCCAAACCGACGATTCCGACGCACGCCGAAACTCTGTCTGAGTGCACACCTGACAATCCCGAGGCACTTCGAAGCTCTGTCCGCAGACAATCGGCACATCCCGAAGCAATCCCGATCCGTCCCATCCTCAAACACTATTCCCCAGCGGAAGACAGACACGAACCAATATTGGTAAGGCTTCCTTCCATTACTATTTCAATACATTTCAATATGCAGTGTACAATGTAGACATCCGATATAACATGCATTTTTAATATTCTAATATTAAAGAAAGAAGGGGTGTCGAAAGAAGGGGTGTCGAAAGACTCGTTTTTACGAGGCTACTCGGGTGAGCTCTAATATTCTAATATTCTCTTCCCGAGGAGTAAACTGACCTCTGAACTCAAAAATCTCATCACACAAAAACAGTTTATTTTTAAACTGATGCCTTTTCTCAATGTTTTGGGCTTAATCAAAACGGCGTGGCGACTCTACAAGCAAAAACACAGCGAGACACTTCCACTCGACCAACGCAAAAAACGGAATGTCAGATGCCGGGGCGCAATCGCTGCGCCTCTCGGATCCGGGCAATTTCCGAGCGATGCGAGATGACGGGGCCCGCGCGCGAGCTGGATCCGGGTAATTTCAGTTGGCGACTCCGCTGGGGATATTTTGTTTTAAAAAACTTTTTAAACAAAAACAAAAGATTTTTAAAACGATGATGAGGGTCAAACTTTCATTTTATCCATTTCTTTAACTGTTGTGTGTGTGTGCATATACTTTACTTTTTATTTTACAAAAAAAAAATAAAAATACAAAAAAATGCTTCAATATACATATGTGTACATATGTCACGACCCGAAACCTAGGCTCTATTTTGTGGTCACGTGTGCGCACGTGAAATGGGGGCGTAGCATTTTATTTGCTGCATTTCATAAAAAGCTGGATTTTTATGTGTTAGTTTTAGCATTTTAATAAATTGTGTGGTATTTTACGTATGTTAACAAATTAATTTTAATTATTTAAAAGGAATAAATAATAATTTTGTAATTGATATTGTAATTGTTGAAATTTAAATAAAGGTTATAAAGAGTTAAGGGGCCTAGATGTAATATTAAAGTTAAGATAGTTAATTATAATAACTTAAATCATGGAGGGGCTATAATGCAAATTGGATTAATATATACTCCTCCCTTAATAAATCCATGGCGTTCTAAATTGTTCCACGGGGTTCCTGAGAGCACGGGAGAGAAAGAGAGAAGCCATTTCCTCCGTTCCAAAAATACCTTGGTATCACATCTTTTCAAAATCCCTAAAAATCAACCGTTAGTTCGTTTTCCGATCCGACTGTGGCAGAGCGATCAGGAAGACGAGGAGAGCATTTAGAGCCGATCAGACCGTCTTTTTATTTCGGCATATTTTTGAGTAAGTTATTATGATTTCTTTCGATAATTGTTCATTTAATATTAAATGTTGATATTATGATGATATAAATGCTCTTTGATATTTTTGGCAACTTATTGGGTCTTGAAAATAAATAAATCCTTTGGTTGAAATGAGTAGTGTAAAGGATTGTGTAAAATGATTATTTGGGTTGTAGGAATAAAATAAAAGAAAAAGGGATTGTTGAATGGGTGTGTTAAGGTTTTGGAAGAATATGAGAGATAAATGAATTTTTATGATATTACATGATTATTTGGGTTTTGGAAGGTTGAAATAGGATTTTGAAAGAAATAGGATAAAGGGTGATAAAATGGTTGGGTTTAATTGGAAGTATGTGGTATTATTTGGGGTTCCTTATAATGAAGTGGCTAATTTGTAAAGTGGTAATTATATATGTTATATAATGTTATTATTATTATTACCTAATGATAGTGGTAAATACGACGAGGTGATTGGCCTTTGGTATAATGGAAAATGATTCGAAAATGAGTAGAATGATAGGTTGGTAATTAAGAGGTAATTATAAGAAAATTTATATATGGTAAAGGGAGTATTATAATAGGATTGTAATATGTAAAAATAATGGGAAGAGTTAGTACCAATATTTAATATATGTTAAGTGATGTTAATATAGGTTACCATGGATATTTGAATGTACGGGATCACTTGGAATTGACTTGGAGATGAATGAAAAAGGATTGGTAGTGGATGAGTAGGTAAAGAGCGAGTATATGGTTTGGGATGAGTTGCAAGGGACGGTAGATGAGTTATAGGTTATGTAGTGAATAGGATTATGGATTATAAATGGTATAAATACTGATTTCGGTTTGTTTGGGCATAGCTTAGTAAGGAAAAATGGGTTTTGGTTTTGGTTAGGAGCTGATGTTGAACATCAGTAATACTTCCGGTGTTGGGCACGACTCGTGCCCTGTAGCACGAGTCGTGACCCTCAGCTTGGAGTCGTGATACATAGTCGTGAGAATTGGGCAGTCGTGCAGGGGTTTGGCACGACTCGTACCGTGGAGCAGAGTCGTGCCCAGGGCTGATTTGGGGTATGAACTTCACACAACTTGGAACCTAAGCAAAATAATTCGAATATGGTTCTTCTTTAACTATAATCCTAGGGCAACATTAGTACTTCACAATGGCGTTTTAAATGGGACAAAATGATATTGGAAAGGTCTTTAAATATAGCCCTGGAAATAGTTGAATGCCTTGATTTGGAAAGTAACCAAAGCTTATAAAAACTTGGTATTTGATTATGGAACTTGAAAGAAGGTTGGGTAATATTATCTGGGAATGCGTAGGGCTACTTGTATGTCATTGTAACTCTACGCGGCTACCTATGATTGGTTATTTGTTAAAATGGTACGTAAATTACTTGTTGCACGACATTATTGATTTGATTATGAGCATACATGCCATACATGGATTATTATGGACTCAATAGGGTTTATATATATGTTACACTATGTGAGATAAACATGAGTAATTGTACCATGTTACATGTTGATTAAACATGAGTAATTGTACCATGTTATATATTGTTAAACATGAGTAATTGTACCATGTTATATATTGTTAAACATGAGTAATTGTACCATGTTATATATTGTTAAACATGAGTAATTGTACCATGTTATATACTGTTAAACATGAGTAATTGTACCATGTTATACATTGTTAAACATGAGTAATTGTACCATGTTATATACTGTTATCCCAATGTGTGGATGTGATTTCATGTAACTGTTATGTGCTTGAATGTGAATATGATTGTGATCAATATCAGTCGATATCTCGGGGGTATAATGGAATGCGACCACTTATGATAAGTTGTAACATAAGGTGCTCGGATTTCATTATACCTGTGTCTGTTTCCACCCCACTGCGGCCACAGTTTGGGGATCAGTTACTTTGGATATGCCTAAGCAGTTCATAGGATACTGATACCTTACATGGTTCCCTGAAAAATGGGTCTTGTAAGGCGTGAATAGGCCTAAGCCGTTCACAAATAAATAGGATGTATTCCCAGTAGTACGACTTATTGTTCATACGGGAAAAGGTAAGGTCAGGTAACGTAATGAGTTTACAGCTTTCCAAATGTGATACTGTGCAACCTGTCTATGTGTTGCATTTTTATATGGCATATTGCTGCATGCATAATAACTTACTGAGACTCTTTCTCACCCCTTCTCCCTTTAATTTTTTTGTTTCAGCTGAGACAGGTAGACCAGACCGGTGAGGCCGGGGAGGAGTTTGGATCGTCTTTGGGGTTGTCATGGTATGATCAGTGTTTATGAGTTGGGATTTGGTTGTTGTTGTTCTTCTTGGGTAGACCAGACCGGTGAGGCCGGGGAGGAGTTTGGATCGTCTTTGGGGTTGTCATGGTATGATCAGTGTTTATGAGTTGGGATTTGGTTGTTGTTGTTCTTCTTGGGTAAAAGTTGTATATCAATTTTTTATAAGTATTTTCAGGCTGTCGTATTATATTTTAAAACAGGTTATTGGTTGGTTTAAAGCAGGTTGATATCATCTCCTAGTAGAAAGATCATGTTGTTTTGTTTTCAAAAGTTATTCGACTTTCAAATTATTTAGACAAAAATTTTTAAAATTTTTAGGAGGTGGTTTGGGGATCCTCTAGCTGGGGCACGAGTTTATAGGTCCCGGGGCTGGGGAGGCCCCACAGTTGGTATCAGAGCTAAGGTTAGAAGTTAAGGGTAGAAGTCTAGTCTAAGGGGGAGTGTGTGATACCTGACGACGAGTGTTTAATGCAGGAATTTGTTCAATGGCGGAAAATAGTAATGACCAACCTAGGGATCAAGAAAATGTGAGTAATATGGAGAGATAGATTCCTCCGCCGTCATTAGAAGTATATTACCTGTCTCAGGAAGTAGAGGTAATACTTGTATGAATCCTCGTTCACCTCATTATTATGTGGCATTGCATTTTGCTTTTATTTGCATAATTGCCTCAGAGTTGCCTTATGTGTTGGAGGTGTCTACTCCTATAGGAGAGTACTTCGAATCATCCTTGATTATCATGGTTATGACGTGATTATGTGGGCATGTATTTCCAGTGGATGTGGTAGATATACCAATCCGTGATTATTGTTATACTTGACCTGAATGGGTTGAGCAGTTTTTGTATTTGGGGTAGACGGTCACAAGAAGCGAGTCTCCTTATCTATGGTTGAAATGCCTCTGTGTTTGGTTGAGGCGGATAAATTATTAATTGATATTTATGTCATATATGCTTTAAAGGTCAAAAAGTATGGTCTAAAGAATGTGAGGGTTACTTGAGTTATGTATGAGACTTGAGTAAAAGCCACTTAAATTATCTCGTGTACCGGTGGTAAATGAATTGGTAAGGGGTTCTCATCAGAGTATTTCATGCCGCCAGTTAGGGAGATAGAATTTCGTATGGATTTCAAGTCAGGATTGTTGCCCATATCCAAAACACCTTATAGAAGGGCATTGGCTGTGTTTTAAATAGGATGAGTGGAGTTTAAAACCTGATCTTGATATTTTTATAGTAATCTTGATGAATGCTATCTTTGTTTATTCAGAGTTATAAAAAGATTATGAAATCATTTGTAAGTGATGTGATCTGGCTTTCATGAGAATCAAATTGTTTGCGAAATTTAGTAAGAGTGAGTAATGGCTCGAGAAGATTTTAAATTTGGGTCTTGTAGCTTCCAGTTCGGTGATTGTTATTACTTTTTCGAGGATTGAGACCCTGGTCAAATGGAACAACCTTTGACAGCGTTAGAACTCCGTTGTTTTCTGGGTTTGGCAGGCTATTATCAAAAGAGTATTGATGGATTTCCAAGAATTGTAACACAAGTGACTCAATGGATTTCGAAGGAAGTATCATTTATGTGGAATGCAAAAAGGGTGAAATCAGTCTTGCGGGGTGGAGGAGTAGATTGACTACGGTTTTGGTCTTTGCCCTACCTGAGGGATGTGAAAACTTATGATTATCATGTACGCGTCAAAGGAAAGGTTTGGATTGTGTTTTTATACTGAAGGGAAAGGCGATAGCTTATGCTTCGGGGAAGTCAGCACCGGCAGGCCAGAATTTTTTTTCTAATCTCGACGTGGAATTGATTTCAACTATTTTGCGTTACTTAAGTGGAAACATCCATTGTATGAAGTTAAATTTGAGATCTGTACAAATCATAAGAGTGAAAGTATTTGTGTAATCGGAGGGGATTTAACAACATGTAGAGAAATGGTTGGAAGCATTAAAGAACGTAATTGCGTTATTGCATAACATCTGAGAAGGCTACTGTAGTTGCAGATGCGATTAGCCGAAAGGCTTTATTATCAACATTGTTGTTCTGTGAATTGCAAGATGAGATATTAATTGCGAATGTTCGAGCTACACCTACCTGGTATGAAGATCTTTAGGAAGTTCAACAAATGATTCGAACTGAGGAAATTATCTGATCATTTCAAGATGGAAGAACCGAGGATGTTGTATTGAAGACTGATAGAATATTAACCTTCAACAACAGAATTGGTGTACCATATTCACAAGAGAGTAAGAGACATTTTAGAGGAAGACCATAACTTGAGAATTGCGATGTATTCGAGGGATTTGAAGAGGTATACAACATTAAAGAAGGTTAGAAGAATGAGAATAAAGAAGACATTGTGATGGATTATATAACGGGAATACCTTCGACATCAAAGGAAATGGACGTGTAAGAGGCATAGTGGATATATTTGTCAAGTCGGCTCATTTACACCAAGATTTATAAACTACTGAAAGGGAAAGTTAACATAATGGTATGGGCGAGAGGATTGGTCGATTCTACAGAGTATTACTCACTATTTTATATCAGATCGGGATTCGAGATTCATATCGCGGTTTTGGGAAGACTTAGTACGAGACTTTGGGATTTTCAGATACGTTCAATTTTGCGTACATTTTCCTATAGATGGGGCAGACAGAAAGAGAGAACTATCCAGAATCGTGGGAATGTGTTATGTGTGTATCCGATGGATTTTCATTAATTTTGAGAAGTTCGTGTAACCTTTGTTGAAGTGCGTATATCAGCAGTGATCAGTCCAGTGTTGAAGTGATGCCGTATACAACATTGTAGTGGAGAAGAGTCTTGATGATCCTTTCCTTATATTGAGTGTTTCAACCGAGGCTATCCGTGTTGGCTTGATTTATGTGGAAGAACCATTGAGTGGTATTAGAATCAAATCCGGGAATGGAAATCTAGAGTATTCGGGTTGTGAAAATTTGTGGAAAAATCATACTATGGAGGAAGCCACTTGGGTTTCGGGAATCTGAGAGGCGTGAGAGATGTGTCATCATTTGAGCATTCAGGTAAGTGTGTTTAAAATTCGGGACGAATTTTCCTTAAGGGGGAGTGAGTGTCACGACCCGAAACCTAGGCTCTATTTTGTGGTCACGTGTACGCACGTGAAATGGGGGTGTAGCATTTTATTTGCTGCATTTCATAAAAAGCTGGATTTTTATGTGTTAGTTTTAGCATTTTAATAAACTGTGTGATATTTTACGTATGTTAACAAATTAATTTTAATTATTTAATGTCTAAAAGGAATAAATAATAATTTTGTAATTGATATTGTAATTGTTGAAATTTAAATAAAGGTTATAAAGAGTTAAGGGGCCTAGGTGTAATATTAAAGTTAAGATAGTTAATTATAATAACTAAAATCATGGAGGGGCTATAATGCAAATTGGATTAATATATACTCCCTCCGTCCCATACCTACGTGCCTAGTTTGACTTTGGCATGACATTTGACCATACAACTACGAGAAATTAGAACATTTTGATGAAATTTTAAAAGTTGTTATTGATTTATTACTAACAACACTAACAATTAAAAGTTTTAAAATTTAATTATAATATATCAATTTCTCGTAGTTGTATGGTCAAATGTCATGCCAAAGTCAAACTAGGCACGTAGGTATGGGACGGAGAAAGTATCCCTTAATAAATCAATGGCATTCTAAATTGTTCCACGCGGTTCCTGAGAGCACGGGAAAGAAAGAGAGAAGCCATTTCCTCCGTTCCAAAAATACCTTGGTATAACATCTTTTCAAAAATTCCTAAAAATCAACCGTTAGTCCGTTTTGCGATCCGACTGCGGCAAAGCGATCAGAAAGACGAGGAGAGAATTTAGAGCCGATCAGACCGTCTTTTTATTTTGGCATATTTTTGGGTAAGTTATTATGATTTCTATCGATAATTATTCATTTAATATTAAATGTTGATATTATGATGATATAAATGCTCTTTGGTGTTTTTGACAACTTATTGGGTCTTGAAAATAAATAAATCCCTTTGTTGGAATGAGTAGTGTAAAGGATTGTGTAAAATGATTATTTGGGTTGTAGGAATAAAATAAAAGAAAAAGGGATTGTTGAATGGGTGTGTTAAGGTTTTGGAAGAATATGAGAGATAAATGAATTTTTATGATATTACATGATTATTTGGGTTTTGGAAGGTTGAAATAGGATTTTGAAAAAAAGTAGGGTAAAGGGTTATAAAATGGTTGGGTTTAATTGGAAGTATGTGGTATTATTTGGGGTTCCTTATAATGAAGTGGCTAAGTTGTAAAGTGGTAATTATATGTTATATAATGTTATTATTATTATTACCTAATGATTAGTGGTAAATACGACGAGGTGATTGGCCTTTGGTATAAAGAAAAATTATTCGGAAATGAGTAGAATGATAGGTTGGTAATTAAGAGGTAATTATAAGAAAACATATATATGGTAAAGGGAGTATTATAATGGGATTGTAATATGTAAAAATAATGGGAAGAGTTAGTACCAATATTTAATCTATGTTAAGTAATGTTAATATAGGTTACCATGGATATTTGAATGTACGGGATCACTTGGAATTGACTTGGAGATGAATGGAAAAGGATTGGTAGTGGATGAGTAGGTAAAGAGCGAGAATATGGTTTGGGATGAGTTGCAAGGGACGGTAGATGAGTTATAAGTTATGTAGTGAATAGGATTATGGATTATAAATGGTATAAATACTGATTTTGGTTTGTTTGGGCATAGATTAGTAAGGAAAAATGGGTTTTGGTTTTGGTTAGGAGCTGATGTTGAACATCAGTAACACTTCTGGTGTTGGGCACGACTCGTGCCCTGTAGCACGAGTCGTGACCCTCAGCTTGGAGTCGTGATACATAGTCGTGAGAATTGGGCAGTCATGGAGGGGTTTGGCATGACTCGTACCCTGGAGCACGAGTCGTTCCCAGGGCTGATTTGGGGTATAAACTTCACACAACTTGGAACATAAGTAAAATAATTCAAATTTGGTTCTTCTTTAACTATAATCCTAGGGCAACATTAGTACTTCTGTTGGGTATGCATGTTTTAACCCTCCTATTCTGTATTAGATTTGATTGATACCATAACCTCCTATCTATTTTAAGGACTTTAGGACCCTATGTAATGAAGCTTAGACTTCAATTTTTTAGTTAAGTCCATTTTATAGATTAGGTTAAATTTAGGCTTGAAGACTGGCACAAGACTCATTGGAATTGAGAGTTGCAGTTCAAAGTTTCAAACCGCTTCTTCCAACCGCCCTAGCAAAACCGCCCTTAGCATTTGCTTGGTGAAATCCTTTGTTTGAAACTATCCTTGAACTACTCCAGTGCAACCGCCCTATGATGAACCGCACCTTGCAGCTCATCATCAACCGCACTTTGCAACCTCACTGGAGTTACCAACCGCTCCTGTCAAACCGCCTACTCCAGAACCGCTCCAATGATTGAGACTTGAAGTGAACTACCTTTTGTCACTATAATCCACATCAGCAATACCCAATGTCAACCACCTTATCTTGTCACGTGATTCAAAGTCAGAGAAGATCTGCAAGGATCTTGAAAAGGTGACAGGTGTCCAAACCTCATTGCTTGCAATTTGGAGCATTATCGGCTTTATCTGCAACTCTTGTACCAAAGGACAAAAAGTGGTTGATGTGGTCCAATAAGAAAGCATCAAGTACCTGTCCTTCAAGCAAAGTGTGTCCAACGGCTACATTTTGGATGCTTGGGTATAAATACCCCTAATCTTCACCATTTGAAGCTTGCTTGAAATATTGAGAAATTGCTGTGTTCATCAGAAGTTGAAGCTCTGCCAAGAAATTCTTAGTCCTTTGAATCTTCATCTTCATACTTCAAGAAATATTCCCCAGCCCAGAAATCAAGCCTTAACACATTCAAGAATCATTGTGCTCTACATCTCACGTATTTAAAGAGCCTTGATCTTGTTCTCACACACACACTTCATTTGTTCTAATCACATAGATTAAACACTTGAGATACACTGGTTATAGTTTTGGATTTGTTCTTCATAGTAAAGATTTTATTGTACTTTGTAATCTCTCAAATACTTAATATAAAATCTCTCTTAGAAATCCAAGACTAACCATCTTGGTAGTGGACGTAGATCGTTTATCGATTGAACCACTCCAAATAGCGTGTTCTTACTTTCTGCAATTATATTTCTTGTGCTTACTAATTATTTATCTTTGTCTCTGTTTGATCTTTATTTAGATATCCATTATTGTGAAATAGTGTTTGGAGTTAACATTGTCAAAACCTCACTTGTTTGTAAATCGCACGTACCAACTACTTTATTAAAACCGCTTTACAAACCTCCTCTATCAAAACCACTTTGTAACTCTAAATATTCCGCTGTGCATTTTACACTATCACTTGCAGTCTATTATCAACTGCAAGAGGATTTTGTAAGCAAGAGGTTTAGTTTTTAAAAGAGGACGAAAAATTTTAAACAGCTATTCACCCCCCATCTAGCTGTATTTTCACCCTTGTTGCCACCTTTGGGACCAACAAGTGGTATCCGAGCAAACACATTTTAAAACCATCTTTGTTTTCAAGCTTAACTGCTTGTGTGCCGATTCGATATGGCAAATACAAAGACAATGACTACTGTTAACTATTCACACATTCCAATCTTGGACGAAGACCACTTTGACATCTGGAAGTGCCGAATGCTCATTCATTTGGAAACCATAGATGAAATGCTGGTGGAGTGCGTGATCAATGGCCCGTTAGTTCCAATGAAGGCCAACACGATGCAACCACCGGTGCAACAATTCCAGAGGTCAAAAGCCAAAAGACGAGTGGTCGGATGAAGAGAAGAGATTGGTTGCCTTGGACGGCCAAGGCTAGGCACATCATTTACGGAACCCTCCCGTATCAACTCTACGAAAGTGATGTACCTCAAAATCGCAAAGCGAGATGTGGGATGCCATTGAGAGCTACCTCGAAGGTGATGATGAATGCAAGGAAACCAAATTATATGCTTTGTTGAAAGATCATACAACAACTTCAACAGAAAATCCAACGAAACCTTGCGTCAAACCTACGGCCGATATATTGAGGTAGTTAATGCTTGTAGATCTCTTGGCAAAACTTTAACCGATAAGGAAATCAATATGACTTTCCTATACGCTTTAGGTTCTAAATGGGTAAATAAGGCTACCTCTTTAGAAGACTCCAAAGTTTTGGGTCCTTGGTCGTTAAGTAACTTGTACGCCAATCTTAGAGTCTATGAATTAAAATTAAATCATATTGAAGAGATTGAAGGAAAAACCAAATCGCTTTCCATGTCCGTAGTGGAACAAGAGGAGAAACCATCTACATCCAACCAAACCGCTGATCCTTCCATATCAACCTCATCACTCATCGAGATGGATGATGATGATTTTGCCATGTTTGTGAAAAGATTCCAAAAATTTAGAAAATCCTCAAAACCTTTCACAAAATCATTTTCAAAAGGCAAACCTCTGCAACGTTTTCTAAAATTTGGAGATACAAAGAAAAAGAGTGATCTAGTTTGCTATAATTGTAGAAAACCTGGCCACTTTGCATCTGAGTGTCCACAGCCTAAATATGATTACATGAAAAAGAAAACCTCTCCTGCGAAATTTTCTCGTCGCAAGGGAATGGTTGCTGAGGAGGAAGAGAATTCTAAGGAATTAGCAACTTGGATTGAAAGCAGTTCGATGATGGAAGTGATGATGAAACCGAAGAGGTTAATCTCGCTTAGTTGCGAGATGCTTCCGATGAATCGGATTACGAGTCAGTCGAGTTGCAAGATATGGAAGAAAAGGAGGTTTCTACAAAACTTCCAAATTTTAAATTGGATGATGATATCAAACTTACTCCTAGCATTAAGATAGGAAATTGCTCGTATTCACGTCCCATTTTTACTCCTACAAATGCTCCACCTTCAAAAACAATTCCAAAGAAAAAATTTTGAAAAAGGTGGTGGAAGAGGTTTCTCCCATGGAACATGAAAGGATGTTCAAGGAAGCAGAAATGGTGATCCATCAGTTCTCAAATCTTAAGAAAGCCTTAAGCTTAGCTCATGATGAACTTAATCTATACAAGACGGAGAAAACTGTGATGAGGTCTGAAATTTCTAATCTTAAGGACCAAATCAAACAGATGACTCCTCTTGCTGATCAAAACCGCATCCTTGAAACTAAGGTTGCTGCACTTCAACTCAGGAATGATGACTTGGTAACCCAAATCGACGATCGCCAAAAGATTATTGATTCGTGGATCAAGTCTCAATCCACCAAGGATAAAATCTTGGACTTCCAAGTTCCTCCTGAAACTAAGGATGGTCTAGGGTTTGGATCTGAGGAAGAGGAGAAGTGTGCATCCTCGAGTGAAAAGGATGAGGAATTTCCAGAACTAACTAAAGAAATTCCCAAGGAGAAGATTGCTAAGGGTAAGGGTAAAGCAAGACAAGTAAATTATGTCTACCCTAAAGGAAAGCAATATGGGAAGAATTACGTGTTGAAACCTAAGAATTACGTGGAAGCACCTGAAGAGGAAATGGCTTATGGAATTGGTCGCATACCGCTCCAACCGCTCACGGTGGTAAAGGTAGTGCTTTGCCAACTCCGAGTCGACCGCTCTTCTTCTTTGACCGCTCCTCCCCGCCTTCAAAAGCGGGGAATAGCGTTCCCAGAAAATACATGGTCAAACCAAAGCTGTGTTCCCTTTATCTCGAATGGACTCTTAGCTGAAGCTGCTCCTCAAAACCGCTTCCTTGTCCCAAACCGCATGCAACTCCTAAGAAAAGTAAGGAGTTAGTAAAACCTCATGAAGCTTGTAGCTATTATAAATGTTACGTGTGTGATGGTTTAGGTCATAAGGAACACGAGAATGCCTTTTGCGGTTCACATCCAATGCCGGGAAGAGTAAACCTCCTTCGTCAAGCAGGTGTGGGTCGTAAGGGTTGCTAACTTCAGGACCCAAGGAATAAAGGGGGACCTCGTTCTTAATGTTTACATTTCAGGTTCTCTGCTTCATGGCTGGTCACTCCAAGGATAATGAATGGTATCTTGACGGTGGGTTTGCTCAAGACATATATTTGGAGATAGATCATTACTTGAAGATGTCGTTGAAGCAAGTGGTCCGTCTGTAACCTTTGGTGACAACAATAAAGGCAAGACCATTGGATATGGTGTTATAAGGAGAGGAAACCTAACCATTGAGAAGGTTTCTCTTGTTGAAGGACTCAAGCACAACCTCCTTTCAATTTCTCAATTTTGCGACAAAGGAATGCTTTGCAACTTCACGACATCAAATTGCTTTATCAAAGATAGCATTTCCGGGATCACCCTACTCACAGGGATTCGTAAGAGTAATATTTACATTATTGATCTAAATTCTGCATGTAGTATTACTAATCTCTGTTTTGTAGCTAAGAATGTGAGCGAAAATAGTTGGCTATGGCACAAGAGGTTGAGCCACTTGAACTTCAAGTATCTTGCAAAGATTGGTAGGGAAAACCTCGTTCGTGATTTACCCAAAGTGGCTGACCACCATCCAGAGAAATGCAGTGCATGCCAACTTGGTAAGCAGTCCGCGTCGTCTTTCACCAGCAAGACCGCTCCATCAACTTCAAGATGCTTACAACTGCTTCACATAGATTTGTTTGGACCCGTAACCACCGCCAGCATTGGAGGAAATAGATATACTTTAGTGGTGGTGGATGATTACTCAAGATATACGTGGGTTGAGATGATGATCTCCAAAGATGATTGCTATGAGATTCTCATCGCACCTTTTAGACGGCTCCAAACTCAAAAAGAAGACGACATCGTTAGTGTTCGATCAAATAATGGAACAGAATTTAAGAACAACGGTGTTGCTCAGTATTGTGATGACCATGGGATTGATCACAATTTTTCCACAGCTGGTGTTCCACAACAAAATGGGGTTGTGGAAAGGAAGAATAGGACGTTGATTGAGGCTGGAAAGACCATGATATCTGAAGCGAAGCTACCTCAGTATTTTTGGGCTGAAGCAATCAATACCGCATGCTTCACTCAGAACCGATCCCTCATCAACAAAACCTATAACAAGACTCCCTATGAGCTTTGGCGAGGAAGAACCCCCAACATTGCATTCTTAAAGATCTTTGGCTGCAAATGTTTTGTCCTCTACAACGGAAGAGAAAATAGAGGTAAATTCGGAGCCAAGGTCGACGAAGGTATTTTTGTTGGGTATGCTAAACATTCTAAAGCTTTTCGCGTTTTCAATAAAACTAGTTTAAAAATAGTAGAGTCTGTCCATGTTACTTTCGATGAGCATTCTCTCCTTGAGCCACATTTGGCTCCAAATGTTGCTGATGATTTTGTTGAGCATAATGAAACAGGTGAACCTCAAACCGCACCTGAACCTCAACCGCAAAATCCAGCACCCTCAACTGAAATCCCCCAAAACCGCACCTTTCAAACCGCACCTGAAGTTCTTACTCCAGATACAACTTCCAGGGAAGAAGAAGTTGAAAATTCCCCTATCCAGCTTATAGAACCTCTTCGTCAACTTACCTTCCATGACTTCGCTGAAGGATCTAACGACGTTCCAATTGAAGATCTTCAGCAAACCTCAGTCCAACCAGACTTACCCCCGGAGGTTCGTGAAGTCAGCAGTCACCCCCTCACAAATGTGATTGGTGATCTGTTTTCCGGTGTTCAAACAAGGAGATCAAATTATGACGAACATACTTCTCTTTTATCTCAAGTTGAACCCAAAAAGATTGATGAAGCACTCCAAGATTCCAGTTGGGTCGTTGCTATGCAAGAAGAACTCAACCAGTTTGAAAGATGCAAGGTCTGGACTTTGGTGCCTAGACCTCAGGATCAAGGAGTGATAGGAACTAAGTGGGTATTTAGGAATAAGATGGATGAGAATGGAAGCATCACTAGGAATAAAGCAAGGTTGGTTGCACAAGGATATAGGCAAGAAGAAGGAATTGATTATGATGAAACCTTTGCTCCAGTTGCAAGATTGGAAGCTATCAGAATCTTCTTAGCCTACGCCTCTTTTAAGCATTTCAAGTTATATCAAATGGACGTAAAGAGTGCATTCCTCAACGGCGAACTGCAAGAGACCGTGTATGTTGCTCAACCTCCTGGATTTGAAGACTCCAAATTTCCCAATCATGTCTACAAACTCCGTAAAAGCTTTCAGTATGGACTTAAGCAAGCTCCAAGGGCATGGTATGAGACTCTTTCTAAATTTTTACTAGAAAAGGGATTTAAACGTGGTAAAATCGATACAACTCTTTTTATTGCCAAATATAATGAGCATACTTTACTTGTTCAAATTTATGTTGATGATATTATTTTTGGTTATACTAATGAGTTGCTTTGTAAGCGTTTCGAGAAGCTAATGAAAAGCAAGTTTGAGATGAGCATGATGGGAGAATTAACATTCTTCCTCGGACTTCAAATCAAGCAATGCGAAGAAGGTATTTTCCTCAGCCAAGCCAAATACACCAAGGAGTTGATAAAGAAGTTTGGATTAGAAAATGCCAAAGCATATGATACTCCTATGGCCACCGGCAATAAGCTAGATAAGGATCTCAAAGGTAAGAAAGTTGATCAGACTTTATATCGAGGTATGATCGGCTCATTACTTTACTTAACTGCTAGTAGGCCCGATATCATGTTTGAGTGTACGTGTATGTGCTCGCTACCAGCGGATCCTAGAGAAGCACATCTTATTGCGGTCAAGCGTATAATCCGCTATTTATACGGAACCACTAACCTTGGACTTTGGTATTCCAAAGATTTGAACTTCGATCTTGTAGGTTATTCGAGATGCGAGATTATGCGGCTTGTACTATGTGAGAAAAGCCCCTAGTGGTACTTGTCATTTCCTTGGAAATAGACTAGTTGCTTGGGCACAAGAAGCAAGCTTCGGTTTCGGTGTCTACCACGAGGGTGAGTATATTCTAGCTGGTAGTTGTTCTTGTCAAATCCTTTGGATGAAAGCGGCGGTTGGTGGACTATGGAATCCATGAAGGGAATTGCCCCATCATGTGTGACAACACTTCAACTATTTCAGTTCCAACAACCCTGTCATGCATTCCAAGACCAAGCATATTGATATCAAGTATCATTTCCTCAAAGACCATGTGGAGAAGAGGAATATCCATTTAGAGTATGTGGGGACGAACGTCAGATAATCGATTGCCGACATCCTCACCAAGGCTCTTGACTCCAAGAGGTTTTCCTTCCTCAGAGGAGAAATGGGTATGCTTGAACTTAAATGATTCCATACTTTTTATTGACTAACATGTGTGTTGAGTTTAGGTTGTATTTCTCATTGAGAATTTCAACCGCACCATTGTTGAACCGCGTTCTTTCAAACCGCATGAGTGGTCAACCGCCTCTGCAGCCAACCGCTTATTCCCAACCGCATGCTGCTTATGACCACTCCATCTTCAACCGCCTTCAACATATGGTATTTTTCAAAATTAGCTTTAATTCTTTTCTTAAGCTTTAAAGAAGCTATGCGGTTTTAAATTCTTTTCAACCGCACTGCCACGTGGACTCAAGGTAAGTTCCTTATTTTCATTTCAGTCCATATTTTGACATAAGGGCATTTTTGCAAATGTTTTCCCACGTTATTTCAAAATTTAAATGCATTTAATGCAAAGGGAACATTAGCATTTAAAGCTATCTTGTCAGCCGTCATTGGCAATAGAGAAGAAGATGAAAGGGTGCAACAGAGGAATGATTTCTTTTATGGGAAAATCAAATAGTCTCTTCAACTGTCCTTTACTTGAATATTTTCCTATAAATAAAAACCAACTCTTACAATTTCAACTTTCCAAACTCTGTCACTCTCTGCACCGTCCTTTCTACCAAACTTCATCTTCTCTCTCTCTAAAAACTCAAAACCTTCAAATCTTCATTCTTATACCTTGAATCTTCAATGGCTCCCAAAGCACCATTCTCTGATATGGATCCTAAATTCTTTATTCCAGGCTATGAGATCAATGAGCCTGAGCTCCAAGGAGATGCTCTTGGTAGAGAGATGATCAGAAGACTCACTACCTCTGGAATCCTCCCTCTCTTCAACAAAGGCCAATCTTATATCATTCCTTCCTTTGTGGATCAATTCTACTCCTCTGCTGTTCTAGGAGACAGAGAATTATCAGATGGCACCAAGATCAAATGCCTGGTTGGCAGTGTTGAAGGCTTCGATATATCCATTGATCATCTGGATATTAGAAGTACTTATGGATTTCATGTGTCAGGATGCCCCATGGAGGTTGATCAGGAAGTATTGGATGCAACCGCTCAGTCAATCGACCTCTCTATCTGGTTATTACAAGAAGAAGGCAAGGAGGGAATTTGGTGAGCTAATGAGCCACTTGGGCTATTTAGTAGGGTTGTCTGTATGTGGGAAAACTGGCAACCACAACAACTTCACTACACAGCAATGGACTTACTGCTGTGCCATTTATAATGGAATTAAGTTGAATTGGCCCAAGATTCTGATGAAGGAACTGGCTAGCTCCATTGATGCTTATCAATCCAAAATCAAAAATGAGCACCAGAGATGGAGACCATTCTGCAGAGTCCTAACCGCGTTGTTCACAAGCTATCAACACTTGGAGGATCTCGTACTCTCAACTCCCGAGTTATCGGTGCCAATGGGTGAAGGTGATTCCCTTGGAACCGTGGTTTGTCACAACTTCGCATACTCATTTGGAGATACCCAATACAAATTTCTATATGATGCCGATACTCTCAACCCCAAGGAGTTCTATGTTGAAATGTCTCCAAGAACCGCAGAAGCATCGGGTCTAGGAAAGGCAATCAAGAAGGCCTCTAGAAAGAAAAACATTGTTCTAGGACCGCAAACCAAGAAGCCAAGGACCGCACCATCTCAACCGCGTGCTCAAACCGCAGGTGCTAGTCCAAGTGCTAAGCCTCAAGAAAAATTTGCTTTGAGAGATGAGCCTACTGATGAGGAAGAAGAAGAGGATGCTTTGGAATTGCCCCTCTCATCAAGAAGGCAAAAACGTGAAGGCACTCTTGCAAATCTCACGAGAGGAAGATAAGGTTGCATTTTATAAAGCAAAAATTGACAAGTTGGAAAGAAGGGCGAGAATTGAGGAAGGCCGCGAGGAAAGAAACCATCTTACGAACCGCTTGCTACTTCTCAACCGCAAGCTCAAGTTCAACCTCCTGTTCAACCGCAACCCCAACCGCAACCTCCTCCTCAATCCCAACCGCTTCAAACTCCTCCAACCTCACCTATTCAAACCTCTTCTCCAATTCCTACCCAACACCTTTCTCCTTCCAAATCTCTCTCTCCTTCTCCACCTCCCAAGATTGCAACCACTCAGGGGGAGAATCCCAAGAAGAGGAGATTCAAACAAATGGCCAAGAAAATAACTCCTCCAAAGAAATACTATCTTCACACCATTGCCAAATCCAACATCAAAATACCTGGTGAAACCTCCTCATACTTTGATAAATCCTCCTCTCATTCCAATTCAAATTCATCATCCCCTTCTGAATTTCAAACCCCTCTAAATCAAGCCACCTCAAATCCCAAAGCCTTCACTGAATGGACATCCAAGCCATCAGCAGGCCCAGCCCACTCAACCTCTAGACTTAGAACTCCAACTCCTTCACCACAAAATTCACCCTCAAATCATTCATCCCCTCATATATCAAACCGCACCCATAAATCCCCTTCTAAATCACCTATCTCTTCCCCACAAAAAATCCCATTCAACTCATTCCAACCCAATCACTTCAAATCCTCCTACTACTTCTATCCCTATCCAAACCGCCCCTACATCAACCACCCCAATCTCAACCGCGCCAATCCCAACCACCCCAATCTCAATCGCGCCAATCCCAACCACCCCAATCTCAACCGCGCCAATCCCAACCACCCCAATCTCAACCGCGCCAATCCCAACCACCCCAATCTCAACCGCGCCAATTCCAACTACTTCTCTTTCAACCGCTCCCATCCCAACCGCTCTCATCCCAACCGCCCCCATCCCAACCGCCCCATCTACCTTACCTCCAACTCTACCCATCTATACTCAAGCCTCATCCCCTTATACAGTTCCTGCCTCACGTATTTTCCAAACCCTCCTTTCCCAAATCCCTTCAACCGCTCCTCCTACCTATTCTGAACCACCTCCTGCCTTCACCTTTATTCCCTCATCATCAACCGCTCCTCCACCCTCTGACTACTCCCAAATCCTTTCCACCCTTAATCTTATTCAGTCCCAACTCCTCATAAACCAAGGCCACATTATCAAGCTGACCGCTTCTAATGCCTCCCTTGAAGCTTCCAACCGCTCCCTTCAGAAGCTTGCTGAATCTCAGTCCCATCTGATTGCCTCTCAAACCCTTCAAATGGCTGATCGTAAGAACTCACTCAAGAGTTTTGCTCAGAGACTTGATGCCATTAAGGGGGAGAAGGATCTAGCAAACATTATCAAATCCTCAGCTGATTCCTGCTTTGAAGGATTCAAGAAGGATTTAGCTGAAGGTATTGTTCAAATTCAATCATTTGGAGATTCTGATCTCAAGGAAATGATTTCTCAGCTTGCAACCTCCTCCAAAACCGCCTTTGATTTTGATTCCCTCCAAGCTGAATTCCTTAAAACTGTCAATTCCCAACCGCCTTCTACTCAAGTCTTTCAAACCGCCTTGAATGCGGTTGAAGCAAATATCCTCCTGGAAATTGATAATGTCAAAGAGAAGCTGGAGATCAAAACAAACTCCCTTGATGATGCCTTGATGGCCAAGCTGAATGAGGTCAAGGATGAATTCAATGACCGCCTTGAAAATATCAAGTTAGGATTCACCACCAAACTTGAAGCCACGATCAATGAGCCGAAATCCTCTATTCAAGTGACTTAATCTTGACCCTTTGTCGAAGCTCTTGCTACTCGGCACCGCAGCGGTTCAGGGGAGGTTCACACATTGTACAACTCTTTGAACTCCTCCTTTCACACTTTAATAGATGATCTAACTGCTCAAGTATCAGATACCTCCAAGGCAGTCTCTGATGCCAATCTCAAGATTGATTCTCAAGCAAACATCTTAGAGAGATTGGTGACCGCTCAAGGAAGGACCGCAGAAGAGGTGAGAAGAATTAGAAAATCTCTGAAGTCTGAAACCTCTGCATCAAATCTTGCCAAGAACCCTGAGATCAATCAACCGCAGCAGCAGCAGCAAGGTCAAGAACCGCATCAACCTTAAACCGCTATTGCTCTGTATTTTTTTTGTAAACTCTTTTGTTTGTTGGACCGCACTCTCATTGTATTTTCTTTTGTCCAACTTACTTTTGTTTTTTTTGCAACCCTGTAATTTTCTTTCATTCCTGTTTTGTAATCACTTGAGGAATTAATGGAAATTGCATCATGGTTCCAAAAACCTTGTTCATATCAAACTGCTTGTTTGTAGAACAATGAAACCTCTTATGGTTTTAAACCTCATTCAAATATTTTTTTTCAACTTAAAATCATATTTTTGAATTGAAGTTTAAACATTCAGTTTAAACCGCACTTTGAACTCAAACTCATATTTCTTAAGTGCACCGAATGCATTTATCTACTTTCCTTATTGTAAATTTTTATCTCTTAGAAAGTATTGAAATCTATAGCTTAAGCTAAGTGTGTGCATTGACTTGGGACATGAATTACCATGTTAATTCTTATGGACATGTTTTTACCAAGTACAATGTTTGCTTTAGTTATAGTAGGTAATGGCATCAATCAAATAGGGGGAGATTGTTGGGTATGCATGTTTTAACCCTCCTATTCTGTATTAGATTTGATTGATACCATAACCTCCTGTCTATTTTAAGGACTTTAGGACCCTATGTAATGAAGCTTAGACTTCAATTTTTTAGTTAAGTCCATTTTATAGATTAGGTTAAATTTAGGCTTGAAGACTGGCACAAGACTCATTGGAATTGAGAGTTGCAGTTTAAAGTTTCAAACCGCTTCTTCCAACTGCCCTAGCAAAACCGCCCTTAGCATTTGCTTGGTGAAATCCTTTGTTTGAAACTACCCTTGAACTACTCCAGTGCAACCGCCCTATGATGAACCGCACCTTGCAGCTCATCATCAATCGCACTTTGCAACCTCACTGGAGTTACCAACCGCTCCTGTCAAACTGCCTACTCCAGAACCGCTCCAATGATTGAGACTTGAAGTGAACTACCTTTTGTCACTATAATCCACATCAGCAATACCCAATGTCAACCACCTTATCTTGTCACGTGATTCAAAGTCAGAGAAGATCTGCAAGGATCTTGAAAAGGTGACAGGTGTCCAAACCTCATTGCTTGCAGCTGGAGCATTATCAGCTTTATCTGCAACTACTGTACCAAAGGACAAAAGTGGTTGATGTGGTCCAATAAGAAAGCATCAAGTACTGTCCTTCAAACAGCTGTGTCCAACGGCTACATTTTGGATGCTTGGGTATAAATACCCCTAATCTTCACCATTTGAAGATTGCTTGAAATATTGAGAAATTGCTGTGTTCATCAGAAGTTGAAGCTCTGCCCAGAAATTCTTAGTCCTTTGAATCTTCATCTTCATACTTCAAGAAATATTCCCCAGCCCAGAAATCAAGCCTTAACACTTTCAAGAATCATTGGGCTCTACATCTCACAGATTTAAAGAGCCTTGATCTTGTTCTCACACACACACCTCATTTGTTCTAATCACATAGATTAAACACTTGAGATACACTGGTTATAGTTTTGGATTTGTTCTTCATAGTAAAGATTTTATTGTACTTTGTAATCTCTCAAATACTTAATATAAAATCTCTCTTAGAAATCCAAGACTAACCATCTTGGTAGTGAACGTAGATCGTTTATCGATTGAACCACTCCAAATAGCGTGTTCTTACTTTCTGCAATTATATTTCTTGTGCTTACTAATTATTTATCTTTGTCTCTGTTTGATCTTTATTTAGATATCCATTATTGTGAAATAGTGTTTGGAGTTAACATTGTCAAAACCTCACTTGTTTGTAAACCGCACGTACCAACTACTTTATTAAAACCGCTTTACAAACCTCCTCTATCAAAACCACTTTGTAACTCTAAATATTCCGCTGTGCATTTTACACTATCACTTGCAGTCTATTATCAACTGCAAGAGGATTTTGTAAGCAAGAGGTTTAGTTTTTAAAAGAGGGCGAAAAATTTTAAACAGCTATTCACCCCCCCCCCTCTAGCTGTATTTTCACCCTTGTTGCCACCTTTGGGACCAACAACTTCACAATGGCGTTTTAAATGGGACATAATGATATTGGAAAGGTCTTTAAATATAGCCCTGAAAATGGTTGAATGCCTTGATTTGGAAAGTAACCTAAGCTTATAAAAACTTGGTATTTGATTACGGAACTTGAAAGAAGGTTGGGTAATATTATACTGGGAATGCGTAGGGCTACTTGTATGTCATTGTAACTCTACGTGGCTACATATGATTGGTTATTTGTTAAAATGGTACGTGAATTACGTGTTACATGACATCATTGGATTGATTATGAGCATACATGCCATACATGGATTATTATGGACTCAATAGGGTTTATATATATGTTACACTATGTGAGATAAACATGAGTAATTGTACCATGTTACATGTTGATTAAACATGAGTAATTGTACCATGTTATATATTGTTAAACATGAGTAATTGTACCATATTATATACTGTTAAACATGAGTAATTGTACCATGTTATATACTGTTATCCCAATGTGTGGACGTGATTTCAAGTAACTGTTATGTGCTTGAATGTGAATATGATTGTGATTAATATCAGCTGATATTTTGGGGGTATAATGGAATGCGACCACTTATGAGAAGTTGTAACATAAGGTTCTCGGATTTCATTATACCTGTGTCCGTTTCCACCCCACTGCGGCCACAGTTTGGGGCTCAGTTACTATGGATATGCCTAAGCAGTTCATAGGATACTGATACCTTACATGGTTCCCTGAAAAATGGGTCTTGTAAGGCGTGAATAGGCCTAAGTTGTTCAAAAATAAAGAGGATGTATTCCCAGTAGTACGACTTATTGTTCAGACGGGAAAATGTAAGATCAGGTAACGTAATGTGTTTACAGCTTTCCAAATGTGATTATGAGCAACCTGTTTATGTGTTGCATTCTTATATGGCATATTGCTGCAATAACTTACGGAGACTCTTTCTCACCCCTTCTCCATTTAATTTTTCTAGTTTCAGCTGAGACAGGTAGACCAGACCAGTGAGGCCGGGGAGGAGTTTGGATCATCTTTGGGGTTGTCAGGGTATGATCAGTGTTTATGAGTTGGGATTTGGTTGTTGTTGTTCTTCTTGAGTAAAAGTTGTATATCAAATTTTTATAAGTATTTTCAGGTTGTCGTATTATATTTTAAAACAGTTTATTGGTTGGTTTAAAGCAGGTTGATATCATCTCCTAGTAGAAAGATCATGTCGTTTTGTTTTCAAAAGTTATTCGACTTTCAAATTATTTAAACAAAAAGTTTTAAAATTTTTAGGAGGTGGTTTGGGGACCCTCCAGCTGGGGCACGAGTTTATAGGTCCCGGGGTTGGGGAGGCCCCAAAGTTGGTATCAGAACCTGGTTAGAAGTCAAGGGTAGAAGTCTAGTCTAAGGGGGAGTGTGTGATACCTGACGACGAGTGTTTATTGCAGGAATTTGTTCAATGGCGGAAAATAGTAATGACCAACCTAGGGATCAAGAAAATGTGAGTAATATGGAGAGATAGATTCCTCCGCTGTCATTAGAAGTATATTACCTGTCTCAGGAAGTAGAGGTAATACTTGTATGAATCCCCGTTCACCTCATTATTATGTGGCATTGCATTTTGCTTTTATTTGCATAATTGCCTCAGAGTTCCCTTATGTGCTGGAGGTGTATACTCCTATAGGAGAGTACTTCGAATCATCCTTGATTATCATGGTTATGACGTGATTATGTGGGCATGTATTGCCAGTGGATGTGGTAGATATACCAATCCGTGATTATTGTTATACTTGACCTGAATGGGTTGAGCGGTTGTTGTATTTGGGGGAGACGGTTGCAAGAAGCGAGTCTCCTTATCTATGGTTGAAATGCCTCTGTGTTTGGTTGAGGCGGATAAATTATTAATTGATATTTATGTCATATATGTTTTAAAGGTCAAAAAGTATGGTCTAAAGAATGTGAGGGTTACTTGAGTTATGTATGAGACTTGAGTAAAAGCCACTTAAATTATCTCGTGTACCGGTGGTAAATGAATTGGTAAGGGGTTCTCATCAGAGTATTTCATGCCGCCAGTTAGGGCGATAGAATTTCGTATGGATTTCAAGTCAGGATTGTTGCCCATATCCAAAACACCTTATAGAAGGGCATTGGCTGTGTTGTAAATAGGATGAGTGGAGTTTAAAACCTGATCTTGATATTTTTATAGTAATCTTGATGAATGCTATCTTTGTTTATTCAGAGTTATAAAAATATTATGAAATCATTTGTAAGTGATGTGATCTGGCTTTCATGAGAATCAAATTGTTTGCGAAATTCAGTAAGAGTGAGTAATGGCTCGAGAAGATTTTAAATTTGGGTCTTGTAGCTTCCGGTTCGGTGATTGTTATTGCTTTTTCGAGGATTGAGACCCTGGTCAAAAGGAATAACCTTTGACAGCGTTAGAACTCCGTTGTTTTCTGGGTTTGGCAGGCTATTATCAAAAGAGTATTGATGGATTTCCAAGAATTGTAACACCAGTGACTCAATGTATTTCGAAGGAAGTATCATTTATGTGGAATGCAAAAAGGGTGAAATCAGTCTTGCAGAATTGAGGAGTAGATTGACTACAGTTTTGATCTTTACCCTACCTGATGGATGTGAAAACTTATGATTATCATGTACGCGTCAAAGGAAAGGTTTGGATTGTGTTTTTATACTGAAGGGAAAGGCGATAGCTTATGCTTCGGGGAAGTCAGCACCTTGTAAGTACCCCAATCTGGATCGCTCTCCATCCAAGCATACGACAAAACCAGGGGCAAACTTTCGGAGGTCATAACTCCTTCATACGAACTCCGATTGAGACGTGCCGTATATGGTTGGAAAGCTCTCGACGAGAACTAGCTTGCCATCACAATTACAAAATGTGGAAAAGCATGGAAGTCCGTACGTACCTCTTTGCTCCTAGACATCATAATTGCAAAATCCGCTTAAAGTCCACGAGATTTCCTCAAATCCCGGAGAACATCATTACCCCCCCTACATGGTTGGTCCGTACGGACCTCTTTGCATGCCTATATGGTCCGTACGGACCTCTTTGCAGAGGGGACATAATCATCTCAGAAATCCTCATCATTCCCTAAAATCGAGGAAAATCAAAAAACTAGATTACCTAGAAGGTCCGTAGGGACCTTCTTGCAGTTTTCTGGCACTATAAATAGAGGGTTCCCCCTCCCTCATTTTCACACAATTTCCTCTTCTCTCCTCTCCCCCCAGCCTTTAGACACCCCTCTAAGACCCTTCGGGGCAATCCCGGCCCCTTTCGAATTCTTCCGAGGCCTTCCGAGTCCTCTCGAGGTGCTCTGAAGCCTCTCCGAGCGCTCCCGCGACGCTCCCGCGCTGCCCCGAGGCACTCTCGAGGTACTCTGAGGCCCCTCGTGGTACTCCGAGGCCTTGCCTGGTCTTTCCCAAGGTGTCCCGGCTCTTTCCGAGTCAAACCGATAGCTTGAACGCACGCCTAAACTCTGCCCGAGTGACTCCTGCCATCCCAACGCACGCCGAAACTCTGCCCGAGTAATCCCTGCAATCCCAACGCACGCCGAACCTCTGCCCGAACGCAGCCTACAATCTCAACTCACGCCGAAACTCTGTCCGCAGACAACCGGCCTCTCCCGAAGCAATCCCGGTCCGTGCCGAAACACTATTCCATCCTCAAACACTATTCTCCAGCGGAAGACAGACACGAACCAACATTGGTAAGGCTTCCTTCCATTACTATTTCAATACATTTCAATACGTAGTGTACAATGTAGACATCCGATACAACATGCATTTTTAAAAGCACACACACACACACAACAGTTAAAGAATATTAGGGGTATCCGAAAGACTCCTTTTTACGAGGCGACTCGGGTGAGCTCTAAGATTCTAATATTCTCTTCCCGAGGAGTCATCTGACCTCCGAACTCAAAATCTCATCACACAAAAACAGTTTATTCCTAAACTGATGCCCTTTTTCAATGTTTTGGGCTTAATAAAAACGGCGTGGCGACTCTACAATTGCAAAAACAAAGGCGAGACACCTCCAACACGCTAAAATGGAATAAGCTAGATGCCGGGGCGCGATTGCGCTGCCTCTCGGATCCGGGCGACTTCCCGAAAAGCGACAAATGCGAGATGTCGGGGCCCGCGCGCAAGCCGGATCCGGGTAATTTCAGTTGGCGACTCCGCTGGGAATTATTTTGTTTTAAAAACTTTTAAACAAAACAAAAGATTTTTAAAACAATGATGAGGGTCAAACTTTCTTTTTACCCCTTTCTTTAACTGTTGTGTGTGTGTGCATGTGCTTTACTTTTTTATTTACAAAAAAAAAATAAAAATACAAAAAAAAAATGCATCAATATACATCTGTGTACATACATTTAAAATTCTTCAAAAACTTTTGTTTTACTCAGAAAAAGAATTTTAGAGACCGCACACTACTCGCACTGCTGCCTCGGTACACCGCACGCTACTCATACAGCTGCCTCGGTTACACCGCACGCTACGCGCACTGCTGCCTCGGATACACTGCACACTATAACCCTTAACCCGGAGTGGTCTCAGTTGCAGTCCGTTTGGTCTTCCTAGGCCTCTTGGACGCGCACGGGATCATTCCAAACATCCCATCCTAGCCAAGCGTCAACCCTGCACGTTTGAGTCTTGAGTCACACTCTGTCCAGACTCGGTTGGTTTTTACCCAGTCCGTGTCATACAAGCCTGGATACATATCCCATGCCGGCCATTTTCTGAGTCGAAGCTCGAAACTCAAGATCCCTTGCGCAAGCAAAGCGATGAAAGGTCATGCTAAAATCTTGACCTGATCTTGATTTCCGAAGCTACAACCAGACGATGTTCCGTCCCGGATATACATCCATGCCTACATGACACCACGTTATCAAGCCTTTAATACGTCAGCCATGACAATATGACCCAGCCAACGCCTAACGTCACAGATCCCTTGCGCAAGCAAGGTAAAGAGAGGTCATGTCGAACTCTTGACCTGATCTTGACTCAGTGGCCGGCTCGGTTCACTATTCACATGGCTAACGCATTAAAACGAACATGACAGGCTCGGTCCTTAGGTTCGGTTTTTTCTTTTAGGCCGGTGGAAACCGCTTGCCCTATAGGACCCTCGCCCGGGGCTGTCCACCCCGGGATGTCGAAATACAGGTGCAAAACGAGGGGCTTATAGCCGCACGTATGGTCTCCATCGACCCAGATCTAGCATAGTTGCGAAAAGAAGAGCAATCTTTTCCAACCTACCTAGGATTCTCGAGAAAACACTGTTTTTAAGTAAATTAAAACAACAAAAATCATAAATAAAAAGCGAAAACCGCATGTCACATGAGCTTTCCCCTTTTATCCAAAAGGCCTTCCCATGTCTAAACCTTACCCGTCACCCTCCAAATAACCGAGAGTGGTTGAGAGTACCCGGAGCCGCCTTTTCGCATCGAGGTCACAAGGTCCGATAGCCCTTCCTGTTCGCGGCCCGAATAGCCCGCTACTCCCCCATGGCGGATCAACAGTATAACAAAGTGAGGGAAACGGAACCCCACCACTGAGAAACCTCCAGACAATGGAGGAGGTGCTACGAGCCTTCAAAACTCTCAAGAAGCGCCAGGAAGAGCAGCAAGCCTGGATCGTAGACACTATGCGCCGCCGCGGAGCCGTGGCCATTCCCCAAACAGATGGGACCTTCATTCTCATAGAAGATGAAGAAATACCTACTCCCCCGGGTTCTCAAAGCTATCAACAGGTCCCACCTCCGCCAAGTTACGAGATCCCAGCAACGCTAAGCAGCTCTCGCTCAAAGCTCCCTTCAGCGTCGCCAAGCAGCTCCGCATGCCCGCCTCAAGACAAGCCAGCTTCCCGGCTCGCACATCAAGCTCGCACCAACAAGACACATACGTGCTCGCTCTACTGCATCCCAATGCATCTCGGTATCCCCAGGGTTCAACCCTTTGCCTCTATACGAGCCTCGCAGCCATAATCTGAAGTCCCCATGCCTACCGGGGACATGCATCCCGAGTGGATATCCCGACATCTCAAGCTTGCCACCTCGCTAGTCTCGCCACTGGGGCTAATGAATCATTTCCCCAATTCCCAAACACAACCCTTAGCGGACCCGGCAATCACGCCCTAACTTCAAAGACTCCAGGGTATGGGTTGGTATACACTCAACTACCTCCCCAAGACTCCCGAATGGCGATCCCATCAGCCAATCCACCTCCATCTTCGGTTTCTATCCCCGAAAACGGTAACCCGCCTCAACCTGCCGATCCCCACATGGCTTGGCTGATCGAGCAAATGAAGGACATGCAAGGCAAGCTAGCTAGTTCCCGAAAAGACTCCCTCCTGCCTACTGATCCAAGCAAAGTGGTCCCGCTCCCTCTAAAATTCAGGATGCCAGAAATGGAGAAGTTTGACGGGACGGAATGCCCAAAAACTCACATCGATACCTATGTCTTGGGTATGAGAGCTAAAGGAGCAACCCCACAACAAATGGCAGATCACTTCCAGCATTCCATCAAATCCACGGAATTAAGGTGGTTCCTCAACGTGAAGGCGTAAAACCGCTCCACGTGGGACCAAATCGTGAAATCTTCCCCGAGAAGTACCGCGCCAACCTTGAATGGGAGACAAACCGCCATGACCTGCAAGCCACCGAACAAAAGGACGACGAGCCTGTGGGTGAGTTCTACAAAAGATGGAACTGGAAGCTAAGCGAGATAATGGATCCGCTTTCCAAAGAAGAGCAAATGGATATCTTCCATTCCTGCCTCAAACCATCTTTGAGGGCCTTGATTTGCCGCCACTTTTATCCCGACCTTCGTGCCATGGTCAATGCCGGGACCAAGTTCGAAAAGACGCTGAGCCTCCAAAAGACACCAGCCACTCTTGCTTCTTCCTACCGCTTCCAGCACTCGTCAAATTCGACGCCTTTGTTCCAAACATAGGAAAGGAGGCCGCCTGAGCATCCACTACATCCGTAACGGGGTCCAAGGAAGCCGCGATCAAGCGCCCCTAAGAAATAACAATCCTCCCTGACGCAGCTGTTCTCAAAGACTTCGACAACCTCTAATGCCTCTAAGCCAAGTGTTTGAGGCGTTGATGAAGCGGAACATGCTCAAGCCCCTTGAGAATTATCAGCCGAGGAATCCTAACCTAAACGTGGATATGAGCAAGCATTGCGCTTTTCACAACTATCCCGGCCATACCACCGACAATTGCGTCATACTAAAACAAGCGATCCAGAGGCTGATTGAAGAAGGAAAGTTGGAATGCCCACGCGGTCCCAACACAGTCGGAAATCTATTCCCCAACAACAATTGGGGAAAGCATCAGTGAGAAGCCTTTCGACCTTCTCAAGCGCGTCAAAAATTCCATTGAGGAACTAGGTTACCTTCTCATGACCCACAACCAAAGAAAGAAGAAATCGTCTGGAAGCTTGGTCTAACCCCAGTCTCCTAGAGTCTAGCTTCTAAAATAAAAGACCCCGAGTCTGTCATGTTTAAAGTTTAAGTCTCTCGAGTCGTCTGACGACTTTATGCCTGAAGATTATGTGTTTGTAACAAAAATCGCGCTTCTTTATGCTTCAAATAAAAGTTCGACCTTTCTGAGTATCCCCTCATTGCCACTTTAACAAATGATAAATTAACTAACCAAAACAGTTAATAATGATTCACTTGATAAAGACGCAGACACATTAATGAACAATGCATTAAACAAATCTTTAAGCATGTTGTCAAACGAGAGAAAAATCGGGCCCAAGCTGCCGAAAATGTTCTAACTAAAATGAATTTGGGAACTGCTGAAGAGCCCACAGAGACGCAAATTGAAAAATTCTCCGTCGATACTTCACCCAAAGAATATCGAGTCTTCTTCTCCCCCTTCTACACTCTAAAAAGAAAAAAAAAAACACAAAAAGAATCAAACAGTCAAACCTCGCAGGTTCTAGTACTGTTCTCATTCAATCAAGTCCTCCTTGGACATTGTAATTAAGTCTTCAATTTTCCATACATAAGTCTTCTTTCTTTTCTTGCTAGACTTGAGACATTATTTTGCACCCCGCATTACATTTAATGAAATGGTTTTGTTCTATGTGATCACTTGCATTGCTCAACAAGTAATTCCACAAATGATTAATGCTTTGATTAATTGGTGTGAGAAAGTCATTCGATAGCTCCCCATACACCTTACCATACCCCACACAAAGGCCTCCATCAAGCCATACACTTTCCAATACATGTCTCCACCACCACCTTGACCAAGTCAACGATGGCAGGAACATCAAAGGACAACAAAAGGTCACTCAGCATCAAAAGATTGACCCCATGTCGACAACAATCTAGGGGCTTGCCTTCGCCCTCGTGCGCATCAAGAAAGTTCAAGCGGGGCTTGCCTTCGCCCTCAAATGCTTCAAAAAAAAAAAAAAAAAAAAAAAGGTCAAGCAAGCTACAAAAAGCTCAAGCGTAAGCTACAAAAAAGCTCAAGCGTAAGCTACAAAAAAAGAGCTCAAGTAGAAGCTTCACAAAAATAAATGAAGTCAAAGACCCAGAGCCAACGATCAAGAAGCAAGGGAGTCACTGAAAAGACCGTCAAATACGACTTGTCAAGAAATCACCTCAAGGCCCGTGCCTCATCATTCAGCTTTCCGAGCCTTTTCGTCAAAGGCCGCACAAATATTCATGCCCTGGCCCCAAAGCCAAACACGGTTCGGCCCCGAACTACGTCGACCTGAGCTCCTTGTCTTAAGGGGAACGTAGGCAACCAGAAATGGTCCGGTCATAAACACATACAAATCTACAAACCCGGTCTCATCAATGACCTCTCCTATACACAAACCTTCTTTCACACCAGACCAACTCGATCCTTGATACCGATTGACTTTCTCCTCGTGATTAATCAAAGCATATCAGGTTTAATTGTTGAATAACCTGAACATCAACAAAGGGTTTTAAGCAAACAAGTGATCATTGTGAACAAATCAAGTTTTCAAATGTCTCGACAAGTCTTCTTTTTCTACAAAAATAGGAAAATAGAGCTAAACACTGATTTTCTGTCAGCAAGGGCTTCCATACACTTTTACAAGCTTTTCAGTACTCATACTCTCTCAAAAGAGTCAAACCCAAAAGCATTTCTTTTGTGCCTACATCAAATAAGGCATTCACACAAAAGGGGACCCGTTCCCACCTTTTCAAAAATAAATACGCCCTTGCAAGTGTACATTACGAGTCATTTCTCCCACAAAAGAGGGTCGAACTACGCAGACCTGAGCCTCTCAGTCCGAGGGGAACGTAGGCAGCCTTCATTGGTTCGGTCTAAGGAATACACAAAATTCCAAAAATTGACGCCACCAAGGCTCAGAAAAGAAGCAAACAAGAGATTTTGCGTCTCGACAAAGCTTTAAAAGTAAATCACAGTTAAAACACTTTTTGATGAGTTCAAGCACGATCTACTCTCGATTCACAACATGCTAAAAGACAACTTAAAACATTTAAATGTGTCTGCAATGACGATGAATGGATACTCAGTGTTTCAGAAGGTCATTCCATGCTACTCGCATTTGGCCCTTCATCACTCTTTCCTTTCTTCCCTCGTCCCCAACGAGTCTTCTTTCATTCCACATGAGCGAGTTCTGTCTCCCTCATTCCGAGATCAGGAGTCCTCCTAGTCGTGTCAAACGAACCGGCCGCTCTCGAGCATCGTTCACCCGTGCCTCGGCTCGGATCTCCTCCCTACGAGTCTGCAAAAGGGACCTCTCCCCGCCAGTTTGTCAACTCGAGTCCCGTAGTCAAATAAAGCGTCTCCCGTGACACCCTGAGGGTTAACCCAAGCTTCTGCACTCCTAAGGTCGCAGCTGAAATGGCAATCTTGCCCCAGAACCGCTTTGCGCCTGCTCCCCAAAACCACTTGGGTCTGCCCGATATGCTACTCATACCAATCCAGGTACTCAGTGGTCAAGACAACATTCTCCCGGCCTCTAAGGAGCACCACAGGAGGGAAAGCGGAATACTTCCATACCCTCAGAAATACAGAAAGGCATTGGGATCTGTCATGCAGAAAGAAGCTACCTCCACATTGGCAATGTCATTCCAGCCTAGCAAAGGCTCCTGCCTCATCCCGAACTGCCGGGAAACCAGCAACGGAACATAGAAAGAGAACCAAGGCAAACACGAAACTCTGACAACATAGGAACCTTCCTGGCAGGCCCTCCTAGTCTCAATCCCCCAAAGGGGAAACCCACCAACGGATCTGATGCGTACCAAGATGTGCCATCCATCTCTCCCAAGCAGATTGATCCATGTCCAAGACAAGAGGTCGCCAAGCAAACGTCCACGGACTAAGAGACGTCGGAGACTCAGGTATGGTTTGAAGCCTCTCTCGCGACCATAATGCAAGCAAAGCGGGGGCTTCCCCGCATGAATCCGTTCTCATCACCAGACGATCCACACCGTGGAAGGTTTCCCCCGGAACCAAAGGAATGATATCCTCGCCCGCCCGACAATGGCCTGCCACATCCAACAGAGCACCGTCACATATCCTGAGGTAGCCAACCCCGAAAAGAGTGGCTATCAAGAACAAAGCGAACGCGTCCCAGGAGACATCACTCCCGCCACCGCTCATGAAACCGTCAAAGCGCTTCACTTCCCAACCGCCGTAAAACTTGCCAAAGCTGCCTCAGTCTCCACTAACCACAAATGCATTCCCAGCTCATGCGACATGCACAAAAATAATAATAAGCTAGCAACAATTCCTAGGTCAATCCCTGGAATCACAAATACGTCATTACATCTTAAAATAAAATACTTTCTTTGTGCAAATACAAGTGTTTATTACAGGTACAAAATGTCTGTTGCTCTACAAAAAAAAAAGCAATGGAAAGAGGGAAAGCAAAAGAGCCCTAATCCGACTCATCATCATCATCCTCCACAAGCGAGAAATCCGGCATCTCAGCGCCTCCGCCCGCCCACCTCATCATCTCGCAGACGGGCGTAACCTCGCCCTCACCACAAGTTCAGACAGCGGCGCCACCTCGCCCTCACCACAAGTCCAGACAAAGGCGTAACCTCTCCCTCACCGCAAGTTCAGACAGAGGTGCCACCTCGCCCTCACAGCAAGTTAGGACAAAGGCGCCATCGCATCCTCATCCTTTCAGCGACTTCGATAAAAAACGCCAGTGCATCCGCAACATTTCAGCAACTTCGGTCAGGGGCGCCACACGTCCTCAACATTTCAAAAACTCGATCAGAGGCGCCCCATGCCCTCTAACACTTAAGCAATTCGGCGGATACGCCACCACGTCCTCTTCATCTCGGTCGAGGCGCCCCACGTCCTCAACAATTCAACTTCCTCCTCACAAAGGCGCCTCCTCCCGCAGTAAACACAAAGAAAGGTATGTCAATAAACTTCAAACGCAAGACATAGCCGTAATAAATGCTACATAAAAGAAGAATCCCTGAGACGACATGATGCCTTTCCAAAAATTCCCACAAACAAAGTTCCATACAGGATCCACAAAATGCCCATCAAACTCAACTTAGGTCCAGACGCCTTAGAATAGTCTCAACTTAGGGTCATACTCCTGAAACTAAACCCCAACTTAGGTCATACTCCTGAACTAGGTCCCAACTTAGGTCATACTCCTGAACTAGGTCCCAATTTAGGTTCATACTCCTGAAACTAAACCCCAACTTAGGTCATATTCCTGAACTAGGTCCCAACTTAGGTCATACTCCTGAACTAGGTCCCAATTTAGGTTCATACTCCTGAAACTAAACCCCAACTTAGGTCATATTCCTGAACTAGGTCCCAATTTAGGTTCATACTCCTGAAACTAAACCCCAACTTAGGTCATACTCCTGAACTAGGTCCCAACTTAGGTCATATTCCTGAACTAGGTCCCAACTTAGGTCATACTCCTGAACTAGGTCCCAACTTAGGTCATACTCCTGAACTAGGTCCCAACTTAGGTCATATTCCTGAACTAGGTCCCAACTTAGGTCATACTCCTGAACTAGGTCCCAACTTAGGTCATACTCCTGAACTAGGTCCCAACTTAGGGTCATACTCCTGAACTAGGTCACAACTTAGGTTCATACTCCCGAACTAAGCCTCAACTTAGGTATAGACGCCTTCACACAAACTTCAACTCAGGACATCACCACGTCCACTCCACACAAACTTCAACTCAGGACATCACCCCGTCCACTCACCACAGGCAGCCCGGAAGGCTTTAAACCACTCGATCCGGAAGACCGTATAAACCTCCCAAATCACTATCTCCAGCCCGGAAGGCTTTAAACCACTCGGTCCGGAAGACCGTATAAACCTCCCAAATCACTATCACTAGCCCGGAAGGCTTTAAACCACCCGATTCGGAAAATCGTAAAATTTCCATCTCAGGACGCCACCACGTCCTCACAGTCGGCCTCGGCGGTCACACGACACTTCAGGGCACCATCACGCCCACATACACTCACAATTTCACGACCTCTGAACTACGACCAGGCTTGATTCCCGCTAGGGATACGTAGGAATCCTGTCACAGGGTCCAGCCATCGACCTATACGGTCACCCAGGATGCCTCCACGTCCTTACCACCGACCTATGCGGTCACCCAGGACGCCTCCACGTCCTTACCACCGACCTATGCGGTCACCCTGGATGCCTCCACGTCACCCTGGATGCCTCCATGTCCTTACCACCAACCTATGCGGTCACCCACAGGATACCATCACATCCACACACAGAGTCTCAGTTAGAGGACAACTCACGTCCTCGTACACAACACTCACCCCAAACGCGAACTACGATTGGCTTGATTCCCACTCAGGGATACGTAGGAATCCTATCAAAGGGTCCAGCCGTCCGACCAACCTGGTCACCTTCTCTCTCAGCACGCGATCCAGATCAGGACCCTTATCTTATCGACGACCCCACTTCTTTCATAAGTGACGTCGCCGAGGGGCTTCTGTAAGTACCCCAATCTGGATCGCTCTCCATCCAAGCATACAACAAAACCAGGGGCAAACTTTCGGAGGTCATAACTCCTTCATACGAACTCCGATTGAGACGTGCCATATATGGTTGGAAAGCTCTCGACGAGAACTAGCTTGCCATCACAATTACAAAATGTGGAAAAGCATGGAAGTACGTACGGACCTCTTTGCTCCTAGACATCATAATTGCAAAATCCGCTTAAAGTCCACGAGATTCCCTCAAATCCCGGAGAACATCATTACCCCCCCTACATGGTTGGTCCGTACGGACCTCTTTGCATGCCTATATGGTCCGTACGGACCTCTTTGCAGAGGGGACATAATCATCTCAGAAATCCTCATCATTCCCTGAAATCGAGGAAAACCAAAAAACTAGATTACCTAGAAGGTCCGTACGGACCTTCTTGCAGTTTTCTGGCACTATAAATAGAGGGTTCTCCCTCCCTCATTTTCACACAATTTCCTCTTCTCTCCTCTCCCCCCAGCCTTTAGGCACCCCTCTAAGACCCTTCGGGGCAATCCCGGCCCCTTTCGGATTCTTCCGAGGCCTTCCGAGCCCCCTCGAGGTGCTCCGAAGCCTCTCCGAGCGCTCCCGCAACGCTCCCGCGCTGCCCCGAGGCACTCTCGAGGTACTCTGAGGCCCCTCGTGGTACTCTGAGGCCTTGCCTGGTCTTTCCCAAGGTGTCCCGGCTCTTTCCGAGTCAAACCAGTAGCTTGAACGCACGCCGAACCTCTGCCCGAACGCAGCCTACAATCTCAACTCACGCCGAAACTCTGTCCGCAGACAACCGGCCTCTCCCGAAGCAATCCCGGTCCGTGCCGGAACACTATTCCATCCTCAAACACTATTTCCCAGTGGAAGACAGACACGAACCAACATTGGTAAGGCTTCCTTCCATTACTATTTCAATACATTTCAATACGTAGTGTACAATGTAGACATTCGATACAGCATGCATTTTTAAAAGCACACACACACACACAACAGTTAAAGAATATTAGGGGTATCCGAAAGACTCATTTTTACGAGGCGACTCGGGTGAGCTCTAAGATTCTAATATTCTCTTCCCGAGGAGTCATCTGACCTCCGAACTCAAAATCTCATCACACAAAAACAGTTTATTCCTAAACTGATGCCCTTTTTCAATGTTTTGGGCTTAATAAAAACGGTGTGGCGACTCTACAATTGCGAAAACAATGGCGAGACACCTCCAACACGCTAAAACGGAATAAGCCAGATGCCGGGGCGCGATTGCGCTGCCTCTCGGATCCAGGCGACTTCCCAAAAAGCGACAAATGCGAGATGCCGGGGCCCGCGCGCGAGCCGGATCCGGGTAATTTCACACCTGCAGGCCAGAATTTTTTTTCTAATCTCGACGTGGAATTGATTTCAACTATTTTGCGTTACTTAAGTGGAAACATCCTTTGTATGAAGTTAAATTTGAGATCTGTACAAATCATAAGAGTGAAAGTATTTGTGTAATCGGAGGGGATTTAACAACATGTAGAGAAATGGTTGGAAGCATTAAAGAACTTAATTGCATTATTGCATAACATCTGAGAAGGCTACTGTAGTTGCAGATGCGATTAGCCGAAAGGATTTATTATCAACATTGTTGTTCTGTGAATTGCAAGATGAGATATTAATTGCAAATGTTCGAGCTACACCTACCTGGTATGAAGATCTTCAGGAAGTTCAACAAATGATTCGAACTGAGGAAATTATCTGATCATTTCAAGATGGAAGAACCGAGGATGTTGTATTGAAGACTGATGGAATATTAACCTTCAACGACAGACTTGGTGTACCATATTCACAAGAGAGTAAGAGACATTTTAGAGGAAGACCATAACTTGAGAATTGCGATGTATTCGAGGGATTTGAAGAGGTATACAGCATTAAAGAAGGTTAGAAGAATGAGAATAAAGAAGATTTTGTGATGGATTTTATAACGAGACTACCTTCGACATTAAAGGAAATGGACGTGTAAGAGGCATAGTGGATATATTTGTCAAGTCGGCTCATTTACACCAAGATTTATAAACTACTGAAAGGGAAAGTTAACATAATGGTATGGGCGAGAGGATTGGTTGATTCTACAGAGTATTACTCACTATTTTATATCAGATCGGGATTCGAGATTCATATTGCTGTTTTGGGGAGACTTAGTACGAGACTTTGGGATTTTCAGATGCGTTCAGTTTTGCGTACATTTTTCGATAGATGGGGCAGACAGATAGAGAGAACTATCCAGAATCGTGGGAATGTGTTATGTGTGTATCCGATGGATTTTCATTAATTTTGAGAAGTTCGTGTAACCTTTGTTAAAGTGCGTATATCAGCAGTGATCAGTCCAGTGTTGAAGTGACGCCGTATACAGCATTGTAGTGGAGAAGAGTCTTGATGATCCTTTCCTTATATTGAGTGTTTCAACCGAGGCTATCCGTGTTGGCTTGATTTATGTGGAAGAACCATTGAGTGGTATTAGAATCAAATCCGGGAATGGAAATCTAGAGTATTCGGGTTGTGAAAATTTGTGGAAAAATCATATTATGGAGGAAGCCACTTGGGTTTCGGGAATCTGAGAGGCGTGAGAGATGTGTCATCATTTGAGCATTCAGGTAAGTGTGTTTAAAATTCGGGACGAATTTTCCTTAAGGGGGAGTGAGTGTCAAGACCCGAAACCTAGGCTCTATTTTGTGGTCACGTGTGCGCACGTGAAATGGGGGCGTAGCATTTTATTTGCTGCATTTCATAAAAAGCTGGATTTTTATGTGTTAGTTTTAGCATTTTAATAAATTGTGTGATATTTTACGTATGTTAACAAATTAATTTTAATTATTTAATGTCTAAAAGGAATAAAGAATAATTTTGTAATTGATATTGTAATTGTTGAAATTTAAATAAAGGTTATAAAGAGTTAAGGGGCCTAGGTGTAATATTAAAATTAAGATAGTTAATTATAATAACTTTAATCATGGAGGGGCTATAATGCAAATTGGATTAATATATATCCCTTAATAAATCAATGGCGTTCTAAATTGTTCCACGCGGTTCCTGAGATCACGGGAGAGAAAGAGAGAAGTCATTTCCTCCGTTCCAAAAATACCTTGGTATTACATCTTTTCAAAAATCCCTAAAAATCAACCGTTAGTCCGTTTTGCGATCCGACTGCGGCAGAGCGATCAGGAAGACGAGGAGAGCATTTAGAGTCGATCATACCGTCTTTTTATTTCAGTATATTTTTGGGTAAGTTATTATGATTTCTTTCGATAATTGTTCATTTAATATTAAATGTTGATATTATGATGATATAAATGCTCTTTGATATTTTTGGCAACTTATTGGGTCTTGGAAATAAATAAATCATTTGGTTGGAATGAGTAGTGTAAATGTAAAGAGATTGTTGAATGGGTGTGTTAAGATTTTGAAAGAATATGAGAGATAAATGAATTTTTATGATATTACATGATTATTTGGGTTTTGAAAGGTTGAAATAGGGTTTTGAAAAGAAGTAGGGTAAAGGGTGATAAAATGGTTGGGTTTAATTGGAAGTATGTGGTATTATTTGGGGTTCCTTATAATGAAGTGGCTAAGTTGTAAAGTGATAATTATATATGTTATATAATGTTATTATTATTATTATTACCTAATGATTAGTGGTAAATACGACGAGGTGATTGGCCTTTGGTATAATGGAAAATGAATCGAAAATGAGTAGAATGATAGGTTGATAATTAAGAGGTAATTATAAGAAAACTTATATATGGTAAAGGGAGTATTATAATGGGATTGTAATATGTAAAAATAATGGGAAGAGTTAGTACCAATATTTAATCTATGTTAAGTGATGTTAATATAGGTTACCATGGATATTTAAATGTACGGGATCACTTGGAATTGACTTGGAGATGAATGGAAAAGGATTGGTAGTGGATGAGTAGGTAAAGAGCGAGAATATGGTTTGGGATGAGTTGCAAGGGACGGTAGATGAGTTATAGGTTATGTTGTGAATAGGATTATGGATTATAAATGGTATAAATACTAATTTTGGTTTGTTTGGGCATAGCTTAGTAAGGAAAATGGGTTTTGGTTTTGGTTAGGAGCTGATGTTGAACATCAATAACACTTCTGGTGTTGGGAATGACTTGTGCCCTGTAGCACTAGCCGTGATCCTCAGCTTGGAGTCGTGATACATAGTCGTGAGAATTGGGCAGTCGTGTAGGGGTTTGGCACGACTCGTACTCTGGACCACGAGTCGTGCCCAGGGATGATTTGGGGTATGAACTTCACACAACTTGGAACCTAAGCAAAATAATTCGAATTTGGTTATTCTTTAACTATAATCCTAGGGCAACATTAGTACTTCACAATGGCGTTTTAAATGGGACAAAATGATATTGGAAAGGTCTTTAAATATAGCCCTGAAAATGGTTGAATGCCTTGATTTGGAAAGTAACCAAAGCTTATAAAAACTTGGTATTTGATTACGGAACTTGAAAGAAGTTTGGGTAATATTATACTGGGAATGCGTAGGGCTACTTGTATGTCATTGTAACTCTACGTGGCTACCTATGATTGGTTATTTGTTAAAATGGTACGTGAATTACGTGTTACACGACATCATTGGATTGATTATGAGCATACATGCCATACATGGATTATTATGGACTCAATAGGGTTTATATATATGTTACACTATGTGAGATAAACATGAGTAATTGTACCATGTTACATGTTGATTAAACATGAGTAATTGTACCATGTTATATATTGTTAAACATGAGTAATTGTACCATGTTATATATTGTTAAACATGAGTAATTGTACCATGTTATATATTATTAAACATGAGTAATTGTACCATGTTATATACTGTTAAACATGAGTAATTGTACCATGTTATATATTGTTAAACATGAGTAATTGTACCATGTTATATACTGTTATCCCAATGTGTGGACGTGATTTCAAGTAATTGTTATGTGCTTGATTGTGAATATGATTGTGATCAATATCAGCTGATATTTTGGGGGTATAATGGAATGTGACCACTTATGAGAAGTTGTAACATAAGGTGCTCGGATTTCATTATACCTGTGTCCGTTTCCACCCCACTGCGGCCACGGTTTGGGGCTCAGTTACTATGGATATGCCTAAGCAGTTCATAGGATACTGATACCTTACATGGTTCCCTGAAAAATGGGTCTTGTAAGGCGTGAATAGGCCTAAGCTGTTCACAAATAAAGAGGATGTATTCCCAGTAGTATGACTTATTGTTCAGAAGGGAAAAGGTAAGGTAAGGTCAGGTAACGTAATGTGTTTACAGCTTTTCAAATGTGATTATGAGCAACCTGTTTATGTGTTGCATTCTTATATGGCATATTGCTGCATGCATAATAACTTACTGAGACTCTTTCTCACCCCTTCTCCCTTTAATTTTTTTAGTTTCAGCTGAGATAGGTAGACCAGACCGGTGAGGCTGGGGAGGCTGGGGAGGAGTTTGGATCGTCTTTGGGGTTGTCAGGGTATGATCAGTGTTTATGAGTTGGGATTTGGTTGTTGTTGTTGTTCTTGTGTAAAAGTTGTATATCAAATTTTTATAAGTATTTTCTGGTTGTCGTATTATATTTTAAAACAGGTTATTTGTTGGTTTAAAGCAGGTTGATATCATCTCCTAGTAGAAAGATCATGTCGTTTTGTTTTCAAAAGTTATTCGACTTTCAAATTATTTAAACAAAAAGTTTTAAATTTAGGAGGTGGTTTGGGGACCCTCCAGCTGGGGCACGAGTTTATAGGTCCCGGGGTTGGGGAGGCCCCATAACATACATTTAAAATTCTTCAAAAAATTATGTTTTACTCAGAAAAAGAATTTTAGCGACCGCACACTACTCGCCCTGCTGCGTCGGTACACCGCACGCTACTCGCACTGCTGCCTCGGTACACCGCACTCTACGCGCACTGCTGGCTCGGATACACTGCACACTACAACCCTCAACCCGGGTTGGTCTCAGTTGCAGTCCGTTTGGTCTTCCTAGGCCTCTTAGATGCGCACGGGATCATTCCAAACAGCCCATCCTAGCCAAGTGTAAACCCTGCACGCTTGAGTCACACTCTGTCCAGACTCGGTTGGTTTTTACTTAGTCCGTGTCATACAGCCTGGATACATATCCCATGCCGACCATTTTCTAAGTCAAAGCTCGGAACTCAAGATCCCTTGCACAAGCAAAGCGATGAAAGGTCATGCCAAAATCTTGACTCGATCTTGATTTTCCGAAGCTACACCTAGACGATGTTCCGTCCCGGATATACATCCACGCCTACATGACACCACGTCATCAATACGTCAGCCATGACGATATGACCCAGCCAATGCCTAACGTCACAGATCCCTTGCGCAAGCAAGGTAAAGAGAGGTCATGCCGAACTCTCGACCGGATCTTGACTCAGGGGCCGGCTCGGCTCACTATTCACATGGCTAACGCATTAAAACGAACATGACAGGCTCGGTCCTTAGGTTCGATTTTTCTTTTAGGCCGGTGGAAACCGCTTGCCCTATAGGACCCTCGCCCGGGGCTGTCCACCCTGGGATATCGAAATACAGGTGCAAAACGAGGGCCTTATAGCCGCACAGATGGTCTCCACTGACCCAGGATCTAGCATAGTTGCGAAAAAGAAGAGCAATCTTTTCCAACCTACCTAGGATTTTGAGAAAACACTATTTTAAGAAAATTAAAACAACAAAAAAAATAATAAAAAATAAAATAAAAGCGAAAAGCGCATGTCACGTGAGCTTTCCCCCTTTATCCAAAAGGCCTTCCCATGTCTAAACCTTACCTATCACCCCCTCCAGTTAACCGAGAGTGATCGAGAGTACCTGGGAACTATTCTCCCAGTGTCAAAGCCGGAAGGTCCAACATTCTTCCCAGCACAGCCACTAGGGTAGTCCGTTAACTCCCCATGGCCAGATCAGCGGATAACAACGATGAAAACGGGACCTTACCCCCGAGAAACTTCCCGACAATGGAAGAGTGTGGCAAGCTGTCATAGCCCTCGAAAAATGCCAAGGCAAACAGCAAGCCTGGATCGAAGGTGCCATGCACCACTTCGGAACATTAGCCATTCCCCAACCACTCAGGACTCCCAAAGACATGCCCGCTCCCTCAGCTTCTAACGTCTCTCATTGTCTCCCAGAAGTCAATCTGTTGCCCTCGTACGAGCCATGCAGCTACGACATAAAGCCACAAGACCCCCCAGGGGAAGACGTGTCCTGTCAACATCCTGAGGTCCCGGTACCACCACAGAACAATGAACACATCTGGTGGGACGTCTGCAATTGCACCGCTTGTCTGGAAATGGAATTCCAAGATGAAATGAACGAGGATCGCCCTCGAAGAAAGAAGAAACCCTCTTCTCAACAAAAACTGAAGAAGAGATACGAAGCCGGCGACCCCACAGTCGGAACCCTTGGAGAATCATCAGGAAATTTTGACTACTACGTCATCTACTCCAGCAAATCTCCTCAGCCTAGCTCTGCACAAGACCACGACAACGTCTGCTCCATGATCAGCTGGGACGAGCTCCGCACCGCCACCAACGGCCCGAGGGTCCAGATACCCCAACCCCTGTCTTGGGAAGATCTCAAAGCCACTGTTGACGCCTCAACGAAAGCAATAACAGTGAACGAGCTAAAATGCGAAGCATGGCCCTATGCCAACTAAGGCCCTCCCATTACAGAAATAGGAGAGACAAGCAAAGCAGCAAAGCCAGAGGTGAACGTACTGACACGTTCCGGTCAAATCCTGACGAATCCTCCACGGGCAGACAAAAGGCCAGCCATGCCTGAGCCTCGAACTGAAAAGGGGCCCTACGCCAAAGAAGCCGAAACTCTTGACCCGAAGGCTGAAGATCCTGTCTTAACTCAGCTCAAGCGTACTCAGGCTAACATCTCACTCTGGTCCTTACTCACTTCCTCTTACCCACACAAACTCAAGCTGGAAGAAAGCCTGGCCCAGACCATGGTACCCATCACCGTGACACCAGATGAAGCGGTTCAGATGATCGGCAACGTTCATTACAACACATCATCACTTTCACGGAGCTCGACCTCCCGAAATTTGGGGCTGATCACAACGAGCCTCTCTACATAACAGTTCAACTTGATGAGCGCCGCCTCCCTCGGGTCTTGGTAGATGGAGGATCAGCCATGAACGTCCTTCCATCCAAAATGATGGATTTGCTAGGGATCAAGACAACTGATCTGAAACCGTCAACTCAGACAATCAAAGCATACGACTCAACGTCTCGCTTAGTCTTGGGAATAGCCACCCTGAACCTGTGGTTTGGAAAGCAGATGGTCCCGACCGACTTCCAAGTCATCGACATCCCGATCACATTTATTGCCATCTTGGGATGCCCTTGGCTACACCAGATCAATGGGGTGGGATCCACCCTCCACCAGTGCGTAAAGTTCGTCCAAGGAACAGACCTTACCATCATATACGGTGACAGCATAGCCACTGAAGGGACCGACACAAATGGCATCCCGGTTCTAGAGATCAAACATGACAATGACGGCATGATGCTGACATGGTTCACGATCAAAAGCCCAAAAGACCAGGTGTGCCACATAGACCTACCTTTGACTTGGGACCAGATCCCTCCCATAATGAAGATAATGAAGCTCATGAATTACATCTCAGGGCCTGGCTTGGGAAAACGCCATCAAGGTACCCAACAAATCATCGAGATCAAGGAACAGAATACCCTTGAAATTACCCGGGATTTCGCGCGGGCGCGAAACGCGGTTGTCTTTCGCGGGGGGTTGGTGTCTGAGACCTCGCTTCATGGGAAGGAAAAATGAGGAGTCTCCACGCGGTTTTTGTATTTTGAGCCCAAACGTTGAGAAACGGCTTTAGAAAATGGTGTCGTTTTTATTGGTAGCAAAAACTTAGGAAAAGGCTTTGAAAACGGGGATCATTTTTATTGGCAGCAAAAACGAGTAAAAAGCTTTTTGTACCGGAGATTGTTAGGTTCGAAGGTCAAGTTACGTTTCGGGTAGAGTATTACGAGATCGCCCGAAACGCCTCGCATGACGAGTCTTTCTACCTTTCTCGAAATCATGTGTGTGTGTGTGTTTTGAAATGGGGGCTTGAATGACAAGCTTAATCTTGGTTTGAATGACAAACGTTGATTAGGTGACTTTTGAAAAGACGAGCGTTTGAATGACAAACGTCGGTTTTGAGTTTGAAATGAGCGTTTGCATGGCAAACGTCGATTTTGAGTTTGAAATGAGCGTTTGCGTGGCAAACGTCGATTTTGAGTTTGAAAAGGAGTTCGAAGGTCGAACTCCGGTTTTTTGAACCAGGCTTGTCATTGTTAACGATTTTTACGGGAAAAATGCGTATTAAATGATTTTGAATGTCAAATGGCGGCTTTTAGTTTGAAGATGAGCATTCGGAGGCCGAACGTCATTTCGCGCGTTTTGAAAGAGAGTTCGACGGACGAACTCCGGTTTTGAACCGGGCATTACATTGTTAACGATTTTTACGGGAAAAATGCGTATTAAATGATATGCGATCAACGAATCGGGTTGCGACTCGGACTTTGAAAAGTAAATACTATCACGATCCAAACGGGTCGGACTTTGTAAATGACAGTATTTAAAGTGCGGTATCAACGGAATCAAACGATCCGGATTCGTAAATGACGATCAACGAGGCCAAACGGCTCGGATTTGTAAATGACGATCAACGAGGCCAAACGGCTCGGATTTGTAAATGACAGAAATTAAAATGACGATCGACGGATCGATCGATCCGAAATTGGTAAATGACAATAAAAGTAAACGGAACGGGGTCGGAACGCCGTTTTAACCCGTGATTACTTCTCTTACGGAAAGAGAAGAGGATCGAGGGGCTAAAACGTATCGGACCCCGTTAGACGGAGGCGTCTACATTTTGATAACGACGTTCGAAACGGTTGTAGCGACTGGCGCGTAAACCGAGACGGAACGAGAGATTTAGAGGGAGCTATACCTATGGCTAGGGTTGACTCCTTTGGCTCGGGAGGTGTGTACGGGACACGGAAAGTGATTCGAAAGGTTGTTTCGAAGTAGTAAGGTGCGTATTTGATCGAAATACGAAGGTTTCACGCGAATCGAGACGAAACGGGAGCTCGGAAGGGGTGAAAACTGCTTTGAATCGTGGGGTAGTGAAATTTTGGAGTTAATTTTGTCCTCCCTTTGGCTTTGACAGCCATTTCTATTTATAGGTGAAAAATGCAGTAGGAGTCCGGACGGACTTGGACTGAATCCAGGGGGTTTTTGGGTATTTTGGAAATCTGGGGGACTTGCTGGCAATTTCAGGAAAAGTGCACAGGGAGTCCGGCCGGACTAGGCTTGCAAATCAGGGGTATTTTGGTCTTTTAGCCTTGATTTGTGATTGAAGGGTGACTAGAGGGAGGTGGCATGGCTGCCACGTGCCCTCTGAGTCACCAGCCTTATGGGAATTCGTTCCCCGGTTCCGGTTTTGTCCGTTTTTTAAAATAACAGTCCGGAAAATGTCCGAAACGCTCCCGGAAAGTGCCGAAAAATGCGTTTTTCAGGGAAAGCCATACTTTTACGTGAGATGACACGTGTTAAAATACGGTTCGGCGTCAGGATGCACAGGCGATCCCGGGGACGTCTCGTTAACCTGCACAACGGAGAGTTTAACGAGTTCAGGTTAACTGGAAGCGAGCGCTTAACGGATTTGGTTAAATTTCTGAAGGATTTGGACGATCCGAATTTGGGTACTTACAGTTAGCCCTCGCCGACGTCTCCTCCGAAGGAGGTGGGGTCGTTGAAAAGATAAGGATCCAAATCGGGATGCCTTACTTTGAAAGAGACTGGGCGGTCACCGGCCAGACCCTTAGCAAAAAGGATTCCTACGTATCCCGGCGGGAATCAAGGCGATCGTAGTTCGAAAGGGGGCAAGGGCCGCGCATGGGGACCTTGACACGAGCGAGCTGTTAGGAGGCGTCTAAACTGGATGAGACCATTCGCGAGGTACACATACACGAATGGAGACCGTTAGGAGGCGTACGAACACAGGACTTACGAAACCTTCGAGGGCGCGTGTGGCACCTCAAACCGAAGTTGCGATGCGACGAGGCGTTCGTGCCTTGGGTGCGGGGCTTATTGCTTGTTGCCCGGTTTATCCCGCAGGGATGAGCGTTCGGGCTTACCTGGATGGCCGAAGAGGATTGTTGTGCGGGCTTATTGCGAGTCAGCCGCTAAGGTGGGGACAGTCGGGCTTACGGCGGCGGGAGATGAATGTTCACTTGCTGTGGTGAAAAGGTGTTCGGACTTACGAGGATGGCCGAAGAGGGATTGTTGCAAGGCGTTTGCGCCTTGGGGTTCGGGCTTATTGCTGTTGTCGAGAAGATGAACAGCGAAGGTCTCGATAGGAGAGTGGAGGTCGGACCGCGAAGGTCGGGATTGACTGTTTGAGATCGGACCGTGAAAGGTCGAGATGGGGGATTGAAATCGGACCGTGAAAGGTCGCGATTGAAGGTTTGAAATCGGACCGTGAAAGGTCGCGATTGAGAATTGAGATCGGACCGTGAAAGGTCGCGATTGAGACTTTGAATCGGACCGTGAAAGGTCGTGATGGGATTGAAATCGGACCGTGAAAGGTCGCGATTGAGAATTGAAATCGGACCGTGAAAGGTCGCGATTGAGAATTGAGATCGGACCGTGAAAGGTCGTGATTGAGACTTGAAATCAGACCGTGAAAGGTCGCAATTGAGAATTGAGATCGGACCGTGAAAGGTCGCGATGGGATTGAAATCGGACCGTGAAAGGTCGCGATTGAGAATAGGAATCGGACCGTGAAAGGTCGCGGTTGAGACTTTGAGATCGGACCGTGAAAGGTCGCGGTTGAGACTTTGAGATCGGACCGTGAAAGGTCACGATTGAGAGTTGAAATCGGACCGTGAAAGGTCGCGATTGAGACTTGGAATCGGACCGTGAAAGGTCGCGGTGGGATTGAAATCGAACCGTGAAAGGTCGCGATTGAGAATTGGAATCGGACCGTGAAAGGTCGCGGTTGAGACTTTGAGATCGGACCGTGAAAGGTCGCGGTTGAGACTTTGAATCGGACCGTGAAAGGTCGTGATGGGATTGAAATCGGACCGTGAAAGGTCGCGATTGAGAATTGAAATCGGACCGTGAAAGGTCGCGATTGAGAATTGAGATCGGACCGTGAAAGGTCGCGATTGAGACTTTGAAATCGGACCGTGAAAGGTCGCGGTTGAGACTTTGAGATCGGACCGTGAAAGGTCGCGATTGAGAGTTTGAAATCGGACCGTGAAAGGTCGCGATTGAGACTTTGAGATCGGACCGTGAAAGGTCGCGATTGAGAGTTTGAAATCGGACCGTGAAAGGTCGCGGTTGAGACTTTGAGATCGGACCGTGAAAGGTCGCGATTGAGAGTTGAAATCGGACCGTGAAAGGTCGCGATTGAGACTTGGAATCGGACCGTGAAAGGTCGCGGTGGGATTGAAATCGGACCGTGAAAGGTCGCGATTGAGAATTGGAATCGGACCGTGAAAGGTCGCGGTTGAGACTTTGAGATCGGACCGTGAAAGGTCGCGGTTGAGAATTGGAATCGGACCGTGAAAGGTCGCGGTTGAGACTTTAATGGTGAAGACCATTATTAAATTTTAACGTCGGGAGACGGAATAGTAACTGGAATGTCCGGAGACATGATTGAACGTTTGAATGTCAAACGTCAACTGGACTGAATTTAACGTCAGGAGACGGAATAGTAACGGGAATGTCCGGAGACATGATTGAACGTTTGAATGTCAAACGTCAGCGGACTTCAATTGCGTCGGGAGACGGAATAATGCCAAGGAATGTCAGGAGACATGATTGAACGTTTGAATGTCAACGTCAGCGAAATTTAGGTGCGTCGGGAGACAAGCGTTAGTGGCAGAGCTTTGATTTATCCTCGGGGGATGGGGTGTTAGAAATGTCTAGCAGGGGAATTTTATACTTTTGGGGAGGCCCCGAAAGAGGTAAAATGGAATTGCCAAAAGTTGAGGGACCAAAATGGAAGGAATCTTTTTTAAAATGCGGCGGAAGTCACGAGCGGACTTGGTGGATTTGACTAAGTTCAAATCGGTTCAAGTCAGCTCAAACCACCCCATTTCTTCCATATTTTCCGACGAGAGAGAGAGAGAAAGGAGAGAGAAAAATCCAACCCAAATTGCAAGGTTTGCTCGAATTTGTGAAGGAAATTTGCCATGGAAGGTGAAGGAGGACCAATGGCTCGTCATGGAAGGACCGATGACGAAAGAACACGGTTGGTTCGGACCATTCGAACCATTGTTCACCCATTGAATCCGGCGGAGTTTTATCCGGCGAGGGATAGACACAACTCCAAGGATGGGATCAAGAGACAAGTAAGTTTCCTACAAATTCCATTAATTTTAAGAATGTGCATTCTTTAAATGTTAGAAATTTGTTAGGAATGAACTTAGGGATTTTGGTGCTTGAATTGGGGCTTTTGACTTTGCCATGAATTGTTGTCGAAATTGACTAGGATGTAGTTCAATTGACACTATGGATGGATGACATAAAAATTTTGGTTGCAAAATTCCATGTCTAGATGCATTTTCCAAAATTAAAGTAGCTTTAATTCGGGACGGAGTAAATTTTCGAAAAATTCGAAAGAGATTTGAAAGTTCCAGATTCGACGGAGTTTTCGAAAGATTTTGAAAGTTCCGGATTCGACGGAGTTTTCGAAAGATTTTGAAAGTTCCGGATTCGACGGAGTTTTCGAAATGTTTTGAAAGTTCCGGATTCGACGGAGTTTTCGAAATGTCTTGAAAGTTTCGGATTCGACGGAGTTTTCGAAATGTCTTGAAAGTTCCGGATTCGACGGAGTTTTCGAAATGTCTTGAAAGTTCCGGATTCGACGGAGTTTTCGAAATGTCTTGAAAGTTCCGGATTCGACGGAGTTTTCGAAATGTTTTGAAAGTTCCGGATTCGACGGAGTTTTCGAAATGGTGGGAATATACGTAGGAAATGAATGAGAACCGTATCTGCATTGCATCCTTTTGACATGCGTTGGTGCATTTACGGTGACGTTGCTTTTGTCTTTGTTTATGCACGAGGAACGGGGGCAGTTAATACTCATAACCCGAGAAGAGTCGGGGGTGCCTTTGAGGCTGTGCGAGCATTGTGGGACATTATCCGGACGTGGCTCGAGAGGGAGAGAGGAGTCCGCGGCGGCGAGGTGCTTGACTCAGGGTTAGGCCAGGTTCATCGATCTTTGTAGGCTGCTGACAGTGATACGTAGAGGCCGGGTCTATGTATGTTGCTACGAGTGAGTATTGGTGGGATACGACCACACTTTCCATTTCGAGATGGGGAGGCGACGGTGACTCCCACGGAGTTTTTGCCGCTATTATTGGGTTGCCGACTTATGGCAACATGGCGGGTGTGGAGTTGATAGTTACACCCCGGAAGCGGTTATGCAAGGCTTTGAGTTTTGATATTATCGATGCGAGGGCTTAGGCATTCGGTACGAGCCGATGGAGAGGCATGCGGAGCGGGTGTCGCCGATTATCTGAGTTGGGTCCTTGAGGATGACCGCGGAGCGTCTGGCTCGAGGTTCCTTTGGTTCTTGCGGTTGTCGGCGACTTTATTCTCGACTTCGACACGTCTTGTCACTTCCCTTTGCTCGGGTGTTGGTAGACTTGGATGCGCGTGAGGGGTTCGCGTGGGGGAGGCTGGGGCGGCGAGCTTTATCATTCCACTCAGACCCGATTCTCGCGGGGAGAGGAGCACTCCTTTAGGCGCTTCACGCTTTGTCTTGGATGTAAGTTCACGTACTTTTTCTCTTCCTTGCCTCTTTTATGTACTCGTATGTATACTTTGTAGGCGGCATTACTTTCCATTCTCTTGGCGGAGGTGCGGTGCTACGAGGTGTTCGGTATCCATGAGCTTAGGACATCAAGGAGCCGTGCAGGCCCACATTCCCTGCCATGCGATTTGGCGAAAGCGAAGAGGGAGGTCTCGTCGAGTTGGCACTCGGGTGCCATACGAGGAGATATCTCGGCTTGAACCCGGGAGTTCTCTGAGAGGATCAGTGACACAGTGGAGTAGGTTCGATGCCGTCGCTGTTCGGATTGCCAGCGGAGACTACACGGAGGCGGAAGCTCTGGTGGGACTTCAGCTGCGACGCCATGTATGCAGGGGAGAGGGTGACTCGCGGCGCATGGCGAGGATCCCTTCCTTTGGTGCCGGTGGATCCTCCTTTGTACATGCGGCATCCCCGGGAGATGCCGATGGGCCGAGGCTGGATGGAGTACATACGGGGCGTGTATTACAAAGTACGTCGCCAGCGGGGGCCGCCTATGATGTTTTCTTGAGGATGAGGGTGAGAGCCTGAGTACGGCATAGAGAGGCGAGGTCCACAGGTCTCGAGATTTTTCCGGTCCGCGAGCTAGGCTAGCGTACGAGGTTTGGGCGGTTCGCGTAGGCGACTTGTGATCCCAGCTCCGGGTGGCCGAGATCACGATACGAGGCGGACCCCAATGCTTCGGTGAGCACCACTTTTGATTTTTACGCATTTGATAGTAGCATTACGCAAATGTTGCATCTGTACTACGCTTGCTTTCGATGACTTTCTGGTTGCAGGTATCGGCCGTATATACAATGACGCCATGTAGATTTGGTGGACGGGTGGTCGCCTCTACGCTAGGAGGCTCGTGGAGTTCATGCGGTGCGGTTCCGGAGGAGCGTGGACGTCCGTGATCGGGGCTATCTAGGCCGAGAGATTCGCTGCTCCCAGGCCAGGTGGGGAGGACTTTACACGGGGTTCGGCCGGTTCGCGGGCGGAACAGTGGATTTGGAGCTCCTTCTTACGCGCACTCGGGCGCGAGAGAGGGAGTCCTCGAGTTCGCGTACTCCGAGAGGCCCTTTGCCTATTCCCATTTGGAGGAGTTTGGCGAGTTCTGTTTGCGACGGATCCGGCGGCGGCGGAGCGATAGGTCGAGTGTACGGATGACGAGCGGGACTCGAGTAGTCCCCTTTGCGCTTTCTTTCTTTCTTGCTTTGTTTAGACAAAATGCATGTATTTGTCGAGAACAAATTTTGATTTGAGCTTGTATTTTCAAAAAGGCGCCCGTGGGGCGGGAACATGCCATATATTTATTACGTGATCACCTTACGGTATTTTTGGCAAATAAGGAAGTAGGTTAATCAAAAATAAATAAAATAAGAAATGCACTAAAAATTGAACGGGTCAAAAATTAAGCATGTATGCACTAATTATTAATTATTTGCCTTTGTTGCACGAGCCCGGGCGGAAGGGATGCGATATTTGTTGCATGAAACCATGGGCGGCACGCGAGATTTCTCAAAGGTGAACGAGGGAGTGGCTTGGAAATGTTTCCAATTTAGGGCGGTAGGCTGCAGAGTTGACAAGTCAAGCTGCGAGGAGAAGTCGGCCGGACTTGGAATGAATTTCTAGATTCTTTAAATTGCGGTTTCGGCTTTGCAATTGTTTAAGCTGCGCATAGTTTTTGTTCATCTGGCTGAATTCCTTTCCATTTCTTAAGGTTCCACTTCATTTTCGACATGGCTCCCTTTCCCAAGTTATCGTCTCGGATGCAGAGCGATATTTGGACAACTTTCGGTCGTGGGTACGGAACCACACGAGCGAGAACAAAAGGTTTTCGAAGGCACATTACGGGATTAAATCTGTTTGGGCTTTGAAGGAGCTCATGCAGTTGGGATCTTTTGAGAGCCGCGTCTCGGTTGCAGGACGTACGCGAGGAATGTGTACGGCTTTTCGTACAACGAAATCACTCCTACGTTTGAAGATTTCCGGGCCATTGCAGGAGGACTGAGGCGGAACAGACTAGTTCTTTCGTATCTTTTGGTGGCATGGCCCTTTGTTGAGAAGCTAGTGTCTTTGTTTGGTATCTCATTTGGAGAAGCATACGGGATGCTTGATCTGAGGATACAATTACGTTGACATTTCGGGGTGCCCGAAAGATTTGCGGAGGCGAGGAGCGTCTTTTCGTGGGGCGCGTTTGCTCTGTGCGCGGATTGCTACTCTGTTCACATTCACGTCTACAGGTGTGTGCCATCACGGTGTCTTGGACTGGTGACCATGCGGAGTGGGGGAGACATCGTGCCGGCATTGGTCTTGGGTGAGACGTTCTGGGCATAGGCCGGATGGCGGCCGGTAGCCGATACATGTGGGGAGGGAGTCCCGCTATGCGACCATGTGGTTGAGGAGAGGCTACGAGATGATGCACGAGGTGCCAATGTCGTGTGACGCTTGGTCTTTCTCGCGGCGTCCTCTACGGTGATAGGGGGCGTCGAGTGGCGGAGCTACGGATGGCTAGACTTTGCACGCATCATTTGCGATGGTGGGTTCCCTATTGGAAATTACGGACTTGCGGGACCACTCGGGAGGGTCGGTTGATCGTCGGAAATGCAAGGGTACATCTCGGACGTCTTTCTATATTCCATCATTGGTTACGCGGCTTGATGCAGGTTTGGAGCGAGATGCCTTGGCCCGATACGAGTTATCTTTGCTACCTTTGAGGTGGGATCTCTGCGGATGGAAGATCCTTCGACGCTATTGCTGATCACCCGGTGGTGGCAATACACGTCACTTTCTGCCCGGGGGTTCTCTTTCGCGGAGAGAGGGCATTGTTACGTCGGCACGCGTATACGGAAGCTGAGTACGAAAGAGTGTATAGGGAGACACGAGATGGCTATCTTGTGGAGATGGAGTGGCGGTGGGTGCGGATCCCACGGACTCGACCTTGAGGAGGGGCAGAAGCAAGGAGCTAACCACAGGAATCGTGCTTGGCGATGCCATAGGCTGATTATGTGGCAAGTGCGATCGGGAGGCCAATCAAAGCCTTTGTGATGATGGCTCGAAGCGAGGCGGCTCGAGACAGAGCTAGAGAAAGAGGCTGCGTTGACGGCCACGAGGCTTGACGGAGGCGTCGGGAAGAGTCCACGAGCCGAGGTAGAAGGCCTACGGAATATTTCTGCGAAGGTGAAGAACACTCGCGGGGGGAAAAGGGAAGGGGAAGAAGGATGAAGGACCTAGTACGGAAAACTAGGTTGACCTTCTTTGTCCAGTATCCACCCATTGTCATTGCAGACACATTAACTGATTAATGTTTTATTGTAGTTTTTGCTAGCGTGTAGCGAGTCAAGAGTTGACCGTGCTTGAACTCATCAAAGAATGTTTTAACCGTTATGAATTTGTAGGTTAAATGAAAAGAGTTTTTCGAAACACAAGCAATTGATGCTTATTGTATTTTTTTGTTTTTTAGACCGAACCAATGATGAGCGCCTACGTTCCCCTTTTACGGTTGGACTAAGGGGCTCGGGTCACCGTAGTTCGACACTTTAGGTGAATTTGAGAAAAACAAAGACAAAAGAAGTGCGACCATTTGTTTTTACGGATCATTAGCGGGAATGTATCCAGTTGGGTATTACTCTTTTAGCACTTTAATTTGCTGAGGGGGACGGTGTATGGGGAAGGAGAGTTGACTCGTGCTCTTCCTCAAACGAAGTATCTGCGGAGCTTGCTTCCGTTCACGGGGTTAACGAAAGGGTTTCCGTCCAAGTCTGCTAGCTTCATGGCTCCTCCGGAGAAGATTCTTTGTACCACGAACGGTCCTACCCAGGTAGGCTCCCACTTTCCGAGGGGATTGGTCTGCGTAGGAGGCTTTTCCTTTAGCACCAAGTCGCCTTCTCGATGTCTCGGATCTTGACTTTCTTGTCGAATGCTCGTGCCATTACTGCTCGATAGGCTCGAGTGTGTTCCATGGCTTTCAATCTGCGCTCGTCGAGTAGAGCAAGTTCGTCGTGACGGCTCTGTAGCCATTCGACTTCATTGATCCCGTTTTCCAAGAGGACTCGGAGGGATGGAATTTCCAATTCTACGGGCAACATCGCTTCCATTCCGTAGGTAAGCGCGACGGAGTCTCCCTGTGGCGGTTCGGCGACGTTCGGTATCCCAGAAGGAGCTAGATGTAGCTTTTCGGGCCGGTCCCAGACCTGCGGTGGTCATCTTTACGATTATCATGGCGAGAGTCTTGTTGTTGCCTCTCTTGCACCATTGGTTTGTGGTCGGTAAGGAGAAGACCTGTGACGTGTGACTCTGAATTTGGTCAGAAGTTGGTCACAATCTCCTTCGAAGTGAGTCCCATTGTCGGAGATGATCTCGTTGGGTACTCCGTATCGGCACATGATGTTCTCTCGAATGAACTCGGCCACCTTCTTAGAATTCGGTACCTTGTACGATCGGCTTCTACCCATTTGGTGAAGTAGTCGGCTGCGACTAAAATGAACTCGTGACCATTGCTCCACTGGAGGAGTGATCTTGCCGATGGCGTCGATTCCCCATGTGGCGAAAGGCCGTAGGCGTAGTCATGCAATAGAGTTCATGAGGAGGGATGTGATTGAGGTTGGAGAACCATTGACATTTGTCGCGGCTTCGGACGAAGCTTGGATGCGATGCATTTCCATTGATATCCAATAGTACCCCATACGGAGAATGATACGTGTCAATGCTCGGGCGTTCGTATGCGGACCGCGAGGTTCCGTTGTGAACTTCGTTCATTAGCTCGCTGGCTTTTTCTTTGTTTACACAGAAGGAGTGGCCCTTGGTGGCGCTTCTTGTACAACATACCCCCCGAATGACGAAATGGGATGCTAGGCGTTTTAATGCCATCATGTTTTGGCTTTGATCCCTTCTTTGTATTTTCCATCTTCATTTGTGAAGGAAGCTTCTCCGCTTTGGAAGTGCTGGTAAATCTGATTGTACCGGGGTTCGTCGATCGTTTCTTTTTCTTTTCGATCTCACGGCCAATAGGCGGGTGTTTCCGTCTGCCTATTACGAGGGTTTCTTGCTTTTCCATCGGGAATTTCGACAAGAGAGGCGAGGTTGTCCGGGCGTACGCGAGCGGTTCTGTCTCTTGGCAAATAGTGAAAAGAGATGTCCTTGGGCGAGCAATGAGCTCCTCCGTATGCGCGTGGTACTTCGAAGGCGAGAATCTACCGTCTTCCATTTGTTGGATACTTGATTGATGATCAATGCTTGAGTCTCCATATACATCCGGCTACGAGATGTTGCGCTCGAGGCGGCTTCCAAACCTGCTGCACGAGCTTCGTATTCTGTTGCATTGTTGGTTGCTTCAAATTCGGCTTGATGGCTATGGGAGTATGCTCGTCCTTGGGATCGACAAGGAGCATTCCAATACCATTCCCCTTCTTGTTGGCTGCCCCATCGAAGAAGAGTTGCCGGCGGTTTCTTGTTTGTCAGTGAAAAGATTCCGTCGTCAGGAAATTGCGGATCGGGACCCTTAGGTTCATTGCTTGGGAAGTCGGCCGGGCGATGCGCGCATTACTCTGCCCTTTGTTGATTTTCGACCATGTACTTGATGTCGAACTCGGCCCGGGAAGAATGACCACTTGGCTAGCCGCATTGACAGGGATGGCTTGTCAAAGAGATATCGGACGGGGTCCACTTTGGAGACCGGGAGCAGAATGCGGCTTGCATGTAGTGTTTCGGTTTCCCGACTACCCATACAGGCGGTACAAGTTTTCTCGATCTTTGAGTAGGCGAGTTCACTTCCTTGAAGCTTTCGGCTTACGAAGTAGATTGCATGCTCAACCTTGGAATCTTTACGCTCTTGTGCCGGCATTGCTCCGATTGACGTGTACATTGCTTGTCGGATACGGGAGTAGTGGCTTGTCTTCATGTGGCGGGCACGAGGTGGGGGATTAACCAAGTAGGTCTTGATTTTCTCAAAAACTGTTTGGCGCTCGGAGTCCCATTTGATGTCGGCATTCTTTTCATCGGTTTGAACATGGGCTCGCGAGAGAGATGTCAAGCGGTTGATGAAGCGGCCCGATGTCTTGAAGCCTTCCCATGAAGCTTTTTACTTACGTCGGGGTTTGAGGCGGCTTCATGTCGATGATGGCCTTGATTTTCTGAGATCGGCTTCGATACCTCTTTTACGTAACCATGTACCCCGATTACCTTGCCGCGCTTGGCCGAAGGTGCACTTTGCCGGAGTTTAGCCTCATGGAGTGCTTTACGAGTACGGTGAAGAACTTCCTCGGATCTGTCATGTCTTTGCATGTCGATCCCTTGGAGTGGATGATCATGTCATCGGCGTATACTTCGATTTCCTTGTGAATCATGTCATGGAAGAGGGCACATTTGCGGCCAGTGGTAAAGTAGCCCCGGCATTCTTGACCCGAACGGCGGCATGGCCGTGTAACAGTATGTCCCCGTGGAGTGGTGAAGCGATCTTGGCCTGATCCTCCTCGGACATCTTGATGCAGTTGTATCTAGCGAACCCGTCCACGAAGGACTTTACTTCGAAATTTGCCGTGGTGTTGACCGGCATGTCGATGTTAGGCGAGGAAATCATCTTTAGGGCGGCCTTGTTGAGATCCCGGAAATCTACGCGGCATCGACCTTTCCGTTGGCCTTGGTGACCGTCACGATGTTGGAGAGCCAAGTCGGGTACTCAATCACTGCGATGAAACCAACTCGGAGCATTTTCTCAATTTCTTCTTTAACTTGCAAGGACCACTGCGGCTTGATCTTGCGCGGCTTACATTTGACAAGCTTGGATTCGGGATCCGGGGAATTACGTGCTCCACGATCGAGGATCGAGTCTGGCATGTCTGGTATGACCGAGCAAACACGTCAACATACTCCGGAGGAGGTTTATCGGGGCTTCCTTTTACGCATCGGCGAAGAAATTGCCCACTTGTGTCTCTTTAGGCTCTTGCAGCGGACCCCGGAGTTCACTTTGGTCATAACCTCTTGGCGGCTTGGGCCCGGTTGTCCTCTTGGTCAACTACACGCTCGAGAACTTCTTTAATGTATTGTTCGTTTAATGTGTATGCCTTCTTTATCAATTGAATTATTAACGTCTTTTAAGTTGTTTGTTAACTTATCGGTTGTTAAAGTGGCAATGAGAGGATACTCAGAAGGTCGAGACTTTTCATTAAACAAGAACGGGAATACATGATTGGCTCTGACATTATAGTCCTCGGCGTAAGGCCGTTGGATGACTCGGAGAGGGTGGACTCGACAGGAGGCGGCTCGAAGGGTTTGAGACCGGGTTTAGGGAGATGTGGGTGCGGGCCCGGCTTGTCTTCCAATTCTGCACTTTGGCTTGCCCTTGGTCGGTGAAAGTTACCTAATTCTTCGGTGGCATTGCTTTGAATGCTTGATGAGGTGCGGGGATTGAGAGGCTTGGCCTGCTGTCCCAATCATGGCGATCATGCTGTTGTCGGAGCCCAGTCGATCAAGTTGGGCGGCTCCATGTCTTCTTCAAACAAACTACGTAGAGGCGGTCAGCGAGAGCGTCTTACATGAATTACTGGTTCCTTACGCTTTGGACTTGCGTCTCGAATGTGGCCTCGGCGGCTGATCCGAACAATCTATTTCCCATGGAGAGTACCTTGAGTTGCTCCTCCAAGTGCAGGATTCCCTTGAATGTGTACTCATCTTTGGGCGTGGTGGCGGTTGGTCCAGTAGAGTTTGTGATGTCGAGGAACGCTCCCCTTATCGGATTAGCTTTGAGTCCTGCGAAACGCTTGAGGTCCGTGCTAGTTGTTCCATTCTTCCTGTAGTCTATGTGCGACTATCCACTGCTTCTTTCTCATCTTCATCGGTTCCCTTTGTCGGTCCCCTCGGTTCTGCTGCTTTGGTTCCCTTGTCGGTCCCCTCGGTTCTGCTTTGGTTCCCTTGTCGGTCCCTCGGTTACTGCTTTGTTGGTTCCCTTGGTGAAGTAATGAGCGAGGTCAGCTGTAAGGGTCGGAGGTGGGTGTGCCGTCGGAGGTTCCCCTTTTGCGAGTGCTTTGCCTTGGTGCGGGCGAGCCTTTTGTCTTCCTTGATGTCGGCCGGTGTTGGCACGTAGCAGCCCACTGGACCGTGGTGTGGTCCTTGACTTCAATAACTTGGTGTTGGCCTTGCGGCCTCTTGCCGAGTCCGATCACGGGATGAAGTTCATGAGTTTCATCATCCTCATGGCGGGAGGAATACGATCGTGAGGCAGTGGAAGGTCCACGTTGCATATTTGGATCTTGGAGGTCTCGAGTGAATCCGATTAATGGCATGTCATCATTATGCTTGATTTCCAACACTTGGAATGTCGTTGGTCTTTGGTCCCCTCGGTGGTGACATTTGTCGCCGTAGGCGTGGTTAGCTCGTTGCCTTGCATGAACTTGAGGCGATGAAGGGTGGATGCCACGCCATTGATTTGATGCGGCCCGGGGACGCCCCAGGATGGGCTGTGAAAGTGATTGGAATGTCCAGACACTTGGATTCGGTGGGGATCATCAGCTGCAGAACAGATGTTAAGAGTAGCAACCCCAGGAAGCATGCGGGAAGTAGAGTCATAGGCCTTGGCGGTATGGGTGAAGGCTTAAGATGCTGTGGGCTTGATGTCAAGCGGGTCCATCATCTTGGCGGGCAAGACATTCATTCCGGAACCTCCGTCTACCCGACACGCGGGGAAGGCGACGCTCGTCCGGGCTGGGCGTGATGTAGAGCGGCTCATTGTGATCGGCCCCAAATTTTGGAAGGTCCAAATGCGTGAAGGTGATTATGTTGCCATAGTGGATGTTGCCGATCATCGAATGACTTCATGCGGGGTTGCGCCACGGGGACCGTAGTACGGGCCGAGCTTTCCTCTAGCTTGAGCTTGTGAGGATAAGAGGAGGTGAGCGAGAGACGAGAAATGTTCCCTGAGTGCGGTTGAGGCGAGTGAGGATCGGGTCCTCTTTCAAGGAATTTGCGTCTTCGGGTGGCCGGAGTTGCAATTACGGCTCCGTCGGCTTTTGGTGGCCTTAGGTGGTAATGCATGGATTTGACCCGATCGGGTTAGGACGGCCCGACATCGGGTTTGGTCCCTTACGAGCAGTGCTCTGAGTTGAGCCATAGTTAGAGGAGGATTCCTCGTAGCATAGGGCCATATGTCTTCCCTCAACTCATTGATTGCGGATGAATTCCGGGAGCTTCGGCGGCTTGACGGATTACGTCCCGGGATGCGGCTTGGATGCCTCTGCGGGGAGGTAGCCTACGGTTTGGCGCTTGATTGTTCGAATGTTGAGTGCACAACGGTGGTTACTGGCCCGAAGCGTGCGTTGCTGACCCTTCGGGGAGGTTGGAGAGTTCTCGGCTTAAGCGAACGGTCTCCTTGATCTCTTCACGGTATATCGCGTTCCTTTCCTTCTTCTTTGAGCATACTCGGGGCATTACAGGTTGGGTGCAGCGATACTCGTGGTTTGCTAGTTTTCCTCCGCTCACGGGCCCCGAGATCAACCTTCTTGCGGCGGAGCTGCGTCGAGTGAGTGCTGCGTTTCTTCCCATGTGAGAATAGCCGGTGCTTCTTTGAGCTGCGTGCGGCGGTCTAGGTAAACCTCCATCGAGGAGAGTTTTCTCCTTTGATTTATCGAGTGGCGGGTATGTCGGAAGGTGAGTACACGGCTTCCCGAACATCTGCCCATGTGGTGGTTCTTTGCCCCGGTTGATCGTTTACGTAAACGAATGTCGTAGGCTGTGGAATTTCCACTGAGTAGTTGCTCGAGGCAATTTCCATCCTCCTCTTGTTTTTAAATAGACCTTCCTCCACTGAGTTGGCCTTTCAATTTAAGTGCGGAAATGATCCGTTCCCATCCTCCCGGGACCCTTGGGAGTCCGGTTTTGTTGACTTCATGCCCGGCTTGGAAGAGAATGGTTTCATCATCTTCGTCGTCGCTTTCACGAGAGAACTTGCTTTCCCAGGAAGGTAAGCGGCAGGATTCTTTCTGTGACGTTCCATCTCCTAGGTCATCGGGACCGTTGACCACCCTTGCACTGCGAGAGGGGTTGGATGAGAACAGGACGGTAGTCGGGAAGTTACCATGAGCAAAGCTCTTGAGGTCGAGGCGGTCTAGAGTGGCCTCTAGCTTTACGTACAGAAAGGCGCTGTGACACTTTAAGGGCTTGGTCCTGTAGGTCTTTCGAGCTTGGTCTTCGTCCCAAAGACGACTTTCTTGAGCGGCTAGTTCCATGAGGGCTTTCCTCGCGAGAGCTAAGCGATCTCCGTAGGTGCGCCGTCGCTAGTGTCCGAGAACCGTGATTACGTTCAAATCGCCGAATGGCGGAACACTTGGATTACGTTGATGAAGGAAGTCGGGCTGGGACATTCCATGCGGCCTTCCTTGATCTCGGTTACCAAGAAGTTTGCCCATATACGCTTGATTGACCCCACGGGGGTATTGAATGCAATGTTGACGGTCTCGTGATCTCGCTCGATCGCCAAGTCTATCGAGCTAGCGGTCGACTAGCGGGATGTACGAATCCGGGGTCGTGACGGCTAGGAGTAGAATCGGCTGGAGCATGTTGATGCTTTGAGGTGGTCATTTCCTATGTCGGAAGGCGGCTACGCCTTGCGGGGAAGACTTTCACGAGATGTTTTCGGGGTAGGCTGCCGGAGCGTTCCCGAGGTTGATCGACTCGTAGCGGGGTGAGGAGCTTGGTCTCCTTCGGCTGTTGCCCTTGGCCTTGGCGGCGCTTGAGGGTATAAGCGGCGATGGCACGGGCCGGTTGCCAGCTGGGGCTGAGTACTCGGAAGTAGTGATGAGCTCACGAGCTCGCTTGGCCGGGGCCTCGTTTACCGTAGCGAGCGATCGTCGAGGTGACCTTGGTATTGCGAGAATCGACGATAAGGACCGGATCCTTGGTATCATCGGGATATACGGAATAGATGATGTTGACAAAGTCGTCGTCGGCCACTTGATCGAGAGGATCCTTTGTCGTGTCAACCGGTTGCTTCCAATTGTCGGATAGCTGCTGTCTTGGATGTTGAGCTTGACAATTTCCATGATATTGGAACCTTGGTCGTAGGTGACACGATCGGAAGGAGTTCCGTCCTCAAAGCGAGCATGTGGATGCGAGAGTGCACTGCTTGGAGTGCACGCGTCCTCGACTCCGGAGAGTCCAGATTCATCATCATCTGATCGCTCAACCCAAACGTAGGGACGTATTGCGTCCGGTTGCGTTGTTGGAGCAGCTAGGAAAACATCATGCTCTTCATTGGAGAAGAGGGGTGCAGCGGGTAGTTCCTCGTGGAGGACATCTCATACAACTTCCATGCATTAAAAACGAGAATGACGGTGCTTTTTGACCTTTATCACAAAAATCTCTTCGCCTGGCGGGGCCAGAGAGTTGGTTTGGAGAATGCTGACGAATCTCCGATTGGAAGGCAGGGGTTTATGTGCCCGCATCATGGCGATATTCGGCGTTTCCTTCCAATCTGCCTCCAAATGTTGGAAACGACAGTTGAACTTGATGTATCGGGCGCCGAGTGCACTTTGCTCGAGTACGTTTACATAGTTAGCATCTCCGGACTACGAGGATTACGATGAGATTTTCCCGGTAGTCCCTTGGTTGATTCGAAGGAGAGTAACCCGGTGCACGAGTGCGGACACGCTTGGCTCTTGTCTCGGCCGTTTCCTATGAGGAAACTATCCCCTCGGATGACTTCGAGATCTCCTGCCCGGTTAATGAACTTAACACAACGATGGAGAGTGGAAGCTATGGCTTTCATGTGGTGTAGCCAAGGCGTCCCAAAAGAGTTGTGAACTCGGATGGGATGTCCATCACATGGAATTTCTTTGGCACCATTTGGGTTTCGAACCGAGTTCCCGAGTCACCGTCCCCGGGATGGGGACGAGACGAGTTGTCGTAGGCCTTGATAGTCAGAGCGACGGAATCGGTGGCTTTCATTGATACGGAGGGCTCGCATCATGCTTTGAGGGGAGAACATTAACAGGCCAGACCCGTTATCTACCAATACTCCGGGAGTGATACGGTGTTGAGCTTGAGAGTGATGTACGGGGCTTCTTTGTGCCCAGAGGCATCTCTCGGTAGGTCTTCATCACGAACGTGATCATGCGCCATCTGGCGGGAGTCGTAGATCTCGTCTCTATTCGTAGAAGGAGAGTCATCAAGCCATCCGTTTCTGTCTTCCTCTTGCGAGGTAAAGCCTTTCTTTGGAACCTCGGGAGTGTGTTGAGGCTACTTGTGGCGGTTGCCTCCCTTGGTTAGCACATTGATTGAGTGCGATTGCCAAGCCGACCTTGATCTTCCTTTGCTTGTCCGAGCTCGGAAGGCTGGACAAATTGAATCTTGGGCGATCCCGCGGGGATTAGGCTTATTTGCGATAAGATTACCAAGATGCGAGGTATTCCGGTGTCCCAGGGTGCAGAATTTACGGTTTCGGCGGGACTTTTCGGCTTTCCCGCCCCTGTCTGCTCTAAAGTTTGCATGGCTGGAGGCAAAGAGGTGGTGGAGTACGGTACGTAGTAGTCGAACCTCCCGGAAGGTTCTACGAGTGTACCTACCTTTGGTGTCCCCGGCTTCGTATCTTTCTCTCGATTCTTTGTTGAGAGGATTTCTTCTTTTGTTTTCTCGAAGGATTGCTCAGGACGGTTTCTCGGGACTCGTACTCCCGAGCGGGCGGAGCGATCCACAAACATCGTAGGCGATGTGGACATTAGAGAAGGATCCGAGTGAAAGAGGCGGGAAAGCTGGTTACGTGGCACTCTTCTTGGGCACCCGCTCCAAATGGAATTCACACCATTATTGTTCGGAAAGGGGTTCCCAGGCGTATTGGGCCACGGGGGCGCTCTAACTTGGCTTCTTCTATCAAGTTACGGATTTCGTATCGTAACCCCAAACGGTTGTCGGTGGTATGGCCGTGATGCGTGGAAGGCGCGATATTTGCTCTTGTCCGCATTGGCTACGGGAATTTTGGGTTTGTAATTGGCAACGGGCTTAAGGAGACCCTCCTTGATTAACCCTTCCGGCATCTTGCTCGGTGGCATGTCCAACTTGTCGAAGTGTACGGCGCTTACAGTAGAATTGTTGCTTTGCGGGGCCCAGGTTTACATTGCACCCGATTGTCCACGATGGACGTAGTTGACGGACGTATCTTTCCCTTTGCTAGGGGCCGGTGCGGGATTGAATGCAAGCTGGCGAGCGGTATCGGTATGGGCTGTCCGGTAGCCAACTTTTCCTTGAGATCCTTCTCGAAGCTGTGGCCGGCATTGACCATGGCCGGAGATGCAGGAAGAAATTGTGGCTGATGAGAGTTACGATGGACGGTCTTAAGCGGGACTTGAAGATCCGCATCTGTTCGTCTTTGGAGAGTGGCTCCATGATCTCGGAGAGTTTCCGGCTCCATCTCTTGTAGAATTCCCCAACACTTTCATCCGCTTTACGCTCGGTGGTGATTAAGTCCTCGCGACTTGTTTCCCACTCTAAGTTGGATCTGTACCATTCCGGGAAGATGTTGCTTGATCTGTTCCCAGTGTGGCGATCCGCGAGCTTGACCCTCGAAACCATCGTAACGGCGAACTTTTAAGTGTATCTTTGGAAGTGGTCGGCCATTTCTTTGGAGGGTTGCTCCTTTTGCTCTCATGCAGAACGTAGGTGTCAACGTGCGTTTGAGGACATTCGGTTCCGTCGAATAGGTCCATCTCAGGCATTACGAACTTGGCGAGGAGAGGCGTGACCATTCCGGATACGTGGATTTGGCGTTTCTGCTTTGAAGTTTGCTCATGGTGGCTTTCGGGTCTTTCATTTGCTCGACCATCCGAGGCTAAGGTTGGGTCCGGTGGTGGACTGTGAGGCTCGGCGCCGGGTGCTACCACGTGAGCGGTAGTGATTGGAGGTGGAAGGCTTGGTATATGAGAATATACGGGGCCTTTTACGAAGCTGTATCGGGGTTTGTCCACAGTGTTTAGGGATTCGTGTATAGGCGGCAGGACGAACCGGGAGGGTATTGAGGAATATTGGCATCTGAGATGGTCGGCGGTGCGGCGAGTGGTATTGAGTGATAGGAGTAGCCTTGGGGCGACAAAAAATGGCGGGGTTGCCACGAGAGGTGGCAACATGGAGCCTAGGTCGGCGGTTTCCTTGGTTGGAAGGCATCCCGTAAGTTGGCGGGGGAGGAACACGATTGAAGGTTTGGTGAAGCTGGTTTCGGGGAATCGCCATCCTCGACCGGGACAAAAGTACCGTCGGCAGGGGATAGGTTGCTATACCACGCTCATTCGGAAAATTTGTACCACGAAATTACTGGCGATCTTCTTTACGCCTCTTGTGAACCTCAAGCAGGATGGCTTCTTCCAATGTCATATACATTAGGTGGCGGGGTCCTTCCCGTCACGATTTCTCGATGAGCTAGACATGTCGGAGAATTACTGGGCGAGGGCGAGGGAACCAGAAAGAAGCTGTCGACGGCCGTTGCGTGATCACGAGGCGGCGGCCGAAATCTGAACCACTTTCGCTGTTGCGAGGAACGAAAGGAAGGGTTTAGGCTTCGGAAAAGGGTATTTGGCTCAAGGTTTTCGGGCTTGTGCAATGTGCAGTTACCGATTAATGTTTACTTAAAGCGCGTTTTCTCAGAGTCCTAATCGGTTGGAAATGAGCGGGTCTTCTTTTACGCAACTAATCCTAGAGCTCTAATCAGTGGATCTCGTCACTACGCTTATAAGCCCCTCGTTTCCATTGTAGATCATCTTTCTCAGGACGGACTATCCCGAGCGAGGTCTGATAAGGCAAGCGAGTTCCACCGATAAAGGAAAAAGTGAACTTAAGGCTAGCTGATCACGCAAACTTTCAACGTGTGTGACGTACGGGCCACGGTCGAAGTCAACGTCCTTAAGTTAAGGCGGGGATCGTGCCAAAATTTGGGCATGACCTCTCCTGACTCGCTTGTGCGAGAGACCTTAGCTTTTTAGCGTTAGCCAAGTTGTGGCTGGCACGATGCATACGGCGAGGTTTGGTGACACGGTGTCACATTGAACCTTCGGGTATATTTTTCGGCAGAGCTCCGCATCAAAGTCAAGGCTGAAAAGCTCAAGACTTCGGGTCGGGAACGACCTTTGGTCTCAAACTCTCGAGCTTGACTCGGAGCGGGGCCCGGCGTGAAAAACATACACTTAGGCTTTATGACACGAGCTAAGCCAAAAACCAACCGGGGTCTTGGACAAAGTGTGACACAAAGAGTGCATGGCTTACACGGGCGAGGATGGGATGTTTGGGACGACCCCGTGCGCCCCGAAAGGTGTCGCGAGACCAATCGGAGTGCAAGCCCGATAAGGCCATCCCGGGTTAGGGGTTGTAGTGTGCGGTGTACCGAGGCGGCAAGTGCACGTGAAGTGCGGTGTTCGAGGCGGCAAGTGCGCGTAGTGTGCGGTCACTAAAATTCTTTTACGAGTAAAAGCAGAGATTTTTTTCGGAATGTGTCTTAAAGAATTTATGATGCACGAGTTCAAAGACGGCATGAAAATCAAACATGAATGGGAATGCACAAACATGGTAAGATTTTGAAAAGTTGACAATGTAATGCCTTTCGAAAAAACCGTTCGAGGTTTAAAGTAACACACACACGAACGAGGAAGGGTAAACAAAAGTTTGACCCACGGAAGGCTTTTTTAGAAAACAACGGTAGTTTTGAAAAAAGTATCTTTGCCCCAGCAGAGTCGCCAACTGAAATTACCCGGGATTTCGCGCGGGCGCGAAACGCGGTTGTCTTTCGCGGGGGGTTGGTGTCTGAGACCTCGCTTCATGGGAAGGAAAAATGAGGAGTCGCCACGCGGTTTTTATATTTTGAGCCCAAACGTTGAGAAACGGCTTTAGAAAACGGTGTCGTTTTTATTGGTAGCAAAAACTTAGGAAAAGGCTTTGAAAACGGGGATCATTTTTATTGGCAGCAAAAACGAGTAAAAAGCTTTTTGTACCAGAGATTGTTAGGTTCGGAGGTCAAGTTACGTTTCGGGTAGAGTATTACGAGATCGCCCGAAACGCCTCGCATGACGAGTCTTTCTACCTTTCTCGAAATCGTGTGTGTGTGTGTGTGTTTTGAAATGGGGGCTTGAATGACAAGCTTAATCTTGGTTTGAATGACAAACGTTGATTAGGTGACTTTTGAAAAGACGAGCGTTTGAATGACAAACGTCGGTTTTTAGTTTGAAATGAGCGTTTGCGTGGCAAACGTCGATTTTGAGTTTGAAAAGGAGTTCGAAGGTCGAACTCCGGTTTTTTGAACCGGGCTTGTCATTGTTAACGATTTTTACGGGAAAAATGCGTATTAAATGATTTTGAATGTCAAATGGCGTCTTTTAGTTTGAAGATGAGCATTCGGAGGCCGAACGTCATTTCGCGCGTTTTGAAAGAGAGTTCGACGGACGAACTCCGGTTTTGAACCGGGCATTACATTGTTAACGATTTTTACGGGAAAATGCGTATTAAATGATATGCGATCAACGAATCAGGTTGCGACTCGGACTTTGAAAAGTAAATACTATCACGATTCAAACGGGTCGGACTTTGTAAATGACAGTATTTAAAGTGCGGTATCAACGGAATCAAACGATCCGGATTCGTAAATGACGATCAACGAGGCCAAACGGCTCGGATTTGTAAATGACGATCAACGAGGCCAAATGGCTCGGATTTGTAAATGACAGAAATTAAAATGACGATCGACGGATCGATCGATCCGGAATTGGTAAATGACAATAAAAGTAAACGGAACGGGGTCGGAACGCCGTTTTAACCCGTGATTACTTCTCTTACGGAAAGAGAAGAGGATCGAGGGGCTAAAACGTATCGGACCCCGTTAGACGGAGGCGTCTACATTTCGATAACGACGTTCGAAACGGTTGTAGCGACTGGCGCGTAAACCGAGACGGAACGAGAGATTTAGAGAGAGGGAGTTATACCTATGGCTAGGGTTGACTCCTTTGGCTCGAGAGGTGTGTACGGGACACGGAAAGTGATTCGAAAGGTTGTTTCGAAGTAGTAAGGTGCGTATTTGATCGAAATACGAAGGTTTCACGCGAATCGAGATGAAACGGGAGCTCGGAAGGGTGCTTGCTTTGAACCGTGGGGTAGTGAAATTTTGGAGTGAATTTTGTCCTCCCTTTGGCTTTGTGACCATTTCTATTTATAGGTGAAAAATGCGGTAGGAGTCCGGACGGACTTGGGTGAATCCGGGGGTTTTGGGTATTTTGGAAATGCGGGGGACTTCTTGGCAATTTCGGGAAAAGTGCACGGGGAGTCCCACGGACTAGGCTTGCAAATCGGGGGTATTTTGGTCTTTTAGCCTTGATTTGTGATTGAAGGGTGACTAGAGGGAGGTGGCATGGGCGCCACATGCCCTCTGAGTCACCGACCTTATGGGAATTCGTTCCCGGTTCGGTTTTGTCCGTTTTTAAAATAACGATCAGGAAAATGTCAGAAACGCCCGAAAAGTGCCGGAAAATGCGTTTTCGGGGAAAGCCATACTTTTACGTGAGATGACACGTGTTAAGTACGGTTCGACGTCGGGATGCACGGGGCAGTCCCGGGACGTCTCGTTGGCACAGCAACGGAGAGTTTAACGAGTTCCGATTAACCTGGAGCGGGCCAGTTAACGGATTTTGGTTAACTTTCTGACGGATTTGGACGATCCGGATTTGGGTACTTACAACCCTCCATGGCTTGGGATACATACCTACTCCCGAAGACGCTGCGGAAAATAGAAGAGCTGCACGAAAACGCTCCGCTACAAACAAAAGAGGCTTGCACGCAATCTCCGATCTCCGCCCTTATAGCTTCGACATAACCAGGTACTTCACGAAGAAAACCGGCAGTTCAAATGAAGACACAGAAAAGGGAACAGAGCTGATCAACGCCAAACAGAACTGGCCGACAACCATGGACAAGCTCCAGCAGAACCTTGCAAGATTCAGAGGCCTCAAGCCAAATCCAGTCAGAAGAGCATTTCTCGACGCACTAACTCTGTCAGGACCCACGACCACCACTATTCACAATGAATTCTGGTTCGGGAAAACCCCCTTTTTGGTAGAAGAACTCGAAAAACTCTCTGTCAACATCCCTGCCACCAACAAGCAGGACGAGTCTGCATTCGAACTAGCAATGCCCAAGACAAGAGCGGAAGACTCCGCAGATGATGCCTGGAACGAGCCACTGCTCCACCAGCTCTTCAGTGAAGAAATTGAGGTGCCAGACCTAATCGATTTTATTTCTGATAACTCTATGGTAGCCATGATCGGGAATGGCAGCGCGAAGCCTTTCAACCCCCGCCTCCTATCAAGCTCATTGCCACTCAATAACTGGGCCACCTTCTGGGACCTCTTCTTTTGCCCGGCAAGAGGGACATGATCGAACAACTTGGTCTGACCCCTCGCGTCCTAGAGTCCAGTGTCAAATCCTATCCTGAGTCCATTATCTTTGAATTCGAGTCTCTTGAGTCATCTGATGGCCTTACGCCAGAAGATTACAAACTCATTGTCAATAATGTATTCCCGTATGCTCTTAATGAAAGCTTCAACATTTCCGAGTATCCTCTCATTGCATCTTTAACGACTGATAAATTAATTAACACACAAACAGTTAATAACGATTCACTTGATAAAGAAGTAGACACATTAAACGAACAATACATTAAGCACATCTTTAAGTATGTTGTCAAACGAGAGAAAACCCGGGCCCAAGCTGCCGAGGAGGTTTTAACCAAAGAGAATTTGGGAACTGCTGAAGAGCCAAAAGAGATGCAAATCGGAAGTTTCTTCACCGGCACAGAGCAAAACGCATTGACTGCACTGCTCAAAGAGTTCGTGGACGTGTTCGCTTGGTCTTACCGAGACATGCCCGATTAGATCGAAACATAGTAGAACATTGGATTCCCTTGAATCCCGAGGCTAAACCCATCAAGCAAAAGCTACGCCGGATCAAGCCAGAGTGGTCTTTACAAGTCAAGGAAGAGATCGAAAAGATGCTCCACGTCGGCTTCATAAGGGTGATCGAGTACCCGACATGGCTCTCCAACATAGTCACGATCACCAGGGCCAATGGAAAAGTGCGCTGCTGTGTAGACTTCCGAGATCTCAACAAAGAAAGTCCCAAGGATGACTTTCCACTACCAAACATCGACATGTTGGTAGACACTACAGCCAATTTCGAGGTTAAGTCCTTCGTGGACGGGTTTGCCAGCTACAATCAAATCAAGATGGTCGAAGAAGATCAAGAAAAAACAGCCTTCACAACCCCCTGGGGAACCTACTGCTACACAGTGATGTCGTTCGAACTAAAGAACGCTGGGGCTACCTACCAACGGGCAGCAACCGCCCTCTTCCACGAAATGATCCAAAAAGAGATCGAAGTGTACGTCGATGACATGATCATCCACTCAAAGGGATCAGATGGACAACATCTCACGGACCTGAGAAAGTTCTTCAACCGCCTCCGGAAACACTCGATGAGGTTAAACCCTGCCAAGTGCACATTTGGGGTCAGCCGAGGCAAAGTCTTAGGATACATGGTCACCGAGCGAGGCATCGAAGTTGATACTCAAAAGATCAAGTCCATCATCGAAATGAGACCACCGCAAACTCAAACAGAGGTGAAAAGCTTCATGGACCGCCTGCAGTTTATCAGCCGTTTCGTCAATCAGTTGACCTCCATGTGCGAGCCGATCTTCAAACTAATGAAGAAAAATGCAGACGTCGAATGGAACTCAGAATGCCAAGATGCCTTTGAAGAAATAAAGGCGTACCTTGTGAGTCCTCCGATCCTTTGTCCTCCCCACGAGGAGAAGCCACTTTTGCTATACCAAACTATGACCGACACCGCAGTCGGGGCCATGCTCTGTCAAGAAAAGAAGGAGTCGCGAGTCGAAAACGCCATCTACTTCGTCAGTTATAAGTTTCAAGGCAGCGAACTTAACTACTCAGCCCTCGAGAAAACCTGCGCAGCTCTAGTATGGGTCGTCGGAAAATTACGACACTACATGCAGACGCACACGGTGCACTTGGTCTCTAAAATGGACCCAGTCAAATACCTCTTCGACAAACCATCTCTGTCAATGAGGCTCGCCAAATGGTCTTTCTTCCTGGCAGAATTTGACATCAAGTACGTGAACCAGAAATCAATCAAGGGACGGGTAATGGCCGAACAGCTGGCTGACTTCCCCACCGACGAGGCTTAAGGTCCTGAACCATAATTTCCAGACGAAGGAATCTTCGCACTCGAAAGCGAAAACCGATGGCAACTGTTCTTCGACGGAGCGGCCAACAAAAGAGGAAACGACATCGGTATGCTCTTGGTCTACCTAAGGACGAGCACACTCCAATCGCCATAAAGCTAAATTTTGAGGTAACCAACAATGTCGCCGAATACGAAGCCTGCGTCGCTGGACTAGAGACCGCACTCGAAAGGAACATCCAGAAACTCGAGGTCTATGGGGACTCAGCCCTGATCATCAATCAAGTTTCCAACAAGTGGAAAACAATAGACCCAGGCTTGCAAAAATATCACGTCTGCATGGAAGACCTCATCACACAATTCGAAAAGGTCACCTTTCACTACTTGCCAAGAGACCAGAACCGGTTTGCAGACGCCCTAGCCACCCTGGCTTCACTCGTGGAGATCCCTGAGGGAAAGGCAATCAAGCCATTCAAAGTCGGACGAAAGGAAATTCCCGCCTACTACTGCGAGATCGAACCAGAGCCCAAACCCATCAATGAGCCATGGTACAATTAAATCTTCCAATACCTCAAAAACGGGGAAACCGCCTTCATGAACGAAGAAGGCCAACGCAAGGAAGGAGTCAAAGCCAAGAGCATCATGGCCCTAAAATGCCTCGCCTCTCACTTTGTCATCCTTGGAGACATGCTATACAAAAAATGCTACCAAGGACCACTCCTACGCTGCATCAGCCAGGAAAAAGCAAACGAGCTCATGAACGAAGTCCACAACGGGGCTTGCGGCCCCCACATGAACACCAGAGACCTGATGCAAATAATTCTTCAAATGGGCTACTACTGGATCTCCATGGAGGCAGAATGCATCCACTTTGTCCGGAGCTGCGACAAGTGTCAACGGTTCTCCAACCTCAATCATCTACCTCCTCATGATCTCTACTGCATGACTACGCCCGCCACATGGGGAATCGACGTCATCGGGAAAATCGCTCCGCCAGGTAGCAACGGCCACGAGTTCATCTTGGTAGCCATCGACTACTTCACAAAATGGGTTGAAGCCAAGTCCTACAAGGTGCTCACCTTCAAGAAAGTCGCACATTTCCTCAAGGTAAACATCATCTGCCAATACGGCATCCCGAACGAGGTCATATCAGACAACGACTCCCATTTCGAAGGAGAATGCGACAGACTGCTGGCCGAATTCAAGATCACACGCCACAAGTCTTCTCCCTATCGGCCACAAACGAACGACGCCGTAGAAGCAGCAAACAAGACCCTCAAACGGATCATCCGAAAAATGACCAGTCGAGGACGTGATTAGCCCGAAAAGTTGCACCTTGCACTTTGGGGCTACCGGACATCAGTCAGAACAGCCATGGGAGAAACTCCATTTGCCCTGACATATGGGATGGAAGCGGTACTGCCTGTTGAATTGGAAATTCCCTCACTACGAGTGTTGCTGGAAAACGAAATCAACGTAGTCGAATGGCTCCGAAGCCGATACGATGAACTGGCTCTGCTAGACGAGCGACGACTCAAGGCCATGGAACACATCCGAGCCTACCAAAGCAGAATGGCTAGAGCTTTCGACAAGAAAGTCAAGTCCCGAGACATCAGGGAAAGCGGTCTGGTACTCAAAGAAAAGCCTCCCACTCGAACCAATCCACTGGGAAAATGGGAACCAACATGGATCGGCCCTTTCGTGGTTCAAAAGATCTTCTCCGGAGGTGCCATGAAGCTGACAGACCTAGACGGCAATCCCTTCCTGAATCCAGTCAACGGAAGCAAACTCGCAGATACTTTAGACCAACTGTGCATCTCTTGGCACTCCTTGTAGTGTCGAACTACGCAGACCTGAGCCCTCTAGTCCGGGGGAACGTAGGCAACCTTAATTGGTCCGGTCTAACAACACACAAAAAAAAGTCAAAAGTTTGAATGTCAATCAAGACCTCCATCAAACTACGCACTTTCCAAAGAGCATGCCCCCAACATCACTTGACCAAGTCAAACAACGGCAGCAACTTCAAAGGACATCCGAGGGTCACTCAACATCAAACGACTGACCCATGTCAACTTCCAAGCTAGGGGCTTGCCTTCGCCCACACGCGCTTAAAAAAAAAAAGAAGCTCAAGCAGATGCTACAAAAATGAGGTCAAGAGCCCGACGTCAACAAACAAGAGGCAAGGAAGCCACGAAAAAGACCGTCAAAAATGACTTGTCAAGGGATCATCCAACCTCCCATCCAAATACAAAACCCAAGCAAAAAGGGATTGCCATCAAGGCCCAGGCTGCTTCAGTCCGTAAATACAACAGAAGGGTCCAAAGCTGGATGCCATCAAGGCTCACAGAAGAAACAAAAGGCGAACAAGAGATCTTGCATCTCGACAAAGCTTTAAAAGTAAATCACAAATCACTAAGGATTACAATATTTCTTGATGAGTTCAAGCACGGTCTACTCTTCACAACATGCTAAGAGACAGCTTAATACATTTAACAAATAATGTGTTTGCAATGCAATGAATGGATACCTAGGAGGTCATTCCGCGTCACCTGCACTTGTGCCCTCGCCATTCTTCCCTTTCTTTCCTCATCCCTGGCGAGTCTTCTTTCGCTCCACGCGAGCCAGCTCTGTCTCTCTCAATCCGAGATTAGGGGTCCTCCCCATAGAGTCAAACAATCCAGTAGCTCGCAGAGCTTCGCTCGCCCGTGCTTCGGCTCGGATCTCCTCCCTGCGAGTCTGCAAAAGAGGACCTCTCTCCGTCAGTCGGTCAACCATGGTCTCGTAGTCAAACAAAGCATCTCCTGTAACATCCTGAGGGTCAGACCAGGCTTCGGCACTCCTAAGGCAATAGCTACGACGGCAATCGGGCCCCAGAATTGCTTCATGCCTGCTCCCCAAAACAACTTGGGACTGCCTAACGCGCTGCTCGTACCAATCCAGGTACTCGATGGTCAATACAACGCTCTCCCGATGTCGAAGGAGCACCGCAGGAGGGAAAGAGGAATACTTCCATACCCTCAGAAAATACAAAAGAGCACCTGGAGTTGCCATACAAAGAGGAGCCACCTCCGCAGTAGCAAGGTCATCCCAGCCCAACAAAGGCTCCTGCCTCATCCCGAACTGCCGAGAAACAAGCGACAAAATGTAGAAGGAGGACCAAGACAAACCTGGAACTCTGACAACATAGGACCCTTCCTGAAAGGCCCTCCTAGTCTCAATTCCCCAATGCGGAACCCACCAACGGATCTGATGCGTACCAAGCTGTGCCATCCATCTCTCCCAGCGAACTGATCCATATCCAATACAAGAGGGAGCTGAGCAAATGTCCATGGGCTAAACGACGCCGGAGCCTCACGCATAGCTTGAAGTCTCTCTCGCAACCACAAAGTGAGCAAAGCGGGGCTTCCCCCTCTCATAAACCTATCTCCAGTCGCCAGACGATCAATGCCGTGAAGGGTCTCCCCCAGCACCAAAGGCACAAATGCCTCCAAACACAAATCCCAAGGCACAAAACGCCTCCAAAACACAAAACGGTAAACCAAACACCGGCCATCAAAGTAAGCCCGAAATCACCTCCTCAGCGGACAAAACTCAAAAGGGAACTCTAGAAAACCCATACGAGACTACGCATCCCCAGCAGATGAACATCGGCAGTCATCGAAAGTCCAACCTTTCCCCAGCGGACAAAACATGAGGCAATCACGCCTCTCAAAAATCAAGCACAAGGCAATCACGCCTCCCAAAACCACAGTCAGAGGACAAGTCACGCCCTCACGCACGACACATCCACAGTCAGAGGACAAGTCACGCCCTCACGCACGATACAACCACAGTCAGAGGACAAGTCACACCCTCACGAACGACACAACCACAGTCAGAGGACAAGTTACGCCTTCACGCATGACACAACCACAGACAGAGGACAAGTCACGCCCTCATGCACGACGCAACCTCAATTAGAGGGCATAACACATCCTCACCATCATCCGCAGCCCGAAAGGCTTTAAACCACTCGGTCCGGGAGACCGCATAAATCAGCCAAATCAATATCCGCAGCCCGGAAGGCTTTAAACCACTCGGTTCGGAAGGCCGTATAAACCTTCCAAATCATTATCTCTAGCCTGGAAGGCTTTAAATTACCCGGTTCGGAAAATCGTAAAATTTCCACTCCAGGACACCACCACGTCCTCACAGTCGACCTCAGCAGTCACATCACTTCAGGGCACCACCACGCCCGCATACACTCACAATATCACAAAGTCGGAACTACGGTCAGGCTTGATTCCCGCTAGGGAAACGTAGGAATCCTATCACAGGGTCCAGCCAACTGACCTATACGGTCACACAGGACGCCACCACGTCCACACAATCGACCTATACGGTCATATAGGATGCCACCACGTCCTCACAACCAACCTATAAGGCCACCCAGGACGCCACCACGTCCACACCACCGACCTATACGGTCACACACCGGATGCCACCTCTGTAAGTACCCTAATCTGGATCACACCCTTTCACACACACGGGAAACACCGCAGACTCACTCAAACGCAGTCTCGAACACCCGGAACCCACAAAAACCCTCAAGAACCCTAAAAACCCTTAGCCCAAAACCACCAACCAAAACCAAGGGAGGAGAGCCTTTCGGGATAAAAGGGACAAAAGGACCTTTCGGGAATTATTCAGAAATTGGGAAAGCAATATTGGTCCGTACGGACCTCTTTTTGCCGTCATAATTACTCGAATCTCCTTAAAGTCCACAATATTCCCTCAAATCCAGGGAAAATGATTACTCCCTGTAGAAGTTGGTCCGTACGGACCTCTTTGCATGCAAGATGGTCCGTACGGACCTTATTGCTCGTGGGACACCATAATTGCAAATATTCCTCCATCATCACATTATTCCCTCAAATCGAGGAAAACCAAAAATTTAGATTACCGGGGAGGTCCGTACGGACCTCTTTGCACCAAATCGGCACTATAAATGAGGGCTCCCCTCCTCATTTTCACACATCTCCCTCTTCTCCTCTCTCCCTAAGCCTTCTGGCTTCCCTTCTAAGACCCCTCGGGGCACTCCCGATCCCTTTCGGTTCCTTCCAGGGCCTTCCGAGCTCCCTCGCGGTGCTCCGAAGCCCTACCGAGTGCTCCTGAGATGCTCCCGCGCTGCCCCGAGGCACTCTCTAGGTATTCTAAGGCCCCTCGTGGTACTCCGAAGCCTTGCTTGGTCTTTCTCGAGGCGTCCCAATCCTTTCCGAGCCAAACCGACGATTTCGACGCATGCCGAAACTCTGCCCGAGTGACTCACGCCACCACAACGCACGCCGAACCTCCGCCCGAGTGATCCCGACGATCCCCACGCACGCCGAACCTCGCCCGAACGCAGCCTCGCAACCTCAACCCACGCCAAGCTCTGTCCGCAGACAACCGGCACATCCCAAAGCAATCCCGGTCCGTCCCGGAACACTATTCCATCCTCAAACACTATTCCCCACCGGAAGACAGACACGAACCAACATTGGTAAGGCTTCCTTCCATTACTATTTCAATACATTTCAATGCGTAGTGTACAATGTAGACATCCGATACAACATGAATTATTAAAAGCACATACACACACACACACACAACATTTAAAGAAAGAAGGGGTATCGAAAGTCTCGTTTTTTACGAGGCGACTCGGGTGAGCTCTAATATTCTAATATTCTCTTCCCGAGGAGTAACCTGACCTCCGAACTCAAAAATCTCTTCACACAAGAACAATTTTTTAAACTGATGCCTTTTCTCAATGTTTTAGGCTTAATCAAAATGGCATGGCGACTCTACAAAGCAAAAACACAGCGAGACACCTCCACCGACCAATGCAAAGTGAAATGCCAGATGCCGGGGCGCAATCGCTGCGCCTCTCGAATCCGGGTAATTTCAACATGGCGGAGAGCATGAGGTAACCAACATCAGTAGCATCACGCTTATGCTTCAGATATTGATCCCTCACTGCCCTAGCAGCATTGGCAGCAGGTTCTGGTGGAATAGGTTCCTCGAGAACGTACAACTTTTATTCTTGCCTGAGAACAATTCTCACGCTATGGATCCAATCCATATAGTTTGTACCATTCTCTTCCAACTTTTCCTTCTCAAGGACAGATCGCAGTGACAGATGATTATTGTTTGATGCCATTTATTCTACAAAAAGATATACATAAAATATGAACACATATAAGCAAACATATTATATGAGAAGTATAATGCATTTACATGAAAATAAATGCTCCCACTAAATTATACACCTTCCAATGCAAATAAGCATAATATACATTTAATGGGCTAAGATCCAACTTTAATTTAATTTCAAGTTTGCTATGGCAAACCGCTCAAAACTAAATTAATTAAGTAGAAACATCAATCATATCACATATATGACTCTTAGATTTTTTATGAGATTTATTCAAGACATCATATGTCTAAGCATATTTTAATCTCATCTTATGCCTTGGGTCCAAAACCATTTTGATAACCCAATTAAGTTCATTCACTTTAAACGTATAGGAACCACCATTTCCTCATCTTGCTCGCAAACGAATAGAATCAAAGTGCCTTGCTATGGCAAGCCCACCCAAAACTATCCGAGTGGTCTCAAGTGTTTTAATCATGAATTGGCATAAAGAACTTAAAATTTAAATGAAGGTTCTTTAAAACAGATTATAAGCATATCAGTAAAGATAATCATAATCGCGCACCAGGTAAGTTCCCAGGAAGATAGGAGAGCCACAAGGACTACTTAAGTACCAAATCTCTCCTTCGACAGAACTCTCCTAGACATGCACAATTGGAATACCAGCTTTGATTTGCAACATAATCAATACTTTGTGTACTGACTTGTTTCTCACAAACAATCACATAACCATCAAGTTTTGCGTAAACTGACTTGTTTCACATAAACAATCAGAAAACCAAAATTTTAATGTTTCAACTTAAACATTCAGGAAATTATATATCAATGTTTCAACTAAACATCTAACAAAGCTCTTAACACATAAGAACACATAATTCATGCATCGCAACAATTAATAAAAATCATATTTAAATTAATTAAGCATGCATAAACAATGAATTAATCTAGCATAGCCCTATAAATTTAATTTCCAGAATTTATAGCATCCAGATTAAGACATAAACATATCAGATTGTAAACATATTCACAGATTAGCAGGATTATTTAACAAACTGATTCTGCCCAGATTAGGCAAGTTTTGTTGCGTGACATAGACTTCCAGAAGTCCTGATCTGTCGCCCGACCAGGCGAGTCCATCAGACTGCCCATGGCCAACTCTGTCGCATGACGAAAGATGCCAATTTGCAGATTTCTCAGTTTCAATCAATTCTAATCACAAAGCAATTAAATCATATAAACAGTCTTCAACGGATTTAATTCAATATGAACAGAAAACAATTTTGGCCCATTGTTTCAAAAACAATAAGATTCTACCGCATACAAAACATGCAATGAACATATAAATAATTTATATATCAATTTTATAGCATGTTAATTCAAAATTAACCCTATGAACGGGGCTCTGATACCACTGTTGGGTTTTATGGGTCCATGCACAGTGGAATAAGCATCTAAATAACACAAAACCCAAGAGCCCTAAGATCCGTTCTATACAATTAAATTGAATTCCTATGAGATAGAATTAACCAACCTTAATTGCTTTCCGTTCTTGAGCTATCGAAAAATTAATCAATGTGATTTTTAATCACAAACTTCGATATTCAAGAATTGAATCTTCAGATTCGAACTCTAGGCCTTGATCGTCGTACGAGCGAAGACCCTCTAGTAGTATCCACACCTTTGAATGAACCAAGAACAATTCTTGATGATTGCTGATAAGTGACTATTATATAGTCAATTATCCTAATTTTTATATACTTTTACATAAATAAATCATCACTTTTCATTTAGTTTTTACTACTTTTTACTTACTTTTGCTATTTTATTAGATTTTACGTTTTTGGTATGTTTTATACATTTTTAGACAAGTTTTAGGGTCATTTTATATCTAAAGGATACTTGGGCTAATTGGTCCGAAAGGATGGATGAACACCAAGCAAGATAAACACTCAAAGCTGAAAACCAGTAGGAGCGGCCGTGCAGCAAAAGTGGGAGCGGCCGTGCATCATAGACCATGGCCGGCCATCTTGGCCCAAGGAGTGGCCGAGCACTGAAGAGCCCTGGCCGTGCCAACCCCGGAGCGGCCGTGCAGCTATATTGGGAGCGGCGGTGCAAGTCTCCAAGTTCAAATTCAAAACTGGCGCCAAAGAGGACACGGCCGTGCAAAATCCTTGACACGGCCGTGCAAGCCGTGACTGCAGATGTAAAGGCACCTTTTGATGGCACCCAATTAGAGAGTCTCCTCCCTTTTTATAAATAGGACCCTTGTAATCATTCTTAAATACGAATTCTTAGAGAGAAATCACTGATATTATATAGATAGAAAGTACAAACATTTGTGACAACAATTTTCCAAAGAAATTTGAAGATCAAAGTCATTGTTTTGATTCTTGGAGTTACTTTGGAGGAAAAGAAGTAAAAGTGAAGCATTATTCTCAGCACTTGCCCTCTACTTTCATAAATATCTCTTACTCAACTTTTTATTATTGCTTATACTTTTAATGGCTTGTGAGTAATCCCCCATATTCTTGGGGTTGGAAACTCAAAAGCATACTTATTCATCACATAAAAATGTTAAGTCTTGTCTTCTTCCTTCATCTAAACAATTTCTTTATATTATTCTCTAAATGCCTTACATTTTGGAGATGTCCAATTTGTATGATTCAGTCAATTGAGAGAAGTACCTAGCGGAGAATCTCGATTGACGGAACCATATAAAGAAACTAGGTTTCATTGATCACGAGAGTAGTTCAATGGCCTAGGTATGTTCCTTTAATGGAAAGTATCTTGACTCTCGTCCTTAAAGGATTCTTACTAATTATGGTCAGCTAGAGATAAGCCGGAACGCCCGTTTATGACAGGGCGGGAATAACGTAAACGGAAATCTCAAACAGTTAGGACATAATTAGTGAAGAATACAAACGCTATTGTCTTAGCCCGAAGTAGCGTAGGCTTAACATACCATCCTTGCTTTTTATGAAAACCTTTTATCTCTAAGACAATGACGATTTGATGAATAAGATTTTGTGTATGATTTCCAATCCCGAGAATACTTCGTTTTATAAGAATTTAATCTAAGTACTTTCTGTTTATATTCTCTCTATCCTTCTAAAAACAAATTTTATCTTCCCCCAATCTTTTCTATTATTTTCTAAAGACAAAAATACTCCCTAGTAAACCCTGTCTCTGTGGGATGGACCCGTACTTGCACCCGCTATCTTATAATAGCCCGTGCGCTTGCGGAATTAAATGAACCGTTAGGTTAAACAACCAACAAGTTTTTGGCGCCGTTGCCGGGGACTACATAATTTTTAGTTTTTATTTTATTTTTACTATTTTGCTTTCTCGTCCTATAATCTGTTGCGTTTAATTTTTCTTCAAGTGTTTTTCTTATAGTTTATGAAACGGTCTCGGACATACGTTAACAACTTTGATCCGGAACCCGAAAGAAGCTTTCACGAAAGATTAAGAAGATTTAGAGAAACTTTGAAGAAACACATGGAGGGAGAACAGCAAACACCCGCTAGGACCCTACGGGACTTTGTTAACCCAAGTACCCCGGGAACTAGATCCCCTATTGTTGTGCCAAATGCCGGAGCGGCAAACTTTGAGATAAAGCCGCAATTATTGCATATGGTTATGAATAACCAATACAGCGGTACTGCCTTCGAAGACCCCCATCTACACATCCAAACATTCCTTGAATATTGTGATACCACACGTAATCAAGGTGTTACGGTAGAAGCAATCCGGATGCGCCTTTTTCCTTTCTCTCTTAAGGATAAGGCGAAACAATGGTTAAACTCGGTCCCCCAGAATTCGTTAACAACATGGGACCAAATTCAAGAAGCATTCCTTGGTCAATTTTTCCCACCAAGCAAGACTGCCCAGATACGAACAAAGATCACTAACTTCTGTCAAACAGATAGTGAGACTTTGTATGATGCATGGGAACGGTTCAAGGAACTTCTCAGAATGTGCCCCCACCACGGGCTTGAAAAGTGGTTGATTGTTCACACCTTCTACAACGGTCTCATATTCAAAACAAGAGAGACCATTGATGCCGCTGCAGGAGGAGCATTGATGAACAAAGGAGTCGATGAGGCATACGACCTTATCGAGAACATTGCATTGAACCATTACCAATGGTCAAACGAGAGGGAGGAGCAACAAGGTACGCCCGGTAAATATAATGTTGATGCAGTTACTCTTCTCTCCTCTAAAGTTGACATGCTTTTGAAAAAGTTTGAAAATCTTAATGTCAATCCCATTGCTAGTGTGAATGTGTTATGCGAACTATGTGGGTCTAACTCACATAGTACGGATAATCAAGGAAGTTACTTGACGTTACTTCTAACGATCAAGTGAACTTTGTTAATTCTTTTGGGCAAAAAGGGGGGATGTATTCTAATACATACAATCCTGAATGGAGGAATCACCCCAATTTTTCCTATAAGAATAACAACGTTCTTAACCCGCAACCATCTACACAACCCCCGGGATTTGCACCTAAGAATTTCAACAACAATGCAAATACCTTCCCGCTAAATCTAAATTGGATCTTATAATGGATTTTGTAGTGGAAAATAAAAATTCCCAAGAAAAGATCAATAATGAATTTAGGGAATGTTTTAAACTGCTTAATGCTAGGTTTGATAACTTGGCAAAAGTAAGCATAATAAGATGCTAGAAACTCAACAAGCTCAACAGGCTACCCCAATGAATAGACCACAAGGGAGTCTTCCCGGTCAACCTCAAAGGCCAAATGAGCAAGTTAATGTGGTAAAAACTAGGGATGAGCAAGAAAAGATAAATGAATGCCCTAGAAATAATCATGGTCCAATCCCTCCGATGATTGAGACCAGTTTAGGGACAGAATCCCCTAAAAAAGAAGATAAGGATTATGACAAATTCCTTGATAACCTAGATGCCATTAATGTTAACATTCCTTATTTTAGAAAAAATGAAGATATGCTTTTAGCCGTTAAACCTTTGGAAAAATTATTTTTTGAAAAAGAAAGGCTAGAAGAAAATAAGAATGTTATGCTAGCGGAGGAAGTAAGCGCTGTTTTGCAAAATAAAGACCCTCCGAAATTAAAGGATCCAGGTACATTCACCATTACTTGTTGTGTTGGCAGAATAAACATAGATAACGCTGTCCTTGACTTAGGAGCAAGCGTTAGTATAATGCCATTATCGGTTAGCGAGAAGCTTGGTATAGGGGAACTCAAACCCACAACCATAACTCTCCAATTGGCAGACCGATCCGTTCAATACCCCGTTGGTATTATGGAAAACTTGCCTTGTCGAGTAGGGAACTTAATCATCCCTGTCGAATTTGTTATCTTGGATATGGCGGAAGACCATTATATTCCCGTCATCCTAGGAAGGCCATTTCTTGCCACTGCGGGGGCAATTATAGATGTGAAAAATGGCACTTTTTCCCAAAATATAGGGAAAGAAAGGGTCGAATTTAGTATGCATAGGCCAGTTCTCGAAGACCCCTATCTAGAGGCCTATACTCCTAGTGAAGAAAATTGGACCCCAAATGAAGAGACCTACACCCCTAGCGAAGAAAATTGGATTCCGAGCGAAGAAGATTTAATGGGTGAGGAACCAAAATCAAAGGAAGGAATAAAAAATGATCCCATAAATGTTGAACCTTTGATTTGCAATGATGTTATAGATATTTCCGCATGTCCCAAAGCTAACAATGCAGTGAAAAAATCAAAAAGAACAAAGACGGAGGTCACTTCGAATTTCTGAAGGTGCAAAGACTATAGGTCGCTTGTTCTACCCAAGAAATCGGGATGGAAGAAATGTCTACCACAGAAGATACTTATTACCCCAGAGGGATTGCAATGGCAAGTTGTCAATGACAAAAGGCCAACCAAGTATCACGCATCTCCTACTACCGGGAAGGGTCAAGCTAAAGGACCTAAAACAAGCATCGTCGGGATGGTAACCGATGGATTATTTTTGCTTTATTTTTTCTTTTATTTTAGTTTTTATTATTATTATTGTACTAACTTTATTTTGTAGGTATATAAAAAAGGGAGAAAAAGAAAAAAGATTTAAAAATGGTGAAATTTGGTTCGCACGGCCGTGCAGCTCTTTTTGGAGCGGCCGTGCAGTTCATATCGGGTTGGAACGGGTTGACTTAGCAAAAGGACACGGCCGTGCAAATTCCTTGACACGGCCGTGCAAGACGTCTGGGAAGTTGCGTCGATTCCAGTCAAAGGACGCACCTTTCCCCTCCCCCTTCATTTACTTCATCTTCAACCTCTCTCCATCAAAACCTCCGCCCCACCCACTTTAAATACCCACTCCTCCACCATTTCTACTCACAATTCAACCCTCAATCCTCCTCAAATCCTCCACTCAATCATTTCTCTCCTACCAAAATCAGTCCAAAAAACCCTCCTAAAACCCCAATTCCAAAAATACCAAATCCTTTCACCCATTTCATAAAATTCGAAGGGATTACTCCAAATTAAGGTGCAAGGAGGAAGCTTTTTGGTGTCTAGTGGCTGTTCATCGAAGATTACAAGCTTTTCAAGCTCGGATTCGGGTAATCTACTTTCTTCTTCCTTTAGCTAAGTTTTTTTGGGTTTATTTCTGAAAATTTTCAATGGAGAGAGGGAAGGGAAAAGGAAAGGCTACTGAAAGAGGTTCGAAAAGGTCCCGAAAGGAACCATCTCCTACCCCTAATCTAAACCCAACACTCAATGATTTAGGTATTGAGTTTAGAGGGCCTTCCAAAGTGGCTAGATTCACCGCCCTTCGTCAAAAAAGGATGAGGCCAACCCAATTCCCAGATATTGATGCCCTCAAAGCCTTAGATATCTATTCAAATGTGAAAAGGTTTCACTCGGGGTTTGGTTGTGGTGGTTTTCTTGAGTTACATGCAAAGACTTATGAAAGGATCACCTTAGAATTCTTGTGCACTATGAGGAAGGAGTTTACTACGGAAATTTGTGGAGATACGGGGAAGCCATACCAATTGATACATTTGTATTTTAGGCTTGGTGGAGAGGAATTTCACCTCACCTCTTTTGACATTAACAGAATTTTAGGTTGGCCCGCCTACACAAATTATGAAGCCGATTTTCCTATAGAGTTTAGGGAGAATGTGTTTTGGGAGCAAATAACCGGAATTCCATCCTTCAAATCTAGAACCGCAAAAGCCTCATCTATTATCCATCCCGTTCTTCGGATTATGCACAGATTCTACGCATGCACTGTTTTTGCTAGGGAAGATAAGGGCACGGTGAATAAGAAGGAGTTGTTTTTATTGTGGTGTTTGGTGAGGGCTCATAGGAGGGTGAATTTGAGCCATTTCTTGATAGAGTTGTTCAGTGATATCGTCTCTCCAACTTTCAATGGGGAGATTCACATTGGAGGTATAATCACTTTGTTTGGTCTCCATTTTCGGCGGGCAATGCCCGACAATGAGGTTGCAGTTTCGGGTTCAACAAAGTTGGATATTCCAACTTTGCGAAATATGCAAATGATCACTGATAGAGGACGTGGAGAATACAATTGGTTGGTAGGGCCGGGTAAAATGCCCTTCATTGTTTTGCCTAGTCCCATCCTCCCCAAAGCTCTAACTTACCAACATCAAACATGGATATTTCCAAATTCCATGAACTATGGGGAGGGCCAATCAAGTCAAGCAAATCAAGAGGAAGAAGAAGGAGAAGAAGGAGAGCAACATCAACCCAACCACCCCACTTTGCCACCGGATTTTAATGATAGATTTGACCGGATCGAGCTTCAAAACAATCAAATAATGACTCGGTTCGACACTTTCAACAATGAATTTCATTACTTCCGGAATGATATACAAAATCGTGTGGGGACGATTCAAAGGCAAGTGAACACCATCTTCAACTACGGGGTCAACAATTGGGATGATTTCCCACAGCCACCTTCCTACCCGTGAACCATTTTAGTAAGTTTTTCTCTTTACCCTCCCTAGATTTGGCATTGTTCCTTGAAACATTGAGGACAATGTTCATTTCAAGTGTGGGGGGGGGTATATCTATCCTTTTATTTTCCGCTTTCTAGTTTTAAAAATTTTACTTGCTTTCTAGGTTAGATTTAATCGCTTTCTAGTGTAATTTTTTCCTTTTAACTTAGTTGCATTTTTTTATGCATGTATAATAGTATTTAAAAAAAAAATAATAAATCCCTATGATGATCAAAAATCATAATCTTTATGCTTGCCATTTGCCCTAGTATAAATGCCTATTTATCTTTCCTCTCATATTTTCTATACACTTAGAAATCTATAAAAAGGAAAAGTATAAGGGATACTTTTAGGAAATAATTGAAAGCCTCATAAGTTAGTATAGCACAATATAGAGTCTCATCAAGGAAAATGCATTTGATTAGAAGGAATTCTTTTTATGCTTGGTCATTTATGCAAATATTGAAAATATTTCTTTAAAATTGTACATTTTTTATCTTTATTAGATATTTATTTTCTTTTTAGAAGCACCTCTTTGTTTGCATCCCTTGAATCACACCCTTTCATCAAAAAAATTCCATCCTTCCATTTTTCAAATCAAATCAAAGTAAAACATTTTTATCTTATTGCTAAAAAGAGTGACATTTGTCACCAATCCTTAAAAGCAAAAAGAAACCTATTACTACCTAAGTAACTCGGGGCACGGCCTTCTCTGCGACGATACTTCCTTGCCAAACGGGAGTAATATTCAAAAGTATTCTTGATCTAAGTATTAGGAACATGGGGTTCGCGACCACAATGTCTCCTACTTGAAAGGATCAAAAATAACTTAGGTCTTTTGCGAAAATATAACACGTGCAAAAATAAGATAAATTTGTTTGACTTTGATGAGATTTTTCCACTATCATCATCCATTTTTCACCCTTGTGATTCAAGAATGTAATACAATTCTTCGGAACTTCTAATTTGTGAATAAATGTTTATACCTTCTCTTGTACATTTTAAAGAAATAAATTCATCTTTTTTGAAAAATCACTCTAAAAAAAGTGACAGCTTTTTCTACCAAGAAATAAATTTAAGATTTTTCCTTCTAGCATGCTTTACTTGGTCAAAATTCTATATATGCTATATTAGGTTATTGTCTTGCATTTTATCTCTTTAAAAATATCCCTAAAATATTTCTTCCTAGATAAATTTTTAAAGGTATTCAAAATATGATTAGAAAGATAAAGGCATTATCTAAAGAGGCAATTTAAGGGCTTGCTACTTTATTTCTGAGGGATCGATCTTGTTTTTTTTTTCTCCCTTTCCGTATTTTCACTCTAAATTTGCTTGGGGACAAGCAAAAGCTTAAGTGTGGGGGAGTTTGATAAGTGACTATTATATAGTCAATTATCCTAATTTTTATATACTTTTACATTAATAAATCATCACTTTTCATTTAGTTTTTAGTACTTTTTACTTACTTTTGCTATTTTATTTGATTTTACGTTTTTGGTATGTTTTATACATTTTTAGACAGGTTTTAGGGTCATTTTATATCTAAAGGATACTTGGGCTAATTGGTCCGAAAGGATGGATGAACACCAAGCAAGATAAACACTCAAAGCTGAAAACCAGTAGGAGCGGCCGTGCAGCAAAAGTGGGAGCGACCGTGCATCATAGGCCATGGCCGGCCATCTTGGCCCAAGGAGTGGCCGAGCACTGAAGAGCCCTGGCCGTGCCAACCCCGGAGCGGCCGTGCAGCTATATTGGGAGCGGCCGTGCAAGTCTCCATGTTCAAATTCAAAACTGGCGCCAAAGAGGACACGGCCGTGCAAAATCCTTGACACGGCCGTGCTCTTCGTGACTGCAGATGTAAAGGCACCTTTTGATGGCACCCAATTGAAGATTCTCCTCCCTTTTTATAAATAGGACCCTTGTAATCAGTCTTAAATACGAATTCTTAGAGAGAAATCACTGATATTATATAGATAGAAAGTACAAACATTTGTGACAACAATTTTCCAAAGAAATTTGAAGATCAAAGTCATTGTTTTGATTCTTAGAGTTACTTTGGAGGAAAAGAAGTAAAAGTGAAGCATTATTCTCAGCACTTGCCCTCTACTTTCATAAGTATCTCTTACTCAACTTTTTATTATTGCTTATACTTTTAATGGCTTGTGAGTAATCCCCCATATTCTTGGGGTTGGAAACTCAAAAGCATACTTATTCATCATATAAAAATGTTAAGTCTTGTCTTCTTCCTTCATCTAAACAATTTCTTTATATTATTCTCTAAATGCCTTACATTTTGGAGATGTCCAATTTGTATGATTCAGTCAATTGAGAGAAGTACCTAGCGGAGAATCTCGATTGACGGAACCATATAAAGAAACTAGGTTTCATTGATCACGAGAGTAGTTCAATGGCCTAGGGATGTTCCTTTAATGGAAAGTATGTTGACTCTCGTCCTTAAAGGATTCTTACTAATTATGGTCAGCTAGAGATAAGCCGGAACGCCCGTTTGTGACAGGGCGGGAATAATGTAAACGGAAATCTCAAACAGTTAGGACATAATTAGTGAAGAATACAAACGCTATTGTCTTAGCCCGAAGTAGCGTAGGCTTAACATACCATCCTTGCTTTTTATGAAAACCTTTTATCTCTAAGACAATGACGATTTGATGAATAAGATTTTGTGTATGATTTCCAATCCCGAGAATGCTTCGTTTTATAAGAATTTAATCTAAGTACTTTCTGTTTATATTCTCTCTATCCTTCTAAAAACAAATTTTATCTTCCCCCAATCTTTTATATTATTTTCTAAAGACAAAAATACTCCCTAGTAAACCCTGTCTCTGTGGGATCGACCCGTACTTGCACCCGCTATCTTACAATAGCTCGTGCGCTTGCGGAATTAAATAAGCCGTTAGGTTAAACAACCAACAATTGCTAGATCCTTAAACCTTAGAGAGAATATTGAGGAACCTTTTGTTGTGATTTTCCTTTGGAAAATTCGGCTAGTCAATTAGGGTTTCACAGACCTCATATTTATACTACATTAGTGTTAGTATTTGTTTCCTAATCGAATTAGGAAACTGTCTGTAAACCGCCTTTGTGGCATGATCTGTCGCACAACTACTAACATCCTATGGGCAGGTTATGTCGCGCGATGACTCTTGCCACATCAGGACTTTCTCAATTTTCTTTCTCTGGTTTAATCAATTCATTCTAGTTTTGTGTGACCCAATAGGATTATATTATGTTGGCAATGAGCCCGATCATATCGACCCTCATAAAACATAAGCGGACTCTAGCAAGCCATTATGTCTACTCAATTAATATAACGTAAGAGTTCACGTTTCTAATGGTATACTTTCATTTCTCCCTTTGTCTCACGATGTTATATTGAACACAAGTCATGGTCCACGTCAACTTGTATTTGTTCAATGCTTTCTCGATCTTGAGTATAATGATAATCCAATTGCATTGGGGTATGGCCATACACTTTCATCATTATCACTCATCGAGGGGCCCAAGCAAAACATCTCTCTTTCGAGGGACAAATTCCATCTTGACTTATCATCCTTCCCATCGTGAATCCGATCATGCCAAATATAGCCTTTATAAATATCGTGTTAAGATATCGTTTGACTAAAATCAAACATAATTTTCATCATATGTAAGGTCATGATAATCTCAGGTCTAGGGACTAAATGAAGTGACCATATGAGATTTAATTATGACATTTGACCATGACATAAATCTCATACGGGTCAAGTTCAGGCACTTGTTCTCTAACAAGTACCCATAAATTTAATTTGCATCTCTATGAATATAATCATCATATGATTATCCATTAACATTTATACTAATTGTTCACTTAATAATTAGGGACGGAGTTTATTACAATAAATATGCAAAATATATAATAATCAAATAATAAACTTTTCATATAATAAAAAATAATGTCAACATATAGGTCTATCAACTATAGGCCTAGGGCATAACACTAACAGTATTATTTTTCAATAAGGTCGCGCTCTATGATGTTCGAACTCTTTGGTTTATTCCGTCGAACCTTTTTCAACAAGACTAAAATATGAGTGTTCGACATGGATATATCGAGTTAAATCAAAGAGTCCTAGCATCATAGACTGCGCCACCTGATTTGGCAGTTTTAGTTTATATTGTCATTTGGAAAAAGCAATTGCGAAAATGGGATGAAATTGTGATGTGCAGATAAGCTATGTTCCTTTTGAATTTCCAAACAATGGAAAATCATCTGCATCCAGGAATTTCCAAACAATGGAAAACCTAAGACTTCATTAGTTCTTACCTAAAATTAGTCTATTATAAAATTGAGACTGAGTGGTATAAACCGAGGTACGAACGTGGATCCGTGATCAGGCAAGGTCCAATGGATTGGGCCCTAAACATAATCCACCCAAGTCTCATATACGAGAAGGGAGTGGGCTTTCCTACCCTCCTCGTCCTTGCCTCCTCGTCTTTTCCCCTATGTTGACCTGGATATAGCAGGCGTAAAATGACAAGGACCATCAATTAAATCTATGCCGAGGAAGGTCTCCCTCCAAGGCCGAGCAAGGCTCCCTTGACGACTAGGAGACCTCTCCTCGACTATCAAATAAAGGAAGGAAATGGGCTTCATATTCTCCTCGACATCTCTTCCTCGGCATCATCATAGGCCGACCTGGTCAAGGTGATGAGGAACCGTCATATAGGTGTACATGCAGAATTGCAGTTTATACAATCCTATTCAAATAGGGAGATTGAGCAGTTATAATCCCCCTAGGATTATAACCATATCTCACACAAATTCCTATGTAACAAGGACTCAACAATTATAATCCTACTTGGAGTAAGATCTTATCTCTAAGCACTCCAATTCAACATAGATTATATATTGTTATATCTATAAATACAAGCCATAATTCACAGATTGAGGTACATGACATATTTTGACTCTAAATTCTTGTCAATTGATCTCTCTCTCTAAACAGATACTCTCACGTCGGAGGGCCTTTGCTGGTGGAGCCCCGGCTAAGTTTACGTATTTGTTCATCTTTTTCAGGCTATTCAATCGCTGGGATATAACCTACCGTCAGATTTGGGCTGATCCGAACGTTTTTGGCATCATCAGAGACCATGTATAAACATGAAAATCTGTTCACGCATGAAATTACTGTTCTCGCCTGAAAATCTGTCCGCCTGGAAATTTGGGCCGCCTGAAAATTCGGTTTGGCTGCAAAAATTTCGTTCGCTTGAGTATTATGTTCCCATAAAAATTCTGTTTGAACCACAATCCTAATTTTAATGGAAAACAGACGCACCGCTAGTAACACCCCTGAAAGGGTTCCTGTTGAAGACATTCCTATCAACATAAGGACTGGTCTTCCCTTCACCAATGGAGGGCTGCCTCCTCCCCCTCCGCTGATTGACGGGCTGCCGCCCCTAGGAATGAATTGCGTTCTAGGGAGCAGCCCATAGCCAAGGTGACCATGGCAAACCCTCCTCACCGTAAGCGAGGAAAGAGGGCTGGGAGCCAGACGATGAGAAATGTCGAGAAAGGAACCACTGGAGCTTCTACTCAGCAGCTCGATCGCAAGATGTCCCTCCTCGTCATAGGTCAAATGGGCATGTAGGCGTAAAGAATGAGGTGGACTTGAATAGTCACTTGAACAATCAAAGGGAGCAGGAAGTTAACTCTGGTGACTTACGAGCTAGGCTCAGTCATGCAAGACATTTTACCCCTCCTCATCATATCACCCCTCCTCGTCATAATAAGCCTCGACCTAGGAGTCCTCCTCGTCATGGGGTCCTTCCTCGGCCGAGGAGCCCTCCTCGTCACAGAACCCCTCACCCCGAAAGGGCACCTAGGAGGTAAAGAGTATCATTTGGACACGAAGACAACCGTCAGAACCCTGAGGAACATAGCAGGGTGAACGGTCACGGAAGAAGAGAAAGGTCCCATTGAAGATCTCACTTCAGCACTGGGATCGATGCCGGGGAACTACTACTCTAGAAAAAGAGATTCGATGAAATGGAAATGGGAAAGGAGATAGAAGAGGATGATACCATTGCCACCCATCCTTTCTCCCAGGAAATTAATGATCTCTCCCTAACCTTGCTCTTAAAATTCCCAACTTTGATAAGTATGCGAGAATCACCGATGCACGGGACCATGTGCAAAGTTTTGAATCCACTATGGTCCTCCTCACCAAGGCAGATGATATTCTCTGCAAAGTTTTTGCAAGTACCTTCTCCGGAATAGTCTCTTCCTAGTTCTGTGAGTTAAAAAAGGGAAGCATTGATAGCTGGAAAATCATGAGGAGGAGGTTCCTGGATCACTTTGCCACGGCAGGGAGGAGGAAGAAGAGATTGACTGACCTTGCTAACATCGAGCAAGGGAAGAATGAGACTACTCTGAACTATTATAATCGATTCAAAGCTATGGTGGACTAAGTAGAGGAAAGCCTGACGGACAAGGAGGTGATCGTCTGCTTTAATTCCGGACTGAGATCCGAACAGCTAATCTACGAGCTTTCTGTTAGGGAGCCTAAGTCCAAGTCTGATTTATACAATGTAGCTTACGCCATTGCGATGGCAGAAGAGAAAAGCAAGAAGAAGTCTGATAGGACAGAGACAGAGGCAACTGGCAACAACCAGGCTTCAAATGGAAGTGGTTACAAGGGGAAGAACAGAACTCGAGCCACTGAAAAAGCCGAGGTTTTCACCCCCTCACCAAACCAATCACAGAAATCATACAGTTGGTGAACCTTCCCGATCCCCGACCACTCGGTGATAAACCAAAATACCCCCGTGACACCTCCAAGTATTATGCTTTCCACAAGGACCATGGACACGACCCAGAAAATTGCATCTCCCTCAAGAGAATAATCCAAAGATGGGTTGATGAGGGAAAACTCGATCGCTATGTTACGAGGAAAGATAATAAGCGAAGAAGACATGATAATAACAAAGAAGATGAAGGGGAAGACAGGCCTTCTAGCTCCATGTTATAAGGGAAGAGACTATCTCCAACAAAAAGCTGAAAGACCAAATTCACAAGTTAAGTAAGGTCTATCATATCCCCTCTTGGATTCATAAGGAAGAGGAGGTCATAAGATTCTCTCCTAATGAACTTGTCGGAAGTCGCGCAGCCCGCGAGCAGCCCTTGGTGATTAAAGGAAGAATTGATAATTATGAGTCCGAGAGACTCCTCATTGACTCGGGGGCCTCCCGAGATATTCTATATCACTCCACCTTCCAGAAGATGGGCCTAAAAGATAGCATCCTAAAGCCATACTCTGGAAGACTAGAAGGCTTCAGCAATCACAAATTCAGCGCCATGGGAACAATTGATCTATTACTGAAAGTGGGTGATCATCCTTTCTGAGCAGAAGCCACAGTAACATTCGTGGTCATGGACCTGGCCAGTGACTATCACGCCATCCATGGCATTCCAAGTCAAAGTAAACTTGGGTTGGTCGCCTCCCTTCCTCACCAACGAGTCAATTTCCCATTCGTGCTGGAATAGGATGTGTGAGGGCGACCCCCAAGGTCATCTTGGAGCATGTTGTACGAAGTAGAAAAAATTCCAAAAAAGTGGAGGTAAACACTCCGGAGGAGAATCTGAACATACCTAAGTCTGTGAAGACTACCAACACCTGTTCTAGGCTAAATGGGATTTCTGAAGCACCAAATGAGGAACAAATGATTTCAATATTTACGAAAATAATGTCACAGTTTTGTCTGTACCAGACATAGCCCCTTATCTCGTCATCGGACAGAACTCGGGGGCCAACCCTGACTTGAGACAAGGAGAGTTGCAAGACATTGACGAACCAGTCAAGTTGACAGTTCTGTCCGTCCCGGATGCAGCCCCTCATCTCGTCAGCGGCCAGAACTCGGGGGTGAAATTACCCGGATTCGGCTCGCACGCGGGCCCCGGCATCTCTCATTTGTCGCTTTTGGAAATTGCTCGGATCCGAGAGGCGGCGCAATCGTGCCCCGGCATCTGGTTATTCCGTCTGCGTTGGAGGTGTCTCGATGTGTGTTTGCTTTGTAGAGTCGCCACGCCGTTTTTATTAAGCCCAAAACATTGAAAAAGGGCATCAGCTTAAAAATAAAATGTTTTTGTTAAGCCCAAAACATTGAAAAAGGGCATCAGCTTAAAAATAAAATGTTTTTGTGTGATGAGATTTTGGGTTCGGAGGTCAGATAACTCCTCGGGAAGAGAATATTTGAAAATTAGAGCTCACCCAAGTCGCCTCGTAAAAATGAGTCTTTCGATACCCCTTATATTCTTTTACTGTTGTGTGTGTGTGCATGTGTTTTTTAAAAATGCATGCTGTATCGGATGTCTACATTGTACACTGCTTATTGAAATGTATTGAAATAGTGTAGGAAGGAAGCCTTACCTATGTTGGTTCGTGTCTGTCTTCCGCTGGGGAATAGTGTTTGAGGATGGAATAGTGCTTTGGGATGAGCCGGTTGTCTGCGAACAGAGTTTCGGTGTGCGTCGGGATCGCACAGATCGTTCGGGCAGAGGTTCGGCGTGCGTTGGGATCGCAGGGATCACTCGGGCAGAGGTTCGGCATGCGTTGGGATCGTAGGGGTCATTCGGGCAGAGGTTTGGCGTGGGCCGGAATCACCGATTTGACTCGAAAAGAGCCGGGAGGCCTCGGGAAAGACCGAGCAAGGCCTCGGAGTACCACGAGGGGCCTCAGAGTACCTTGAGAGTGCCTCGGGGCAGCGCGGGAGCATTGCGGGAGCGCTCGGAGAGGCTTCGAAGCGCCACAAGGGAGCTCGGAAGGCCTCGAAAGGATCCGAAAGGGGCCGAAATTGCCCCGAAGGGTCTTAGAGGGGTGCCTGAAGGCTAGGGGAGAGGAGAGAAGAGGGAGATGTGTAAAATGAGGGAGGGGGAGCCCTCTTTTTATAGTCCTCACATTTGTGCAAGAAGGTCCGTACGGACCTTCCAGGTAATCCAAGATTTTGGTTTTCCTCGATTTGAGGGAATAAGTAGACTTTAAGAAGATTCAGCAATGATGGTGTCTGGTAACAAGAAGGTCCGTACGGACCAACTTGCATGCATAAAGGTCCGTACGGACCTCCCATGAAGTTCAGTAATGATGCTTCCCGGGATTTGAGGGAATAAGTTGGACTTTAAGAGCATTCAGTAATTATGACAACAAAGAGGTCCGTATAAACCATTTCTGCTTTTTTACATAATTCCTCAAAGGTCCTTTTGTCCTTTTTTGTTCCAGAAAGGTCCCTTCCTTGGTTTGGTTGGTGGTTTTGAGGTTTTTGAGGGTTATGGGTATTCGAGACTGCGTTTGTGTGAGTCTACGGTGTTTCTCGTGTGCTCGAAAGAGGGTGATCCAGATTTGGGTACTTACAGAAGCCCCTCGACGACGTCACTTACGAAGGAAGTGGGGTCATCGATAAGATAAGGGTCCTGATCTGGATCGCGTGCTGGGAGAGGAAGTGATCGTGTAGGTTGGTTCGTGAGGACATGGCGGTGTCCTGTTGTGTGACCATTTAGGACAGTTGGCTGGACCCTGTGATAGGATTCCTACGTATCCCTAGCGGGAATCAAGCCGGGTCGTAGTTCGTGTGTGGGGTGAGTGTTGTTGTGTACGAGGACGTGAGATATCCTCTGACTGAAACTCTGTGTGTGGATGTGATAGTATCCTGTGGGACCGTATAGGTTGGTTATGAGGACGTGGTGGCGTCCTGGGTGACCGTATAGGTCGATGGTAAGGACGTGGTGGCGTCCTGGGTGACCGTATAGGTCGATGGTAAGGACGTGGTGGCGTCCTGGGTGACCGTATAGGTCGATGTTAAGGACGTGGTGGCGCCCTGGGTGACCGCATAGGTCGATGGTAAGGATGTGGTGGCGCCCTGGGTGACCGTATAGGTCGATGGTAAGGACGTGGTTGCGTCCTAGGTGATCGTATAGGTCGATGGTAAGGACGTGGTGGTGTCCTGGGTGACCGTATAGGTCGATGGTAAGGACGTGGTGGCACCCTGGGTGACCGTATAGGTCGATGGTAAGGACGTGGTGGTGTCCTAGGTGACCGTATAGGTCGATAGTAAGGACGTGGTGGCGTCCTGAGTGACCGTATAGGTCGATGGTAAGGACGTGGTGGCGTCCTGGGTGACCGTATAGGTCGATGGTAAGGACGTGGTGGCGCCCTGGGTGACCGTATAGGTCGATGGTAAGGATGTGGTGGCGTCTTGGGTGACCGTATAGGTTGGCTGGCTGGACCCTGTGATAGGATTCCTACGTATCCCTAGCGAGAATCAAGCCTGATCGTAGTTCAGAGGTTGTGAATTTGTGAGTGTATGCGGGCGTGGTGGTGCCCTGAAGTGTCGTGTGAAAACCGAGGTCGACTGTGAGGATGTGGTGGCACCCTGAGATGGAAATTTTACGATTTTCCAAACCGGGTAATTTAAAGCCTTTCGGGCTAGTGATAGTGATTTGGGAGGTTTATACGGTCTTCCGAACCAAGTGGTTTAGAGCCTTTCGGGCTGGAAATAGTGATTTGACTGATTTATGCAGTCTCCCGGACTGAGTGATTTAAAGCCTTCCGGGCTGCGGATGAGGGCATGACTTGTCCTCTGGCTGTGGTTGGGTCATGCATGAGGACTTGATTCGTCTTCTGACTGAGGTTTGTGGAGGCGTGACTGCCTTGTGCTTTGATTGTGAGAGGCGTGAATGCCTCGTGTTTTGTCCGCTGGGGAAAGGTTGGACTTACGATGACTGCCGATGTTCATCTGCTGGGGATCTGTGGCCTTGTAGGGGCTTTGTCCTCTGATAAGGTGACTTCGGGCTTACTTTGATGGCCGGTGGTTGATTCACCGTTTGGCGTTTTGGAGGCATCTTGTGCCTTGGAATTTGTGCTTGGAGGCGCTGGCTCCTTTTGCGCTTGTTTTACCGTTTAGTGGGCGAGGTCCGGACTTACGATGACGGCCGGTGTCTGAGTTGCCATTTAGTGGGCAAAATCCGGACTTACAATGACGGTCGGTGTTTGTGTTGCCGTTTAGTGGGCAAAATCCGGACTTACGATGACGGCCGGGGTTTGTGTTGCCGTTTAGTGGGCGAAATCCGGACTTACGATGACGGCCGGGGTTGGTGTTGTTAGGCTTTGTGCCTCTTCCTTGCAGGGGCCTGGGCATGCTGTACAGTGATGTAGAGATGCAGATTTCGGCCAACATTGGGGCCTATCGCCGTGGTACCGGCTTGGTGACGGCGGAGCAGCTGGCACGCTCCTTCTTGTGGTTTGCCCTCTACGAGACTCTGTTCTCGAATCACGCTACCGCGGCTCCTTTTCCTCTGCTGGAGAGTCTGGTGGACTTGGAGAGGGTTGGGGAGATAGCTTGGGGCGAGGCGGGCCTGGCCGAGCTTTATTTTTCTTTGGACCGGTTTAGCCGAGGCGTGGCCAGTTCTTTGGGTTGCTTTGATTTTGCTTTGGAGATATGAGTTTATTGCTGTTTTTGATTTAGCAATTTGTCATTTCTCCGTTTTCTTTTGCACTGAGCCTTTTCTGCTTTTGTCGCAGGTGTGGTTTTATGAGATCTTCCGGTGCTTTTCGTGGGATCGAGATGCTGAGGCCATAGCGGCCTATCCTGCTATGTTGGGCTGGGCCCGTCCATTGGGCAGGAGGAGGACTAGTAGGGGGAAGCTCACCATCGCCTACGGGGATGTGCAGGAGCACCTGAGGAGAGATAGCCCGACGGAGTTTGATCTATACCCCTGGGCTCGGTATGGGGATGACGAGTTTGAGGGTGGTCCCGTGGTGACGGCGCAGAGGAAGATGCTGCGCGGCCTGACCTGCGATGTCATGTATTTGGGGGAGAGGGTCTTCTGGCAGCATGGCCCGGGTATGCTCCCCATGGCTCTGAGGGACCCGCCTTTTGGGATGATGGATTCCCATGACGTGGATGTGCTGGAGTTTGAGAGATATCTTGGCGGCGTGAGTGTCGATGAGTTTGTTTTGTATGGAGAGGAGTATGGGGCCTTCGTTAGGAGGAAGTTAAGGACGCCACAGGTGTTGGTGAGGGAGAGGCAGGATGGCCCGCCGCGTCCCCCAGATGTTCCAGTGCCTGGGCCGGACTTCACATATGTTCGTGGGGATTCGTCGAGGTAGAGGGTGTCGGTACCCATCCCTGAGCAGGCTCCTCCTGCTTATCGGGTTGACCCGGATATGTCAGTGAGTGTGCTTACTCTTTTCCATCTTGGCATCTTTTCTGTATTTTTCTCTTTTTGTATGCCTGTATCTCTTTAGCTGAGCGTTTCTTTGGCTGTTTGCTTGTGCAGGTCTCGGGGAGAGCCTTTGACACGCTGTCCCGCCGTTACGTGGCAATGCAGTCCTTTGCAAAGAAGTTGGCGGGGAAGCTGTCTTGCAGGTCTTCGCGGCGTGTGCCGGCGTACGAGCTGATGCCTTTGAGGCATTCTGTGGACGTTCCTCCGCCGAGGGCTGAGCCAGGGCAGCAGTTGGAGGGACCCGTTCGGGGGCGGTATAGCATGGATGCCGGGACGTCTTCGGGAGTCCAGAGGCAGCCGATCCTTTACCGCCTGCCTTCGCAGGAGGCACCGGGAGAGAGTTCGTCAGAGCCTTCCTTCTTTGATCCTTTTGCCGGGTTTGACCCTTCAGAGTATTTTGAGTACCCACCCCAGGAGGGGTTCAGTATTCTGATGACGAGGGTGTGGCTGGCGAGTTTGCCGAGGTGCCTGACTTCTCGCTTGATGATTATGATGATGATGAAGAGTCGGATTAGGGATCATTTGCTTTCCCTCTTTCCATATCTCCTTTCTTTCTTTTTTTGTTTAGCAACAGACATTATGGGTACCTGTAATAAAACATTTGCATTTGCACCGCAAAGTATTTTATTTTAAGATGTAATTCCGTATTTTGTGATTCCCGGAAATTGTCCTAGGAATTATTGCTAGTTTATTATTTGTGCATGCCACGTGAGCTGGGAGTGCGTTTGTGGGTAGCGTATGCTTGCCGGAAATGGCTTTGGCCAGAATTTGGGCAGTTTGGAGCAAGGTCCTGCTGAGAACAAGCTGGGTCATGTTGCAATCGTTTGCTCGGAACCGTGGGACCCTGGTGCAATAAGGTCCGTACGGACCAACTTGGGATGCAAAGAGGTCCATACGGATCTCCTTTGCTTTTGGGAAGGGATAAGTGTTTTCCGGATGTCTGGACTTTCCCCACTTCCTATTTGCAGTCATTTCGAGCTTTCTTCCCCATTTTCTCTAGGAACCTCCATTTTTGCCATGGATTCTTCGTATGTTCCAAGAATTTTGCTAAGGCTTTCGAAGGAGCATCAAGCATACTTCCTTGAGCGGCTGAAAATGTGGATGCAACACCGTATGAGGCATCAGAGGCAGGCTTTCGAGGTAAGGTTTCGACTCTGCTCGGTTTGGTCCCTTAAGGAATTGGTTCCTGATTGGGAATTGTTGTGGGCTGCCGCGAAGTTCTGGGATGTTAGGATGCATGTGTATTGCTTCTCCTACAATGAAATGGTGCCCACCTTTGAGGATTTTCGGGCTTTGATTGGAGGACCGGAGGTGGAGGCCATCTCGCTTCCTTTGATTGGCAATGCTGCCGTGAGCGTGAAGCTTGCATGCTTTCTTCGGACTTCGTTGGGAGAAGTGCAGGGCATGATCCTTGATTCGGGTCATATTGACATTTTTGCACTGCCGGAGCGATTTATGATTGATGATGAGAGCGATGTCTCGTGGGATGCATTTGCCTTGTGCGTGATAGCAACGCTTTTCAGGGTCATCTCCCTTGGGGTTTGCGATGGCGCTTTGCTAGATGTGGTTGGGCACTGCAGAGCTGGAGAGGATATTGTCCCGTTGGTGCTGGGGGAGACTCTTTACGGTATTGACCGTCTGGCGACTGGGGATAGGTTCATGAGAGGGGGAAGCCCCGCTTTGCTCACCTTGTAGCTGCGAGAGAGACTTCAGGCCATGCTCGAGGCTCCGACGTCGTTTAGCCCATGGTCATTTGCTCAGCGACCTCTTATGTTGGATATGGATCAGTCCGCCTGGGAGAGATGGATGGCACGGCTTGGTACGCATCAGATCCGTTGATGGGTTCCGCATTGGAGGATTGAGACTAGGAGGGCCTTTCAGGAAGGGTCCTATGTTGTCAGAGTTCCAGGTTTGTCTTGGTCCTCCTTCTATATTTCGTCGCTTGTTTCCTGACAGTACGGGATGAAGCAGGAGCCTTTGTTGGGCTGGGATGACCTTGCCACTGTGGAGGTAGCTCCTCTTTGTATGGCAGCTCCAGGTGCTCTTTTGTATTTTCTGACGGTATGGAAGTATTCCGCTTTCCCTCCTGTGGTGATCCTTAAATGTCGGGAGAATGTCGTATTGACCACCCAAGCACTGGCTTGGTAATGAGCAAAGCCGTGGTCAAGGGCGCCCCAAGTGGTTTTGGGGAGCAGGCGTGAAGCGATTCTGGGGCCTGATTGCCGTAGTAGCTATTGCCTTAGGAGTGCCGAAGCCTGGTCTGACCCTCAGGATGTTATGGGAGATGCTTTGTTTGACTACGAGACTAGAGTTGACCGACTGACGGGGAGAGGTTCCCTTTTACAGACTCGTAGGGAGGAGATCCGAGTCGAGGCACGGGCGAATGAAGCCCTGCGGGCTACTGGATTGTTTAACTCTACGGGGAGGACCCCTGATCTCGGACTGAGAGATGCAGAGCTGGCTCGCGTGGAGCGAAAGAAGACTCGCCGGGGATGAGGGAAGAAAGGGAAGAATGGCGAGGGGACAAGCGCAGATGGCGTGGAATGACCTCCTAGGTATCCATTCATCGCATTGCAAACACATTATTTGTTAAATGTATTAAGCAGTCTTTTAGCATGTTGTGAACTTGAGAGTAGACCGTGCTTGAACTCATCAAGAAATGTTGTAATCGTTAGTGATTTGTGATTTACTTTTAAAGCTTTGTCGAGACGCAAGATCTCTTGTTCGCTTTTGTTTCTTTTGTGAGCCTTGCCGGCGTCCATCTTTGGAATTTTCTGTTGCATTTGCGGATTGAAGCAGCCTGGGCCTTGACGACAATCCTTTTTGCTTGGGCTTTGTGTTTGGCTGAGAGGTTGGATGATCCCCTGACAAGTCATTTTGACGGTCTTTTCCATAGCTTCCTTGCCTCTTGTTTGTTGGCGTCGGGCTCTTGACCTCATTTTTTTAGCTTCTGCTTGAGCTTTTATATTTTATTTTATTTTTGTAAGCTTCTGCTTGAGCTTTTTTTTTGTAAGCTTCTGCTTGAGCTCTTTTTTTTTTTTGAAGCGCGTGTGGGCGAGGACAAGCCCCTGGCTTGGAAGTTGACATGGGTCAGTCGTTTGATGTTGAGTGACCTTCGGATGTCCTTTGATGTTGCCGCCGTCGTTTGACTTGGTCAAGGTGGTGGTGGGGGCATGCTCTTGGAAAGTTTGTAGCTTGATGGAGGTCTTGATTGACATTCAAACTTTTGACTTTTTTGTGTGTTTTTAGACTGGACCAATTAAGGTTGCCTACGTTCTCCCGGACTAGAGGGCTCAGGTCTGCGTAGTTCGACACTAAATGGAGTGCCAAGAGATGCACAGTTGTTCTTCTTTAGGCAAAGTATCTGCGAAGTTTGCTTCCGTTGACTGGATTCACGAAGGGATTGCCGTCTAGGTCTGTCAGCTTCATGGCACCTCCGGAGAAGATCTTTTGAACCACGAAGGGCCGATCCATGTTGGTTCCCATTTTCCCAGTGGGTTGGTTCGAGTGGGAGGCTTTTCTTTGAGTACCAGATCGCCTTCCCTGATGTCTCGGGACTTGACTTTCTTGTCAAAAGCTCTAGTCATCCTGCTTTGGTAGGCTCAGACGTGTTCCATGGCCTTTAGTCGTCTCTCGTCTAGCAGAGCCAGTTCGTCGTGTCGGCTTCGGAGCCATTCGACTTCGTTGATTTCATTTTCCAGCAGTACTCGGAGTGAGGGAATTTCCAATTCAATGGGAAGGACTGCTTCCATCCCTTATGTCAGGGCGAATGGGGTTTCTCCCGTGGCTGTTCTGACTGATGTTTGGTAGCCCCAAAGTGCAAGCTGCAGCTTCTCGGGCCAATCTCGTCCTCGGGTGTTCATTTTTCGGATGATCCGTTTGAGGGTTTTGTTTGCTGCTTCTACGGCGCCATTTGTTTGTGTTCGGTAGGGAGAAGACTTGTGGTGCGTGATCTTGAATTCGGCCAGCAGTCTGTCGCATTCTCCCTCGAAATGGGAGCCGTTGTCTGATATGACTTTGTTCGGGATGCTGTATCGACAGATGATGTTTTCCTTGAGGAACTACGCGACTTTCTTGGAGGTGAGTACCCTATAGGACTTGGCTTTGACCCATTTGGTGAAGTAGTCGATGGCTACTAAGACGAACTCGTGGCCATTGCTGCCTGGCGGAGCAATTTTCCCGATGACGTCGATTCACCATGTGGTGAAGGGCCAGGGCGTAGTCATGCAGTAGAGATCGTGAGGAGGTAGATGATTGAGGTTGGAGAACCGTTGACACTTGTCGCAGCTTCAGACAAAGTGGATGCAGTCTGCCTCCATGGAGATCCAGTAGTAGCCCATCCGGAGAATGATTTGCATCAGGGCCCTAGCGTTCATGTGGGGACCGCAAGCCCCATTGTGGACTTCGTTCATGAGCTCGTTTACTTCTTCCTGGCTGATGCAGCGTAGGAGTGGTCCTTGGTAGCGTTTCTTGTATAGCGTGTCCCCAAGGATGACAAAGTGAGAGGCGAGGCATTTTAGGGCCATGATGCTCTTGGCTTTGACTCCTTCCCTACGTTGACCTTCCTCGTCCATGAAGGCGGTTTCCCCATTTTTGAGGTATTGGAAGATCTGATTGTTGGTCTGTGCTAGTGAAGAGGCTTCTGACTTGCGTCTCTTTAGCTCTTCAGCAGTCTCCCAAATCGCTGTGATTAAAACCTTCTCGGCAGCTTGGGCCCGGTTTTTCCCTCATTTGACAACATGCTTAAATGTTTGCTTAATGCATTTATTCAATTAATGTGTTTGCTTCTTTGTTTAGATGAATTGTTATTAACTGTTGCATGTTAGTTAACTCATCATTTGTTAAAGATGCAATGAAAGGATATTTTAGAAAGGTCGGACCTTTTATTGAAAGCGTAAAGACTGTACATTGTTGATTATGGACTCACGATCTTCCGGCGTAGAGCCATCAGATGACTCGGAAGACATGAATTCACAGACAACACGACTCGAAGCTAGACTATAGGCGATGAGGGATTGGACCAGGCTTCATTACTCTTGGCGGGCTGTAGCTCTAGAGAGGGTGGCAATGGCTTTGGTGGCCATTCTTCAGTTGAGAAGGATCCCGGAGGATGGCTTGTTTGCGGTTCGACTTCAAACCATATCGCGGAGGTTTTTGGTTGCTCCCCTGATGATGTCCCTCCATTAGTGTTGTTGCCAGTCCTTGAGGGACCTTGATGATAGAAGTCGTTGAGAGCTACTTCCAGTAGGGCGAAGCTTTCGCTGATTCGGAGTTGATTCTTGTTGATGTTGATCATTTTCATAGAATCCGCCTCTTTATCTGGGATCTTTGCTTGGACGACATTTACAATGTCTGACTCGAAGGGGCATGCTATCTCTCCTTCCCTGATTAGGCCTTGGAGGAGGTTGCGCCACTGTTCGTCTAGGTCAGACACCGGGATGTTGAATTGGACGATGCTGTGATGGTTGTCCCCGTGAGATCCGAGAGTGTCGGACAGAGGGTTGTCCTGCACCAGTGGGTCGGTGATGAGCCAGTTTTCAAGAGGGTTTTCGGCGAAGTATGGGTCTACTCCTTGGTCAATCTCCATCTGGGCGTCCATCTCTTGATCCTCTCTTAAGCATTCTGCGCAGTTGCATACGTCGGAGCTGTCGTCTTGTCCCATGAGCTCTTCGATCTCTAGCTCGTCGCGGCTTAGAGCATGGATGTAGGGATCCACTTCGTAGCGGGCAGACTCGAGACCGTCTCGAGTAAGAGTATTCGGTCATGTCGGGACCTTCTTCTGGGTCGTAGCTTGCTGGCCAAGCGCTTGCCATTGTGCTGCTTCCGCGGATTACCTCGAGGATTCCCTTGGCGTTGATGAATTTCACGCATTGGTGAAGAGTAGATGATACCGCTTTCATCTGATGTATCCAAGGTCGTCCCAACAGGGTAGAGAAGGTTGGTTTGATTTCCACGACTTGGAACTCTACCGACTCCAGTTGTGCGTCGAATTGGATCCTCAGATTGATGACTCCTACGACTGGTCGTGGAGTGGAGTCGTAGGCTCGGATTATCCGGGGCGAAGGTCTTATCAGGGAGCGGTCAACACGGAGTCATTTCAATGTGCTCAAGGCGATGATGTTGACTGCGGAGCCGTTATCGATCAAGACGTTCGGGAGGTAGAACATCTCTATTTTTATGAGGATGAGAAGGGCCTCGTTGTGTCGATTCTCACACATCGGCAAATCATCGTCTGTGAAGGCTAGACCGCTTCCCGTGCTACCATTTGATTCAGTCTCCTCTGGGGAGCGTTCGTTCCATCCATTGGTGTGCCTTGGTCGAGGCAAAGATCATAGGGAGACACTTGCCCTTGGGCGTTCTTGTCTGGATTCCCGGTCACGGGACAGTTTGACTCTGGTTTCACATTCCCAGTCGTAGCGGGATAGCATGTTGATGGTTTCAGAACTTGCCGGGGGCCTGCTCTCGCCTGGAATTTCATCGAAGGAAATCGTGTTCACCCTGTCGTTGCGGGGGAATGGATTTCCAACGGTTTTGGGGCCACGGGTGTGAGCACCCCAACCCGGGACCTAAAGCGTATCCCGAGCTTGAGGAGCCCAACTAGGAAATCTCCTCTCTAAATTTTAAAAACTTTTATTTTCCTTTTAAAAGAAAAACCATTTTCAAATACCAATTAAACCAATTAATAATATCACCACTCCACAACTTCCATAAACCATAAAATGATTTCTTACATCGAAACTCATACTTAACTTTGTTTTACAAAAGAGTTTATACACATCTTCTCAAAAGAGTTTTACTAAATAAATACACCTGCACAACCAACTTATACACTTAACCCGACAAGTCCCCAAAAGCAAAAGTCCACAATTTAACCCCGGCCTCACTGGTTCCCGGTCCACTGTCTCGGCACAATCTAAAACAAAGAAAAGGGAAGGGGTGAGAATAAATCTCAATGAGCTATTATGAATGCAAAGCAAGATGCCAAACAAGATGCAACACATAGCATGGTAGCACATAACACATTATAAAAGCGGTAAACACCTTACGTTACCTCATTTTACCTTTTCCCGTCTGAACAATAAGTCGTACAACGTGGGAGTAAAACTCCACTCTTTGGTGAATTGCCTCCAAAGACATTCACCTCTTATAGGACTCATACTCCGTAGATCCATATAAGAAAAGATACCTATAATAGAGTATCCAACAATAATATCGCTAACTGTAAAGCTTTAGGCTTAATACGTAAGCATTCCCCCGTACACCAATTGCAACAGTCCGTAAAGCCTTTTGGGTCAATACAGCCGTTAGCACACCCACTCTGTGGCCCACGAGAGGGGACGGTCCCAGTATGATGAACCTTCAATCACTTATAGAACAAATCCATAATTGATTGAATTCCATTATACCCCAGAATATCAACATGTTCAAGCACAATATAGATACTTGAAACATAATCCACAAAAAGGGATAATCATGTAACAACATGGTAATGTATACTCATGAAATCAATACCATAGTGCAACAACCATTTAGTACACTATGCATCATAATATAACAACATGGTAATGTATACTCATGCTAATCAATACCATCAATGAATATAAATTCAAGTAAGGTAACCATATAACCAAATAATCCACACTTCGGATGCAATGTAACAACAAGTCAAATATTCCACACTTGGGATGCAATGTAACAACAAGTCAAATATTCCACACTTGGGATGCACATAACAGTATGTCTAATAGTCCATACTTAGAATATTATGATAACTATATAATCAATAATTCCACAACTTGGAATAACAATGCCACAAGGTGATACATACCCATTACTAACTAGCTCAATAGTGAACCTATAGCTTCTATACTATTGCAACTACTCACCAAAGATATGGAGTAAGTAAGGCCACTATGTATCATAAACCATTCCTACATTTTCATTATACAACCTCGAATAACCTTAATAAAAGTTCAAGATCTATTTCCCAAGTTGGAACTATTGTGGTGAAGTACTAATCAAACTTAACAATTGTTTCCCGGACAATGATCCATATTACAAGGTCCCGATAGAGATTCAAGTTAAGTTATTAAGTTGTAGTCACAATGCTTAAGTAGCCCAAGTTCTACTTTAATCTAAGTTGAGAAGGGTTGATTAATATCCAAAAGTGATTAGGTTCCATTAATTATAGTGGTTAGGATTCTCAATCCATCCTACAAGATCATTATATAATAAGACAAGGCCTCTATGAAGGTTCAAGCTCAATTTACTAAGTGGGAGTCACAATCTATAAGGGACCAAACAATGTTGCTACACAAATTCTGGTTCAGATTCAAAGTTCAGTTTCCTGGGGTCTTGGGCGACCGCCCATACCTCTTGGGCGACCGCCCAAGAGGGTTTTCAAGGCACTCAAATTTCTGGACACATGGGCGGCCGCTCATGCCCCCTTGGGCGACCGCCCAAGTGTCTGAGCCAGAAATTTCCAAGTTTTCCCATTTAGTCTCTTACCATTTTACTTTCCTTTGCCATACTTCTTATACTCATGAACACCAAGAAATTTCTAATTCTACAAGGATTATCATAAAATCATATAAACCCAAAATAAGTGATTCTAAATTATTTATCATTATAACCTTCACCCATTTCAATCCTCTAGGTTATCTTCCAAGATCACAAACTTCATTCTATTCCATTTACTACTCATTCAACTCCTATAAAATTCCCAAAGCATGAACCCAACATCATAAGAACAAGGAGAACATTAAGGAGAGTATGAACAAGTAAGAGAAGGGAAATCATAACAACTCACTTAGCAATTATGAAGTGGAATAAGAATCTTCTTAGCTCAATGTGTTCCTCTTGACTCCACGAATCTAAAAGTACACCCGGATCTTCAAATGGAGGAGGCTTGGATTTAATAGAATTTTTGGAAGGATTTATTTAGGAAGGCTTCCATGGAAATTAGAAGAAGGAAGAAGAAGAAGATGAAGATGAAATGATGGGGAGGATGGAGAAGTATGGGAGGTGAGGGCTTCTTTTGACTAAAGAGGGGGGGGGGGGACAAGGTGAGGGATTTAAGGGGAAGGAATGGCCCCCCACCAATACCCTCCTTCTTACTCTCTTTTTCTATTTCTATTCTTTACTTTTCCCCTACACAAAATATCTACCCACATTTTATTTATTTTATCCATTTCCAATATTATAATTCTCCCCAGAATCTTATTTTATTTTTCAATCATTTCATTTTAATATTAAGAAATCAAAGATATAAAATAAACACATAATATTAAAAATAATATTAAAAGCACATATTATGATACTAAAATAGGTGCCTAGGTTTAGGGTCGTTACATTCACTCCTCCTTAAAGAAAATTCGTCCCGAATTTTAAACTTGATTACCTTAATGATCCATAACAAGGGGTACCTTCCCAAACATTTCAATTTACCACTTTCAACTAGTTTCCTCAAGTCATGATTCTTATGTACATTATCAACACCCTAGAATTTAATCCCGGAATTGAAATCCTAATAACTCTCAACGTTTTCCCCGCATAATTCAAATTTGTCTAAACATCCTTAATTGCAGAATTCCACACGTACGAAGGATCATAAATAAATTTTCTCATACCAATCTTTAGATAATACCCATTCAATGCGAGACTAAACTGCTATTATACTAAACTCCCTTAAGATTAATAGAACTTCTCCAGTTGAAAAGAAATTCAACACACAATCTATTCTTCAAAATTCTGGATAATCTCCTCATCTTGTGACTATCCTCTAATCCTATTAAATTCTGAATCACCGTTGGACTTCCTTTAAAGTCTCCACATTCTATGGGCCTATCCTGACTAATTGCAACAATGTCTCTCCTTAATACTCAAAGGATACGCTTGACGACACATAAGCCTTTCGGCAAATCGCATTCGAAATCACAATAACTTTTCCGGATAATATAAAATGACGCAATTAAAATCTTTTAATAGTTCCAACCATCTCTTAGGCTTATAGATCTCTCCCCTCGAATAACTAAATTCTCCAAACTCATAGGATCGGTCACAATTCTCAAAAGGAAACTTCAAAAGATAAGATTCTTACTTAGATAACGCAACACAATTGTAGTCACTCTTAAGTAAGGAATAAGAAAATTTCCGCTTTATCTAAGTTAACTTCCTCAAAGCATACGCTATCACTTTCACATTTCTCATAATTTTACAACCAATTCTTCCTCTAATACGCACTTAAAACTCACAAAGTTCTCACATTCACTAGGTAAGGTAAGGATCGGATCTATAGTTAATCTTTTCTCCATTTCTACCAATATTATTCACTCTTATTACATCTTACACCATTGACGTCTTTCCGAGTTATCTAAACCAACGATTTTATAATTCTCGAGAATTCCTTGAAAATTCCTTTTGTAGCACTTTGCCAACCTCAAAGATTACGGACACATTCCTCGTAAGATCCATGGTAACTTCCAAGCTTAAAACTATAGAACCCCAAATTTTGAAAACTTCTCGAGCCAACTCACACTAGCTAAACTTTGCATACAAGTACTTCTCACCAAGGATTATTAACACTATCCTTCAATGATTTTCATGATCCTCTCGAAACTTTAATTAACAAAGAGACCCTCAATTCTAATTACCATAAAGCCATCAAAATAAGGCTTAAAAATTCTGCTTATCATACTTAGAATCAACACATACGATACCTTGATGAATATACAATTACCATCTACTCACAACTAGCACGAAAATTTTCCTAAAGACTTCTTATGCAAGTCTAACACCAACCAAATACCTTTTACACTTTTTAACCAACATTTTTCCGCTTAAACGCATATATAACAAGAATACCATATAAAGGTTTATCTATATCAAATACCAATATAATCAAATTGGGTATAGAAAAGAAGACTCATTTCTTATGATAGTCTACCAACATAACAACTACTTAACCCTCCAGGTCAAGTATATCTCCTATTTACAAATTGGAAATCATACCAAATCAACTGGCAATACATACTCAGTCATGACCACATCACTATCGTGGTAAATCAAGGGAGATTCGAGGTATCCTCTCATAAGAGCAGAATCCTCTAACAATAAAACAACATCTCAAACAATGTATGTCACATATAAGCAAAATGTGATGCCAAACATAAATGATATGCAACAGGATCTATAAAATATGACCCCTAATTCTGAGACAGGGAATATACCTCTAGTAACCTCTGAGGAAGCTATCTCTCCTAGGTTCGAAACATGTACTCGACCATAGACCTTCTCTTTCGGTTCTCCTTCGCTATCTCTTTTGGTACCACCTCTTTGACGTCCATCTGGCTGACCGCTGCTTGAAACTCGTCCCTGAAGAAACTTTGGACAATTCCTCCTAAAGTGTCCCATTTCTCCACACTTAATACATTTACCTTGCTTACTCCAACAATGATCTTCGGTATGCCCAATCTTCTTGCAAAATTTACACTTCATCCCATACTGTTTGGATTTTGGCCTAGATGAAGAAGCTACAACAAACTCTCCTCTCACACTTCCTGAAGTTAAAGTCCTTGGCTGTCCTCTACTGATTTTGGATCCTTGTCCTATACACTTTGGCTTGTTTCCAATCTCACTTCCGGATCTTCCACTATTTTCCTCAATGTCCTTTTCGACCTTATATGCCCTATCTATGACTGTCTGATAATCGATGAAACTATCAATCCATAATTTCTTCCTAAACTCACTCCTCAAACCTGTTACAAACTTCTGAACCCTTTTCACTTCATGCGATACCAAATGAGGGCAACACTTAGCTAATTCCTCAAACCGGACCGAATACTGATTCACCGTCATGTTCCCTTGTTTTAGTCTTAAGAATTCAATCTCCTTCTTATCCCTTGTAACCATGGAAATGAAATAGTCCTCGAACTGTTGAGTGAAATTATCCCAAGTCTGGGGCGTATGATCCCGCTCCCAACTTTCCTTCACAATCTGCCACCACTGATCAGCTGGACCTTCAAGTTTGAAAACGGCATACCTAACTCTCTCTTTGTTGGGACTTCCTATAACCTCGAAAATCCTATTCATTTCTGCTAACCATTTTTCTGCCTTTAACGGATTCGGATCTCCGTAAAAGCTCGGTGGGTTCATCTTCACAAATCTTTCTAATCCATCACTTTGGTATCCCTCAGGTTGATTCGGAACCGATCCTCTATTCTCCATATTATGTACAAACATCCTGAACAATTTCATCATCTCTTCATTCTGATTTCCACCTATACCCATATCTCCTTCATTTTCTAGAACCCTTCGCCGATCATCATTGCTTCCCGTTCACCGATCATCATTGCTTCCCGCCATTAGAACGAACTCCTGCATTAAACACTCGGCGTTAATTACCACACATTCCCCCTTAGTTTAGACATCTACCCTTGACCTCTAAACTAAGCTCTGATACCAACTGTGAGCACCCCAACCCGGGACCTAAAGCGTATCCCGAGCTTGAGGAGCCCAACTAGGAAATCTCCTTTCTAAATTTTAAAAACTTTTATTTTCCTTTTAAAAGAAAAACCATTTTCAAATACCAATTAAACCAATTAATAATATCACCACTCCACAACTTCCATAAACCATAAAATGATTTCTTACATCGAAACTCATACTTAACTTTGTTTTACAAAAGAGTTTATACACATCTTCTCAAAAGAGTTTTACTAAATAAATACACCCAGACAACCAACTTATACACTTAACCTGACAAGTCCCCAAAAGCAAAAGTCCACAATTTAACCCCGGCCTCACTGGTTCCAGTCACCTGTCTCAGCACAATCTAAAACAGTAAAAGGGAAGGGGTGAGAATAAATCTCAATGAGCTATTATGAATGCAGCAAGATGCAACACATAGCATGGTAGCACATAACACATTATAAAAGCGGTAAACACCTTACGTTACCTCATTTTACCTTTTCCCGTCTGAACAATAAGTCGTACAACGTGGGAGTAAAACTCCACTCTTTGGTGAATTGCCTCCAGCACATTCACCTCTTATAGGACTCATACTCCAGAGATCCATATAAGAAAAGATACCTATAATAGAGTATCCAACAATAATATCGCTAACTGTAAAGCTTTAGGCTTAATACAAAAGCATTCCCCCCGTACACCAATTGCAACAGGTCTATAAAGCCTTTTGGGTCAATACAGTCGTTAGCACACCCACTCTGTGGCCACAGAGGGGACGGTCCCAGGTATGATGAACCTTCAATCACTTATAGAACAAATCCATAATTGATTGAATTCCATTATACCCCCGAATATCAACATGTTCAAGCACAATATAGATACTTGAAACATAATCCACAAAAAGGGATAATCATGTAACAACATGGTAATGTATACTCATGAAATCAATACCATAGTGCAACAACCATTTAGTAGACTATGCATCATAATATAACAACATGGTAATGTATACTCATGCTAATCAATACCATCAATGAATATAAATTCAAGTAAGGTAACCATATAACCAAATAATCCACACTTGGGATGCAATGTAACAACAAGTCAAATATTCCACACTTGGGATGCAATGTAACAACAAGTCAAATATTCCACACTTGGGATGCACATAACAGTATGTCTAATAGTCCATACTTAGAATATTATGATAACCATATAATCAATAATTCCACAACTTGGAATAACAATGCCACAAGGTGATACATACCCATTACTAACTAGCTCAATAGTGAACCTATAGCTTCTATACTATTGCAACTACTCACCAAAGATATGGAGTAAGTAAGGCAACTATGTATCATAAACCATTCCTACATTTTCATTATACAACCTCGAATAACCTTAATAAAAGTTCAAGATCTATTTCCCAAGTTGGAACTATTGTGGTGAAGTACTAATCAAACTTAACAATTATTTCCTGACAATGATCCATATTACAAGGTCCCGATAGAGATTCAAGTTAAGTTATTAAGTTGTAGTCACAATGCTTAAGTAGCCCAAGTTCTACTTTAATCTAAGTTGAGAAGGGTTGATTAATATCCGAAAGTGATTAGGTTCCATTAATTTATAGTGGTTAGGATTCTCAATCCATCCTACAAGATCATTATATAATAAGACAAGGCCTCTATGAAGGTTCAAGCTCAATTTACTAAGTGGGAGTCACAATCTATAAGGGACCAAACAATGTTGCTACACAAATTCTGGTTCAGATTCAAAGTTCAGTTTCCTGGGGTCTTGGGCGACCGCCCATACCTCTTGGGCGACCGCCCAAGAGGGTTTTCAAGGCACTCTAATTTCTGGACACATGGGCGGCCGCTCATGCCCCCTTGGGCGACCGCCCAAGTGTCTGAGCCAGCAATTTCCAAGTTTTCCCATTTAGTCTCTTACCATTTTACTTTCCTTTGCCATACTTCTTATACTCATGAACACCAAGAAATTTCTAATTCTACAAGGATTATCATAAATTCATATAAACCCAAAATAAGTGATTCTAAATTATTTATCATTATAACCTTCACCCATTTCAATCCTCTAGGTTATCTTCCAAGATCACAAACTTCATTCTATTCCATTTACTACTCATTCAACTCCTATAAAATTCCCAAAGCATGAACCCAACATCATAAGAACAAGGAGAACATTAAGGAGAGTATGAACAAGTAAGAGAAGGGAAATCATAACAACTCACTTAGCAATTATGAAGTGGAATAAGAATCTTCTTAGCTCAATGTGTTCCTCTTGACTCCACGAATCCAAAAGTACACCCGGATCTTCAAATGGAGGAGGCTTGGATTTAATAGAATTTTTGGAAGGATTTATTTAGGAAGGCTTCCATGGAAATTAGAAGAAGGAAGAAGAAGAAGAAGATGAAGATGAAATGATGGGGAGGATGGAGAAGTATGGGAGGTGAGGGCTTCTTTTGACTAAAGAGGGGGGGGGGACAAGGTGAGGGATTTAAGGGGAAGGAATGGCCCCCCACCAATACCCTCCTTCTTACTCTCTTTTTCTATTTCTATTCTTTACTTTTCCCCTACACAAAATATCTACCCACATTTTATTTATTTTATCCATTTCCAATATTATAATTCTCCCCAGAATATTATTTTATTTTCCAATCATTTCATTTTAATATTAAGAAATCAAAGATATAAAATAAACACATAATATTAAAAATAATATTAAAAGCACATATTATGATACTAAAATAGGTGCCTAGGTTTAGGGTCGTTACAACGGGGGCGTTCCAACTTTCCCTCTTTGGTTAGTCCCTGCACCACTTGCTTCAGGATGAAGCAATTGACGGTGGTGTGACCGGGGTAGTTGTGGAAGGCGCAGTGCTTGCTCATATCCATGTTGGGCTTGAGAGTCTTTGGTTGGAAATTCTCGAGAGGCTTGAGGAGATTTCGCTTTACCAGTGCTTTGAATACTTGGCCCAGAGGCATTTCGAGGTTGTCGAAATGTTGCAACTGTGAGACGCGAGGGGGATTGTTGTTCCTCGGGGGTGCCTGATCACGGTTTACTTGAGCTCCGTTTTGGATGTAGTGTACCGTTCCGGCTGCTTCTTTTCCTTTATTCAGGACAGGTGCTGGATTTGACAGGTTTTTCCGATAGCGGTAAGACGAAGCAGGGGTTGCTATTGTCTTTTGAAGGCTCAGGGTCTTTTCGAACTTGGTTCCGGCGTAGACCATGGCACGGAGATCCGGATAGAAGTGATGACTGATCAAGGTTCTCAGAGATGGTTTGAGGCAGGAGTGGAAGATGTCCATTTGTTCTTCCTTGGAAAGCAGATCCATTATCTCGCTTAGCTTCCAGTTCCATCTTTTGTAGAACTCGCCTACAGGCTCGTCGTCCTTTTGCTCGGTGGCTTGCAGATCATGGCGGTTTGTCTCCCACTCAAGGTTGGCGAGGTACTTCTCCAGGAAGATCTCGCTGATTTGGTCCCACGTGGAGCGATTTTCTGCCTTCAGTTGGGGAACAACCTTAGCTCTGTGGATTTGAGAGAATGCTGGAAGTGATCCGCCATTTGTTGAGGGGCTGCCCCTTTGGCTCTCATACCCAAGACATATGTGTCAATGTGGGTTTTTGGGCATTCCGTTCCATCGAACTTTTCCATTTCCGGCATTCTGAATTTCGGAGGAAGCGGGACCACCTTGTTTGGATCAGTGGGCATGAGGGAGTCCTTCCGAGAACTTGCTAGCTTGCCTTGCATGTCTTTGATTTGCTCAATCAACCAAGCCATGTGAGGATCGGCAGGTTGAGGAGGGTTTCCATTTTTGGGGATGGATACCTAAGATGGCGGTGGGTTGGCTGATGGGATCGCCATTCGGGAGTCTTGGGGAGGTAGTTTAGTGTATACCAACCCATACCCTGGAGTGTTGAAGTTAAGGGTGTGATTACCCGGTCCGCTAAGGGTTGTGTTTGGAAATTGGGGAAATGCTTTATGAGCCCCAAGTGGTAGACCAGCGGGTGGCAAGTTTGAGGCGTCGGGATATCCGCTTGGGATGCCTGTCCCAGGTAAGCATGTGGATTTTTGGTTATGGCTGAGAGGCTCGTATAGAGGAAAAGGATTGAATCCTGGGGAATACTGAGATGCATTGGGATCTGGCGGTGCAGGCAAGTATATGTGCTGTTGATACTGAGCTTAGGGTGCAGAGCCGGGAAATTGACTGTGCTGAGGCGGGCATGTCGAAGCTGCTTGACTGACGCCTGAGTGGAGCTTTGAGCGAGAGCTGCTTTGCGTTGCTGGGATCTCGAAGCTTGGCGGAGGCGGGACCTGCTGATAGCTTTAAGAAACCGGGGGAGCCAGTATTTCTTCGTCTTCTATGAGAATGAAGGTTCCATCAGGTTGGGGAACTGCAACGGTTCCTCGAAGACGCAGGGTGTCTACGATTCAGGCTTGCTGCTCTTCTTGGCGCTTCTTGATAGTTTCGAAGGCTCGCATCACCTCCTCCATTGTCTGAAGGTTCCTTAGTGGCAGGGTTCTGTTAGTGTTAAGATCATGTGTTGCCATGAATGTCATCCCAAGTGTTGCAAACCAGTGTTGCCACTGGTGTTGCCAAAAGTGTTGCCATTTGGAATTGGCGACACTGAGTTAGTTACTGTATTTTTCACAAATATTAATGGGTAAATTAATGTTTATATAACAGTAGTTAGTCACCTTAAAATGAGCTTAAAATCAGCAACAAATGACCCGTGCGTTAATCACGAAGAGGAGAAGAAATTAACAAATAAACATGTGTTTATTTGTTTAATTGATGACCAAGCCAGGAGATATTTTATTCAGCTATTCTGGGGGAGAACAAGTCAGAGTACAAGGCAACCAAAGCTAAGAGGTACAAGCAAGAGAAGCAAGAGAAGACTAGGTCTCCTACAAAAGAGGAGAGTGGCATAAATGGAGGAAACAAACTCCAAACTGTTAGCTGATCATTTGAGTAGGCTCCAAGACTTTGTGGCCTATAAATAGTGCAGTGGATCTTCATTGTAGATCATCCAATTTAGAAAACGCAAATCTTCACAAGAAAAGTAGAATTCTGCTCTCAAGTGTTGCCATTCGAAGGTCGGGCAACACTTTGTCCAACACTCGAATATTTCATATAGATTTTTATATTTTTGTGAGGTTTTTGAGTGTTTATTTACTGAGAGAATTCGTGTATGTTGTTCCTTATATCAGGGTTCGTTTATCATTAAGGAACAACCTCGACCTTGTATTGAATTCATATTATTAATAGAAAGGTCTTGCCTTTTAGGCACCCATCAAGTTATATATTTATATAACTTGATAAAAATTATATTCTTGTGTATTGCTTTAATATTTCCGCTGCAAATTATATTTATTTCTATTGATTTGTGTTTTTCTAGAATTGGTGAAAGTGTCGTCGTTAGTGTCATTAACTCTAAAGACAACACCCGTGAGTTTCATCTCACCTTGTGAGTTTCGTCTCATAAGTTCTTAGCCATAGACAATTTCAATTGGTATCAGAGCCTAGCACTTGATATACTAAGTGTTTAGATCCTTTTTGTCATGGCTTATGATCCTGCAAACCCTAATCAAAAGAGATTACCGGTTTTAGACGGATCTAATTATGCTTATTGGAAGATTCGCCTACGCTCGCATATCAAATCAATTGATCTTCGGGCTTGGCGATCTATTTTAAATGGTTATTCTGTTCCAATGCTTCCTCCGGATGACGATGGTGACGTTCAAGTCAAACCTGAATTCGAGTGGACAATTGAAGAGAATAATCTTGCTAGTTTCAATGAAAAGGCACTGAATGCCATCTATGAATGGGTTGACATGCATATGTTCAAACTCATTCAAAATAGTCCCTCTGCAAAAGATGCTTGGGATACTTTACAAAGATTTTGTGAAGGAGATGGCGGTTGTCCGAGAAACAAAGCTTAGAGGTCTCACTAGTAGATTTGAAAGATTAAGAATGGGTGAAAACGAAGACATCTCGTCTTATTTTGAAAAGTTGATTGATATTTCAAATGCTTGTCAAGTATTAGGGGAGCCTTTTACAAATAAACAACTTGTTTCAAAAGCTATTCGTACTCTTCCCGAACGTTTTAATATTAAAGTTTCAGCTATTGAAGAGGCCCATAATCTTTCAACAATGGACATCAACTCCTTAATGAGTATTTTGAAAAACTTTGAGTTGAATCTCAATGAACAAATGGAGGCTTCTAAAGGCAAGAATATTGCCTTAAAAGTCGAATCTTCGGACACATGTGTGGACGATGAAGATGAAGTCTTCGAGGAGTTAGATGAAAATACTAGTGTAGCTTTACTTGCAAAGAGATATAATTCTATGGTTAGAAAATTTAACAAAGTGCAGGTAAAGGCTAAGGACCAAACGGCCAAAACCTCTAGTTTTGTGCCAAGGAGAAGTCCTCCTCCAAATCAAAAGGATATCCCACCAAGGCGTGCATCCTCGGAAAAGATCCGGTCCGATCCTAAGTATATTGAATCTATTCAATGTCATGCTTGTTCCGGTTGGGGTCACTATGCTAATGAATGTGCTAACACCTTGAGAAAGGCGGGCAAAAACTTGTGGGTATCTCTTAGTGATGGAGAGGAGGAAGGAACGGAGAAAGAAGAACAGACGGAGCAAGTAGTCATGATGGCCACAGTAGAGGAGCTACCTTCGACTGAGAGTGTTACTTCAAGTGTCATTACAGATTTGACAACACTTGACACAACATTGGTGACTTCTTCAGAAAGTGTTGCCCCAAGTGTCGTCCAGGAATTGGCAACACTTGGCACAACACTCAGCAGGTATGATTCTTTAAATGATCTTAATTTGCATGGTTCAACTGATTTAAATTCAGAAGAGATTATAGAGGATGATCTTGATAAAGATGAACTTATTTGTGAATTAAAAAACCTCTATAAATCTCTCCTTGTGGAATGGAAAAAGGAGAATAAGATGGTGTTTTTCTTGAAAAAGGAAAATCAGGATCTTAAGAACTCCTTGACTCGGCTAGAAGCTCAACTCAGTAGGAGAGAATTGGATCTTGATAAAATCAAGGCCAAACTCAACCTAGCCGAATCCACCTTCAAAAAACTCAACACGAGTTCATCCAAATTGGATGAAATACTCAAATTGAGTAAGCCTCTGAAAAGCCGGGTCTTGGGTTCCAAGAATCACTTGAAAGTATTACCTCGTCCTTGTTTGATGTTGAAACTAAAAATTGTTTTGTAAAAGAGCGTGTCAAGGAAAAGGGTAGCACTCCTAGTGATTCCTCGATCAATCCAATGAGTGTGGATACCGTCACAAAGCCGGACATTTAAAACCGCATTGCATTGTCCTACAAAAGAAAATGTCCAGTCTTCAAGTGTCGCCTCAAGTGTCGCCGCTTCTCGTGGCAACACTTATGGCAACACTGGTGAACGTAAATCCAGATTTTCAAAAAAGGGTTGGTTACCCAAGGAAAAACTGAAATGCTATGTTGTTTATACAAATTTTTAAGGACTAACATTGCGGGAACTTGGTACTTTGATAGTGGTTGTTCACGTCATATGACCGGTACAAAATCATTCCTAACAGAGTACCAACCTATTCAAGGAGGCTCATGACTTATGGTGGTGGAGGCAAGAGTGAAATAGTTGGTAAAGGAACACTCGGATATTGTTGGTTTTCCTCCTTTGAAAAATGTCTTGCACGTAGATGGTTTACTTGCTAATTTAATTAGCATTAGCCAACTATGTGATGACAATTTGGAGGTAAAATTCAATAAAAATACCTGTGAAGTGTTTGATAACACTAACTTTTGTGTCATGATTGGAATAAGATCAAGTGATAATTGCTATCCGGTTGGTAATAAATCAGTGTGCAATTTGACAAAACTTGATGATATTAGGTTATGGCATCAAAAGTTAGGTCATTCTCATTATAGGAATCTTGAGAAGATTATCAAACATAATGCCGTCAAAGGTGTTCCTAAACTAGACCTCAAAAACACTGTGATGTGTGGTGACTGTCAAAAGGGTAAGCAAACTCGTGTTGCTCACGGTGTTGAACAACACAATGAGCAACACTCACTCGGGAACAACACATTGTTTTCAGCTTTTACATATGGACTTGATGGGTCCTATTGAGGTAGAAAGCTTGGGAGGTAAGAAGTATGTTTATGTGATAGTTGATGATTTTTCTAGGTTTACATGGGTGTATTTCTTAAGAGAAAAATCTGAAACTTTTGATAAATTTACTCACTTAGTCTCTAAAATCAAAAACATGTTTTGTTCTCCTATTTTTCGAATAAGATCGGATCATGGTAGAGAATTTGAAAACATCTCCTTTTCTACTTTTTGTAGTAAAAAGGGGATACACCATGAGTTTTCGGCACCCAAAACACCACAACAAAATGGTGTCTTTGAAAGGAAAAATAGGACTTTAATGGAAATGGCTCGTGTTATGCTAATTGCTAGAAATATTTCTAAATGTTTTTGGGCCGAAGCATTAAACACAGCTTGTCACACTACAAATAGAGTTTTCTTAAGACCCGGTACAACTATGACACCCTATGAGATTTTAAATGGAAAGAAACCTACGGTTCACTATTTTCATGTGTTTGGGTGTTTGTGCTACATTTTAAATGACCGGGAATACTTAGGAAAACTTGATTCTAAGAGTGACAAAGCCATCTTTCTTGGCTACTCTCAAAACAGTCATGCTTATCGTGTCTATAATTTGAGGTTAAAAGTGATTCAAGAATCGGTAAATATTGAATTTAACGATTACTTGAGTGCCACAGAGAACCACGATGATATACCTCGACTTTACTAGAAGAAGTCGAACAAAGGGCCGGAACAGACCGATTCAGCCATTGCAGCCACAGATTCAAGTGTTGCTCCAAGTGTCGCCCGAAATGGCAACACCCGAGGCAACACAGGAGAACAGAACAGTGGCTGGAAATTCCGAGAGCAAAGGTGACTCGGAAGGAGAAGATGGATTGGTGTACCATCAAGGCGTGAGAGATCCCCGGCTCGAATTAGAAATTATCATCCCATTACTCAAGTAATTGGTGATGTTAATGAAGGGGTTAGAACAAGGAACAAGGAGCCGCTTGATTACGAGAGATATGATTAGGTATGTGTGTATGTCCTCCACATACTCTCGGGTAAAACACTCCTTTCGTTTCCTCTCGTTGAACCAAAAAATGTGATTGAGGCCTTAAATGATAAATTCTGGATTCAAGCCATGCAAGAAGAGCTTGAACAATTTACCCGTAACGAGGTTTGGTGTTTAGTTCCACGTCCTTTAAATACTAACATTATTGGAACTAAATGGATTTACAAAAACAAATCTGATGAATTGGGTAATATTGTTCGTAATAAAGCTCGTCTTGTGGCTCAAGGCTATACACAAGTGGAAGGAATCGACTTTGACGAGACCTTTGCACCTGTGGCTAGAGTTGAGTCAATAAGACTTCTTCTTGCTATAGCTTGTTATCTCAAAATCACATTGCACCAAATGGATGTCAAAGCGGCTTTCTTGAATGGGTACTTAGATAAAGAGATCTATGTTGAGCAACCCAAAGGGTTTGAAGACCCATTCCACCCAAACCATGTATACAGACTTGATAAGGCCTTATATGGCTTAAAACAAGCTCCTCGTGCATGGTATGGGCGTCTAACAAGCTTCCTTCTTGAATATGGATTTGTTAGAGGAGAAGCCGATAGGACATTATTTATTCTTAGGGAAAATAAAGAGCTTGTCATTGCTCAAATCTATGTTGATGACATAGTTTATGGTTCCACATCTAAAACATGTTTACAAAATTTTGTGGAAGCTATGACATCTACATTTGAGATGAGCATGATAGGAGAACTTAATTATTTCCTAGGATTGCAGGTAAAACAATTGAATGATGGAATTTTCATCACTCAGAGCAAGTATGCTAAGAGTCTGGTGAAAAGATTTGGATTGGAGAATGCCAAGAGCTCTAAAATACCTATGGGATCATCTCTTAAGGTAACAAAAGATAAGGCAGGGGAGGTTGTTGACCCAACTCTGTATAGATCCATGATAGGTAGTCTTCTTTATCTTACTGCCAGTCGTCCCGATATAATGTTCAGCGTAGGTGTTTGTGCTAGATATCAATCTGCTCCTAAAATTTCTCACCTAAATGCTGTCAAGAAAATCATCAAGTATGTGTCTGGGACAAGTGAATTGGGAATCTGGTTCACCAAAGACACTAATACCAACTTAGTTGGTTTTAGTGACTCTGATTGGGCAGGGGATATAGATGATAGAAGAGTACTAGTGGGGGTTTTTTTTCTTGGGTAATAATCTAGTGTCATGGTACAGTCGCAAGCAAAACTGTGTTTCTCTCTCGACTGCTGAATCTGAATATGTGGCAGCAGGGAGTTGTTGTTCACAACTAATATGGTTAAAACACATGCTTGATGACTATGGTCTTGATAGTAATATCTTGACCATGTATTGTGACAATTTGAGTGCTATAAATATTTCCAAAAACCCTGTACAACACTCACGCACTAAGCACATTGATATCCGCCATCATTTTTTAAGAGATTTAGTAGAAAAGGAATTGATCCAAATAGAGCATATTGATACAAAACATCAACTTGCTGATATTTTGACCAAAGCCTTGGACCATGAGAGATTTTCAAGTTTGAAAAAATCTCTTGGTCTATGTTTTCTATAAATCTGTTAGTGTTGCCATCAGTGTTACCAACACTGTCAGCAACACTTTGTATGAGTTGTACATTATCTTTAAAATTTAAAAAAAAAATAAAAATATATATATATAGTTGTTTAATCCCAAATGGGGGGCATTTACTGACCTTTTTGTTCTAGTATGTGTACATTCTTAAGGTTAACATTTTTTTTAAAATACCCCTTTGTGCTAAAAAGTGACAAAGTCACTCATATTGTTGTTGATATTTAAAAAAAAAAAAAAGGGCAAAGCTTGTGAAAATTCCCAAAGGGAATATAATGTAGTGTTTTATACTAAGTATTAGGGACATGGAGCTCGCTACTACAGTGTACCCTACTTGAAAGGTATAAAACTTACTAATTGTAGCTTTACACTTTAATAAAAAACTCGGGGCACGGAGCTCGCTACTACGATGCTTCCTTGTAAATAAATAAAGTGTAAAGTGTGCTTAAAAATTGCCTAAGAAAGTATAGTTATATATGTTAAAAAATATCAAGGGGATTTTATTTAAAAATGTTGTCTTGTGTGTCACGCAACATTGCTAGTAACACATTAGTAGATGCTACATTAATTTTTTATTTTCTTATTTTTGTTTTTGTTAATTAAATTTTAAATTTCCAAAAGTCTATTTGCTTATATTTAGAGTTTGTGAAATTTAAAAGGTTTTTAGCAAAAATTTTTATTTTTGTCAATCTAAGTGTAATTTTGTAATATCTATTTTTTAAAATTCATCTCTTTGAATTTTGAAAAACACAATTTTATGGATATTACTAAAATTATGTTTAGTTATTATTAAATTAAAAATTAAAAAAAAATTAAAAAAAAAAAAAAAAAAAAAAGGGATTTTTTTTTAAAAATGCCGGATAACAATTGAGTTTGTTGGGATTTTTAGAGATAATTGGAGGATTAATTAATTTGACCTTGTCAAATCAATTAACTCCCTCCACTATTCACTCATTAAAACCCACTCCTAAACCCTCTCTCTCTCACCGTGCTCTCTCTCTCTCTCTAGGCGGAAAGAAGAAACCCTTCCCCTGCTCCTTCTTCGTCGTTCTTCAATCCTCCATGGCAAGCACCAAAAATTCACCCCAAATTTCTTCACCCATGGAAATTTCGCCTCTAGCTCCCTCTAGTGTCACCTCAAATGTCGCCGTTCCAATGGAGATATCCCCTGCGACACTTTCGGCCACACCCTCAACCTCTCCCTCATTAGACATTGTTGTCTATGATCCTTCCAAAATTCCCATTCCTATTAATCTTCCAGAAGCTACCCCCTCCATAGAGCTCACCTTCGCCCCTCAAAAGAAGACCAAGAAGAGAAAGGCGGTTGATGCCTCTTCGTCTTTTAGGGGTGGAGTGCGTAGACAATCTGAGAGGATCAAAACCTTGTTCAGGTCCAAGATTCCTTCCAACACGGCCGATGATCCAAGAATGTGGAGGATAGCTCGAGTTCTTCTCTCAACATTTCGTCCGAGGAAGGTTCGGACCCAGCTTTTAAAGAGACAAAGGAGCCCTCATCATCTTCTGATGAGGATGAAGAAGCTTGGTTGGAAGATGAGGAAACTCTTGCTGAAGCCCAGTCCAAAATGAAGAAGAAACAGAAAATTTCATCAAGTGTCACCCCAAGTGTTGCCGATGAAATGGCAACACCTGAAGCAACACCTGCTGCCAAGACCAAAGCACAGTCGAGTTCTCCTTCCTATTCTCCTATTTCATGGCCTGAGGTACACTCTCCTAATCCCTCTCAAGATGAAAAATCAGATTATGAGTCTTTTGGATTTTATGAACGTCCATTTCTTTCGGAAGAATTTTATAGTGATGCGAGTCTTCATAATTTTGTTGAAGATTCTGAGAAGAAAATTCTGAATGAAAAGAATATTTATGTGACTCAATTCAAGGAGTTAGGTGTGTATCAGTTTTTGGAGGATAGGATATTTTTGCCTACGGTGACTAGAGTGTCATCGTATATTGAAAGTGTGGTTAGGAATTTCTATGCTCATCTTAGGGATAATATTGATGATAGGAATACCCCTCATTATGGAAAGATCTTTGTTAGGGGCATTATCTTTGATTTTAATCCTTTGATTATCAATAGAGCCTTCGGCATCCCTAATGTCGAAGATGAGAGCTTGGAATATGATCCTAATGCCTTAGCCACCTTTTTAACTGGAGGGAGAATTACCATTTGGTCTGATCATTTTAAGTCTACCTATCTCACTTCTTTGTTTAGCGTGCTACACAAGTTATGTATAACAAATTGGCTTCCCACGGCAAATGAAAACACCGTAACCTTTGAGCAAGCTAATTTGTTGTATAAATTAGGAAAGAAACAAAGAGTAAATTTTGGGAGACTTGTATTCGCTCACCTTGCTGCATGGGCCAAAAAGAAAAAGACCTCCTCCTTCATTTTTCCTTCCCTTATTTTCCAAGTCCTAATGTACCAAAACCTTAAGCCTTGGAATGGTGATAATCTTTCGAAAGACCTGTGTATTATCGAATTACCAAGCACTTTACCGAAGGTGATAGGCACAGTGGATTTACCTTGGGTTTTGGTTACAAATGCTCCTCCTGTTACTGCCTCGCTACCGGTGTCGCCCCAAGTGTCGCTCCCGAAACCGGGCAACACTTCCGGGCAACACCGCTCTGTTATGGTTGATGCCGCGATGATTCTTAATTTTTCAATGGTCAAGTGAAGCACATTGACTCGGTAATTCAGTGGATGGTTGGATATGCGCACCTGACATGATGAAAATGGTGGATTTAATTTCTTCCAAAATAGGGGGAGATAAGCCACCAAGGCGTGATGATGATGATGGAGCTGGGAATGGTCTTTGGGCCCAGTGGGTCAGCCTAAGGGAGGTGAAGGAGCTGGAAATGCGCTTTAATGGTGGTTGGTTCGAATGGTTTGTGTTTTTGGTGGTTGGAAACAAAAACAATTTTATTTGTTTTATTTTGGTTTGTAATGCTTAAACAAATTTTATTTCTGCTTTTTTTTCTTTGTTTCAAATTTGGAATTTTCTTCAAAAGATGATGGATGGTTTTTGTTAAATGGTTGGTTGGTTGTTTAGAATTTAATAGTTAGTTTATTTAATTATGAAATTTCGTATTAAGGGGAGATTTTTGTAAAGATTTTGATACTTCATTTGCTTAATGGTTGATGTTTTGGATTGAAAAATATTTCAAAACATTGCCTCGAAGGTTGATGTTGCCTCTATCAAAATCTCGTGGCATTTTGTGGTTTTAGTTAAGTTTGACTAACTCGTTTTTTGAAAAGATCATCACATTGGTATTTTTGTGAAGAAATCAAGAACTATGGGGAGATTGTTAGTGTTAAGATCATGTGTTGCCATGAATGTCATCCCAAGTGTTGCAAACCGATGTTGCCACTTGGTGTTGCCAAAAGTGTTGCCATTTTGGAATTGGCGACACCGAGTTAGTTATCGTATTTTTCACAAATATTAATGGGTAAATTAATGTTTATATAACAGTAGTTAGTCACCTTAAAATGAGCTTAAAATCAGCAAACGAATGTGTGCGTTAATCACGAAGAGGAGAAGAAATTAACAAATAAACATGTGTTTATTTGTTTAATTGATGACCAAGCCAGGAGATATTTTATTCAGCTATTCGGGGGAGAACAAGTCGAGTACAAGGCAACCAAAGCTAAGAGGTACAAGCAAGAGAAGCAAGAGAAGACTAGGTCTCCTACAAAAGAGGCGAGTGGCATAAATGGAGGAAACAAACTCCAAACCGTTAGCCGATCATTTGAGTAGGCTCCAAGACTTTGTGGCCTATAAATAGTGCAGTGGATCTTCATTGAAGATCATCCAATTCAGAAAACGCAAATCTGCACAAGAAAAGTAGAATTCTGCTCTCAAGTGTTGCCATTCAGTGTCGGCAACACTTTGTCTAAGACTCGAATATTTCATATAGATTTTTATATTTTTGTGAGGTTTTTGAGTGTTTATTTACTGAGAGAATTCGTGTATGTTGTTCCTTATATCAGGGTTCGTTTATCATTAAGGAACAACCTCGACCTTGTATTGAATTCATATTATTAATAGAAAGGTCTTGCCTTTTAGGCACCCATCAAGTTATATATTTATATAACTTGATAAAAATTATATTCTTGTGTATTGCTTTAATATTTCCGCTGCAAATTATATTTATTTCTATTGATTTGTGTTTTTCTAGAATTGGTGAAAGTGTCGTCGTTAGTGTCATTAACTCTAAAGACAACACCCGTGAGTTTCATCTCACCTTGTGAGTTTCGTCTCATAAGTTCTTAGCCATAGACAATTTCAGGTTCCATTTCCTTCACTGTTATCTGTTGATCCCGTCATGGGGGAGTAGCGAACGGTGCGGACCGCTGAACTGGAAGGGCTGTCGGACCTTGTGACCTCGATACTGAAAAGGCGGCTCCCGGGTATTCTCAACCACTCTCGGGTCGCTGGAGGGGTGACGGGTAAGGTTTAGACACGGGAAGACCTTTCGGGATAAAAGGGGGAAAGCTCACGTGACATGCAGTTTCCGCTTTTTGTCTCTAATTTTTTTTGTTGTTTTAATTTATTTAAAATGGTGTTTTCTCAGAGTCCTAGGTAGGTTGGAAAAGGTTGCTCTTCTTTTTCGCAACTATGCAAGATCATGGGTCAGTGGAGACCATCTGTGCGGCTATAAGCCCCTCGTTTTGCACCTGTATTTCGACATCCCGGTGGATGTACAAATCTGTGCGAGGGTCCTATAGGGCAAGCGGTTTCCACCGGCCTAAAAGAAAAATCGAACCTAAGGACCGATCCTGTCATGTTCATTTTAATGCGTTAGCAGTGTATCCGAGGCAGCAGTGCGCATAGCGTGCGGTGTAACTGAGGCAGCAATGCGAGTAGCGTGCGGTGTAACCGAGGCAGCAGTGCGAGTAGTGTGCGGTCTCTAAAATTCTTTTTCTGAGTAAAACAGAAGTTTTTTTGAAGAATTTTAAATATATGTACACAGATGTATATTGATGCATTTTTTGTATTTTTATTTTTTTTGTAAATAAAAAAAAAAGTAAAGCACATGCACACACACACGACAGTTAAAGAAAAGGGGTAGAATAAAAGTTTGACCCTCATCATTATTTTAAAAATCTTTTGTTTTTTTGTTTAAAAGTTTTTTTTAAATAAAATAGTCCCCAGTGGAGTCGCCAACTGAAATTACCCGGATCCGGCTCGCGCGCGGGCCCCGGCATCTCGCATTTGTCGCTTTTGGAAATTGCCCGGATCCGAGAGGCAGCGCAATCGCGCCCCGACATCTGGCTATTCCGTTTGCGTTGGAGGTGTCTCGCTGTGTGTTTGCTTTGTAGAGTCGCCACGCCGTTTTTATTAAGCCCAAAACATTGAAAAAGGGTATCAGTTTAAAAATAAACTATTTTTGTGTGATGAGATTTTGGGTTCGGAGGTCAGATGACTCCTCGGGAAGAGAATATTAGAATATTAGAGCTCACCCGAGTCGCCTCGTAAAAACGAGTCTTTCGGTACCCCTTATATTCTTTAACTGTTGTGTGTGTGTGTATGTGCTTTTTAAAAATGCATGCTGTTTCGGATGTCTACATTGTTCACTGCTTATTGAAATGTATTGAAATAGTGTAGGAAGGAAGCCTTACCAATGTTGGTTCGTGTCTGTCTTCCGCTGGGGAATAGTGTTTGAGGATGGAATAGTGCTTTGGGATGAGCCGGTTGTCTGCGGACAGAGTTTCGGCGTGCGTCGGGATCGCAGGGATCATTTGGGCAGAGGTTCGGCGTGCGTTGGGATCGCAGGGATCACTCGGGCAGAGGTTCGGCGTGCGTTGGGATCGTAGGGGTCATTCGGGCAGAGGTTCGGCGTGGGCCAAAATCGCCGGTTTGACTCGGAAAGAGCCGGGACGCCTCGGGAAAGACCAGGCAAGGCCTCGGAGTACCATTAGGGGCCTTAGAGTACCTCGAGAGTGCCTCGGGGCAGCGCGGGAGCATCGCGAGAGAACTCGGAGAGGCTTCGGAGTGCCACAAGGGAGCTCGGAAGGCCTCGGAAGGATCCAAAAGGGGCTAGGATTGCCCCGAAGGGTCTTAGAGGTGTGCCTGAAGGCTGGGGGGAGAGGAGAGAAGAGGGAGATGTGTAAAATGAGGGAGGGGGAGCCCTCTATTTATAGTCCTCAGATTTGTGCAAGATGGTCCGTACGGGCCTTCCAGGTAATCCAAGATTTTGGTTTTCCTCGATTTGAGGGAATAAGTGGACTTTAAGAAGATTCAGCAATGATGGTGTCTGGTAACAAGAAGGTTCGTGCGGATCAACTTGCATGCATAAAGGTCCATACGGACCTCCCATGAAGTTCAGTAATGATGCTTCACGGGATTTGAGGGAATAAGTTGGACTTTAAGAGGACTCAGTAATTATGACAACAAAGAGGTCCGTACGGACCATTTCTGCTTTTTTACATAATTCCTCAAAGGTCCTTTTGTCCTTTTTTGTTCCAGAAAGGTCTATCCCTTGGTTTGATTGGTGGTTTTGAGGTTTTTGAGGGTTATGGGTATTCGAGACTGCATTTGTGTGAGTTTGCGATGTTTCCCGTGTGCTTGAAAGAGGGTGATCCAGATTGGGGTACTTACAGGGGGGCAACCATGACTTGAGACAAGGAGAGTTGCAGGACGTAGACGAACCAGTGAAATTGGATATCCCTACAACAAAAATTCAAGTCATCTGAAGAATGAATACTCCAGACAAGCAAGAGCTAAAGCATCTGTGGCATTCTGACAGCCTACAAAATTATTACAGCTAGTTTTAGTCTGTTCTCATGTCTGCTTTTATGTAATAGATTAGTCTTTGTTAGTCTTTTACTTTTTCGGCAATATAGGATTAAAGTTTTATGTAATCAGTTTCAGTTAATAAGATTCAGTTTTTCTTCAAAATGAAAAGCAACTAGCAAGACAACACTAGAAGACGAGGAGATCCTCCCCGGCCTTCAAGGGATAAATTCCCACCAAAAATCATCCAAGACCTGTGACTGAGCGAGATCCTCCACGACATGGATCGGTGAGACCAATAACCATCTAAAACCTATGTACGAGTCACCTTCCTCGCGCATAAGGTAGATAAATAGAAAAAAGCCAAATGTCAAAATGAGAAAACCCCTCGGCCTAATGACTTCACCGGCAAAAGCATCCAAGACCTATCTACGAGTCATCTTCCTCAACATAAGGTAGATGAAAAGAAGAAAGCCAAATGTCAAGACGAAGGCCTAATGACTTCACCGGCAAAAACATCCAAGACCTATGTACGAGTCATCTTTCTCGGCATAAGGTAGATGAAAAGAAGAAAGCCAAATGTCAAGACGAGGAAACCCCTCGGCCTAATGACTTCACCGGCAAAAACATTCAAGACCTATGTACGAGTCATCTTCCTCGTCATAAGGTAGATGAAAAGAAGAAAGCCAAATTTCAAGACGAGGAAACCCCTCGGCCTAATGACCACCGGCAAAAATATCCAAGACCTATGTACGAGTCATCTTCCTCAGCATAGGTAAATAAAAGAAGGATAGCCTAAGCGTCATGCCGAGAAAACCCCTCGGCCTAATGAACTCACCGTCATAAACATCTAAGACCTCTGTGGAAGTCATCTTCCATACCATAGGTAGATAAAAGAAGGTTAGACTAAGTGTCATGCCAAGGAAACCCCTCAGCCTAATGACCTCACCGGCATAAATATCTAAGACCTATGTGTGAGTCATCTTCCTCAACATAGGTAGATAAAAAGAAGAAAAATCAAAGTATCATGCCGAGGAACCTTCCTCGGCATAATGACCCAACTTGCCAAAATTATCAAGAGATAAAGAACGAGCTTCCTTGGTCTAAAAACAACATCAAGCATGAAGTACGAGAAGGCCTTACTCAGCTTCCCAACGCTATTTTGTACTTATACAAATATACAACATTCAAAACAATAAGCATTCAAGTCCAATACAATTCATATCAAAGCAATAAATTATGAAGATGAAGAATAGAAAGGACATTTCCATTGATACATAAGTGAAATACAAGGAAGCCCTACTCTATTACATCAAAATAACAATAAAAATAATAAGTCTGCTCATCTCCGAAGGGCTCCTAAAAAAAGGCTTTCGTCTCAGTGTTTGTAGGAGGAATGACTACCTGCTCAGTCACTACTTGATTGGTTTGAGCCCTAGCAGTCGTCTCCACCCCGGCATCAGCCCTCTCCACTGGCTCCTCCTCGGCGACAGGCCCCTCGTCTTCAATCTGTCCAATCAAAACATTAATGTTATGATCGTCAACGGGAGGAGGAACCCAAACAGGACGACCGGTGTGAGCATCGATGTCCGCTATCACGCCAAGTGAATTCTCGGAGAAAGGGACGAGATAGTGGAGAGCCCGGGCCGAACCATCATAAGCATCTTGACATATAAGTCGAGCAAGATTTTGCAAGTTAAGCCCGATGCCGAGGGAGGTGTCTGTCATGGCTCTCCTGGCCAAATGAAGATAGTCATCCACGAACATAGTGGCAGTCTTCTCTTCCACGGCATCATTAAAAGCCGAGTTGGCTTTGTAACGGGCAACAACCTCTCTCCCTAGACGGGATGCTGGCCTCTAGCTCCTTCAGACGGGCAGCCGCCACCTCCTCAGCCTCCTTAAGGGCCTCAACTTTCCTCCTCTCCAGCTCGGCCATCTCGGCCTCCTTCAACATGGCGGCCTCCTCGGCCTCTTTCAGTTGAGTTTACATGGCATTCTCATTCATCGTCTTAGAAGAGGCTTCTTGAAAATGATATGTACTTCTTTAATTGAATTAAAGTAAATATTAAGGTGTACCACTTCAATTGGGACGAAGGGAGTAATAAACTCCTACGGCCAATATTAATGCTAATGAACTCTTAAGCTAAAATATTTTTATTCCTCCTGCATCAATCAGGTTTAGCACATACTACCCAAAGCCAGTATGAAACTACCTTAAAATGCTTATTTCTAATTCCCTCGTATTTATCATACTCATCCCAGCTTATGATAGATGCAATACCGCCTAAAACATAGAAGTACAAAAGCAATGGGTAAACAATGATGTTATGTAGGAATAGGCCAAAAAAAATCTCTATGAGAGACTAACCAGAATCATCTGGTGCAGTGCGTTTTTCGACACACAAAAGCTCTTTAACCCTTGTTTGTTCTTCTTCCTTCTCCAGCCCCGTGTTCAATAGAATGACTTCTTGTCCCCTATCCAATTTAAGATAATTGACCAATTCACATTATTTGACAAAGAAGATAAAGGAACAGAAAGAGTAGACCACAAAAAACTGATGCGCTAGCCTTACACGGCAACTGCCAAGATAGGAAGCTCAGGTAAAGGATTCCATGCAACTTGTTGCACAGCTTCACCAAAATCCCAAACCTTAATGCACCGTCCAGTTTCAACCTCCCATGCACGCACAGTACCATAATTTGAACCTTTTCAGATAACAAAGAAGTAAGCATATATTTAACAGCTTTAACTTCAATCATACAAAAATCCCAACTGAAATCTACAGATGAAAACAAAATGAAAATCTACAGATGTCCATACCAGACGCAATCCACTGCCCAGAAGCTTCAGTAGAAATTGACATGACAGCTCCTTTGTGACCCTTATACTCGAGATAACATTTTGTTGGGCATGGTTTAAGATCTTTTTGTAGGTGTTAGTGCCCTAGGCCTATAGAGATAGACTTATATGTAATATCATTATTCATTTATATAAGAGATTGTTTCTTTGATTATTATATATGTTTGCATGTTTATTGTAATAATCGTGTCCCTAGTACTTATGAAGTACTAGTATGAAGTCTAATGGATAATCATGTGATGATTATATGCATGGAGATGCACATTAGATTCATGGGTACTTGTTGGAGAACAAGGTACTGGACTTGACCCATTATGAGATTTATGTCATGGTCGAGTTGTCATAATTAAATCTCATATAGTTATATCATTGTAATCCTTTGACCTGAGATTATCATCGTCTTCCACTCGATGAATATTGTGTTTGATATAGTTTAACGTTGTCTTTAACCGGATAACAATAAGGGCTATTATTGGCATGATATGATTCCTGTTGGGAAGAATGATAAGTCAAGATGGAAATTTGTCCCTCGTAAAGAGAGATGTTTGCTAGGCTACTCGTAAGTAAGATTGATGATGTACATGGCCATGTCCGAATGAATTAATGTGATTAATATCATTCGATTGATCAATTTACTTAGTAACGAGAAAGCATTGAACAATATGAGTTGACGTGGACCATGACTCATGTTCAATATAACATTGTGTGACAATGGGATTATGATATGTTCTATGTAGGAAATCGAACTTGATATTATATTATTTGGGTAGGCATGATGGCTTGCTAGAGTCCGCTCATGTCTAATGAGGATCGATGTGATCGAACTCTTTGCCAACATAATATAGTCCTATGGGGTCACACGCATCGAACGAATTGTCAAAAATGAAGAATATGAAATTTCTGTACTCAGGGGACGACTCATCCCTAGGCCAGAACTAACTATTCCCTTGGCCTGGGACGAGTGAATCAGAGGGAGTGTCCTGAGGGACGGCTCGTGCCCATGGGGACGAGTCGTGCCCATAGGGACGACTCGTGCCCTGATTTTGTAAAAACTATTCCCCTTAAAGGGGACGCATGTATCAGAAGCATTGTGGAAGGGGACGACTCGTGCCCTGGGGGACGAGTCGTCCCGTCGGCGCTGGACTGATACGTAATTGACTTAAAATTAGGGATTTCGCGAGGTGAAAATATTTATAACGTATAAATACAAACCCCTGGTTGCCCTAGCAGTCATACTCACGTTTTGGGTTTAGAGAAACACAAAAGAGAGAGATTTCAATTGAGAATTGAGAATCGAAATACAATTCAATTCCATAATTCTTCATTGACTGAAAGGAGTTTCAATCAAAGGATCTAGCAATCCACCTAGAATTGTTCTAGGGTTCGTTCAACGCGTGGATACGCATAGAGGATCTTCGCCAATCAAGATCTAACGTTCGTGATTCAAGGATCGTTCATCGAGGATTCACTAGTTCATCAATCTGGAGTTGGAACGCGTTTATCAACGACAAAAGCACACAAGGTTGGTTATTCTATTTCATCTTTCTTAATAAATCATCTAGAACGGATCCTAGGCTCCGGGTTTTTGAGTTAATTTGCATTCTTCCGCTGCGCATGGACCCTCAAAACCCAACAGTGGTATCAGAGCCCCGTTCATGATGTTTATTTTAGATAATCATGATAATTATATAATGTAATTATGTTAATTTTCATGATGAATATGATTTAGAATATGAATTTATATGGGATTTGCTTATGGAAGTAATTGTATATTTTGATATGCCATGATTATGAATTGAATTATATGATTAATGTGATTAATCTAGAATATGGTTGAATTATTACTTAGTATAAAGGCTGGAAACCAAAAACATCCCCACAGGCACTTCTTGGAAGCGTGGGATAACTTTGGATTACAATGCCACGTACTAGTAATTACACATCAAATGTGATTTGTGTTGCATCATTCCATGTTCATAATTATGCTCATATAATTTTCATGAATCAACCTTGCCATGTTAATTGATAAACATGAAAATTGAACCTTCATTGAAATTTGAGTTTGTTTATGCCACCCATTTTAAACACTTGTGAGTACACGGATAGTTTTATGTAGGCTACGCCATAGCGAGGTACATTAATTCTATCTTTGTATGATCAAGATGAGCAAACGGCGATTGCTATATGTTTAAAATGGTTGAACTCAATTAGGCTATCAAAACAGTTTTGGGCCTAAGGCATAAGATGAGATTGAAACATGTGACATATGATGTCTATAATCTCATAAAGGATCTAAGAGTCATATGTTGATATGATTGATAAATGTTATCTACCTTTTTAGTTTAATTTTGAGCAGTCGTGCCATAGCCGACTTGAAATTAAATTAAAGTTGGGTCTTAGCCTATTAAATTATATTATGCATGATTGTATAAGAAGGTTATATAATTTAGCGGGAGTATTTATGAAATACGTTATTTAAATCTCTTAAATGAAATAGGTACTTATATGTGTTCATATTTGTTGCATATCTTTGTAGATCAATGGCTGTAAACACTAATCAAACTCTGTCACTGCGATCAGTCCTTGAAAAGGACAAGTTAGAAGAGAATGGCAACAACTATGTGGATTGGATCTGCAGTTTGAGAATTGTTCTCAAACAGGAAAGAAAGTTGTACATTCTCGATGGACCTGTTCCACCCGAGCCTGCTGCTAATGCAACTCGAGCTGAAAAGGATCAACATAAGAAACATATGGATGTTTCTATTGATGTTGGTTGCTTGATGCTCGCAACCATGTGTAAGGCCCTTCAGAAGGACCTTGAACACATGGATGCTTATGATCTGGGAAATCATTTGAAGAAAATGTTCCAGTTGCAAGCACGTCAGGAAAGGTTTGACACTATGAAGGCTCTTCATTCATGCAAGATGATTGAAGGACAACCTGTTGGGCCTCATGTGTTGAAAATGAAGGGTCACCTCTGTGATGATGTGCCACCGCGATTTTTCTTTTTGAAAATCAACAAAACGGAGTCGCCACGCCATTTTTATTTTAAGGGCCAAAACTTTGAAAAATGCCCGAGATTAGAGATTTCGGTTCGGAGGTCACGTTACATTCCGGGAAGAACATTAGGGTTCATCCGGAATGCCTCGTAAAACGAGTCTTCCTAATTTGAAACCATTTGTGTGTGTGCGTATGTTTTGGTTAAAATAATTGAAAAATGAGAGAACTAAAAATTGAGAACTATTTATTAGACATTAAACAAGTCCCATGATTTTTGGTATGATTTTAGGGTTGAGTTTTGATACTCAAAAGACTCCTTGAAGTTGAAAGTCAATTCTGCCATAATGAAAAAGGCAGTGGACACTTGATTTTGAAATGGATTTAAGAGCTTTAAAACTTCAGAATATGAGGAAATTCATAGAATGAAAGTTGTTCAAAACATCTTAAATAAGGTGACTGCAAAAGATTTTGATGGTTGGAGATGATTTGAGGGACCAACACCTTCTGGAAATCACAGATGTGAAATCTGGATTTCCAGAGACTGCTAAACTGACTTTTGGAAAATAATTTGAAAAAGGGAGTTTTACTCACGCAAAAAATAAAGTAAAAATATTTCTGGAATACTATGGATGTTGGCTACAAAAAGTATTTTGTAGTCAACACCAAATTCCAATTTTTTCTGTGTCCAAAAAATTAGACAATGGACAGAGGTCTTAGAGAAAGGCTACTGGACAGCAACATTCTCAAGAAGGAAAATGTGATTTTAAAGGGGGTTTGCATCCATGCTTTGTCCCTATTTACTTAGGCTTTTATTAGTGATCACTAAACCTGTTTAGTGGTGATCTACTATATCAAGCCATCCTTAGGGTACATTAGGACTTAAAGCACTTCATTTGCTTGGGAAGGGGAGATTTAACTTGAAATCAAGATTTTATGTATGAAAATTGATTTTTAGGTTTAGAAAAGGTTTTCAAGTAAGTAAAAACAATTTTGAAGGAATGTTGATCCTTGTAGAAGATCATCCATGGAGATGAACTTCCATGATGATCCTCTTGGATCTAGGGCAAGGGATGGACAACAAACAAGTTACATCTTTGAAATGTGAGATGCATGCATGGATGAGGGAGGTTTAAGGTAAGGAGAAGGAGGGTTTACCAATGGTGGTATCCTATCTTCTTTGTGTTTGTGTTTGAGCCTTGAATTTGAGAGTGTTTAGTGAGTGTGATTTGGGAAAATAATCAAAAGAAAAAGGTGGCAATTCAAGGAATTCCCACTGTTTTCTCTAGTATTTTCGCCAAGGTGCTTGCTGTGAGTGAGTTGTTCCTTCTTTTTTTGAGACTGAGGGGCTCAATTTATAGGCCTCTGAAAATGTCATTTCCATCCGCGCGGATCCTTCCTGCAGCGTGCACTGTTCATTAAATGCTGCTGCAGGCTTTGGACCAAAGGAATATTATTCAAATTTTCAACCAGTTTGTGTTTTACAGCTTACTGATTTCGGGTTTTTATCTTTTTTAAGATTCTTTTCCTTGTTTAACTCTAAATAGCAATCCCTAATTTACCCTTGCTTTGTTAGAAAAGTTAGGAATTGTTAGAAATGTTAGGAATGTTAGGACTTTCGTTAATTTTCTAACGAAAATACTAACAACTCAAATTGGAGCACTTACAGTAGCCCCTCGGCGACGGCGCTTTCGAAGGAAGTGGGGTCGTCGATAAGAGTAAGGCTCCATATTTGACAAAGGGTGACCAAAGTGGTCAGATGGCTGGACCTGGTGATAGGCTACCTACGTATCCTTAAGAGGAATCAAGCCGGCCGTAGTTCGGGTCTTTGACCCTGGAGTGACTTTTTTATGATGTCAACCTGGTGAGCGAGTTCTACAGTCGGTTGCTGAAAGAAACTCTACTGGGGATAGGATATGACCATTTTGGTCTGATGGCTAGAGTTGTATATCCGCTCTGCTGGGGAAAGGAATGACCATTTTGGTCTGATGGCTGAACCTAATGATAGGCTTGGCGTTTTAGGTGCCTCGGACCTTGATGATGGCATTTTAGGTGCCTCAGACCTTGATGATGATGGCGTTTTAGGTGCCTCGAACCTTAATGATGATGGCGTTTTAGGTGCCTCGAACCTTAAAGATTTGGGATTGATGGTCCTTGGTGGACTTCATTTGAAGGGGGCCGGTCTTACGTTTGCTGCCGGGACAGAGGATGACCGTTTTGGTCGAGTGGCTGGACCTATGGTAGGCTACCTACGTATCCTTAAGAGGAATCAAGTCAATCGTAGTTCGAAAACTGCTGGGAACGGGATTCCGTTGGGCTTTCGTTGATGAAATCGGACTTACGTTTTACTGCCGTTGATGATAATGAGGAAAGAAACGGGATTCCGTTATCTTTCGCTGGAGAAGTCGGACTTACGTTTTACTGCCGAGGATGAAAATGAGGAAAGAAACGGGATTCCGTTAACTTTCGTTGATGAAATCGGACTTACGTTTTACTGCCGGGGATGAAATTGAGGAAAGTAACGGGATTCCGTTAACTTTCGTTGATGAAATCGGACTTACGTTTTACTGCCGGGGATGAAATTGAGGAAAGAAACGGGATTCCGTTAACTTTCGTTGATGAAATCGGACTTACATTTTACTGCCGGGGATGATAATGAGGAAAGAAACGAGATTCCGTTATCTTTCGCTGGAGAAGTCGGACTTACGTTTTACTGTCGTGAAGTTCTTTTGGAAGGGGACTAACCTAGGTGGACTTTGGTTATCCCTATTAAGTTTAGGACTAAACTGCAGAATCCTGGAATTTTAAAGGGCAAAATAGTCTTTTTGGCACCTCATTCCTGTCCGCGCGGACAGGAACGTAATCCAGACTGGTCTTTTAAAAGGCAGTGGCCTTTTCTTCTTCCCTTTACGATTTTAAACGCAGACGAGGGAGAGAGAGAGAGCAGAGCCGCCATTGTTAACCTAGGAGCTTCGAAATCCTTCCGTTTTCTTTGATTTTTCGAGCAATGGAACACGGGGAAGTCGCTATTCAAGGCCAAGAACGCGGCCCGATTGCGGAGAGGCGATTAGATCTTGTGAGGATGAGGAGGCATTACTCACTTTCGCAATCGATTGCGGAGGAACCATATCCCGATGCGTGGCAACATTGGTCCACTGATCCGAGTCTTCGCACGGTATACTTCGAATTTCTTTATTTCTTTGTCGATTTTTGCTTGAAATTGAATTTTTGTGATTTTTTCATTTTTTTTATATCCGAAAATTGTGTTCTTGGCATTGAAATTGGACTTTGATGATTTGTATGTTGCAGTGAGTATGTGGGTGACCCAAATATGCGTTTTGTTTGAAAAAAAAGATTGGGCGATTTGCCATAATTTTTATTTTTGAAATATGAGATGACGAAAATTTGTCCGAATTCGGGACGGACTTTTTTTTTGTTGCATGTAGAATTCTCGCAATGAGATGATGCTTCCATGAATGATATGAATGCATGCATGCATGTTTTATGATTTTTTGTGAAAAATGGGACGGATTTTTGCTTCCGTTGATTGAATGTATGAATGTGGAAAATTGTTTCTGTATGCTATTTTATGAAAAATGGGACGGAGTTTAGCTTCCGTTGACTCAATGTTATTGACATGTCTCTTTATGCATGAATGGATGATGAATGGTGATTGTTTGAAAAACTTTTCTTTTGTGCGAGAAAAATGGGGCTGAGTCCATTATATGCCGTTATGCTGCCGAATTTTTTTCAAAACTTTATGTCTATGATGCATGTGTATGCTTTTAAATGCAAATGCAATTTTTCTCTTTTTTTTGACATTTTTTTTTGTTTTTCTTTCAATTGCAGGGTGGAGATCGTTTTGTGACGGAGCAGCTGAACAAGCTGAAGACTCGGGGATCAGTGGAGGCTGTGATCGGCCTGTGGGATCGGCTTCCAGTCTTGGGCAGAGGAGGTTTGATGAGTCCGAGACAGATCGTCATTGAGACCGGGTTGTATGAGTTCATTGAGTGTCTGAGGGGGTTGCTCAAGTTCCCCAAGAGTAAGGGCCTGATTTTTGCTTTGGCGCAGCACTGGTGGGACGTGACCCACACATTCCATTTCTTCTGGGGCGAGGGTACGGTCACACCTTCCGATTATGCTGCGATCACGGGCATGTCCTTTAAAGGACGAAGCATTGAGTGGAGAGATGGGTACAGTGATCGGGAGCTGCAAGATCTTCTAGGCTTTACCCCCATTCCCAAAAAGGGGATGGGGATGGAGTACGCTGTGGTCCACGGGAAGATCGTGGAGAGCATTGAGAATTATGAGGCTGGGGATGAGAGAGTGGGCCGCCGTGCGCATTGCCGTGGCTTTTCGTGGTTCGCTTTTCGAGCACACTTTTGGACACGCCGAGGGACGGCGGTATTTGCCCCGCCGCGGACGTTGGGCCGATCCGGAGATGGCTGGAGAGGTATCTTGGGGGGAGGCCGGGCTGGCAGAGCTGTATTTTGCTCTGGATCGGTACAGCCGGAAGGCTGTGAGCTCCCTGACGTGCTTTGAGTTCCCTCTGGAGGTATAAGCTTTTGCTTTCTCTTTTCTTTAAGCACGCATTGTTTCTTTCCGCACTTAATTGATGTGATTTTTACCTTTCGCAGGTATGGGCTCTGGAGTTCTTTCATGTCACGATGTGGCGACAGCCGGCGGAGCACATCGGGGCATATCCGGCTATGCTCTCCTGGACCAAGCATGCTCGGGAGAAGATAGGTTCCAGGGGGTGCACGACCCTCAAGTACAGGGATTGCCTGCCTTTGGTGAGAGCTGAGTCGGATGAGGGGATGAGCTTCTACCCCTGGGGCCGCTTCGACGTGGAGCAGCTGAAGGGTGCGGAGAGGTGGACTGTGACGCGGAGGATTTTGAGGGGTTTGACCTGTGATGCGTATTATCTGGGAGAGAGGGTGACGCGCCAACATGGCGAAGGTGTGCCTTTGATGGCGCCGATGGAGCCTCCTACTGATATGATGCATCCGACTGAGAGCTCGGAGACTTGGGGTGACTATCGAGGTGGCGTGCACTTCTCGAGGTTTGTGGCGAGCGAGGATTATTCGCGATTTGTTTTGAGGAGGCTGAGGATGCCCCAGGTGCTTGAGAGAGAGGGGGAGGGGGTTGTGCGATACCCTCGATCGGACTTTTCGTATGTCCAGGATGGGGTCAGGTTGAGAGTTCAGATCCCTATCCCTGAGCGGGTCCCACGAGCTTTCCGGCCTCGTCCGGATATGAAGGTATGGCTTTTTACTGCTTATGTCTCTTCTTCTTTTCTTTCGTTTCTGAAATTACCCGGGATTCCGCGCGGGGGGGCGCGAAGCGCGGTTGTCTTTCGCGGGGGGTTGGTGTCTGAGACCTCGCTTTATGGGAAGGAAAAAATGAGGAGTCGCCACGCGGTTTTTGTATTTTGAGCCCAAACGTTGAGAAACGGCTTATTGAAAATGGTGTCGTTTTTATTGGTAGCAAAAACTTAGGAAAAGGCTTTGAAAAGGGGGATCATTTTTATTGGCAGCAAAAACGAGTAAAAAGCTTTTAGTACCAGAGATTGTTAGGTTCGGAGGTCAAGTTACGTTTCGGGTAGAGTATTACGAGATCGCCCGAAATGCCTCGCATGACGAGTCTTTCTACCTTTCTCGAAATCGTGTGTGTGTGTGTGTGTTTTGAAATGGGGGGCTTGAATGACAAGCTTAATCTTGGTTTGAATGTCAAACGTTGATTAGGTGACTTTGTTTGAAAAGACGAGCGTTTGAATGACAAACGTCGATTTTGAGTTTGAAATGAGCGTTTGCGTGGCAAACGTCGATTTTGAGTTCGAAATGAGCGTTTGCGTGGCAAACGTCGATTTTGAGTTTGAAATGAGCGTTTGCGTGGCAAACGTCGATTTTGAGTTTGAAAAGGAGTTCGAAGGTCGAACTCCGGTTTTTTGAACCGGGCGAGTCATTGTTAACGATTTTTGCGGGAAAAATGCGTATTAAATGATTTTGAGTGTCAAATGGCGGCTTTTAGTTTGAAGATGAGCGTTTGGAGGCCAAACGTCATGTCGCGTGTTTTTTGAAAGAGAGTTCGACGGACGAACTCCGGTTTTGAACCGGGCATTACATTGTTAACGATTTTTACGAGAAAAATGCGTATTAAATGATTTGCGATCAACGAATCGGGTTGCGACTCAGACTTTGAAAAGTAAATACTATCACGATCCAAACGGGTCGGACTTGTAAATGACAGTATTAAAAGCAGTGTCAACGGAATCAAACGATCCGGAATCGTAAATGACGATCAACGAGGCCAATCGGCTCGGATTTGTAAATGACGATCAACGAGCCAAACGGCTCGGAATTGTAAATGACAGAAATTAAATGACGATCAACGGATCGATCGATCCGGAATTGGTAAATGACAGAAAGTAAACGAAACGGGGTCGGAACGCCGTTTTAACCCGTGATTACTTCTCTTACGGAAAAAGAAGAGGATCGAGGGACTAAAACGTATCGGACCCCGTTAGACGGAGGCGTCTACATTTTGATAATGTTGTTCGAAATGGTTGTAGCGACTGGCGCGTAAACCGAGACGAAACGAGAGACTTAGAGAGAGGGAGTTATACCTATGGCTAGGGTCGACTCCTTTGGCTCGGGAGGTGTGTACGGGACACGGAAAGTGATTCGAAAGGTTGTTTCGAAGTAGTAAGGTGCGTATTTGATCGAAATATGAAGGTTTCACGCGAATCGAGACAGAACGGAAGCTCGGAAGGGGTGGAACCCAGTTTGGGCCGAGGGGGTGGTGATTTTTTGGGTTAAAAATCCTCTTCAATGGCTTTGACAGCCATTTCTATTTATAGGTGAAAAATGCAGTAGGAGTCCGGACGGACTTTGCCTGAATCCAGGGGGTTTTGTGGTATTTTGAGAATTTGAAGGACTTGCTGGCAATTTCAGAAAATGTGCACAGGGAGTCCGGCCGGACTTGGCTTGCAAATCAGGGGTATTTTGGTCTTTTGGCCTTGATTTGTGATTGAAGAGTGACTAGAGGGAGGTGGCATGGCTGCCACGTGCCCTCTGAGTCACCAGCCTTATGGGAGTTCGTTCCCCGGTCCCGGTTTTGTCCGTTTTTTAAAATAACAGTCCGGAAAATGTCCGAAATGCCCCCGGAAAGTGCCGGAAAATGCGTTTTTCAGGGAAAGCCATACTTTTACGTGAGATGACACGTGTTAAGTACGGTTCGACGTCGGGATGCACGGGGCAGTCCCGGGACGTCTCGTTGGCACGGCAACGGGGATTTTAACGAGTTCCGGTTAACCTGGAGCGGGCCAGTTAACGGATTTCGGTTAACTTTCTGACGGATTTGGACGATCCGGATTTGGGTACTTACAGTTAGCCCCTCAGCGACGTCTCCTCCGAAGGAGGTGGGGTCGTTGAAAAAGATAAGGATCCAAATCGGGATGCCTTACTTTGAAAGAGACCTGGGCGGTCAGCTGGCTGGACCCTTAGCGAAAAAGGATTCCTACGTATCCCGAGCGGGAATCAAGCCGATCGTAGTTCGAAAGGGGGTAAGGGCCGCGCATGGGGACCTTGACCTGAGCGAAACATGTTAGGAGGCGTCTAAACATGAATGAGACCATTCGCGAGGTACCTGTACCTGAATGGAGACTGTTAGGAGGCGTCTGAACCTGGGACTTCTGAAACCTTCGAGGGCGTGTGGCGCCTCAAATCGGTGTTGCGATGCTGACGAGGGCGTTCATGCCTTGGGTGCTGGGCTTATTGCTGTTGCCAGGTTTATCCTGCTGGGGATGAGGTAGCAATGAGGGGAACGGTTGTGTTAAACTGGCGTTATTAACAACACGGTGGGATCGACATTTCTTCTTTAGAATCCTGCTGGGGATGAGCATTCGGGCTTACCTTGATGGCCGAAGAGGGATTGTTGTGCGGGCTTACCTTGATGGCCGCTGAGGTGGAACGGTCGGGCTTACGACTGGCGGCCGGGGAGATGAATGTTCACTTGCTGAAGTGAAAAGGGGTTCGGGCTTACGAGGATGGCCGAAGAGGGATTGTTGCAAGGCGTTCGTGCCTTGGGGTTCGGGCTTATTGCTGTTGCCGAGAAGATGAATGTTCACTTGCTGAAGTGAAAAGGTGTTCGGGCTTACGAGGATGGCCGAAGAGGGATTGTTGCAAGGCGTTCGTGCCTTGGGGTTCGGGCTTATTGCTGTTGTCGAGAAGACGAACAACAAAGGTCTTGATAGGAGAGAGGAGGTCGGACCGCGAAGGTCGGGATTGACTGTTTGAGATGGGACCGTGAAAGGTCAAGATGGGGGATTGAAATCGGACCGTGAAAGGTCGCGATTGAGGATTGAAATCGGACCATGAAAGGTCGCGATTGAGAATTGAAATTGGACCGTGAAAGGTCGCGATTGAGGATTGGAATCGGACCGTGAAAGGTCGCGATTGAGGATTGAAATCGGACCGTGAAAGGTCGCGATTGAGGATTGGAATCGGACCGTGAAAGGTCGCGATTGAGGATTGGAATCGGACCGTGAAAGGTCGCGATTGAGGATTGAAATCGGACCGTGAAAGGTCGCGATTGAGGATTGAAATCGGACCGTGAAAGGTCGCGATTGAGGATTGAAATCGGACCGTGAAAGGTCGCGATTGAGAATTGAAATCGGACCGTGAAAGGTCGCGATTGAGGATTGGAATCGGACCGTGAAAGGTCGCGATTGAGGATTGAAATCGGACCGTGAAAGGTCGCGATTGAGGATTGAAATCGGACCGTGAAAGGTCGCGATTGAGGATATGAGTGATGGTGAAAACCATTAGGAATTTTAACGTCTGGAGACGGGCGTTAGTGAAAACTAACTGGGAATTTATCCTCGGGGGATGGGGGGTTAGAAATGTCTAACTGGGGAAATTTTATACTTTTGGGGGGGCCAAAAGAGGTAAAATTGGAACTGCATAAAGCTGAGGGGCCAAAGTGGCAAAAAATTTTCTGGTGCAGTAAGAGTCCGGCCGGACTTTTACTGAATTTGACCATGTCCTTTTCAACGCCGAGGCCGAGGGAGGAGAGGCCATTTTCTTCCATTAATTCCGACGAGGAGGAGAGAAAAGAGGAGAGAAAATCCAACCCAAATTGCAAGGTTTGCTCGTATTTGTGAAGGAAAATCGCTATGGAAGGTGATTTGGGACCAATGGCTCGCCACGGAAGGACCGATGACGAAAGAACTCGATTGGTTCGGACCATTCGAACCATTGTGCATCCATTGAATCCGGCGGAGTTTTATCCGGCGAGGGATAGACACAACTCCAAGGATGGGATCAAGAGACAAGTAAGCTTCCTACAAATTCCATTAATTTTAAGAATGTGCATTCTTTAAATGTTAGAAATTTGTTTAGGAATGAACTTAGGGATTTTGGTGCCCGAATTGGGGCTTTTGACTTTGCCATGAATTGTTGTCGAAATTGACTAGGATGTAGTTCAATTGACACTATGGGTAGATGACATAAAAATTTTGGTTGCAAAATTCCATGTCTAGATGCATTTTCCAAAATTAAAGTAGCTTTAATTCGGGACGGAGTAAATTTTCGAAATGTTCGAAAGAGATTTGAAAGTTCCGGATTCGACGGAGTTTTCGAAATGTTTTGAAAGTTCCGGATTCGACGGAGTTTTCGAAATGTTTTGAAAGTTCCGGATTCGACGGAGTTTTCGAAATGTTTTGAAAGTTCCGGATTCGACGGAGTTTTCGAAATGATGGGAATATACGTAGGAAATGAATGAGAACCGTATCTGCATTGCATCCTTTTGACATGCGTTGGTGCATTCTGTTGACGTTGCTTTTGTGCTGTTTGTCTGCAGGGGACAGGGACGGTTAATACCCACAACCATAAGAGTCGGGGTGCTTTTGAGGCGGTGCGAGCATTGTGGGATATTATCCCGAACATGGCTCGAGAGGGAGAGAGGAGTCCGCGGCAACTGGTGCTTGACTCCGGGCTGGCTGGGTTCATCAGTGCAGTGGCTGCGACAGCTGATATGCCGAGGGCCAGGTCCATGTATGTTGCTCTGAGCGAGTATTGGTGGGATACGACCCACACTTTCCATTTCGTATGGGGAGGCGACGGTGACTCCCACGGATTTTGCCGCTATCACCGGGTTGCCGACTTATGGCAACACGCTCGGTGCGGGTTGACGGTTACACCCCGGAGCAGCTTGTCCTGGGCTGCCGGGTTTTGATATTACCGATGCCAGGGGCTTAGGCATTCGGTACATGCCGATGGAGAGGCATCTCGGAGGCGGGTGTCGCCGCTTATCCGGGCCGGATCCTCGAGGATGACCGCGAGCGCCCGGCTCGAGGGTTCCTTTGGTTTGCGCCGTCGCCGACTTTATTTCCCGACTTCGACACGTCCCGTCACTTCCCTTGCTCGGGTCGCCGATAGACTTGGATGCCGTGAGGGGGTTCGCGTGGGGGAGGCCGGACCGGCCGAGCTCTATCATTCCCCGGACAGTTCTCGCGAGGAGAGGAGCACTCCTTTAGCCGCTTCACGCCCGTCTTGGATGTAAGTTTACGTACTTTTTCTCTTCCTTGCCTCTTTTATGTACTCGTATGTATCTCGCTTTGTAGCCGACATAACTTTCCATTCTCTTGGTGTGTCCGGTGCTATGAGGTGTTCAAATCTCGCAGATTGGGACATCAAGGAGCCGTACCGACCCCCGTTCCTCGCCATGCCGGGTTTGGCGTAAGAAAGCGAAGAGGGCGGTCTCTTCGAGAGTTGGCACTCGAGTGTCATACGAGGAGGTGTCTCAGCACCGAACCGGGAGTTCTCTCGAGAGGATCCAGCTTGACCCGGTGGAGTAGGTTCGATGCCGTCGCCGTTCGTATTGCTAGCGAGACTACACGGCGGCGGAAGCTCCCGGTGGGACTTCACTGCGACGCCATGTATCCTGGGGGAGAGGGTGACTCGCCAAGATAGGCCGGGGTCCCTTCCCTTCGTGCCGGTGGATCCTCCGATGTACATGCAAAGATCCCCGGGAGATGCCGATGGATGAGCCGGAGGGGTACATACAGGCGTGTATTACACCGAGTACATCATAGCGGGGGCCGCCTATGATGTTTTCTTGAGGATGAGGCCGAGGAGCCCGCAGTGCAAAGATAGAGAGGGCGAGGTCCCCGGAGGTCCTCGAGATTTTCCGGTCCCACGAGCTAGGCCGGGCGTACGAGGGGCCGGATGGTTCGCGTAGGCGACTTGTGATCCCGCTCCCGCCGAGCCGAGACCACGATGCATGGCGGACCCCAATGCTTCGGTGAGCACCTTTTTTGATTTTCTCGCATTTGATAGTAGTATTCTCGCAAATGTTGCATCCGTACTTTCGCTTGTCTTCCGATGACTTTCCCGGTTCGCAGTGTCCGGCCGTACGTACAATGATGCCATGAGGCCGGTGGACGGGTGGTCCGCCACGCTAGGAGACTCGTGGAGTTCATGCGGTGCGCCTCCCTGAGGAGCGTAGATGTCCGTGATCGGGGGCCGTCTAGGCCGAGGGATTCGCCCGCTCCCACACCGGTGGGGAGGACTTTACACAGGGTTCGCCGCTCGCGGCGGAACGGCCGGATTTGGAGCTCCTTCTTCGCGCACTCGGGCGCGAGAGGGGGAGTCCTCGAGTTCGCGTACTCCGAGGAGGCCCTTCGCCTATTCCCTACCGGGAGGAATTTGGCGAGTTCCTCGTTTGCGACGGATCCGGCAATGCTGAGCAAGACGTCGAGTGCACGGATGACGAGCAGACTCGTAGTAGTCCTATTTTACTACTTTCTTTCTTTATTGCTTTGTTTAGACAAAATGCATGTATTTGTCAGAACAAATTTGATTTGAACCGTATTTGCAAAAAGGCGCCCGTGGGCGGAACTCAGTATTTCGCATATTTATTCTCGTGATCACCTTCGTTATTTTTGGCAAATAAGGAAGTAGGTTAATCAAAAATAAATAAAATGAGAAATGCACTAAAAATTGAACGGGTCAAAAATTAAGCATGTATGCACTAATTATTAATTATTTGCATCTGTTGCACGAGCCCTGGGCGGAAGGGATACCGATATTGGTTGAATGAAACCATGGGCAAGACGCAGTTTCTTGAGGGTGAACAGGAGTTGTTTGGAAATGTTTCCAATTTAGGGGCAATGGCCGCAGAGTTGACCAAGTCAATCGCAGAGGGAGTCCTACGACTTGGAATGAATTTCCGTATTCTTTAAATTGCGCTTCAGCTTTGCAATTGTTTAAGAAACCGCGCATAGTTTTTGATCATTCTCGCCGAATTCTCTCAAACTTCCAAGGTTCCCTTCATTTTTCATGGCTCCCTTTCCCAAGTTATCGTCTCTGATGCAAGAGCGATATTTGGACAACTTTCAGCCGTGGGTACGGAACCACACGAGGCGTAACAAAGGGTTTTTCGAAGGTCGTTACGGATTAAATCTGCTTTGGGCTTTGAAGGAGCTCATGCCGATTGGGATCTTTTGAGAGCCGCGTCTCGCTTCCGGGACGCACGGAGGAATGTGTACATTTTCGTACAACGAAGTCACTCCTACGTTTGAAGATTTTCGGGCCATTCTGGAGGACCCGAGACGGAATGCCTAGTTCTTCCGTATGCCGGTGGCATGGCCACCGTTGAGAAGCTAGTGTCTTTGTTTGGTATCTCGGGCCGGAGAAGCATACGGATGCCGATACAGATACCGATTATGTTGACATTTCGGGACCGCCCGAAAGATTTGCCTGAGCCGAGGGGAGCGTCTTTCGTGGGACGCGTTTGCTCAGGCGCGATTGCTACTCGTTCACATTCACGTCTCTCGGGTGTGTGCCATCACAAAGGTCCCGGACCTCCGGTGAGGCAAAGGCCGGAGTGGGGAGACATCGTGCCGCCGGTCTTGGGCGAGACGTTTCGGGCATAGGTCGGATGGCGACCGGTAGCCGATACATGTGGGAGGGAGTCCCGCTATGCTTACCATGTGGTTGAGGGAGAGGCCGCAGATGATGCCCGAGGTGCCAATGTCTTGTGACGCTGGGTCTTTCTCGCGACGTCCTTCCGGTGATAGGGGCGATCAGCCGAGCCGGAGCTCGATGGCCGCACTCCGCACGCATCACTTGCGATGGTGGGTTCCCCATTGGAAGTTACAGACTTGTAGGACCACTCAGAGGGTCCGTTGGCTGTCGAGTGCCGGGCCGTCTCGCACGTCTTTCTATATTCCATCATTGGTTCTCGCGACAAGCACGGGCCGGAGCAGTGCCACCGACCGATCCGAGTTATGCCGCTACCTTCGAGGTGGGATCTCGCGGATGGAAGATCCTTCGACGCTATTGCCGATCACCCGGTGGTGGCAATACACGTCCTTTCCCGCTGTGGTTCTCTTTCACCGGAGAGAGGGCACTGTTCGTCGACGCAGATTCGAACCGGTACGAAGAGTGTATAGGGAGACACAGATGGCTATCTTGTGGAGACGGAGTGAGCCGTTGGGTGCCGATCACCCGGACAGCCTCGACCTTGAGGAGGACCGAAGCAAGGGCTAACCCCGGGAATCGTACTCGGCGATGCCATGGCCGATTATGAGACGAATGCCGATCGGGAGGCCAATCAAAGCACCGTTATGATGGGTCGAAGCGAGGCGACTCGAGACAGAGCTAGAGAAAGGGTCATGCGATGTACAGCCACAGGTTGACGGAGGCGTCGGGAAGAGTCCCCGAGCCAGTAGAAGGCCTACCGGAATTTTTCCCGCGAAGGTGAAGAACACTCACGGGGAAAAGGGAAAGGGAAGAAGGATGAAGGACCTAGTACAGAAACTAGGTTGACCTTGCCGTCCGTAGTATCCACCCATTGTCATTGCAGACACATTAATTGATTAATGTTTTATTGTAGTTTTGCTAGCGTGTAGCGAGTCAAGAGTTGACCGTGCTTGAACTCATCAAAGAATTTTTTAACCGTTATGAATTTGTAGGTTAAATGAAAAGAGTTTTTCAAAACACAAGCAATTGATGCTTATTGTATTTTTTTTGTTTTTTAGACCGAACCAATGATGGCTGCCTACGTTCCCTTTTACAATTGGACTAAGGGGCTCAGGTCACCGTAGTTCGACACTTTAGGTGAATTTGAGAAAAAACAAAGACAAAAGAAGTGCGACTGCCTTTTACCCGGATCATTAGCGGGAATGTATCCAAATGGGTATTACTCTTTTAGCACTTTAATTTACCGAGGGGGACGGTGTATGGGGAAGGAGAGTTGACTCGTGCTCTTCCTCAAACGAAGTATCTCATGAGCTTGCTTCCGTTCACGGGTTAACGAAAGGGTTTCCGTCCAAGTCTCGCTAGCTTCATGGCTCCTCCGAGAAGATTCTTTGTACCACGAACGGTCCTATCCAGTAGGCTCCCACTTTCCGAGGGATTGGTCCGCGTAGGAGGCTTTTCCTTTAGCACCAAGTCGCCTTCTCTCGATGTCTCGGATCTTGACTTTCTTGTCGAATGCTCGTGCCATTCTCGCTCCGGTAGGCTCGAGTATGTTCCATGGCTTTCAATCTCGCGCTCGTCGAGTAGAGCAAGTTCGTCGTGACGGCTCGTAGCCATTCGACTTCATTGATCCCGTTTTCCAAGAGGACTCTGAGGGATGGAATTTCCAATTCTACGGGCAACATCGCTTCCATTCCGTAGGTAAGCGCGAACGGAGTCTCCCCGTGGCGGTTCTCGACCGATGTTCGGTATCCCTGCAGGGCTAGATGTAGCTTTTCGGGCCGCTCCCGACCTCCGGTGGTCATCTTTCCGATTATCATGGCGAGAGTTTTGTTGGCCGCCCTACCGCACCATTGGTTTGTGGTCTCGTAAGGAGAAGACTTGTGACGTGTGACTCTGAATTCGGTCAGCAGTTGGTCACAATCTCCTTCAAAGTGGGTCCCATTGTCGGATATGATCTCGCTGGGCACTCCGTATCGGCACATGATGTTCTCTCTGATGAACTCGGCCACCTTCTTAGAATTCAATACCTTGTACGATCCGGCTTCTACCCATTTGGTGAAGTAGTCGATCGCGACTAAAATGAACTCGTGACCATTGCTCCCCGGAGGAGTGATCTTGCCGATGACGTCGATTCCCCATGTGGCGAAAGGCCATGGCGTAGTCATGCAATAGAGTTCATGAGGAGGAATGTGATTGAGGTTGGAGAACCGCTGACATTTGTCGCAGCCTTCTGACGAACCGGATGCGCCTCGTTTCCATTGATATCCAATAGTATCCCATACGGAGAATGATCTCGTGTCAATGCTCTGCGTTCATGTGCGGACCGCAGTTCCGCTGTGAACTTCGCTCATTAGCTCGCCGGCTTTTTCTTTGTTTACACACCGAAGGAGTGGCCCTTGGTGGCGCTTCTTGTACAACATACCCCCGTAATGACGAAGTGGGATGCCAGCGTTTTAATGCCATCATGTTTTTGGCTTTGATCCCTTCTTTGTATTTTCCATCTTCATTTGTGAAGGAAGATTCTCCGCTTTGGAGGTACTCGGTAAATCTGATTGTACTGTGGTTCGTCGATCGTTTCTTTTTCTTTTTTCGATCTCACAAAGAATAGGCGGGTGTTTCCCGTCCGCCTATTCTCGAGGGGTTTTAATGCTTTCCCATCGGGAATTTCGACAAGAGAGGCGAGGGTTGCTGTGGCGTCCGCGAAGCGGTTCCTGTCTCTTGGCAAATAGTGAAAAGAGATGTCCTTGAACCGAGCAATGAGCTCTTCCATGTACGCGTGGTACTTCAAGGCCGAATCTACCGTCTTCCATTTGTTGGATACTTGATTGATGATCAATGCCGAGTCTCCATATACATCCAAACTCCGAGATGTTGCGCCGAGGGCGGCTTCCAAACCTCGCCGCACAAAGCTTCAGTATTCTCGCCGCATTGCTGTCGCTTCAAAATTCAGCCTTGACGGCTATGGGAGTATGCTCGCCCTGGGATCGACAAGGAGCATTCCAATGCCATTCCCCTTCTTGTTGGCTGCCCCATCGAAGAAGAGTTGCCAGCGATTTGCGCCGCCAAGTGAAAAGATTCCGTCGTCCGGAAATTGCGGATCGTGACCCTTAGGTTCACCGCTTGGGAAGTCGGCCACTGATCCGCCATTACTCTACCCTTTGTTGATTTTCTCGACCATGTACTTGATGTCGAACTCACCAGAAGAATGACCACTTGGCTAGCCGCATTGACAGGATGGCTTGTCAAAGAGATATCTGACGGGGTCCACTTTGGAGACCAGGAGCACCGAATGCGACCGCATGTAGTGTTTCAGCTTCCCGACTACCCATACCAAGGCGGTACAAGTTTTCTCTCGATGCCGAGTAGCCGAGTTCACTTCCTTGAAGCTTCCGGCTTACGAAGTAGATTGCATGCTCAACCTTGGAATCTTTCTCGTTCTTGTGCCGCATTGCTCCGATTGACGTGTCTCGTTACCGCGATACAGGAGTAGTGGCTTGTCTTCATGTGGCGGGCACGTAATTGGGGGATTAACCAAGTAGGTCTTGATCTTTTCAAAAGCCGTTTGGCACTCTGAGTCCCATTTGATGTCGGCATTCTTTTCATCGCTTGAACATGGGCTCGCAGAGAGATGTCAACCGGTTGATGAAGCGACCGATGTACTCAAGTCTTCCCATGAAGCTCTTCACTTCGTCAGTGGTTTGAGGCGGCTTCATGTCGATGATGGCCTTGATTTTCTTGGGATCGGCTTCGATACCTCTTTCTCGTAACCATGTACCCCAAGACCTTGCCGCGCTGACGCCGAAGGTGCACTTTGCCGGGTTTAGCCTCATGGAGTGCTTTCGAGTCTATGAAGAACTTCCTCGCATCCGTCATGTGCCGCATGTCCGATCCCCTGGAGTGGATGATCATGTCGTCGACATATACTTCGATTTCTTTGTGAATCATGTCATGGAAGAGGGTCGCTGCAGCCCGCCGGTAAGTAGCCCTGCCGTTCTTCTCGTAGACCGAACGGCATGACCGTGTAATGCATGTCCCCCATGGAGTGGTGAAGGCGCCTTGGCTTGATCCTCCTCGGACATTTTGATCTGGTCAGATCCAAATAACCCGTCCACGAAGGACTTTACTTCGAAATTTGCCGTGGTGTCGACCAAAGATGTCGATGTTAGGCAATGGGAAATCATCTTTAGGGCCGGGCCTTGTTGAGATCCCGGAAATCCACGCAAAGATCTCGACCTTTCCGTTGGCCTTGGTGACCGTCACGATGTTGAGAGCCAAGTCGGGTACTCAATCACTCGATGAAACCAACTCTGAGCATTTTCTCAATTTCTTCTTTAACTTGCAAGGACCACTCGCTTGATCTTGCGCAGCCTTCGCTTGACAGCTTCGATTCGGGATCCAGGGAATTCGTGCTCCACGATTGAGGGATCGAGTCCCGGCATGTCCCGGTATGACCAGCGAACACGTCAACATACTCCCTGAGGAGGCTTATCGTGGCTTCTTTTCGCATCGGCGAAGAAACCGCCCACTTGTGTCTCTTTAGGCTCTTGCACCGACCCCTGTGTTCACTTTGGTCATAACCTCTTCGGCAGCTTGGGCCCGGTTGTCCTCTTGGTCAACTACACGCCGAGAACTTCCTTAATGTATTGTTCGCTTAATGCGTCTCGCTTCTTTATCAATTGAATTATTAACGTCTTTTAAGTTGTTTGTTAACTTATCGCTGTTAAAGTGGCAATGAGAGGATACTCCGAAAGGTCGACTTTTCATTAAACAAGAACGGGAATACATGATTGGCTACAACATTATAGTCCTCCTGCGTAAGGCCGCTGGATGACTTAGAGGACTGGACTCGACAAGGACTCGACTCGCAGGGTTTGAGACCGGGTTTAGGGAGATGTGGGTGCGGGCCCGCCTTGTCTTCCAGCCCGCCCGGCTTGCCCTCGTCCGGTGAAAGTTACCCAATTCTTCAGCCGCATTGCTGGATGCTTGATGAGGGTGCGAGGATCGAGAGGCTTGGCTTCGCCGCTGTCCCAATCATGGCGATCATGCTGTTGTCTGAGCCCCGCCGATCAAGTTTGGCAACTCCATGACTTCTTCAAACACACTCGTAGAGCCGGTCCACCGAGAGCGTCTTCTATGAACTCGGTTCCTTCGCTTTGGACTTACCGTCTCGAATGTGGCCTCGGCGGCCGATCCGAACAATCTGCTTTCCCATGGAGAGTACCTTGAGTTGCTCCTCCAAGTCTCGGGATTCCTTGAATGTGTACTCATGCCGGACCGTGGTGGCAGCTGGTCCAGTAGAGCCGTGATGTCGAGGAACGCTCCTTATCGGATTAGCTTTGAGTCCTCTCAAACGCTTGAGGTCCCGTGCTAGCCGTTCCATTCTTCCCGTAGTCTCTGTACCGACTATCCCTCGCTTCTTTCTCATCTTCATCGGGCTCCACCGTCGGTCCCCGCTCCCGCTGCGGTTCCGCCTGCCGGTCCCCTCGCTTCGCCGCTTTGCCGGTCCCTCAGCCCTGCCGTCGGTTCGCCGGTCCCCTCGCTTCGTCGTTGCCTCGTGAAGTAATGAGCGAGGTCAAAGCCGTAAGGCCTGAGATTGGGTGTGCCGTCTGAGGTTCCCCTTTTGCGGGCCGTCGCTTGGTGCGGGCGAGCCTTTGCCTTCCTTGATGTCGCCCGGTGTTGGCACGTAGCCAAGCCCCCGGACCGTGGTGTGGTCCTTGACTTCAATAACTTGGTGTCAGCCTTGCAGCCTCTTTGCCGAGCCCCGCCCCGGGATGAAGTTCATGAGTTTCATCATCCTCATGGCAGGAGGAATCGATCGTGAGACAAATGGAAGGTCCACGTTGCATATTTGGATCTTGGAGGTCTCCGTGAGTGAATCCAAGCTAATGGCATGTCGTCATTATGCTTGATTTCTAACACCGGAATGTCGTTGGTGCCGGTCCCCTGCGGTGACGCCGTCGCCGTAGATCGTGGTTAGCTCGTTGCCTTGCATGAACTTGAGGCACCGATGAAGGGTGGATGCCACGCCATTGATTTGATGCAGCCAGGACGCCCAGATGGCCGTGGAAAGTGATTGGAATGTCCAATACTTGGAATTCGGTGGGGATCATCCGCTTGCCGAACCGTATGTTAAGAGTAGCAACCCCGAGAACCGTACGGGAAGTAGAGTCATAGGCCTCGACAAAGGTGGACTCGAAGGCTTAAGATCTGTGGGCTTGATGTCAAGCAGTCCATCATCTTGGCGGGCAAGACATTCATTCCGTAACCTCCGTCTACCAACACGCGGAAGGCGACGCTCGTCCACTGGACTGTGATGTAGAGCGGCTCATTGTGATCAGCCCCAAATTTTGGAAGGTCCAAATCTCGTGAAGGTGATAATGTTGCCATAGTGGATGTTGCCGATCATCCGAATGACTTCATCTCGGGGTCAAGGCCCACTGGGACCATGGTACGGGCCAGGCTTTCCTCTAGCTTGAGCTTGTGAGGATATGAAGAGGTGAGCAGAGACCAAAGGGAAATGTTCGCCCGAGTCCGCTTGAGCCGAGTGAGGATCGGGTCCTCTTCAAGGAATTTGCGTCTTCGGGCCGGCCGGATTGCACCTGCTCCGTCGGCTTTTTGGTGGCCTTAGGTGGTAATGCATGGATTTGACCCGATCGGGTTAGAACGCCGACATCAGTTTGGTCCCTTCGAACAGCCGCCCGAGTTGAGCCATAGTTAGAGGAGGATTCCTCGTAGCATAGGGCCATATGTCTTCCCTCAACTCATTGATGGTGGATGAATTCCTGAGCTTCGGCAGCCTTGACGGATTCTCGTCCTGTGATACCGGCTTCGGATGCCTCTCGCGGGAGTGTAGCCTACGCTTGACGTAGCCGTTCGAATGTCGCTGCACAAATGCTGGCTGCCTCGAATCGAACCGTGTTGCTAACCCTCCTGGGAGGTTGAGAGTTCTCGGCTTAAGCGAACGGTCTCCTTGATCTCTTCACGGTATATCGCGTTCCTTTCCTTCTTGCCGAGCATACTGTGGCATTCTCGGAGTTGGGTCCGGCGATACTCGTGGTTTGCTAGTTTTCCTCCACTCGGGGCCAGATCAACCTTCTTGCAAATGAGCCTCGCCGAGAGTTAGTGCTCGCGTTTCTTCCCATGTGAGAATGGCCAAGGCTTCTTTGAACCGCGTGCGGCGCCTAGGTAAACCTCCATCGGGGAGAGCTTTCTCCTTGCTTTATCTCGAGTGGCGGGTATGTCGGAAGGTGAGTACACGGCTTCCCGAACATCTCGCCCATGTGACCGGTTGCCGTCCCAGCTGATCGTTTCGTAAACGAATGCCTCGGCCTCGTGGAATTTCCCCGAGTAGTTGCTCGAGACGAATTTCCATCTTCCTCTTGTTTTTAAATAGACCTTCCTCCCTGAGTTGGCCTTTCAATTTGAGTGCGGAAATGATCCGTTCCCATCCTCCCAGACCCTTGGGAGTCCGGCTTTGTTGACTTCATGCCCGGCTTGGAAGAGAATGGTTTCATCGTCTTCGTCGTCGCTTTCACAGAGAACTTGCTTTCCCCGGGAAGGTAAGCGCTGGGACTCATTCTGCTGTGTCGTTCCATCTCCTAGGTCATCGGGACCGTTGACCGCCCTCGTGTGGCAGAGGGGGTTGGATGAGAACAGACGGTAGTCCGAGAAGTTGCCATGAGCGAAACTCTTGAGGTCGAACTGATCTAGAGTGGCCTCTAGCTTTCTGTCTGAAGCTGCCTGTGACACTTTAAGGGCTTGGTCCCTGTAGGTCTTTCGAGCTTGGTCTTCGTCCCAAAGACGACTTTCTTGAGCGGCTAGTTCCATGAGGGCTTTCCTTGCGAGAGCTAAGCAGTCTCCGTAGGTGCGCATCATCTGACTAGTGTCCAGAACCGTGATTACATTCAAATCGCCGAATGGCGGAAACACTTGGATTACGTTTACGAAGGAAGTCGGACTGGGACATTCCATGCGGCCTTCCTTGATCTCGATTACCAAGAAATTTGCCCATATCTGCTTGATTGACCCCACGGGGGTATTGAATTCTGCAATGTTGACAGTCTCGTGATCTCGCTCGATCGCCAAGTCTATCGAGCTAGCGCCGACCGCGTGATGTTCGAATCCGGCCGTGACGGCCGGGAGTAGAATCGAACCGGAGCATGTTGATGCCGAGGTGGTCATTTCCTATGTCGGAAGCCGACTCGCCTTGCGGGGAAGACTTTCACGTATGTTTTCGGTGGCCGCCGGAAAGCGTTCCCGAGGTTGATCTCGACTTGTGGCAGTGAGGAGCTTGGTCTCCTTCGCCGCGTTGCCCTTGGCCTTGGCGGCACTTGAGGGTATAAGCTTGACCGACGGCACGAGCCGGTTGCCACCGGGCCGGTACTGGAAGTAGTGATGAGCTCGAGCTCGCTTGGCCGTGGCCTCGTTTACCATGAGCAAAGGGCCGTCGAGGGTGACCTTGGTATTGCGTAATCCGACGATAAGGACCGGATCCTTGGTATCATCGGGTATCTCGGAATAGATGATGTTGACGAAGTCGTCGTCACCACTTGATCGAGGGATTCTTCGTCGTGTCAACCAAGAACTTCCAATTGTCGGATAGCCGCCCGTACCGACGCTGAGCTTGACAATTTCCATGGTATTGGAACCTTGGTCGTAGGTGACCCGATCGGAAGGAGTTCCGTCCTCAAAACCGAGCATGTGAATGCAGAGGTCCGCCCGCGGGTCCGCGCGTCCTCGACTCCGGAGAGTCCTGATTCGTCGTCATCTGACGGTTCAATCCAAACGTAGGGACGTATTGCGTCCGGTTGCGTTGCTGGAGCAGCTAGGAAAACATCGTGCTCTTCGTTGGAGAAGAGGGGTATAGTGGGTCGTTCCTCGTGGAGGACATCCCATACGACTTCCATGCATTCAAAACGAGAATGACGGTGCTTGTTGACCTTTATCACAAAGATCTCTTCACTGCGGGGCCAGAGAGTTGGTTTGGAGCATGCTGACGAATCTCCGATTGGAGACTGGGGGTTTATGTGCCCGCATCATTGCGATATTCAACGTTTCCTTCCAATCTGCCTCCAAATGTTGGAAACGACAGTTGAACTTGATGTATCGGACTGCTTCAGGGTCTTCGAGTACGTTTATATAGTTAGCATCTCCGGACTCTGAGGGATTCTGATAAGATTTGCCCCGATATTCCCTTGGTTGATTCGAAGGAGGTAACCCCGGTGCCTGAGTGCGGACACGCTTGGCTACCGTCTCGGCTTCATTCCCTATGAGGAAACTATCCCCTCGGATGACTTCGAGATCTCCCTGCCGGTTAATGACCTTAACACACTGATGGAGAGTGGAAGCTATGGCTTTCATGTGGTGTAGCCAAGGGCGTCCCAAAAGAGCTGTGAACTCGGATGGAATGTCCATCACGTGGAATTTTGCCGGCACCATTCGGGGTTTCGAACCGTGCAGTTCCAGAGTCACCGTCCCCGTGATGGGACGAGACGAGCCGTCGTAGGCCTCGATAGTCCGAGCCGACGGAATCAGTGGCTTTCATTGATACGGAGGGCTCGCATCATGCCGAGAGGGAGAACATTAACGGCTGACCCGTTATCTACCAATACTCCGGGAGTGATATGGTGTTGAGTTTGAGAGTGATGTACGTAGCTTCGTTGTGCCCCGAGGCATCTCTCGATAGGTCTTCATCACGTAACGTGATCATACCGCCATACAAACGGGAGTCGTAGATCTCGTCTCTATCCGTAGAAGGAGAGTCATCCAGCCCATCCGTTTCCTCGTCTTCCTCTTGCGAGGTAAAGCCTTTGGCTGAACCTCGGGAGTGTGTTGAGGCCGCTGTGGCGGTTGCCGCCCTTGGTTAGCACATTGATCGAGTGCGAGTGCCAAGCCGACTTTGATCTTCCTTTACCGGTCCGAGCTCTAAGCCGGACAAATTGAATCTTGGCCGATCCCGCGGGTTAGGCTTCCGACCGGCGCAAGATTACCAAGATCCGAGGTATTCCGGTGTCCTGTGGTCTCGACTCGGTTTCACGGGACTTTTCGGCTTTCCCACCCCCGTTTGCTCTAAAGCCGCATGGCCTGGAGGCAAGGAGGACTGGCCGGAGTACAAGACGTAGTAGTCGAACCTCCCGGAAGGTTCTCCGAGTGTACCTACACCGGTATCCCCAGCCTTCGTATCTTTCTCTCGCCTGCCGTTGAGAGGATTTCTTCTTTTGTTTTCTGAGGATTGCTCCGACAGCTGACTCGTACTGTGCAAAGCGGAGCCACAAACATCGTAGCCGATGTGGACATTAGAGGAGGATCCACCAAAGAGGCGGAGAAACCGGTTCGTGGCACTCTTCTTGGGCACCCACTCAATGGAATTCACGCCGTTATTGTTCGAAAAGGATTCCCGATCAGATTGGGCCCACGGGGCGCTCCAACTTGCCTTCTTCTATCATGTTCGATTTCGTATCGTAACCCCAAACAGCTTGTCATGGTATGGCCGTGATACCGATGGAAGGCGCAAAGATTTGCCCTTGTCCGCATTGGCTACGGGATTCTTGGGTTTGTAATTGGCAACGGGTTTAAGGAGACCCTCCTTGATTAACCCTTCCAAAGATCTTGCTCGGGCATGTCCAACTTGTCGAAGTGTACGGCAGTGCCGCTTCGAGTAGAATTGTTGCTTTGTGGGACCGGGTTTCGTTACCCGACCGTTGTCCCCGATGGACGTAGTTGATGACGTATCTTTCCCTTTGCCGGGGCCGGTGCGGGATTGAATGCAACCGCCGAGAGGTATCTCGTATGGCCGTGCAAGAGCCAACTTTTCCTTGAGATCCTTCTCGAACCGTGAACCGGCATTGACCATGGCCCGGAGATCTCGGGAAGAAATTGTGACTCGATGAGAGTTCTCGATGGACGGTCTTAAGCAGACTTGAAGATCCGCATCTGTTCGTCTTTGGAGAGCGGCTCCATGATCTCGTAGAGTTTCCAGCCTCCACCTCTTGTAGAATTCCCCAACACTTTCATCCGCTTTCGCTCGTGGTGATTAAGTCCTCACGACTTGTTTCCCACTCTAAGTTGGATCTGCACTGCCCAGATGATGTTACTAATCTGCTCCTGTGTGTGGCGATCCGCAGCTTGACCCTCGAAACCATCGTAACGCCGAACTTTTGAGCGTATGCCGGAAGTGGTCGGCAATTTGCTGGAGGGTTGCTCCTTTTGCTCTCATGCCGAGAACGTAGGTATCGATGTGCGTTTGAGGACATTCGGTTCCGTCGAATCGGTCCATCTCCGCATTCTCGAACTTGGCGGGAGAGGCGTGACCATTCCCGGATCTCGTGGATTTGAGCGTTTCCTCGCTTTGAGCCGCTCATGGTGGCTTTCTGTGTCTTTCATCCGCTCGACCATCCAGCTAAGGTTGGGTCCAAGTGGTGGACTGTGAGGCTCGGCGCCGGGTGCTACCATGTTAGCGGTAGTGATTGGAGGTGGAAGGCTTGATATATGTGGATATATGGGAGCCTTTTCTGGACTGTATCGGGGTTTGTCCCCGGTGTTTAGGGATTCGTATATAGGCAACGGGACGAACCCGTGAGGGTATTGAGGAATATTGGCATCTGAGATGGTCCAGCGGTGCGCCGGGTGATATTGAGTGATAGGAGTAGCACCGGGCCGGCCAAAAATGACAGGTTGCCCCGAGAGGTGGCAACATGGAGCCTAGGTCGGCCTGTTTCCTTGGTTGGAAGGCATCCCGTAAGTTGGCGGGGGAGGAACCCGGTTGAAGGTTTGGTGAACTGGTTTCGGGGAATCGTCATCCTCGACCAGACAAAAGTACCGTCTGACCGGGGGATAGCCGCTATACCACGCTCATTCGTAAGCCGTACCACGAAATTCCCGCCGGTCTTCTTTCTCGCCTCTTGTGAACCTCACAAGCCCGGATGGCTTCTTCCAAAGTCATATATGTTACCGGTGGCGGTGGTCCGTCCCCGTCACGATTTCTCGGTGAGCTAGACATGTCGGAAATTCGCCGAGGGAACCGAGGGAACCGAAGAACTGTCTGACGCTGCCGTAACGATGATCCTGGCAAGGCGCTGACCCGGAAATCTAAACCACTTTCTGCTCGCTGCAGGGAACGAAAGGAAGGGTTTAGGCTTCGGAAAAGGGGATTTGGCTCAAGGTTTTCGGGCTTGTGCAATGTGCAGTTACCGATTAATGTTTACTTAAAGCGCGTTTTCTCAGAGTCCTAATCGGTTGGAAAAGAGCAGGTCTTCTTTTTCGCAACTAATCCTAGAGCTCTAATCAGTGGATCTCGTCACTACGCTTATAAGCCCCTCGTTTCCATTGTAGATCATCTTTCTCAGGACGGACTATCCCGAGCGAGGTCTGATAAGGCAAGCGAGTTCCACCGACAAAGAAAAAAAAATGAACTTAATGTTGGTGTAATGCCCTAGGCTTTAGTTATGTTTAACTGAAAACCGTTATGTATCATCTTTATCGTTTATGTTTATTATTTGATTATTATATAGTTTGCATATTTATTGTAATAATCTCCGTCCCTAATTATTAAGAGAATAATTAGTATAATTGTCAATGGATAATCATGTGATGATTATATGCATAAGAGATGCACATTGAAATTATGGGTACTTGTTAGAGAACAAGTGACTGGACATGACCCGCATGAGATTTATGTCATGGTCAAATGTCATACTTAAATCTCATACGGTTACTTCATTTATTTCCTAGACCTAAGACTATCATAACCTTACATATGATGAAAGTCATGTTTGATTTTAGTCAAACGATATCTTAACACGATATCTATAAAGGCTATCATTGGCATGATCGGATTCATGATGGGAAGGATGATAAGTCAAGAAGGAATTTGTCCCTCGGAAGAGAGATGTTATGCTTGGGCCCCTCGATGAGTGATAATGATGAAAGTGTATGGCCGTACCCCAATATGATTGGAATTATCATTATACTCAAGAATCGAGAAAGCATTGAACAATAACAAGTTGACAAGGACCATGACTTGTGTTCAATATAACATCGTGAGACAAAGGGATAAATGGAAGTACACCATTGGAAACGTGAACTCTTACGTTGCATTATTTGGGTAGACATAATGGCTTGCTAGAGTCCGCTTATGTCTTATGAGGTTCGATATGATCGAACTCATTGCCAACATAATGTAATCCTATTGGGTCACACACAACTAGAATGAATTGGTTAAACCGGAGGAAGAATAGTTGAGAGTTTCTGTATCTGGCTATATATACCGCGCGACATATCAAGCCAATGGCTTGATATACCGCGCGACATAATAGGCCAGTACGCGGTTTGACAGCCTGTCTCTCCTAATACGATTAGGAGAGGTATTCTTACTATTGTAGTATAAATACAAGGGTTCTGTCAGACCTAAAAGGTCAGCCGAAATTTTAAAGCAAAATTCACAATCAAATTCTCTCAATATTCTTCAAGGTTTAGATCTAGCAATCAACAAGAAATTGTTCTTGGATTCATTCAAAGGTGTGGATACCGAAAGAGGGTCTTCGCTCGTCCATCGATCAAGGCCTAGAGTTCAAGCAAGTTGAAGAACGAAGTTTGTGATTCGATATCACATAATCAAATCGTTCGATAGCTCAAGACCGGAAAGCGTTTCAAGGTTGGTTTAATTCTATCTCATAGGTATTCAAATTAATTGTATAGAACGGATCCTAGGGCTTCTTGGGTTTTATGTTTTTAATGCTTAATTCCGCTGCGCATGGACCCGTAAAACCCAACAGTGGTATCAGAGCCCCGTTCGTATGATTAAGTTTGAATTAACATGCTAGGTTTAAGATATAAATTGTTTATATGCTTATTGCATGTTTTGTATGTGATAAGAATTTTTAATTGTTTATGTGAAACAATGTGAAAATCGTTTTCAATTTATGCTGAATTAAATCTGTAAAAGGGCTGTTTTATGTGATTTAATTGGCTGTAATCTGTATTGGTTCGAATCTGGAAATCCTGTAACCTGGCTGCCTATGTCGTGCGACATATCGAGCCATGTGGAATTCAGGTTAACTGGCCTGTTACGTCGCGCGACATATCAAGCCTCTGGCTGATGTTGTCACGCGACATAATAAGCCAAAACTGGGCAGAATCAGTTTGTTCAATTTTTCTGCTATTCTGTGATTGTGTTTACAATCTGATATGTTCATATGAAAATCTGGATGTTATAAAATTGAGTTTATAAGTCCGCGATAGATTGATTCATTGATATACATGATTAATTGATTAAAATGTGATTTTAATAATTATTGCAATGTATATGAAAATCTGGATGTTATAAAATTGAGTTTATAAGTCCATGCTAGATTGATTCATTGATATGCATGATTAATTGATTAAAATATGATTTTAATAATTATTGCGATGCATGAATTATTTGTTCTTAAGTGTTAAGAGTTTTATTAGATGTTTAGTTGAAACATTGAATTATGATTTCCTAAAATGTTTAGTTGAAACATTGCATTATAGTTTCCTAATATGTTTAGATTTAGACATTGTAAATTTTGGATTTTATGATTGTTTATGGAAACAAGTCATAATTACGCGAAATTTTAAAAGGAAACTAATTGTTTATAAAAGGTAGTGATTATGTTGCCAAATCATAGTTGAATTCTAATTGTGCATGACTAGGAGAGTTCTGTCTAAGGAAGAGTTGGTACTTAAGTAGTCCTTGTGGCTCACCTATCTTCCCGGGAACTTACCCGGTGCATGATTATGACTATCTTTGCTGATATGCTTATAATCTACCTTAAAGAACCTTCATTTAACTTTTAAGTTCTTTTATGCCAATCCATGATTTAAACACTTGAGACCACTCGGATAGTTTTGGGTGGGCTTGCCATAGCAAGGTGCTTTGATTCTATTCCGTTTGCGAGCAAGATGAGGAAATGGTGGTTCCTATACGTTTAAAATGGATGAACTTAATTGGGTTATCAAAATGGTTTTGGACCCAAGGCATAAGATGAGATTAAAATATGCTTAGACATATGATGTCTTAAATAAATCTCATAAAAGATCCTAAGAGTCATATATGATATGATTGATGTTTTCTACCTAATTAGTTTGATCTTGAGCGGTGCGCCATAGCGTACTTGAGATCAAATTAAAGATGGATCTTAGTCCTAAGAGTCATATACGATATGATTGATGTTTTTCTACCTAATTAGTTTAATCTTGAGCGGTGCGCCATAGCGTACTTGAGATTAAATTAAAGTTGGATCTTAGCCCATTAAATGCATATTATGCTTATTAGCATTAGAAGGTGTATGATTTAGTGGGAGTATTTGTAAAATACATTATTTGCTCTTAAATGATAAATGTGTTGATATTGATATGTGTTCATATAATTTGTATATTTTGTTGTAGAAATAGCATTACATAATGATAATTGCGATTCGTCCTTATGAAGGACAAAGTTCGAAAGGAACAATACATAATGTGTATGTTCTTGACGAATCCGTTCCTACTGAACCTATTGCAAATGTTGCAAAGGGCAAATAAGGAAGCAACATTAGAAACATAGTGATGATTCTGACAATATTGCTTGCCTTGAATTTGCCACCATGATTAAAGGCTCTTATGAAGAACCTTGATCACATGATAACTATTCCTTTTGTTATAGCATAACGCAAAAAGGAAATGTTCCAAATGCAAGCTAGGCAAAAGATATATGTTGTGGTGAAAGCTCTTAATTCATATGATGAAAGAAGGAGCAATCCGCAAATTGTGTTAATGGTTAACACAAGAGAGGGTTCACAAAGGAAGGAAAAGTAGGTAAAGCAAAAGTTGCTAAACCTAGGACAAAAGTTGTCAAAGCCGAAGAGGCTAAACCCAAAGTGTCTCAAAAGGATGCATTTTGCTACCAATGCAATAAGATTGGTCATTAGAAGCAAAGTTGCAAGGCTTATTAGGAAGGCCTAAAAGGTGAAGAAGGGCAATATGATTGCTACTACTTCAAGTATCTATATGATAGATATTTTCCTTTCGACTTCTTGTTCTTGGGTATATGATACCGGATTGGATCCCACATTTGTCTAAATGTGCAAGGAGCAAAGAATAGAAAGCTACTCAAATAAGGTAAATTAAACCTAAGCATGGGAATGGAGCAAGAGTTGCAACATTAGCCATAAGGGACTTATGAAGTCACTTTGCCTTGTGAAGTAGTACTTGTTTTGAACAAGTATGACTACGTTCCGGATTTGAGTAGGAGTATTATTTATGTTTCTTAAATGGATGATGAAGGATATAATTTTCTTATTTTCAATAAGAAGTTTTATATTTATTTAATAATATGCCTTATTGTAATGCATATGTCATTAAATGGTCTTCATATCCTTGATGATGAGAAACAAAATAATATTGAAGATATCTATAATATAAATCGAAATCTAAACCGAACAATATGAACAAAGCGTTTATATGGCATTGCCGGCTTGGTCAAATAAATAAGAAACATATATCTAAACTCCATTAACATGGACTTTTAGACTCATATGACCATGAATCATTTGAGGAATGTGGATCTTATTTATTGAGATTATCGATCAAACCACCCTACACTAAGAGTAGTGGGAGGGCTAGTGACTTATTGGTCATTATACATGAGATGTATATGGACCATTAAGAAGCATTGCTAGGGGAAGATTTCGGTATTTCATCACATTTCGCTAAAGACTTATCTAGATATGACTATGTCTATCCGATGAAGTCCAAAGGTGAATCATTTGAGATGTTTTGAACATTTCAAAGATGAAGTACAAAACAACTTGGTAAAACTGTTAAGTACTTCGATTAGATCGAGGTAATGAATATTTGAGCCAAGAATTTGACAATCATCTCAAAACTATGAAATCGTTTCAAGAGTTGACTCCACCCGAACACCACATTGTATGGTGTGTACGAAAGGAGGAATTGAATCTTGTAGGACATGGTTCGTTCGATGATGTGTCAATTAGACTTTCCTATTTCCTATTTCCTTTTGAGGATATGCATTAGAAATAATGCGGTTACACTGAATCGAGTCCCTACTAAATCGGTTCCTAAGGCCCCACATGAGATGTGGCATGGAAGAAAACTTAGTTTGTCTTTCATGAAGATTTGGGGTTGCGAATCTTATGTAAAGAGACTTGTCTCTTATAAGTTAGCACCAAATCTGACAAGGTTATTTTCGGATATTGATTTTACAATCACAAAGAGAACAAAACGTTTGTTGCTCTATACGATTTGTTTTTTGAGAAATAGTTTCTCAATAAAGAATCTAGTGGAAGTAAAATTATTCTTGAAAAAGTTCAAGAACCCGAAAATAATATGGAACCAACAGTAGAGACGGAACCAAGTTCACAAAGGAGTTGTGAAACCGGTTCAAGATGCACAAGTCCATCGTAGATTGGATGGGTCACGATCCGAACTCAAGGAATAAAGATTTCTCGTTGCGGAAAGTGATAAAGTGGAAGTCATTAAGAATGACGATCCTACTTGCTATCAAGAAGCGATGTCCACTACTAATTTGGACAAATGGTTAGGAATCATGGAATCCGAATTACAATCCATGATTAACAATCAAAGTTTGGAACTTGATTGGGCTACCTAAAGGTGTAAAAACTAATGGGATGCAAGAAGGTCTTCAAGACCGACATGGATGTGAAGGTGTATACTTTCATGACTAAGGATTGTAACAAAGGAATTTAGGCAAATTCATAGTATTGACTATGTTGAAACCTTTTTCGCCAGTTACAATGTCGAAGTCTGTTAGATTTTCAATTGCCATTATCACATATTGTGACTATGTGATATGACAAATGGATGTCAAACGACTTTCTTCAAATGGAAAGATTATTAAGGATGTGTAAAGTACACAACCCGAATAGTTTGTCGATCCAAGAAACTCTAATAAAGTATGCATGTTGCAAAGATCCATGAGATGGATTGAAGCAAGCTTCAGGAATTGGAATCTTCGTTTTGATGAATTGGTCAAAGAGTTTGACTTCATCAAAGAACAAAGATGAATCTTGTGTATGCATGAAATTCAGTGGGAGCGTAATATTATTTCTATTGTTTTATTACAATGATATCTTACTCATTTGAAAAACAAGTTCCGACACTTAAGACTGTTAAGTCTTGGTCAAGGAAAGGTTTCTCAATGAAAGATATGGGTGAAGCCGATTACATCCTTGGCATCAAGATCTATAAAGATGGATCTAGAAGGATAAATTGGTTTGAGTCAAAGTGTTCACATTGACAAGATTCTTAGAAGAGTCTAAGAAGAGTAGCTTGTCAATGGGTCATGGTATTTCTCTTAGCAATATTCATTGTCTTATGACAACTGATGAGCAAAAGGGGAATGAATGAAGTTCCATATGCTGCGGCACTTGGATCTGTCATGTATGCCATGATTTGTACTAGACCCGCATCTCATATGCTCTAAGCATGATGAGTCGATACCAATCCGATCTGTGATGAGAACCATTGGATGGCGATCGAAGATGTTCCTTAAGTACTTAAGAAGAACTAAGGATACGTTCTTGGGATTTGAAAGATTGGAAGTTAATCTTGTTGTAAGGGTTACATAGGTGCTAGCTTCCAAACTAACAAAGTTATTTTAAAATCGCAATTAGGATTTGTGTTTATGCTTATTAGAGGTGCAGTTTTGATTGGAAGAGTTCCAAGCGAAATTGTAGTCGATTCTACTACTAAGGCCGAATTTTGGCAACATATGATGTGGCTAAAAGAGGCGGTTTGGATCAAAAGTTCATTTAGTGTTTTGGAAATGTTCCAAGTATCACTAATCGGTGAAACTTTGTTATGACAAATAGTGGTGCCACTTGTGCAAACAATGGAACCAAGGTCACAACAAAGTGATCCAAACACTCACTTAGACGTTCTTCAAGGAATTCATAAAGAATGAGAAGACGTTAAGATATACAAAATATCAACCGATGATGACATAAGGGATTCACTTACAAAGACCCTCGCATAGGCAGAAGCATGATGGGCATGTTAGATCCATGAGTATTCGATACATAAATGGAGCCTAGTGCAAGTGGGAGACTGTTGGTGTAATGCCCTAGGCTTTAGTTATGTTTAACTGAAAACCGTTATGTATCATCTTTATCGTTTATGTTTATTATTTGATTATTATATAGTTTGCATATTTATTGTAATAATCTCCGTCCCTGATTATTAAGAGAATAATTAGTATAATTGTCAATGGATAATCATATGATGATTATATGCATAGAGATGCACATTGAAATTATGAGTACTTGTTAGAGAACAAGTGACTGGACTTGACCCGTATGAGATTTATGTCATGGTCAAATGTCATAATTACATCTCATATGGTCACTTCATTTAGTCCCTAGACCTGAGATTATCATGACCTTACATATGATGAAAGTTATGTTTGATTTTAGTCAAACGGTATCTTAACACGATATCTATAAAGGCTATCTTTGGCATGATCGGATTCATGATGGGAAGTATATGATAAGTCAAGATGGAATTTGTCCCTCGAAAGAGAGATGTTTTGCTTGGGCCCCTCGATGAGTGATAATGATGAAAGAGTGTGGCCACACCCCAATATGATTGGACTATCATTATACTCAAGATCGAGAAAGCATTGAACAAATACAAGTTGAAGTGGATCATGACTTGTGCTCAATATAACATCGTGAGACAAATGGAGAAATGAAAGTGTACCATTGGAAACGTGAACTCTTACGTTGTGTTATTTGGGTAGACATAATGGCTTGCTAGAGTCCGCTTATGTCTTATGAGGGCCGATATGATCGGACTCATTGCCAACATAATACAATCCTATTGGGTCACACACAAATAGAATGAGTTGGTTGAACCAAGGGAAGAATGATTGAGAGTTTCAGATTTGGCAACTTATGTCACGCAACATAACTAGCCATCGGCTAGTTATGTCACGCTTGACATAACTAGCCACCGGCTACTTATGTCGCGCGACATAACTAGCCACACGACGCGTTTTTGACACTGTTCTCCTAATTCGATTAGGAAACATATTTACACTAAAGTAGTATAAATATGTGAGGTCCGTCAACCACTAAGGTCCGGCCGAAATTTTCAAGGGAAAATCATAACAAAATACTCTCAATATTCTTCCATAAGTTTTAGGAATCTAGCAATTCCCAACCCGAGAATTGTTCTCGACATTCATATTTGTGTGGATTACCAAAAGAGGGTCTTAGTTTTGTTCAAACAAATCAAAGACCTAGAGTTCAAATCTGAAGATCCAAAGGAGTTGAAGATTCGAAGATTTGAAGATCAAAAGTTTGTGATTACGAATCACATAATTATCCGTTCGATAGCTCAAGACCGGAAAGCAATTTAGGTTGGTAAATTCTATCTCATAGCAATTCAATTTAATCGTATAGAACGGATCTTAGGGCTTGGGTTTTGTGTTAATTTTATGCTTAATTCCGCTGCGCATGGATCCATAAAACCCAACACATCTTGCTCAGTGGCATGTCCAACTTGTCGAAGTGTACGACAGGCTGCTTCTGAGTAGAACTGTTGCTTTGTGGGACTGGGTTTCTGTTACCCGACTGTTGTCCCTAATGGACGTAGTTGACGGACGTATCTTTCCCTTTGCCGGGGGCCGGTGCGGGATTGAATGCAACTGTTGAGCGGTATCTGTATGGCCGTGCAGAGCCAACTTTTCCTTGAGATCCTTCTCGAACCGTGAGACGGTATTGACCATGGCCCGAGATCTCGGGAAGAAATTGTGACCGATGAGAGTTCGATGGACGGTCTTAAGCGGGACTTGAAGATCCGCAACCGTTCGTCTTTGGAGAGTGGCTCCATGATCTCGGAGAGTTTCCACTCCATCTCTTGTAGAATTCCCCAACACATTCATCCGCTTTCTCGCTCGGTGGTGATTAAGTCCTCGCGACTTGTTTCCCACTCTAAGTTGGATCTCGTACCGCTCCAGAAGATGTTACCGATCCGTTCCTGTGTGTGGCGATCCGCAGCTTGACCCTCGAAACCATCGTAACGCCGAACTTTTGAGCGTATGCCGGAAGTGGTCGGCCATTTGCCGGAGGGTTGCTCCTTTCGCTCTCATGCCGAGAACGTAGGTGTCGACGTGCGTTTGAGGACATTCGGTTCCATCTAATCGGTCCATCTCCCAGATTCTCGAACTTCGGGCGGGGAGAGGCGTGACCATTCCCGGATCTCGTGGATTTGAGCGTTTCTGCTTTGAGCCGCTCATGGTGGCTTTCTGTGTCTTTCATCCGCTCGACCTTCGAGGCTAAGGTTGGGTCCAGTGGTGGACTGTGAGGCTCGGCGCCGGTGCTACCACGTGAGCGGTAGTGATTGGAGGTGGAAGGCTTGGTATATGAGAATATACGGGAGCCTTTTCTCGAACTCGTACGGGGTTTGTCCCCGGTGTTTAGGGATTCGTGTATAGGCAACGGGACGAACCCGGAGGGTATTGAGGGATATTGGCATCTCTGAGATGGTCCCGGTGCGCCGGTGATATTGAGTGATGGGCGTAGCACCGGGCCGACCAAAATTGACAGTGGTTGCCCCGAGAGGTGGCAACATGGAGCCTAGGTCGGCCGTTTCCTTGGTTGGAAGGCATCCCGTAAGTTGGCGGGAGAGGAACCCGATTGAAGGTTTGGTGAACTGGTTTCGGGAATCGTCATCCTCGACTGTGACAAAAGTACCGTCCGACGGGGATAGCCGCTATACCACGCTCATTCGTAAGCCGTACCACGAAATTCCGCCGATCTTCTTCTCGCCTCTTGTGAACCTCACAAGCCCTGATGGCTTCTTCCAATGTCATATCTGTTACCGGTGGCGGGGTCCTTCCCCGTCACGATTTCTCGGTGAGCTAGACATGTCGGAAATTCGTCGAGGGAACCGAGGGAACCAAAGAACCGTCTCGACGCCGCCGTTACCGTGATCCCGGCAAGGCGCCGACCCGGAAATCGAACCACTTTCTCGCTCGCCGCAGTGGAACGAAAGGAAGGGTTTAGGCTTCGGAAAAGGGGATTTGGCTCAAGGTTTTCGGGCTTGTGCAATGTGCAATTACCGATTAATGTTTACTTAAAGCACGTTTTCTCAGAGTCCTAATTGGTTGGAAAAGAGCGTGTCTTCTTTTTCGCAACTAATCCTAGAGCTCTAATCAGTGGATCTCGTCACTACGCTTATAAGCCCCTCGTTTCCATTGTAGATCATCTTTCTCAGGACGGACTATCCCGAGCGAGGTCTGATAAGGCAAGCGAGTTCCACCGACAAAGGAAAAAGTGAACTTAAGGCTAGCTGATCACGCAAACTTTCAACGTGTGTGACGTACGGGCCACAGTCGAAGTCAACGTCCTTAAGTTAAGGCGGGGATCGTGCCAAAATTTTGGCATGACCTCTCCTGACACGCTTGTGCGAGAGACCTTAGCTTTTAGCGTTGGCCAAGTTGTGGCTGGTACGATACATACGGCGAGGTTTGGTGACACGGCGTCACATTGAACCTTCGGGTATATTTTTCGGCAGAGCTCCGCGTCAAAGTCAAGGCTGAAAAGCTCAAGACTTCGGGTCGGGAATGACCTTTGGTCTCAAACTCTCGAGCTTGACTCGGAGCGGGGCCCGGCGTGAAAAACATACACTTAGGCTTTATGACACGAGCTAAGCCAAAAACCAACCGGGGTCTTGGACAAAGTGTGACACAAAGAGTGCATGGCTTACACGGGCTAGGATGGGATGTTTGGGACGACCCCGCGCCCCGAAAGGCATCTCGGGCCAACCTGAGTGCAACCGATAAGGCCATCCCGGGTTAGGGGTTGTAGTGTGCGGTGTACCGAGGCGAAGTGCACGTGTAGTGCGGTGTTCCGAGGCAAAGAAGTGCGCGTAGTGTGCGGTCACTAAAATTCTTTTCCGAGTAAAACAGAGATTTTTTTCGAATGTGTCTTAAAGAATTTATGATGCACAGTTCAAAAGACAGCATGAAAATCAAACATGAATGGGGATGCACAAACATGGTAAGATTTTGAAAAGTTGACAATGTAATGCCTTTGAAGCAAAAACCGTTCGAGGTTTAAAGGAACTCACACATACGAAAACGAGGAAGGGTAAACGAAAGTTTGACCCAAGGAAGGCTTTTTAGAAAACATCGGCAGTTTTGAAAAAAGTATCATATCCCCAGCGGAGTCGCCAACTGAAATTACCCAATCTTTTTCGCGCGCGGGCGGGGGGCGCAGAAAAGGCTGTTGTCTTTCGCGGAGGGGTTGGTGTCTGAGACCTCGCTTCATGGGAAGGAACAAAATGAGGAGTCGCCACGCGGTTTTTGTATTTTGAGCCCAAACGTTGAGAAACGGCTATTGTGAAAAGGTGTCGTTTTTATTGGTAGCAAAAACTTAGGAAAAGGCTTTGAAAAAAGGGATCATTTTTATTGGCAGCAAAAACGAGTAAAAAGCTTTTTTTGTACCAGAGATTGTTAGGTTCGGAGGTCAAGTTACGTTTCAGGTAGAGTATTACGAGATCGCCCGAAATGCCTCGCATGACGAGTCTTTCTACCTTTCTCGAAATCATGTGTGTGTGTGTGTGTGTCTTTTGAAATGGGGGCTTGAATGACAAGCTTAATCTTGGTTTGAATGACAAACGTTGATTAGGTGACTTTTGAAAAGACGAGCGTTTGAATGACAAACGTCGGTTTGAGACAGAAATGAGCGTTTGCGTGGCAAACGTCGGTTTGGAGTTTGAAATGAGCGTTTGCGTGGCAAACGTCGGTTTTGAGTTTGAAATGAGCGTTTGCGTGGCAAACGTCGGTTTTGAGTTTGAAATGAGCGTTTGCGTGGCAAACGTCGACTTTGAGTTGAAATAAGCGTTTGCGTGGCAAACGTCGACTTTGAGTTTGAAATGAGCGTTTGTGTGGCAAACGTCGACTTTGAGTTTGAAATGAGCGTTTGCGTGGCAAACGTCGACTTTGAGTTTGAAGATGAGCGTTCGGAGGCCGAACGTCATTTCGCGCGTTTTGAAAGAGAGTTCGACGGATGAACTCCGGTTTTGAACCGGGCATTACGTTGTTAACGATTTTTACGGGAAAAATGCGTATTAAATGACATGCGATCAACGAATCGGGTTGCGACTCGGACTTTGAAAAGTAAATACTATCACGATCCAAACGGGTCGGACTTGGTAAATGACAGTATTTAAAGTGCGGTATCAACGGAATCAAACGATCCGGATTCGTAAATGACGATCAACGAGGCCAAACGGCTCGGAATTGTAAATGACGATCAACGAGGCCAAACGGCTCGGAATTGTAAATGACGATCAACGAGGCCAAACGGCTCGGAATTGTAAATGACGATCAACGGATCGATCGATCCGGAATGGTAAATGACATAAAAAGTAAACGGAACGGGGTCGGAACGCCGTTTTAACCCGTGATTACTTCTCTTACGGAAAGAGAAGAGGATCGAGGGGCTAAAACGTATCGGACCCCATTAGACGGAGGCGTCTACATTTCAATAAAGACGTTCGAAACGGTTATAGCGACTGGCGCGTAAACCGAGATGGAACGGGAGATTTAGAGAGAGGGAGTTATACCTATGGCTAGGGTTGACTCCTTTGGCTCGGGAGGTGTGTACGGGACACGGAAAGTGATTCGAAAGGTTGTTTCGAAGTTGTAGGGGGCGTATTTGACCGAAATACGAAGATTTCACGCGAATCGAGACAAAACGGGAGCTCGGGAGGGGTGAAAACTGCTTAGGCCGTGGGGGGTGGTGATTTTTGGTGTAAAAATTTTGTCTTTGTGCCTTTGACAGCAACTTCTATTTATAGGGTGAAATTTGCAGTAGGAGTCCGGACGGACTTGGCCTGAATCCAGGGGGTTTTGTGGTATTTTGAGAATTTGAAGGACTTGCTGGCAATTTCAGAAGATGTGCACAAGATGAGTCCGTAGGACTTGGCTTGCAAACCAGGGGCATTTTGGTCTTTTCCCTTTGAATTTGATTGAAGGGTGACTAGAGGGAGGTGGCATGGCTGCCACGTGCCCCTCTGAGTCACCAGCTTTATGGGAATTTGTTCCCCGGTCCCGGTTTTGTCCGTTTTTTAAAATAACAGTCCGGGAAATGTCCGAAACGCCCCCGGAAAGTGCCAGAAAATGCATTTTTCAGGGAAAGCCGTGCTTTTACGTGTGATGACACGTGTTAAGTACGGTTCGACGTCGGGATGCACGGGGCAGTCCCGGGACGTCTCGTTGGCACATCAACGGGGAGTTTAACGAGTTCCGGTTAACCTGGAGCGGGCCAGTTAACGGATTTCGGTTAACTTTTTGACGGATTTGGACGATCCGGATTTGGGTACTTACACATAGTTAGAGGAGGATTCCTCGAAGCATAGGGCCATATGTCTTCTCTCAATTCGTTGACTGTAGATGTATTCCAGGGAGCTTCGGCAACTTTTCGGATTCTGTCCCAGGATACTGGCTTGGGTGCCTCCGTGGGGAGTGAGTTTATGGTTTACCCCAGCTGTTCGAATGTCAGTGCGCAACAGTGGTTGCCAGAACTGAACTGTGCATTGCTGACCCTACGGGGGAGGTTAGAGAGTTCTTGGTTCAAGCGAACAGTCTCCTTGATCTCTTCACGGTATACCGCACTTCTTTCCTTCTTGCTGAGCATGCTCAGGGCATTCTGGAGTTGGGTTAGGCGATAGTCATGGTTTACTAATTTTCCTCCACTCTTGGCCCAGATCAACTCTCTTGCAGTAGAGCCTACGTCGAGAGTTAGGGCCTGTGTTTCTTCCATGTGAGAATAGCCAGTGCTTTCTTGAACTGTATGCGGCAGTCTAGATAAACTTCCATCGGGGAGAGCTTTCACTTCTGCTTTAACTGGGTGGTGGGTATGTCGGAAGGTGAGTACACGGCTTCCCGAACATTTGCCCATGTAATTGGTTGCTTTGTCCCGCTGATCGTTTTCGTAAAACGAATGCCGCGGCCAGGAATCTCCCTAAGTAGTTGCTGGAGATGTATTTCCATCTTTCTTTTATTTTTGAATAGACATTCCTCCTTCAGTTGGCCTTTTAGTTTGAGAGCGGAAATGATCCGTCCCCATCCTCCCATGACCCTTGGGATTCCGATTTTGTTGACTTCATGCCCGTCTTGGAAGAGAATGGTTTCATCGTCTTCGTTGTCGCTTTCACAGAGAACTTGCTTTTCTCAGGGAGATAAGCGCTTGTACCCTTCATGTTGTTTGGCTAGGTATTCCTTGTGATGTACCATTCCATCTCCTAGGTCATCGGGACAGTTGACCGCCCTCCCTTGCCAGAGGGGGTTGGATGAGAAAAGACGGTAGTCCAGGAAGTTGCCGTGAGCGAAACCTTTAAGGTCGAACTGGTCTAGAGTGGCCTCTAGCTTTCTATCTGTTAAGGGCTTGGTCCCTGTGAGTCTTCTGAGCTTGGTTCTCATCCCAGAGACGGTTCTCTTGAGCGGCTAGATCCATGAGGGCTTTCCTTGCGAGAGCTAAACAGTCTCCGTACGTGCGCGCTGTCTGACTAGTGTCCAGAACTGTAATCACATCCAAGTCCCTGAATGGCGGAAACACTTGGATTATATTGACGAAGGAAGTCGGGCTGGGACATTCCATGCGGCCCTCCTTGATCTCAGTTACCAAGAAGTTCGCCCATATTTGCTTGATTGAACCCACGGGGGTATTGAATTCTACAATGTTGATAGTCTCATGATCTCGCTGGATCTCCAAGTCTATCAGAGCTAGCTGTCTGCTGGCGGGATGCCTGAATCTATGGCCGTGACGATTGGGAGCAGGGTCAAACTTGAGCATGTTGATGCTGAGGTGATCACTCCTTTCTTCGGAAGCCGGATCTGTTTGCGGGGAAGACTTTTACAGATGTTTTCAGGGTGGCTACTGGAAGCGTTCCCAAGGTTGATCTGATTCGTGGCAGGGTGAGGAGCTTTGTCTCCTTTGCTGATGCCCTTGGCCTTGGCGGCGCTTGTGGCTGTAAGCTTGACTAACGGCACGGGCCGGTTGCCACTGGGGCTGGTAGTTGGAAGTGATGATGAGCTTTGAGCTCGGTTGGCCAGGGCCTCGTTTACCATGAGCGGGCAGTCGTCGAGGGTAACTTTGGCATTGCAGAATCTGATAATAAGGACCGGATCCTTGGTATCATCGGGATATCTGGAAAATATAATGTTGACGAAGTCATCGTCAGTTACTTGATCAGAGGTGTTCTTTGTCGTGTCAACCAGTTGTTTCCATTCGCCGGATAACCTCCTGTATGGGATGTTGAGCTTGACAATTTCCATGGTATTGGAGCCCTCGTCATAGGTGACATCATCAAAACTGGTGCCATCCTCAAAACTGAGCATATGTATGTAGGGATCTTCTTGCAGATCTGTCGCGTCTTCAACTCCGGAGAGTCCTGATTCGTTGTCGTCTGACGGCTCAACCTAGACATAAGGATGCCTCGCGTCCTGCTGCGATGCTGGAGCTGCTAGAAAAACATCATGCCCTTCGCTTGAGAAGAGGGGCTCGGCGGGCAATTCCTCATGGAGGACATCCCATACGACTTCCAAACATTCATCACAAGTGTGACGATGCTTGTTGACCTTCATCACGAAGATTTCTTTGCCTGGCGGGGCCAGAGAGTAGGATTGAAGGATGCTGACAAATCTCCGATCGGAGACAGGGGGTTTACGTGCCCGCATCATTGCGATGCTCAGGGTCTCTTTCCAATCTGCTTCCAAGTTTCGGAAACGGCAGTTGAACTTGATGAATCTGACTGCTTCAGGGTCTGCCTGCTCGAGTACGTTGACATAGTTAGCATCTCCGGACTCTGAGGGATTCTGATTAGATTTGCCCCGATAGTCCCTTGGTCGGCTTGAAGGAGGTAGCCCCGGTGCCTGGCTGCGGGCACGCTTGGCTGTTGTCTCGGCTTCATTCCCTATGAGGAAACTGTCTCCTCTGATGACTTCAAGATCTCCTTGCCGGTTAATGAACTTGACGCACTGATGGAGAGTGGAAGATATGGCTTTCATGTGGTGCAGCCAAGGGCGTCCCAACAGAGCTGTGAATTCGGACGGAACGTCCATCACGTGGAATTTTGCTGGCACCATTTGGGTTTCGAACCAGAGCTCCAAAGTCACCATCTCTAGGATGGGACTAGACGTGCTGTCGTAGGCTTTGATAGTCCGGGCAGGTGGGATCATGTGGCCTTCGTCGATGCGTAGGGCTCGCATCATGCTGAGAGGGAGGATTTTGACTGTTGATCCGTTGTCAACCAATACCCCGGGGAGAGATATGGTGTTGAGCCGGAGAGTGATGTACAAAGCTTCATTGTGCCCTGCGGCGTCTCTCGGCAGGTCTTCGTCACAGAAAGTGAGCATACTGTCATACAGTCGGGAATCATAGATCTGGTCTCTTTCCGGAGAAGGAGAGTCATCAAGCCATTCGTTTCCTGTCTTCCTCTTGCGAGGTAAAGCTTTTAGTGGTGCCTCGGGATTGTGTTAAGGCTGCTTGCGACGGTGGCCGCCCTTGGTAAGCACATTGATTGAGTGCGAGTACCAAGTTGACTTTGACTTTCCTTTGCCGGCCCGTGCCCTGAAGTTGGGAATTTTGAACCTAGGCTAATCCCGCAGGGGGTTAGGCTTCTGATTGGCAGTGAGGTTGTCAAGATTTGAGGTATTTCGGTGTCCTGAGGCCTGAACTCTGGTGTCAGTCGGATTTTTCGGCTTTCCCACCCCTGTCTGCTCTAAAGCTGCGTGGCCTGGAGGAAGGGAGGACTGGCTGGAGTAGAGTACATAGTAATCGAACTTTTCGGATGCCTCTCCGAGTGTACCCACACTGGTGTCTCCAGCTTCATATCTTTCTCTCAGATTCTGTTGAGAAGACTTCTTCTTCTGCTTTCTGGGAGAATCACCCCTGATCATGTCTTGGAACTCACACTCAAGGCATTCGGAGCAGTCACAAACATCATAACTAATGTGGACGTTTGATGAGGACCTGGCTGGAAGAGGCAGAGGGACTGGCTCTGCGACAATCTTCTTTGGCACCCATTCAATGGAGTTCACGCTGTTGTTGTTTGGAAAAGGGTTGCCGACTGTATTAGGTCCACGGGGACGCTCCAATTTTCCTTCCTCTATCAAATTCTGAATTTCGTACCGTAACCCCACGCAGTTGTCGGTGGTATGGCCATGATACTGGTGGAAGGCAGAGTACTTGCTTTTGTTAGCGTTGACTACGGGATTCTTGGGTTTGTAGTTTGCAACGGGTTTAAGGAGGCCTTCCTTGATCAACCCCTCCAGCATCTTACTCAGCGGCATGTCCAACTTGTCAAAGTGTACGGTAGGCTGCTTAGGGGTGGAGCTGTTTCTTTGCGGGACTGGGATTCTGTTGCCCGACTGCTGTCCCTGATGGATGTAGTTGACAGACATATCTTTCGCTTTGCCGGGGGCCAGTGCGGGATTGAATGCAACTGCTGATCGGTATCTGTATGGCTGTGTCGTGGACAATTTTTCCTTGAGATCCTTCTCGAACTGTGAGCCGGCATTGACCATGGCTCGGAGATCTGAGAAGAAGTGATAGCTGATGAGGGTTCTGATGGACGGTCTTAAGCAGGACTTGAAGATCCGCATCTGTTCATCCTTGGAGAGTGGCTCCATGATTTCGGAGAGCTTCCAACTCCACCTCTTGTAGAATTCTCTGATGCTTTCATCTGCTTTCTGTTCGGTGGTGATTAAGTCCTCACGACTTTTTTCCCACTCTAGGTTGGATCTGTACTGCTCTAGGAAGATGTTACTGATCTAATCCCAGGTATGGCGATCTGCAGGCTTGACCCTTAGGAACCATCATAACGCTGAACTCTTGAGCGTATGCTGGAAGTGATCGGCCATTTGCTGAAGGGTTGCTCCTTTCGATCTCATGCCGAGAACGTAGGTTTCAACATGCGTTTGAGAACATTCGATTCCGTCGAATCGGTCCATCTTCGGCATTCTGAACTTGGCAGGGAGAGGCGTGACCATTCCCGGATCTGTGGATCTGAGCGTTTCTTGCTTTGAAGTTTGCTCATGCGCTTTCGGAGTCTTTCATCTGTTCGACCATCCAGGCTAAGGTTGGGTCCAGTGGTGGACTTTGAGGCTCAACGCGGGGTGCTACCATATGAGTGGTAGTGATTGGAGGTGGAAGGCTCGATATATGTGGATATATGGGGGCCTTTTTTGGACTGTATCGAGGTTTGTCCCCGGTGTTTTGGGATTCGTGTATAGGCAATGGGATGAACCCAGGAGGGTATTGGAGGATATTGACATCTGTTTGAGATGGTCAGGTGCGGTGGTTATCTTGAGTGATGGGAGTAGTACCGGCTTGGCCGTATATGACAGGGTTGCCCTGAGAGGTGGCAACATGAAGCCTAGGTCGGCTGTTTCCTTGGTTCGAAGGCATCCCGTAAGTTGGCGGGGGAGGAACCTGGTTGAAGGTTTGAGGAGCTGGTTTCGGGGAATCATCATCCTCGATTAGGACGAAAGTACCGTCTGATTGGGGGATAGCTGCTATACCTCACTCATTCAGAAGCTGTACCACGAAATTCTGCTGATCTTCTTTCTGCCTCTTGTGAACCTCACAAGCCCGGATGGCTTCTTCCAATGTCATATCTGTTACCGGTGGCGGGGGTCCGTCCCCGTCACGATTTCTCGGTGAGCTTGACATGTCGGATATTCTGGCTGAGGGAACCGAGGGAATCGAAGAACTGTTTGACGCTGCAGTAACTGTGACTCTGGCGAGGCGCTGACCCGGAATTCTGAACCACTTCTGCTCGTTGCAGGGAATGAAAGGCAGGGTTTAGGCTTCGGAAAGGGTATTTAGCTCAGGGTTTCGGGCTAGTGCAATGTGCAGTTACCGATTAATGTTTACTTAAAACGCATTTTCTCAGAGTCCTAATCGGTTGGAAAAGATCGTGTCTTCTTTTTTGCAACTAACCTAAGGCTCTAATCAGTGGATCTCGTCACTACGTTTATAAGCCCCTCGTTTTTCACCTGTAAATCATCTTCCCGGGACGGACAATCCCGAGCAAGGGTCCTATAAGGCAAGCGAGTTCCACCGACAAAGGAAAAAGTGAACTTAAGGCTAGCTGATCACGAAAACTTCCAACGTATGTGACACACGGGCCACAGTCGAAGTCAACGTCCTTAAGTTAAGTCGGGGATCGTGCCAAAATTTCGGCATGACCTCTCCTGACTCACTTGCGCGAGGGGCCTTAGCTTTTGGCGTTGGCGAAGTTGTGGCTGGCACGGTGCATACGTTGAGGGTTTGGTGACACGGTGTCACATTGAACCTTCGGGTATATTTTTCGGCAGAGCTCCGAGTCAAAGTCAAGGCTGAAAAGCTTAAGACTTCGGGTCGGGAACGACCTTCGGTCTCAATCTTTCGAGCTTGACTCGTGATGGAACCCGACGTAAAAACATACACTTGAGCTTTATGACACTTACTAAGCCAAAAACCAACCGAGGTCTTGGACGAAGTGTGACACAAAGAGTGCATGGCTTACACGAGGAAGGGTAAACGAAAGTTTGACCCACGAAGGCTTTTTGAAAACAACGGTAGTTTTGAAAAAGTATCCATAATCCCCAGCGGAGTTGCCAACTGAAATTACCCGGGGTTCGCGCGGGGCGAACGTGGTTGTCTTTCGCGGGGTTGGTGTTTGAGACCTCGCTTTTCGGAAGGAGAGGAGTCGCCACGCGGTTTTGTATTTTGAGCCCAAACGTTGAAAAACGGCTTTAGTGAAAATGGTGTCATTTTTATTGGTAGCAAAAACTTTGGAAAAGGCTTTGAAAAGGGGTGTCATTTTTATTGGTAGCAAAAATGAGGAAAAGGCTTTTTGAGTACTAGAGATTGTTAGGTTCGGAGGTCACGTTACGTTTCGGGAAGAGTATTTTGAGATCACCAGAAATGCCTCGTATGACGAGTCTTTCTACCTTTCTCGAAAATGTGTGCGTGTGTGTGTGTGTGTTTGCATTTGAAAATGGGGGCTTGAATGACAAGCTTAATCTTGGTTTGAATGTCAAACGTTGATTTTATGATTCTTTTTGGAAAAAGCGAGCGTTTGAATGACAAACGTCGGTTTTGGAGTTTTCTAGGAAAAGTGATACGAGTGATGATTTTGAACTTTTAACTTAAGTGTCAAATGTTGACTTTTAAGAAAAGAGCGTTTGAATGTCAAACGTCGGATTTTAAGTTTGAAGATGATCGTTTGGATGGCAAACGTCATTTTGCGCATTTTTGAAAGAGAGTTCGAATGTCGAACTCCGGTTTTGAACCGGGCATTTCATTGTTAGCAATTTTACGGGAAAAAAGCATAAAATGAGATTTGAATGTCAAATGTCGGGTTTTGAGTTTGAAGATGATCGTTTGGATGCCAAACGTCATTTCGCGCATTTTTGAAAGAGAGTTCGAATGTCGAACTCCGGTTTTGAACCGGGCATTTCATTATTAGCAATTTTACGGGAAAAAAGCATTAAATGAGATTTGAATGTCAAATGTAGGGTTTTGAGTTTGAAGATGATCGTTTGGATGCCAAACGTCATTTCGCGCATTTTTGAATGAGAGTTCGAATGTCGAACTCCGGTTTTGAACCGGGCATTACATTGTTAGCAATTTTACGGGAAAAAAGCATTAAATGATATGCGATCAACGAATCGTTTTGCGACTCGGACTTTGATAAGTAAATACTATCACGAGCCAAACGGCTCGGACTTGTAAATGACAGTATTTAAAGTGCGGTATCGACGGAATCAAACGACCCGGATTTTAAAGGTGCGTTAAGTAAATAGCATTCAACGGATCAAACGATCCGGACCGTTAAATGACTATCACGAACCAAACGGTTCGAACTATAAAGTTGCGTAAAGTAAATGTCGTTCAACGGATCAAACGATCCGGTATTGTAAATGACATTAAAAGTAAAGGAACGGGGCCGGAACGCCGTTTTAACCCGATATTACTTCTCTTATAGGAAGAGAAGAGGATCAGGGACTAAAACGTATCGGACCCCGTTGACGGTGATGTCTACATTTCAACAACGTTTGACCGAAACGGTTGTAGCGACTGGCGCGTAAACCGAGACGAAACGAGTGTTTAGGGAGAGAGAGTGTTACCTATGGCTAGGGGTTGACTCTTTTGGCTCAAGAGGCGTATACGGGATACGATTTAGTGTTTGGAATGGTGTTTCGAGGTGGTTTGGCTTGTATTTAGTTGAAATACAAAGTTTTCACGCGAATCGAGGCAAAACGGGGCTCGGGAGAGGGTGAAACCAGTTTGGACCGTGGCTATTTGTGAAAATGGATAAGTTTTTTCTCTCTTTTTATGTTTGACAGCCCTCTGTATTTATAGGGTAAATTTGCAAAAGAGTCCGGACGGACTTAACCTGAATTTCAGGGGGTTTTGTGGTATTTTTGAAATTGGAGGGACTTGCTGGCAACTCTGTTTTGCCTAAAGAAGAGTCCGAACGGACTTTGACAGCATCTCAGGGGTATTTTGGTCTTTTCACTCTAAAATCTGATTGATATTGACCGGAGGGCTGTGGCATGCATGCCACGTGCCCCTGTGACTCACCAGGGCATGGTTTTTCATGCCATTATTTCCGATTTTATCCATTTTTTAAATAACTGTTTGGAAAATGTCCGAAATGCCCCCGGAAAGTGCCGGAAAGTGCATTTTTCAGGAGAAGCTGTAGTTTTATGTGTGACAATGTGTGTTGAGTACGCTTTGACGTTGGGATGCACGAGTCAGTCCCGGGACGTCTTGTTGGCTTGAGAACGGGGAGCTTAACGGGTTCCGGTTAACCTGGAGCGGGCCAGTTAACGGATTCCGGTTAACTTTTAACGGGTTTTGGCGATTCGGATTTGGGTACTTACAACTACGCCTATAGACCCCTCAACCTGTAACCTCGAACAAGGGTTCTATAGGGCAAGCAGGTCCCACCGACCGAAAAGGAAATCGAACCTAAGGTTTGGCGGGTCATGAATTCTTAACGCGCACTCGATGTAAATTACGGGCAAAGCCAACGTCAAGGGTCAAGATCGAGTTAAGGTGCCTGACGAAAAGCCGGCATGACCTCGACTGATAAGTGTCCACGAAGGATCTTGACTCATCGTTGATTAAGCTATAATTAAACATGGACTGGGCGTTAATCCCTGATGACTCGGTGTCACACCGGGAGCCGGTGCGTAAGCCGTGCAGGTCAAAATCAAAGTCAAAGCGCCAGTCAAGATCTAATCAAAGTACATGATGGAAAACTGGCATGACCTTGACTGATTAGGTCCACGAAGGATCCTGACTTGGCACGTTGACTTGGGTTTGACCGACACGAGGTATACACTGATGCGGCCTAAACGGACCAGACCAAACACCAACCAAGTCACAGACAAAAATGTGTGTCACGAAAAAGTGCAGGGTAGACACGAGGGTAAACCAATGGCTGTTTGGGTCATCCCGTGCTCGCACCGAGAGGCATAGTAAGGCCTCCCGGGCTGCTACTGAGATTTCCCGAGTTAAGGACGTAGTGTGCAGTGTACGGTCAAAGTGCGCGTAGTGTGCGGCAGTCTAGATTCCTTTTTTAGTAAAAAGAGGGATTTTCAAATGTGTCTTAAAGGCATGATGCATGCAAAAGATTTTGAAAATAATTTATTTTTGAAAACATTTTAGAAAATATTTTGAAAGCATGTAAGCACATAAGAACATAAGAGTTGAACAGTCAAAGTTATCGTAAGGGAGGACTGCCTCCCTTTTCAAACATCACAAGTCCACCGTCCAACAGTCAAACTTTGACTTTTCCCGGCACGGTCAAACCAATAGCAATATATCAAGTATTGGGACGGAAGCTTGACCCACGAAAGCTTAAAAAAAAAAAGACATTTTTTTTGAAAAAAAAAAGTTTTTAAAGCTCAGTCCCCAGCAGAGTCGCCACTATGATATACCCCCGATCCGATTTGGCGCCCGACAACTTGGAGTTTGAAATAATTTTTGGGATTGGGTCAATCTTAGCGGACTTAAAAATAAATAGAGTCGCCACGCCATTTTAGTTTAGGGCCAAAACTTTGAAAAATGCTCGAAAATAGAAAAAATGAGTTCGGAGGTCACGTTACACTCCGGGAAGAACATTTGACGTTCACCCGGAATACCTCGTAAGACGAGTCTTCCAAACTTGAAATAATGTGTGTGTGTGTGTGTGTTTTATAAAAGGTTTGACTTTAAGGACTTTCTGGAAATAAGATAAATCTGTTGGACTGGACTGAAAATGGTTTTAAACTATGTTGAAACTGAAAAAACAACAGAAACTGAAAATGTATGTAGATGACAATATCATCCGCGTGGATGAATTTGTAGTGCAATATCATCCGCACGGATTATCTTGCGACCTAACTTTTTTACAGTTTTTCAGTCTACCTCTGTATTTTCCAGAAAGTTAACTGGATTTACAGAGTTTAACTGGTACTGTAACTGGAAAAACAGTAAAACAAGGAATGTTTGGATTTTGGCATCCATGCTTGTCCTCTCTTTCCCTAGACTTTGATTAGTGATCATTAGTGATGAATCAACTATATCAAGCCATCCCGGGGGTACATTAGGACTTGAAAGCATGTAGTTGCAAGGGGAAGGGAGATTTAACATGAAAGTAAGTTAAAAACCAAAGATGGTAGGAAATGCTTAGAATGAAAAGATTAGGTCAAGATGTATCAACTTTAGAGTAAGATTTCTAAGGTAGTCACAAGAAGGACCATCCTTGAGATCTAGGCTCAAGTGTATCTCTTACATCTTTGTTTGACCAACATGTAAGTCTAGATGATATTCATCCATGGAAAGATTTCCAAGGTGAGCATCTTAGACTAGGGAGGGACATTTACAAGAAAGTAAACAATATAGACCATTTAAGATGATCATCTATGGAGATTGGTTCCAAGATGACCACATTTTAGGTCAAATAAGAAAGTAAAGACTAGTAAGGTAAAAGGGGACATGGGAGATGACATAATAAAAATGTGGATCTTTTGTAGAGAATCATCCATGGAGATGAACTCCATGGAGATCCTCTTGGATCCTAGGACAAGGAGGAAGGGGGATGAATAACAAGTAAGTAAATAAGATTACATCATTTTAGACATGAAATGGATGCATGAATAAAGGTGGTTTAAGTAGGGAGAATGAGGGTTTACCAATGGTTACACCCTATTTCTTGGATTAGTATTTAGGGCTTGAGGAGTTCAAGGCTTAGGTATAATTTTGTAGTGGATTTGTGGTTGGTTTTGATGTTGGATTTGTGTAGTGGGAGTGTTTAAGGCTGTTTTGAGGGTTGATTTTGGCATAGTAATAGTAGGAAAGTGTATTTGTTGCTCCTGAAAATGAAGAAGAAGGGCTCAATTTATAGGTTAGTCAGGGGTACAAAATCATTCGCGTGGACAAAGTCATCAGCGTGCCTGGTTTTGCCAAAAGGTGTTTTGGCAGCTTCTTATTTAGTCAAAAAAAAAGCTTTTTTTACTTGGAAATGATGCTTTTCAGCGAGGCCACTAGCCATTTTTTTATTCCTAAAAGGTCCTTCCTCATTCAAATTGTCTAAAATAATGCCCGAAATTCCCCTAAATGATTATAAATCATTAAATTGGGCTGACGGAACACTAATGACCCAGATTGGGGCACTTACAGACGTGAGTGGGTAGAGGTCGCTCTGACTGTCACATCTCATATGAAGCGTCCCCGTCTGGAAATCCTTCACAGAAAATCCAAAAGGGTCAAACTCAACAGTGACGGAATTTTCACTAGTAAATTTGCGAACGGATATGAGATTTTTAACAATTTGAGGTGCATGAAGGACATTTTTTAGGACAAGAGGAGGGGACGGAGACGGGAGAGTGGAATGACCAACACCTTTAATAGGAATCTTACTGCCATTGCCAACCAAAATGCCATTATTTTTATTGCTCGTATTGAAATAAGACGTAAGCATACCTTGGGAGTGGAGCTTGTTGAGGCCGAGTACACTTGTGGAGATCTGTCGTGTTGCGAAGGCCGGGGTCCAAGAACACTGGGCTGGAACTGATTCATTGGGCCAAAAGGTTGAAACATGGGTCTGGGCCATTGCATGGTCGGATATGGGCTGGGTTGCATGGCACAAGGCCACTGCCAAGCCCACTGTTTCTAGGGCCAACCATCTAAGGGAGCAACCAACTGCTGCTGGTTGTTGCGGCCAGATTGTTGGCAAATGCCGCTACCATTGCCACCATTACCACAACCCGAACTGGATCATCCCCCATTGTTCCCGGCATTAGCATCATCCTTACCCTTGTTTCCTCCCCCATTCTTCTTACCCTTTCCATTCCCTTTCCAATTTCTACCATTACCGTTGCGACCTTGCGAGTCCAACGCAATAAACTGAGTAGAATCATCGGATCTGGAATGAGAAACCACCATGGCAGAATGGTTAGAAGTAGCAGCCTTCTTGGCAAACCCAGATTCTTCCAAAAGCAACATGGACGGAGCTTGAGAAAAACTAGGCAGAGGCTCCCGTTTGCGAATGAGTGTACCCACACCACTATAGGCCTCGGTGAGGTCAATAACCATTTGGAGGACCATACAGGTGTCGGAGATAGAGGCCCCTACATTCTTCAATTGATCGCCAAGGGATTTAAGCTGGTGACAATAACCCAAGGCATTTGGAAAATCTTCCATAACCATTGAAGAGAATTCTTGCTCAAGAGATACCGCCCTCGAGTTTTTTTTATCTTCAAAAATATCACGTAGGCGATTCCAAGCCTCTTCTGCCGTGGCTCCAGGCACTAGGATGGTTTAGAGCAGATCATTAGAGATGGTGGAGTATATCCGCTGGAGGACCGTCACATCCAAAGTATCCCACAAATCTTGTTCTTTCTCATTCATCGGAGTTGTCACCTTATCTGATGGAATTATGTGATGAAGAACTTTGCAAGACTTTGCATGAACCCGGAAAAGCTCCGACCAAGTCAAATATTGAACATTTTCAAGTTCTAGGATTACCAAAACATTGTTGTTAACATTCGACACGGCAAGAGCAGGATGAAAGCCGGAGGACTTTGACGAAGACATGAGGATGGTGAGAAAAAGAAGACGACGGCAGAAAGAAACAAAGTGCGGAAGCGTATTCTGGATCTAACCCTAAGATACCATGAAAGAATTATATTTCGTGTCCTTCTCATTCACTTTAGGAAAACATATATACAACCTATTACTTTGAGATCCTACAATTTAGGGATATACTTCCCAAACTTACTGATTACTATCTTTCTAATTTACCTAACTATATCAATTACATCAATTCAAATATAAACATAAATATAAACGAATAACTATACTAATATTCTAACAGACATTTCTGGAGTAACTTCTTTGTATTTGAGATTAGGAGGTGGAGAGGGTAGCCCCTGGTGTAGATTTGCTTGAAAGTTTGTATTACTTGAGAAGAGATTTGCTTGGGGAAGGAAATGATGGGAGGCTCCTAACCTTGATGCTTGAATTTCAAGAGTATGTATGAAAGTGGCCAAGAGGAAGACCCTAGACTCAACAAATAACGCTACTGAAATTACCCGGATCCGAGAGGCAGCGCGATCGCGCCCCGGCATCTGGCATCTTTCGCGTTGGCGGCGGTTGGTCTCGCCATTTTTGTTTTCGCATTCGTAGAGTCGCCACGCCGTTTTTATTAAGCCCTAAACATTGAAAAAGGGCATCAGTTTAAAGATAATTTTAAATTGTTTTTGTGTGATGAGATTTTGAGTTCGGAGGTCAGATGACTCCTCGGGAAGAGAATATTAGAATATTAGAGCTCACCCGAGTCGCCTCGTAAAATGAGTCTTTCGGATACCCCTAATATCCTTTAAATGTTGTGTGTGTGTGTGTGTGCTTTTAAAAATGCATGTTGTATCGGATGTCTACATTGTATACTACGTATTGAAATGTATTGAAATAGTAATGGAAGGAAGCCTTACCAATGTTGGTTCGTGTCTGTCTTCCGCTGAGGAATAGTGTTTGAGGTCGGAGTAGCATTTCGGTATGAATCTGGATTGCTTCGGGAGGGGCCGGTTGTCTGCGGACAGAGTTTCGGCGTGAGTTGATGTTGCAGGCTGCGTGCCGGCAGAGGTTCGGCGTGTGTGGGGATCGTAGGGATCACTCGGGCAGAGGTTCGGCGTGCGTGGGGGTGGCAGGAGTCACTCGGGCAGAGTTTCGGCGTGGTTTGGGATCGCCGGTTTGACTCGGAAAGAGCCGGGACACCGTGGAAAGACCAGGCAAGGCCTTGGAGTACCACGAGGGGCCTCAGAGTACCTCGAGAGTGCCTCGGGGCAGCGCGGGAGCGTCGCGGGAGCGCTCGGGGAGGCTTCGGAGCACCACAAGGGAGCTCGGAAGGCCTCGGAAGGATCCGAAAGGGGCCGGGAGTGCCTCGTAAGGACTTAGAGGGGAAGCCAGAAGGCCTAGGGAGGAAGAGAGAAGTGGGAGGTGTGTGAAAATGAGGAGGGGGAGCCCTCTATTTATAGTGCCAGATTTGGTGCAAAGAGGTCCGTACGGACCTCCCTGGTAATCCAGACTTTTGGTTTTCCTTGATTTGAGGGAATCTGTGATGATGGTGAATATTTTGCAATTATGATGTTCCCTGTACAATAAGGTCCGTACGGACTAAGTTGACATGCAAAGAGGTCCGTACGGACCAACTCTGCAGGAGGGTAATCATTTTTCCCGGGATTTGAGGGAATATTGTGGACTTTAAGAGGATTCAGTAATTATTAAAGCAAAGAGGTCCGTACGGACCATTATTGCTTTTCCAATTTCCTGAAAATTCCCAAAAGGTCCTTTTGTCCCTTTTTATCCCAGAAAGGCTCCTCCCTTGGTTTGGCTGGGGGTTTTGAGAGGGTTTTGAGTGCCAGAGGTCGTCGAGACTGCGTTGATGAGTCTGCGGTGTTTCCCGTGTGCTTGAAAGGGGGTGATCCAGATTGGGGTACTTACAGAAGCCCCTCGACGACGTCACTTATGAAAGAAGTGGGGTCGCCGATAAGATAAGGGTCCTAATCTGGATCGCGTGCTGGGAGATAAAGTAACCGGGGAGGTCAGTGCGAGGACGTGGTGGTGTCCTATTGTGTGACCGTTTAGGTCGGTAGGCTGGACCCTGTGATAGGATTCCTACGTATCCCTGGCGGGAATCAAGCCTGGTCGTAGTTCGGGTGTGGGGTGAGTGTTTTGTGAGTGCGGGCGTGGTAGTGCCCTGAAGTGTCGTGTGACCGCCGAGGTCAGTGGTAAGGACGTGGTGGTGTCCTGGGTGACCGCATAGGTCGATGGCTGGACCCTGTGATAGGATTCCTACGTATCCCTGGCGGGAATCAAGCCTGGTCGTAGTTCAGAGGTCATGAATCTGTGAGTGCGGGCGTGGTGGTGCCCTGAAGTGTCGTGTGACCGCCGAGGTCAGTGGTAAGGACGTGGTGGTGTCCTGGGATGTGGTGACCGCCGAGGTCAATTGTGAGGACGTGGTGGTGTCCTGGGATGGAAATTTTACGATTTTCCTAATCGGGTGGTTTAAGGCCTTCCGGGCCGGAGATAGTGATTTGGGAGATTTATACGGTCTTCCGGACCGAGTGGTTTAAAGCCTTCCGGGCTGGGGATAGCGTGAGGACTTGAATCGTCTTCTGAATGTGGTTGCGCCACGCGTGAGGACTTTGAATCGTCTTCTGGCGGCGGTTGGTGCCACGCGGGAGGACTTTGAATCGTCTTCTGGCGGCGGTTGGTGCCATGCGGGAGGACTTTGAATCGTCTTCTGGCGGCGGTTGGTGCCACGCGGGAGGACTTTGAATCGTCTTCTGGCGGCGGTTGGTGCCACGCTGGAGGACTTTGAATCGTCTTCTGGCGGCGGTTGGTGCCACGCGGGAGGACTTTGAATCGTCTTCAGCGGCGGTTGGTGCCACGCGGAGGACTTTGAATCGTCTTCTGGCGGCGGTTGGTGCCACACTGGAGGACTTTGAATCGTCTTCTGGCGGCGGTTGGTGCCACGTGGGAGGACTTTGAATCGTCTTCTGGCGGCGGTTGGTGCCACGCTGGAGGACTTTGAATCGTCTTCTGGTGGTGGTGGGTGCCACGCTGGAGGACTTTGAATCTTCTTCTGGCGGCGGTTGGTGCCACGCTGGAGGACTTTGAATCGTCTTTTGGCGGCGGTGGTGGAGGCATGGCTGCCTTGAGCTTCGAGAGGTTTAGATGTCTCGTGCTTTGTCAGTTGGGGAGAAGGTTGGACTTACGATGGCTGCCGGTGTTCATCCGTTGGGAATTTATTGTGGCCTTGTAGGGGCTTGCAAGGATTCCCTTCTTGACTTGCTGGGGAAGGAGCTCGGGCTTACTTTGATGGCCGGTGCTTGTGTTGTTGATGAGTGGGCAATGATGATGGCCGGTGATTGCTTCACCATTTGGCATTTTGGAGGCGTTTCGTGCCTTAGGATTTGTATTCGGAGGTGTTGGCTCCTTCTTGCGCTTGTTTTGCCGTTGAGTGGGCAAAGTTCGGGCTTACATTGACGGCCGGTGCTGGGGATAAGTAGTCTTGTAGGATTTCCCTTTGACTTGTTGGGAAAGGAGCTCGGGCTTACTTTGATGGCCGGTGTTTGAATTGCTGAGGATGCGTGACCTTGTAGGGGCTTTTCCTGCTGGGAAAGTGTCTTCGGACCTGTTTTGAGGGCCGGTGTTTGAGTTGCTGTTGAGCGTTTTGGAGGCGTCTCGTGCCTTGATATTCGTACTGGGAGGTGTTGGCTCCTTCTTGAATTGCCGTTGAGCGTTTTGGAGGCATCTCGTGCCTTGATATTCGTGTTGGGAGGTGTTGGCTCCTTCTTGAATTGCCGTTGAGTGGGCGAGGTTCGGGCTTACACTGACTGCCGGTGGTTGAATTGTCGTTGGAGTGGGCGAGGTTCGGGCTTACACTGACTGCCGGTGGTTGAACTGCCGTTGGAGTTGGCGAGGTTCAGCCTTACACTGACTGCCGGTGCTTGCGTTGCCGTTGGAGTGGGCGAGGTTCGGGCTTACACTGACTGCCGGTGCTTGCGTTGCCGTTGAAGTGGGCGAGGTTCGGGCTTACACTGACTGCCGGTGGTTGAACTGCCGTTGGAGTGGGCGAGGTTCGGGCTTACACTGACTGTCGGTGCTTGCGTTGCCGTTGGAGTGGGCGAGGTTTGGGCTTACACTGACTGCCGGTGCTTGCGTTGCCGTTGGAGTGGGCGAGGTTCGGGCTTACACTGACTGCCGGTGCTTGCGTTGCCGTTGGAGTGGGCGAGGTTCGGGCTTACACTGACTGCCGGTGGTTGAATTGCCGTTGGAGTGGGCGGGGTTCGGGCTTACACTGACTGCCGGTGCTTGCGTTGCCGTTGGAGTGGGCGAGGTTCGGGCTTACACTGACTGCCGGTGCTTGCGTTGCCGTTGGAGTGGGCGAGGTTCGGGCTTACACTGACTGCCGGTGCTTGCGTTGCCGTTGAAGTGGGCGAGGTTCGGGCTTACACTGACTGCCGGTGATTGAATTGAAGGGTTAGGGACCATTCTGCACTTGGATTTGCTGAAAAAGGCCTTAGGACAGCCAGGTACAATGATTATAAGGGCAGGAAAGTAATTTGGCCCTCCCTTGCAAGAAGGTCCGTACGGACCAACCTGGATGCAAAGAGGTCCGTACGGACCACTTTGATTTTTTACAGTTCCCAGGTTTTGACCGGGTTAAAAAGCCGAGCCCTTCCCCATTCCTTCTTCTTCAGTGCGTGAACCCGAGAGAGAGAGGGAGAGAAAAACCTCCATTGTTAACCAAAATCCTCCATTTTTGCTTTGAATTGCTTGCCATGGCGGAAGGATCTCGAAGGAATCGTCGACAACGCAGTCAAGAGGTGGTCGAGCAACGGATGGAGCTCCAAAGAAATTGGATCTCGTTTGTTCCCTCTTCGAAGAACCCGGATGTCTTGTATCCAAATCCGGAGGTGTACAATCGTCGTTCTAGGAACGTCGGGGAGGTAAGAAATCCGTTTCGTTTTGATTCCCTGCTCGAAATTTTTGAATGCTAGAACTAGATTTTAGTTTTTCGCATTTTTGAATTTTTGTTATTTTTTATGCCTTTTGTGAAATTCTTGATGAATTGTTAAAAATGGACATGTAAGAATTGTGGGTATGTGTATTTTGTGCAGAAATGTGTAGATTAGCTTTTATTTGTGAAAATAAAGTGCCTCTCTAATGAAATGCATGCTTTGGTGTTTTGTACCTAATGCTATTTATGTATGTACATTATGAGAAAAGTTTGTCGTGTAGTGACAAATTTTGTGAAAAAAAATGTGACATGTGCCATGTATTGTGACGGGTTTTGTCTGAAAGTGAGTGCCGTGTAGGGACGGATTTTTTTTTGAAAATGTGTTATGCAGTGTGTGCCGTGTTCTTGGGTGACGGACTTTGTGGGGAAAGTATGTGCAATATGTGCCGTGTTTTGTGACGGGTATTTTGAAAATGTGTCGTGTAGTGCTTGATCCCTTTGTTGAGAAAATTTGTACAGTGTGTGCCGTGTTTTATGACGGACTGCATGGAAAAATTATGTATAATGCATGTCATGTTTTGAGTTGCATGTAAAAATTATGTGCAATATGTGCCGTGTTTCGTGACGGGATATATGTGAAAAATATGTGCAATGTGTGACGTGTTTTGTGACGGGTTATATGTGAAAAATATGTGCAATGTGTGCCGTGTTTTGTGACGGGTTATATGTGAAAAATATGTGCAATGTGTGCCGTGTTTTGTGACGGGTTATTTTCATGGCTTTCCGTGTTGGGACGGACTTTTGTGCTTTTTTGTTTTATATTAAGTACTGTGATTGACGTACCTTTGTTGTGTTTACCTGCAGGATGCGGGGCTTATGGCTGGGAAGGCCAAGAGGATGAAGACTCGGGGATCGCTCGAGGCTGTTGTTGAGTTGTGGCAGCGGATGTCTGATATTTCTGTGGATGGTAGGCCGAGTCCCAGGAGGCCGGGTCTACGCTTTCAGGCTTGGGTGTGTTTGTAGAGAACCCGGCCGGGTTTCGACACGAGGAAGAACAAGAGCGTCTTCCTTGGCCGTTCTGAGTATTGGTGGGATACCACCCACACCTTCCATCTGAGCTGGGGAGAGGTGACGGTGACGCCTACCGACTTTGCTGCGACACGGCTTTCCTTCAAAGGAGGGCCGGTGCGGTGGAGAGATATGATCTCCGATGTTGTGTTGACCGAGCCGCCGGGCTTTGAGCCTCGTCCTCGCAGGGCCCTGGGATGCTATATAGCGATGTGGAGCCGAGGATCACGGCCGTGATCGGGGCCTATGTTCGGGTACCGGCCAGTGACGGCGGAGCACTGCGCGCTCCTTTTTGTGGTTTGCACTGTCCGAGACTTTGTTCTCGAACCACGCGACTGCGGCTCCCTTTGCTCTATTGGAGAGCTTGATTGATCTGGAGAGGGTTTGTGATATCGCTTGGGGCGAGGCAGGCTTGGCCGAGCTCTACTTTTCTTTGGATCAGTTTAGCCGGGGTGTGGCCAGTTCATTGGCCTGTTTTGACTTTGCTTTGGAGGTATGCGTTTATTGCTGTTTTTGATTTAGCAACTTGTTGTTTCTCCATTTTCTTTTGCACCGAGCCTTTTCTGTTTTTTTGTCACAGGTGTGGTTCTACGAGATTTTTCAGTGCTTCCCGTGGGATAGAGATCCAGGGGCTGTTGCTGCGTATCCTGCTATGCTGGGCTGGGCTCGTACAGCGAGGATGAGGAGGACCAGCAGGGGGAAGCTCACCATCGCCTACGGGGATGTGCAGGAGCGTCTAGAGAAGGGTAGCCCGGAGGGGTTTATTTTGTTCCCGTGGGCTCGGTATGAGGGTGATGAGTTTGAGGGGGCTCCTGAGGTGACAGCGCAGCGGAAGATGCTGCGGGGCTTGACTTGCGACGTCATGTACCTGGGGGAGCGGGTCTTCTGGCAGCATGGCCCCGGTGTGCTTCCCGTGGCTCCGAGGGACCCTCCTTTTGGGATGCTTGATTCCCGGGACATGGATGTCCTGGATTTTGAGAGGTACCTTGGGGTCACCGTGGGGGGGGCACACTGGTGGAAGGAACGATGGATGGACCATCCTGATGGGGCATGTGAATGTACACATTACCATAGCCTCTATTATCTGGTGGAGCATAGGCTGAACCCGAAGCATAAGGAAGTGGAACCGAGGATGCTGGTTGGTGAAACTGATAAAGGGTCTCACGAAATCTGGTAGCAAAGATGGAGGTGGTAAACCCGAAATGGCTGGGTACCCATTCACAAAATTGTTGTTCACCTCGGACTGATGCCATGGCATTGGACTGTAACTGTACGCTCATATCGAGGCAGAGTTAAACTACGGGCATACTGTGGAAGGTGAGGCTGAGGAGTGGTAGGAACCAATGGAGCGAGTCCACGAGAATGCTGCTAAGCTTGCAGAGCTGCTGGAGCGGAACCAAATGGATTTTGGGTTAACAAAGCGGAGGACCCAAAGGGAGGTTGAGATATCAGAGCGGCGTAAGAATCTGCTGGATGAAGTAGGGGATGAGGAGCACCGGGGCTAATCGAATTCCCATAAGACCGCGAGGAGGAACTTAGTGATAGTTCTGGTTATCATTTTGAACAAGGGTTTCATCATCTTCAGAAGTTTTGACAAAATTTCCATTGGGCTGGGGGATCATGGCAATCCCTCGGCAGCACAAAGAATCTATAAAGCAGGTTGTTGTTCCTGACGCTTCTTAGCGGCTTCCAAGCCTAAATCAATTATTCCCTCATCTGGAGGTTCTCACTAGTTGGAGTAGCATTTCCCCTACTGTTATCACCTGAACGGGCCATATCAAAATACTGAGCAGAAGAGACAGACGACACTGAAGAAGTATCTGATTCTATAATTGCAACACTGAAGAGATGGCAACCCGAAATTCTAACCCACACCTTGCTCGCCGAGGAAAAGGAGAGGCATTATTTAGACTTAGGATCAACTCGGGAAGGTGTCTGGCTAATGGCTCGGGCTCATTTAACATGCAGTTATTATATACTCCCTCCGTCCCAATAAGAGCTTCCCTTTTTGCCATTTTGGGTGTCCCGCTAATAGCTTCCACTTTCCTTTTTTGGCAAAGGAATCTTTACTATTTCCTCCACTCATTCTCTCTCCTCATTATTTTAATACTCACAACACTATTATAATTTACTATTCCCTCCACTCATTCTCTCTCCTATTTTCAAATTACACTCACAACATCTTTACTTCCCTCCCATTTCCTTAATTTGCGTGATTTGTAAAAAAGTGGAAGTAATTGTTGGGACGGAGGGAGTATTTATTTGTACAAGTTTACTAAAACACATTTTTAATATCCCAAAATGGTTGGAAAATATTTCTCTTCTTTTTCGCAACTATCTACGTCATGGATCGGTGGAGTCCTACACTACGTCTATATAACCTTTGTATTCCACCTGTACTACACACTCCTGCACACTCCCAAGGACGGACAATCTCGGACAAGCGACCTATAGGACAAAGGATTCCACCGACTGAAAAGAAAAAGGATCTAATGACTAGTGCGACGCATAAGCGTCAATGCATACATGATGCGAATTAAGGTCAAAGTCAACGCTAGAAGACAAGATCTGGTCAACTTGCCTAACGAAATTTCAGCATTACCTCTCGTCAACTTTCTCTCGTAAGGGATCTTGACCTTGGAATTGACTTGAAAAAAATTAGCATGGAATATGCATTAAAGGTTTTATGACACTAGCTAGACCAAAAACCGACCAAGTCTCCCACAAAAAAGTGAGACAAGAACTATGCATAGTTGTCACAGGCGAAGATAAGGCTAGTGAGATGATCACATGTGCAAATGAGACGTACGTAAGACCTCAAATATTGCAACTGCGACCACCAAGGGTTAGGGATGTAGCGTGCAGTGTAAAAGAGATAGGTGTGAGTGGTGTAACGTATATATGCATAATTTCTGGGTAAAACAGATATTTTCAATATGTGTTTTAAAGGTATGCAAATGAAAATTTACAATAACCCATGTAATCACAAAATGGGATCCCGAAATTCCGGTCTGTGAAATCAGCACAACTTCAGAATATGGACCACCAGAATGCTCCAAATCTTGCTGGAATACCATTGAAACACACTGAGCAACATTCTGCTGGACACCAAAAGCCATCGCGCGACCTAGCCAAAGGAGCCGTGCGGTTTCACCTTACTGCATTTGCAGTTTTCAAACAGTAGCTGATTTTGAGCTATCAGTCCCACTTCAGACCAAATTGATCACCAAAATGACCCTCCTGCAACTAGAGCCGTCAAGTTGGGACGGTCCCGTCGGAACGTCCCGTCCCGCCATACAAATGGGACGGGATGGGACGGAGTATTTTCGTCTCGTCCCGTTTTCGTCCCGTCCCGTATCGTCCCGTTCCCGTCGCGGGACAACTTATTTTTATCCCGTCCCGTCCCGTTTTCCCGTATTGACCCGTACAAGTATTAGGTCTCACTTGTGAAGATCTGTAATTGGTCTTGCTCAGAACATCTTCCTTCTTTTTTAACAAAAAGTATTTGCACCAAGGGCATTGCACTAACTTGATTCAGTCCTCAGTTGCGGTGGAGAACATATGCCTAGATCCTACAATGGTTTCTACTCAATCTTGTACATGTCCAGATTCTACCCCACTCTTACAGAGAATACTATGAATGAGTGATTCATCCAGTTTGTAGCTTGTCAAAGGACATCGTCAATCTTGAAAATTCTAACCTCTACCAATCCCTGATAACAAAAATTACAAATTATAAAAACAAGAAAAAGATGTCAATGGTAAAATTTAACAGCACATATCATATACTAGGAGGTCATTCCCTGTAAAAAAGTAATTTTGTGTGATTCACAACAATACCTGAATCAAACCAAACATCCATTGTATCAGTTCCCTTCTCATAGTCTGATGCTTTATCGCGATATTTAACTGGAAGTAATTCCTCTACCTTCATATACCACCATGCATCGCTACCCTTTTGGGAAATTATTGCTGTCATATCGCAACTGTCAAAGAGAGTTCCTGTGCGTAGAATAAACTTGTTCTTTTTCTTCTTAGGGAGAAAGATAAACTTAATTGATGACGAAGTATTTTCGTCCCGTTTGGGTCCCGCGGGATCCCGCGTCCCGCAAATGGGACGGGATGGGACGGAGTATTTTCGTCCCGTCCCATTTTGTCCCGTCCCGTTTCGTCCCGTTCCCGTCGTGGGACAATGTAATTTCGTCCCGTCCCGTCCCGTATTCCCGTATTGACGGCTCTACCTGCAACTGATCAGGATATAAACAAGTCAAATGGCACCAAGAGAAGCATGTTTGGAAAATACACACAAAAACACACAATAAAAATGAGGAAATAAAAGTTTGACCCACACAGATGTCACAAACCACAAAAAAAAAAAGCTTGAAAACACTATATTCCCCTGTAGAGTCGCCACTGAAAGTGCCCAAATCCGATGCGCTGATTGCATGGGTGATTTGTAAATATTTTATGAAAGTTGGACGAAGCCAAATAGTGTCAAATAGAGTATTCACGCCGTTTTTGTTTGGCAAAACATTGAAAAGGTTATTAATGTGAGTTATGAGTCTGGAGGTCACTTTACACCTTGTGATGAGTATCAAGAGCTCACCTAAGGTGTCTCGTATCTACGAGTCTTCCTAGTCAAAATGTGTGTGAGTGTGTGTGTGTTTTAAATCAAAATTTGCAAACAAAGGTTTTAGAAAACAAGTGCAACATTAGGAAAACCAGTTTTGGGCAGAAAATAGTAAAAGGAAAAGAGATTTAACAAAAGAATGAAGAAACAGGCTGCATACTGATCATTGGTTGTCCTTGGCTAAACGGGTCGCACGGAATGGAAAATGGGGTCGGCAGGCTTGTATGCCTCTTAATCAGAAGGTGTAGAGAATGAGAACAGAAAATGGAAACTAGGCAAAAATAAACAAATTATAACTATTACAGAAACTGAAAAGGAGTTACATCAATCTCATAGCCATTTCCTTAAAACATACTTATTTTCCAAGTTAATAGATGTATGCTATCATGGTGAGATGAACTAATTTATATCAGTTGTGAACTTAAGCTAAGAAGATGAAATCAAGAAGCAAATAATAGGGATCTACATTAAACAAACTAAGATAAAAGTAATTTCTAAGGGAAAAATCGCATCAACCTCATGAATTCATCCCTCGAGCATATTTAATGACCAAATTAATGGTTGTATACTCTCCTGGGGAGATAACCCAATTGGTATAATGTGCGATTTATAAGAAAATCAATAATAAGAAGTTTACATCAAGACATTTCAATATGCCAAAATCTCACAAAAACCTAATTTTTCTTAACAGATGGAAAAAACGAGTTTTATGCTTACCTCATAACAACGCAACATCGTGGTGAGAAAACTCGACAGGAAAATGAGTTGAACAAAGGTCGTCTTCTTTGTCTGCATCTCGATTGCATCAGTTCAAATTTCTGGCAAATAATCGATGTACTCCATCGCCCATCAACGATTTGGAAACGAAATCACCATAGGTTGAAGTAAATCTTCAGATCTGGAAACTGTGTGAATCCATTTGTTTGAGAATTGGCCTGATATACTCCCTCCGTCCCAATAAAAGCTTCACTAATTATCCAAAAGGACGTTCCGTTAGAAGTTTCACCTTTCTTTTTTTGGCAAAAAATCTTTACTATTTCCTCCACTCATTCTCTCTCCTACATTATTTTAATACTCACAACACATTATAATTTACTATTCCCTCCACTAATTCTCTCTCCTATTTTCAAATTACACTCACAACATTTTTTTTCCCTTCCATTTCCATAATTTGCGTGCCCACCCAAAAGGGTGAAGCACTTATTGGGACGGAGGGAGTATTATAAATGTGTCAGGGAGAGTGCCAGAACGCATGTTGAAATGTGCCAATCCACATGTAAAAATGTGTCAGTACACGAGTAAAAAGTGCCGGTGTAAAAGAGTGTCAGTGTTAGTGTAAAAAAGTATCAGTGTTAGTGTATAAAAGTGTCAATTTAAAATAGGGTCAGTGTGTATTATTAAGTGCCGGTGTAAAAGAGTGTCAGTATTAGTGTAAAAAAAGTGTGACTATCAAAGAATGCCAGTGTATGTATTATTAAGTGGCAGTATAAAAGATTCTTAGTGTTGGTGTAAAAAAGTGTCAGTATTAGTGTAGGAAAGGCAGCGAGCAAGGTAAGTAGTGCATGTGTGAATAAGTGTTAGCAACGCAAAAATGATTTTTCCTTAAGCTTAAAAAAAATGTTTTTTTTATAAGGCCAACTCTTTCAATATATCAAGATCAAGTAGATATGACATTAAAGTAAATAGAGTAAAGATGGAAAATGAGAGTTTACCAATAATTTAGCTATCAAGGTTCATCTATCTTCTTGATTTAGTTGTTTGGGCTAATCTTTCATCCAAATACATCCATGATATTTGATTTGGGTAGGAGGAGATATTGGGTTTATGTAAATTTGTAGAAGATAGAAAGGGTTGTCTCAATTTGAGCAGAGTTTCCTTGGAGTGTGTAAAAAGGATCCTTAAAATAGGTAGAGATGAGTTCTATTTCTATAAGCTATCAGGATAAGATATTTTCACCTTTTTAGCATTTCAGCGAGGTACTTTTGAGGTTTCTTACGCCAGAATGATCCTTCCTCACATAGAATGGTCAAATTAACGCCTTAAAGGCCCTTAAACACAAAGTTATCTGATACAGATGATATACAAGGAAGTTCAGACAAGGATTTTGAAGAGCAACAGTTCACAGATTTGGGTCTACTTAAACATCAAAATTGTTTTGATCCAGAAGGTGGAAAATTATGTGTGACATATTCTTGGAAATCTCTGGATGTCTAGTTTCTTAGACTCTTTTTGGTTCTTCATTTCGTGCAATCTACACAAAGTTATGGTCAGCTGTTTGAGTGTTGCGCTTGGAGACTGATTCTTAGAATCTTCTGTTGTCTGATGGTTTTCTCTGTCTTTTGATCTTTCTATCTTATCTTATCCCTAAATAATTATTAGTAATTCATTCCCCTTAGTATTTTATCAATTTTCCTATCTTGGAAGGGTGTTCCAAGAGATCTATAAGTACCCCCTAAATCTGTGATGTAAGGCAAGCTGATTTTGAGTAATAATTAATAAAAGTGTGCTTTGAGCCCTTTTTCTTCAGTTCTGTATCTCTGTGGAATTGTCCATTGAGTGGTGAACTAATCACTTTGTATCTCGTAGGTGGATTCCGACGAGTAGTAAGTGTCTAGCTCTGTATCTCCAACTGGAGTGGTGAGCTTTGTTATCATTTCTACCTTAGTTGACAATAGTTCTTTCTCTCCTGCAATTGTCCGGCATTAAGTTTGGTGTCAGAGCTTTGGTTCAGATCATGCCTCCTCATCACCAACCAAAGGCTACTAATGCAGCTCCTCATGAAAGAGATCTCCGAGATGTGGAGATGGACGAACTTCGGAGGCAGGTGCAGCAACTTCAACAATAACTTGAACGTCTTCAACCTGTGGAAGATGAACAAGTTCAAGAGGATGCAAAGGTGGATAATCGCAGCAGTGATGATGATATCGGAGAAAATCCTTTTTATCATTCTTCTGGTTCGGGTTCCAGCAGATCGTCTCGTGGCAATCGCCGAGCCCAACGATATTATAGGCAGGATGTCGACGTTAAAATTGATATTCCAGAGTTTGAAGGAAAGATGGAACCTGATAAGTTCCTTGATTGGCTACATACAATTGAGAGGGTTTTTGACTTTAAGGAGATCTCAGATGAACGAAAAGTGAAGCTTGTTGCTTTGAAGCTTCGGAAATATGCAAGCTTATGGTGGGAAAATGTGAAGCGGCAGAGAGTTCATGAAGGTAGGTGACCAATTTGTTCATGGGAGAAGATGAAGAGGGAACCTAAGAGAAGATTTTTGCTGGAAAACTATAGGCAAGAGTCTTTTCTGAAGTTACACAATCTAAGGCAAGTGGAGAAAACAGTGGAGTAATATACATCACTTTTTGACCATCTCATGATCAAGTGTGATGTTGTTGAACCCGAGGAGCAGACTATTGCACGTTATCTTGGAGGACTAAAGCCTGAAATTAGCAATGTGCTTCAGCTGCAACCTTATTGGACCCCTCGCTGATGTTTGTAAACTAGCAGTAAAGATTGAAAAACAACAGAAGGAGACGCGTGGAGGATCATTCCGTTCTTACAACAAGCTTGTTGTAAGAACGGAAATGAAAATTTAATTAAATTAAATTAATTTAGCAGCGGAATTTTCCGTCGCTGTAACCATTAATTCACCGGCGGAAATAAATTCCGTCGGTAAAGTAAAAAAATACCGGCGGAAATTGACCCGTTGGAGCACTGCGACGGGCTGGTAGCGGCGGACCACCGACGGAATTATTCCGCCGGTAATTATTTTTAGCGACGGAAATTTAATTTTAGCGGCGGAAATTTCCGTCGCTAAATGACCTTTTTCTGGTAGTGAAGGAGGCTTCTGTTAATAGGGGAAGTACTAGTTCTACAAAGCCTAAACCATCAGAAAGTGCTCTGTTGGTCCCAAAGGTGGCAACAAGGGTGAAAATACAGCTAGAGGGGGGGGGGGTGAATAGCTGTTCAAAATTTTTCGCCCTCGTTTAAAAACTAAACCTCTTGCTTACAAAATCCTCTTGCAGTTGATAATAGACTGCAAGTGATAGTGTAAAATGCACAGCGGAATATTTAGAGTTATAAAGCGGTTTTGATAGAGGAGGTTTGTAAAGCGGTTTTAATGAAGTAGTTGGTACGTGCGGTTTACAAACAAGTGAGGTTTTGACAATGTTAACTCCAAACACTATTTCACAATAATGGATATCTAAATAAAGATCAAACAGAGACAAAGGTAAATAATTAGTAAGCACAAGAAATATAATTGCAGAAAGTAAGAACACGCTATTTGGAGTGGTTCAATCGATAAACGATCTACGTCCACTACCAAGATGGTTAGTCTTGGATTTCTAAGAGAGATTTTATATTAAGTATTTGAGAGATTACAAAGTACAATAAAATCTTTACTATGAAGAACAAATCCAAAACTATAACCAGTGTATCTCAAGTGTTTAATCTATGTGATTAGAACAAATGAGGTGTGTGTGTGAGAACAAGATCAAGGCTCTTTAAATCTGTGAGATGTAGAGCACAATGATTCTTGAAAGTGTTAAGGCTTGATTTACGGGGGAATATTTCTTGAAGTATGAAGATGAAGATTCAAAGGACTAAGAATTTACGGGGCGAGCTTCAACTTCTGATGAACACAGCAATTTCTCTATTTTTCAAGCAATCTTCAAATGGTGAAGATTAGGGGTATTTATACCCAAGCATCCAAAATGTAGCCGTTGGACACAGCTGATGAAGGACAGTACTTGATGCTTTCCTATTGGTCCACGCAACCACTTTTGTCCTTTGGTACGGTAGTTGCGAGATAAAGCCGATAATGCTCCACCGCAAGCAATGAGGTTTGGACACCTGTCACCTTTTCAAGATCCTTGCGAGATCTTCTCGACTTTGAATCACGTGACAAGATAAGGTGGTTGACATTTGATATTGCTGATGTGGATTATAATGACAAAGGTGGTTCACTTCAAGTCTCAATCATTGGAGCGGTTACGGAGTAGGCGGTTTGACGAAGCGGTTGGTAACTCCGGTGAGGTTGCAAAGTGCGGTTGATAATGAGCCGCAAGGTGCGGTTCATCATAGGGCGGTTACCTTGGAGTAGTTCAAGGGTAGTTTCAAACAAAGGATTTCATCAAGCAAATGCTAAGGGCGGTTTTGCTAGGGCGGTTTGAAAGAAGCGGTTTGAAACTTCTGAACTGCAACTCTCAATTCCAATGAGTCTTGTGCCAGTCTTCAAGCCTAAATTTAACCTAATCTATAAAATGGACTTAACTAAAAAATTGAAGTCTAAGCTTCATTACATAGGGTCCTAAAGTCCTTAAAATAGACAGGAGGTTATGGTATCAATCAAATCTAATACAAAATAGGAGGGTTAAAACATGCATACCCAACAATCTCCCTATTTGATTGATGCCATTACCTACTATAACTAAAGCAAACATTGTACTTGGTAAAAACATGTTCATAAGAATAAACATGATAAGTCATGTCCCAAGTCAATGCACACACTAGCTTAAGCTATAGATTTCTATACTTTCTAAAAGGAAGAACTTACAATATGGAAAGATATAGAAATGTATTCAGTGCACTTAAAAATTGTGAGTTTAAGTTCAAAGTGCGGTTTAAACTGAATGTTTAAACATCAATTCAAAATAGTGATTTTTAAGTTAGAAAATATTTGAATGAGGTTTTAAACCATAAGAGGTTTCATTGTTCTACAAACAAGCAGTTTGATATGAACAAGGTTTTTGGAACCATGATGCAATTTCCATTAATTCCTCAAGCGGTTACAAAACAGGAATGAAAGAAAATTACATGGTTACAAAAAGCAAAAGAAATGTTGGACAAGAAAAATTACAATGAGAATGCGGTCCAACAAACAAAGAGAGTACAAAAACATACAGAGCAGAGAGCGGTTTAAGGTTGATGCGGTTCTTGACCTTGCTGCTGCTGCTGCGGTTGGTTGATTTCAGGGTTCCTGGCAAGATTTGATGCAGAGGTTTCAGACTTCAGGGATTTTCTAATTTTCCTTACTTCTTCTGCGGTCCTTCCTTGAGCGGTCACCAATCTCTCTAAGATATTTGCTTGAGAATCAATCTTGAGATTGGCATCAGAGACTGCCTTGGAGTTATCAGATACTTGATCAGATAGCTCATCAATTAAGGTGTGAAAGGAGGAGTTCAAAGAATTGTACAAAGTTTGAACCTCCCCCTGAACTGCTGCGGTCTGAGAAGAGAGAGCTTCAGTCATTTCATCAAGATTCACAGTCACTTGGATGGAGGATTTCAGCTCATTGACTGTGGCTTCAAGTTTGGTGGTGAATCCTAACTTGATATTTTCAAGGCGGTCATTGAATTCATCCTTGACCTCATTCAGCTTGGCCATCAAAGCATCATCAAGGGAGTTTGTCTTGATCTCCAGCTTCTCTTTGACATCATCAATTTCCAGAAGGATATTTGCTTCAACCGCATTCAAGGCGGTTTGAAAGTCTTGAGTAGAAGGCGGTTGAGAATTGACAGTTTTAAGGAATTCAGCTTGGAGGGAATCAAAGGCGATTTTGGAGGAGGTTGCAAGCTGAGAAATCATTTCCTTGAGATCAGAATCTCCAAATGATTGAATTTGAATGACACCTTCAGATAACTCCTTCTTGAAATTTTCAAAGCAAGAGTCAGCTGAGGTTTTAACAATGTTTGCTATATCCTTCTCCCCCTTAATGGCATCAAGTCTCTGAGCAAAACTCTTTAGGGAGTTCTTATGATCAGCCATTTGAAGGGTTTGAGAGGCAATCAGATGGGATTGAGATTCAGCAAGCTTCTGAAGGGAGCGGTTTGAAGCTTCAAGGGAGGCATTAGAAGCGGTCAGCTTGATAATGTGGCCTAGGTTTATGAGGAGTTGGGACTGGATAAGATTAAGGGTGGAAAGGATTTGGGAGTAGTCAGAGGGTGGAGGAGCGGTTGAAGATGAAGGAATAAAGGTGAAGGAAGGAGGCGATTCGAGAATAAGTAGGAGGAGCGGTTTGAGGCATTTGAGATAATAGGGTTTGGAAAATGCGTGAGGCGGAAGCGTATAAGGGGATGAAGTTTGAGTTGAGATGGGGCGGTTGGGATGGGGGCGGTTGGGATGGGGTTGTTGGGGTGGGGGCGGTTGGGATGGGGGCGGTTGGTATGGGTATAGAAGTGGTAGGAGGATTTGAAGTGATTGGGTTGGAATGAGTTGAATGAGATTTTTGTGGGGAAGAGATAGGTGATTTGGAAGGGGATTTATGGGTGCGGTTTGATATATGAGGGGATGAATGGTGTGAGGGTGAATTTTGTGGTGAAGGAGTTGGAGTTCTAAGTCTAGAGGTTGAATGGGCTGGGCCTGCTGATGGCTTGGATGTCCATTCAGTGAAGGCTTTGGGATTTGAGGTGGCTTGATTTTGAGGGGTTTGAAATTCAGAAGGGGATGATGAATTTGAATTAGTTTGAGAGGAGGATTTATCAAAATATGAGGAGGTTTCACCAGGTATTTTGATGTTGGATTTGGCAATGGTGTGAAGATAGTGTTTCTTTGGAGGAGTTGTTTTCTTGGCCATTTTCTTGAACCTCCTCTTCTTGGGATTCTCCCCCTGAGCGGTTGCAGTTTTAGGAGGTGGAGAGGGAGAGAGCGGTTTGGGAGAAAGAGATTTGGAAGGAGAAAGGTGTTGGGTAGGAATTGGGGAAGAGGTTTGAATAGGTGAGGTTGGAGGAGTTTGAAGCGGTTGGGATTGAGGAGGAGGTTGCGGTTGCGGTTGCGGTTGAACAGGAGGTTGAACTTGATCTTGCGGTTGAGAAGTAGCAAGCGGTTCAGAAGATGGTTTCTTTCCCTTGGCAGCCTTCCTCAAATCTGCCCTTCTTTCCAACTTGTCAATTTTTGCTTTATAAAAAGCAACCTTATCTTCCTCTGTGAGATTGGCAGTAGCAGTCTTCACATATTTTGCCTTCTTAATAAGAGGGGCAATACCAGCATCCTCTTCTTCTTCCTCATCAGTAGGCTCATCTCTCAAACCAAATTTCTCCTGAGGCTTAGCACTTTGACTAGCACCTGCGGTTTGAACACGCGGTTGTGGTGGTGCGGTCCTTGGCTTCTTGGCCTGCGGTTCTAGGACAATGTTTTTCTTTCTGGAGGCCTTCTTGATTGCCTTTCCTAGAGCAGTAACCGCGGTTGCTGGAGTCATTTCAACATAGAACTCCTTGGGGTTGAGAGTATCGGCATCATATAGAAATTTGTCTTGGGTATCTCCAAATGAGTATCCGAAGTTGTGACAAACCACAGTTCCAAGGGAGTCACCTTCACCCATTGGTGCGATAACTCGGGAGTTGAGATTCCGAGATCCTCCAAGTGTTGATAGCCGTGAACAACGCGGTTAGGAGCACAGAATGGTCTCCATCTCGGTGTTCATTTTTGATTTTGGATTGATAAGCATCAATGGAACTAGCCATTTCCTTCATCGGAATCTTGGGCCAATTCGGCTTAATTCCATTATAAATGGCACAAAGGTAAATCCATTCTTTGAGTAGTGAAGTTGTTGTGGTTGCCGGTCTTACCACACACGAGACATTCCTACTAAATAGCCCAAGTGGCTCATAAGTTCACCAAATTCCCTCCTTGCCTTCTTCTTGTAATAACCGAGAGAGAGGTCGGATTGACGGTTGATAGAGCGGTTGCATCCAACACTTCTGATCAACCTCCATGGGGCATCCGAAACATGAAATCCAAAATTACTTCTAATATCCAGATGATCAATGGATATATCGAAGCCTTCAACAACGCCAACCGGGCATTTGATCTTGGTGCCATCGGTATAATTCTCTGTCTCCTAGAGCAGCAGAGGAGTAGAACTGATCCACAAAGGAAGGAATGATATAAGATTGGCCTTTGTTGAAGAGAGGGAGGATTCCAGAGGAAGTGAGTCTTCTGATCAACTCTCTACCAAGAGCATCTCCTTGGAGCTCAGGCTCATTGATCTCAAAGCCTGGAATAAAGAATTTAGGATCCTACAAAATGAAACAAAGGTTTTAGATCCATAAAGTGATTCACAATGCACAAGCGGTTTGGGCATCCATGCGGTTGGCAATTGATGCGGTTTAAAAGTGAAGAACTCCAAACTACTTGTGAATTGTGAATATAATTAAAACACTTAGAAAATATGTAAGAGATTATACTAGTACGTGGCATTGTAATCCAAGTTTATCCCACACTGCAAGCGGTGCTTGGAGAGGAAGGTTATGGTGTCCAGCCTATATACTAAGTAATATCTCAAACAAATTTAACATGCGGTTTCAAAAGAGTAAATTAAATAACTAACAGACATGCGGTTCAAAGTTACGTGCGGTCCATAGATAGTATGCGGTTCTAATGAGAATGCGGTTTTGAAAAGAACATGCGGTTGGAATCAAGGAATTTTCATGAATGCGGTTCCAAACAATCAAGGCATGCGGTTGATTATTCACAATAGTGCAAAAAAAAAATTTATAGAAAAATTTTCTAAGTATAAAAACATGTGTGAAATCAAATGAACCAAAACATGTGACAATTTTAACATGGCATATGAACAGTCAAGTTGAAGGCATGATGAACACGAAGAACACTTAGAACACTAAGAACAGAGATTCAACAAAAGTTCACCAAAATCAACAAATAATATGTCAAAATGATCACATTGAGCAGTAGATTAACAATATAACATTAAAAATTCATACTTTGCTCAGAATCAACACCAACAAGCAAGAACACTCAAATGGGTTTTCGAATGACAAAAACTTAGAATTCAAAATCAGTGTTCAAATCAATGATTGATCGTAAAATAAATTACATATAAAGAATCTAACAGTTAATCCGAGCAAAACCCAACTGAAATCATACAAAATGATTAACATATGACACAGTTATGAAGGAAATTCATTCAAGGGTTTCGAAGCTTTTGAAGGTCTGAAAATGGCGGATTCATGAATGATTTGCAGAAATAAAGAGAGAAGTAGTTAAGGAACACATACCATATCAGAGAATGGAGCTTTAGGTACCATTGAAGATTCAAGATTTAAATATTAAGTTTTGAAGATTTTTAGAGAGAGAGAGAAGATGAAGTTTGGTAGAAAGGACGGTGCAGAGAGTGACAGAGTTTGGAAAGTTGAAATTGTAAGAGTTGGTTTTCATTTATAGGAAAATTTCAAACAAAGGACAGTTGAAAAGACTTATTTGATTTTCCCATAAAAGAAATCATTCCTCTGTTGCACCCTTTCATCTTCTTCTCTATTGCCAATGACGGCTGACAAGATAGCTTTAAATGCTAATGTTCCCTTTGCATTAAATGCATTTAAATTTTGAAATAACGTGGGAAAACATTTGCAAAAATGCCCTTATGTCAAAATGTGGACTGAAATGAAAAATAAAAGAACTTACCTTGGGTCCACGTGGCAGTGCGGTTGAAAAGAGTTTTAAACCCGCTTAGCTTCTTTAAAGCTAAGAAAAGGATTAAAATTGTTTTTGAAAATACCATATGTTGAAGGCGGTTGAAGATGGAGCGGTCAGAAGCAGCATGCGGTTGGGAATACGCGGTTGGCTGCAGAGGCGGTTGACCACTCATGCGGTTTGAATAAATGCGGTTCAATAATGGTGCGGTTGACATTTTAAATAAGAAATACATCCTAAACTCAACACACAAGTTAGTCAATAAAAAGTATAGAATCATTTAAGTTCAGGCATACCCATTTCTCCTCTGAGGAAGGAAAACCTCTTGGAGTCAAGAGCCTTGGTGAGGATGTCAGCAATCTGATTATCTGTCCCCACATACTCTAAATGGATATTCCTCTTCTCCACATGGTCTTTGAGGAAATGATACTTGATATCAATATGCTTGGTCTTGGAATGCGCCAGCGGGGTTGTTGGAGACTGAAATTGTTGAAGTGTTGTCGCACATGATCGGGCAATTTCCTTCTTCAATTCCATAGTCCACCAACCGCTTCATCCAAAGGATTTGGACAACAACTACCAGCAAAGAATATACTCGGCCTACGTGTGGTAGACACCGAAACCGAAGCTTGCTTCTTCTTTGGCCCAAGCAACTAGTCTATTTCAAGGAAATGACAAGTACCACTAGTGCTTTTCTGTCAATAGTACAAGCTGCATAATCTGCATCTGAATATCCTACAAGATCGAAGTTCGAATCTTTGGAATACCAAAGTCCAAGGTTAGTGGTTCCGAGATAAATAGCGGATTATACGCTTGACTGTAATAAGATATTGCTTCTCTAGGATCGCTTGATAGCGTGCACATACAATGCACACTAAACATGATATCGGGCCTACCGCGATTAAGTAAAGTAATGAGCCGATCATACCTCGATATAAAGTCCCGATCAACTTTCTTACCTTTGAGATCCTTATCTAGCTTATTGCCGGTGGCCATTGGAGTATCATATGCTTTAGCATTTTCTAATCCAAACTTCTTTATCTACTCCTTGGTGTATTTGGCTTGGCCGAGGAAAATACCTTCTTCGCATTGCTTGATTTGAAGCCCGAGGAAGAATGTTAATTCTCCACATCATGCTCATCTCAAACTTGCTTTTCATTAGCTTCTCGAAACGCTTACAAAGCAACTCATTAGTAGAACCAAAAATAATATCATCAACATAAATTTGAACAAGTAAAGTATGCTCATTATATTTGGCAATAAAAAGAGTTGTATCAATTTTACCGCGTTTAAATCCTTTTTCTAGTAGAAATTTAGAAAGAGTCTCATACCATGCCCTTGGAGCTTGCTTAAGTCCATACAAAGCTTTTTGGAGTTTGTAGACATGATTGGGAAATTTGGAGTCTTCAAATCCAGGTGGTTGAGCAACATACACGGTCTCTTGCGGTTCGCGGTTGAGGAATGCACTCTTTACATCCATTTGATATAACTTGAAATGCTTGAAAGAGGCGTAGGCTAAGAAAATTCGATAGCTTCCAATCTTGCAAGCTGGAGCAAAGGTTTCATCATAATCTATTCCTTCTTCTTGCCTATATCCTTGTGCGACCAACCTTGCTTTATTCCTATTGATGCTTCCATTCTCATCCATCTTATTCCTAAATACCCACTTAGTTCCTATCACTCCTTGATCCACGAGGTCTAGGCACCAAAGTCCGAGACCTTGCATCTTTCAAACTTGGTTGAGTTCTTCTTGCATAGCAATGACCCAATGGAATCTTGGAGTGCTTCATCAATCTTCTTGGGTTCAACTTGAGACAAAAGTGAAGTATGCTCGTCATAGTTTGATCTCCTTGTTTGAACACCGGAAAACAGTATCACCAATCACATTTGTGAGGGTGGCTGCGACTTCACGAACCTCAGGGGGTAAGTCTGGTTGGGTGAGGTTTCTTGAAGATCTTCAATTGGAACATCGTTAGATCCTTGAGCGAAGTCATGAAAGGTAAGTTGACGAAGAGGTTCTATAAGCTGGATAGGGGAATTCTCAACTTCATCTTCCCTTGCAGTTGCATCCGGAGAGGGTTCTTCGGGTGCGGTTTCAAAATTGCGGTTTTGGGGAATTTCGGTTGAGGGTGCTTTGGATTTTGCGGTTGAGGTTCGGGTGCGGTTTGAGGTTCACTGGTTCATTATGCTCAACAAAATCATCGGCAATATTTGGAGCCAAATGTGGCTCAAGGAGAGAATGCTCATCAAAAGTAACATGGACGGGCTCAACTATTTTTAAACTAGTTTTATTGAAAACACGAAAAGCTTTAGAATGTTTAGCATACCCAACAAAAATACCTTCGTCGGCCTTGGCTCCGAATTTACCTCTATTTTCTCTTCCGTTGTAGAGGACAAAACATTTGCAGCCAAAAATCTTGAAGAATGCAATGTTGGGGGTTCTTCCTCGCCAAAGCTCATATGGAGTCTTGTTATAGGTTTTGTTGATGAGGGAGCGGTTCTGAGTGAAGCATGCGGTATTGATTGCTTCAGCCCAAAAATACTGAGGTAGCTTCGCTTCAGATATCATAGTCTTTCCAGCCTCAATCAACGTCCTATTCTTCCTTTCCACAACCCCATTTTGTTGTGGAACACCAGCGGTGGAAAAATTGTGATCAATCCCGTGGTCATCACAATACTGAGCAACACCGTTGTTTTTGAATTCTGTTCCATTATCTGATCGAACACTAACGATGTCGTCTTGTTTTTGAGTTTGGAGCCGTCTAAAAAGTGCGGTGAGAATCTCATAACAATCATCTTTGGAAATCATCATCTCAACCCACGTATATCTTGAATAATCATCCACCACCACTAAGGTATATCTATTTCCTCCAATATGCGGTGGTTACGGGTCCAAACAAATCTATGTGAAGCGGAGTTGTAAGCATCTTGAAGTTGAAGGAGCGGTCTTGCTTTGGTGAAAGACGCCTTGGACCGCTTACCAGCCGGCATGCGCATTTCTCTGGATGATGGTCAGCCACTTTGGGTAAACCACGAACGAGGTTTTCCCTACCAATCTTGCAAGATACTTGAAGTTCAAGTGGCTCAACCTCTTGTGCCATAGCCAACTATTTTCGCTCACATTCTTAGCTACAAAACAGTAGATTAGTAATACTACATGCGAATTTAGATCAATAATGTAAATATTACTCTTACGAATCCCTGTGAGTAGGGTGACGCCGGAAATGCTATCTTTGATAAAGCAATTTGATGACGTGAAGTTGCAAAGCATTCCTTTGTCGTAAAATTGAGAAATTGAAAGGAGGTTGTGTTTGAGTCCATCGACAAGAGAAACCTTCTCAATAGTTAGGTTTCCTCTCCTTATAACACCATATCCAATGGTCTTGCCTTTGTTGTTATCACCAAAGGTTACAGATGGACCACTTGCTTCAACGACATCTTCAAGTAATGATCTATCTCCAGTCATATGTCTTGAGCAGCCACTATCAAGATACCATTCATTATCCTTGGAGTGACCAGCCATGAAGCAGAGGACCTGAAATGTAAACATTAAGAACGAGGTCCCCCTTTATTTCTTGGGTCCTGAAGTTAGCAACCCTTTACAACCCACACCTGTTTGACAGAAGGAGGTTTGCTCTTCCTGGCATTGGGTGTGAACCGCAAAAGGCATTCTGCAGCCTTGTGACCTAAACCATCACACACAGAACATTTATAAAAGCTACAAGCATCATGAGATTTTACTAACTCCTTACCCTTCTTAGGAGTTCCATGCGGTTTGGGACAAGGAAGTGGTTTTGGAGGAGCAGTTCCAGCTAAGAGTCCAGCTGAGATAAAGGGAACAGGCTTTGGTTTGACCACGTATTTCCTGGGAACGCTATTCTTGCTTTTGAAGGCAGGAGGAGCGGTCGAAGAAGAAGCGCGGTCGGACACAGAGTTAGCGAGAACCGCCTTTTCCACCAGAAGAGGTTGGAGCAGGGATTCTACCAATTCCATAAGCCATTTCCTCTTCAGGTGCTTCCACAGAATTCTTAGGTTTCAACACAGAATTCTTCCCATATTGCTTTCCTTTAGGGTAGACATAATTTACTTGTCTTGCTTTACCCTTTCCCTTAGCATGCTTCTCCTTGGGAATTTCTTTAGTCAGTTCTGGAAATTCCTCATCCTTTTCACTCGAGGATGCACACTTCTCCTCTTCCTCGAGATCCAAACCCTAGACCATCCTTAGTTCCGGGAGGAACGTGAAAGTCCAAGATTTTATCTTGGGTGGATTGAGACTTGAGGCCACGAATCAATAATCTTTTGGCGATCGTCGAGTTGGGTGATCAAGTCATCATTCCTGAGTTGAAGTGCAGCAACCTTAGTTTCAAGGATGCGGTTTTGATCGCCAAGAGGAGTCATCTGTTTGATTTGGTCCTTAAGATTAGAAATTTCGAGACCTCATCACGGTTTTCTCCGTCTTGTACGATTAAGTTCATCATGAGCTAAGCTTAAGGCTTTCTTAAGATTTGAGAATTGATGGATCACCATTTCAGCTTCCTTGAACATCTTTTCATGTTCCATGGGAGAAACCTCTTCCACCACCTTTTTCAAAATTTTCTTTGAAATAGCTTTTGAAGGTGGAGCAGTTTTAGATGAGAAAATGGGACGTGAATACGAACAATTTCCTATCTTAACGCTAGGAGTAAGTTTAATATCATCATCCAATTTATAATTTGGAAGTTTTGCAAAAACCTCCTTTTCTTCCATATCAGGCAACTCAAATGATTCGTAATCCGAGTCATCGGAAGCTTCGCAATTGCGAGAGGTTAACCTCTTCGGTTTCACTGTCACTTCCATCCTCAGAATCTGTTTCAATCCAAGTTGCTAATTCCTTGGAATTCTCTTCCTCCTCAGCAACCATTCCCTTACGATGAGAAAATTTCGAAGGAAAAGTTTTCTTTTTCATGTATTCATATTTAGGCTGTGGACACTCGGATGCAAAGTGGCCAGGTTTCCTACAGTTGTAGCAAACCAAGTCACTCTTCTTCTTTGTATCTGCAGCCCTAGAAAATGTTGCAGGAGGTTTGCCTTTTGAAAATGATTTTGTGAGAGGTTTTGATGATTTTCTAAATTTTTGGAATCTTTTCACAAACATGGCAAAATCATCATCATCCATTGAAATTGTCTATGGCTAAGAACTTATGAGATGAAACTCACAAGGTGAGATGAAACTCACGGGTGTTGTCCTTAGTGTTAATGACACTAACGACGACACTTTCACCAATTCTAGAAAAGCACAAATCAATAGAAATAAATATAATTTGCAGCGGAAATATTAAAGCAATACACAAGAATATAATTTTTATCAAGTTATATAAATATATAACTTGATAGGTGCCTAAAAGGCAAGACCTTTCTATTAATAATATGAATTCAATACAAGGTCGAGGTTGTTCCTTAATGATAAACGAACCCTGATATAAGAAACAACATACACGAATTCTCTCAGTAAATAAACACTCAAAAACCTCACAAAAATATAAAAATCTATATGAAATATTCGAGTGTTGGACAAAGTGTTGCGACACCGAATGGCAACACTTGAGAGCGTAATTCTACTTTTCTTGTGCGGATTTGCGTTTTCTAAATTGGATGATCTTCAATGAAGATCCACCGCACTATTTATAGGCCACAAAGTCTTGGAGCCTACTCAAATGATCGCCTAACAGGTTTGGAGTTTGTTTCCTCCATTTATGCCACTCGCCTCTTTTGTAGGAGACCTAGTCTTCTCTTGCTTCTCTTGCTTGTACCTCTTAGCTTTGGTTGCCTTGTACTCGACTTGTTCTCCCCCGTAATAGCTGAATAAAATATCTCCCCGGGCTTGGTCATCAATTAAACAAATAAACACATGTTTATTTGTTAATTTCTTCTCCTCTTCGTGATTAACGCCCGGGTCATTTCGTTGCTGATTTTAAGCTCATTTTAAGGTGACTAACTACTGTTATATAAACATTAATTTACCCATTAATATTTGTGAAAAATACAGTAACTAACTCAGTGTCGCCAATTCCAAATGGCAACACTTTTGGCAACACCAGTGGCAACACTGGTTTGCAACACTTGGGATGACATTCATGACAACACATGATCTAACATTAACAATCTCCCCCATAGTTACTGATTTCTTCACAAAATACCAATGTGATGATCTTTTCAAAAACAGTTAGTCAAACTTAACTAAAACCACAAAAAATGCCACGAGATTTTGATAGAGGCAACATCAACCTTCAGGCAATGTTTTGAAATATTTTTCAATCCAAAACATCAACCATTAAGCAAATGAAGTATCAAAATCTTTACAAAAATCTCCCCCTTAATACGAAATTTAATAATTAAATAAACTAACTATTAAATTCTAAACAACCAACCAACCATATAACAAAAACCATCCATCATCTTTTGAAGAAAATTCCAAATTTGAAACAAAGAAAAAACGTAAATAAAATTTGTTTAAGCATTACAAACCAAAATAAAACAAATAAAATTGTTTTTATTTCCAACCACCAAAAACACAAACCATTCGAACCAACCACCATTAAACCGCATTTCCGGCTCCTTCACCTCCCTCAGTTTGTCCCACTAGGCCCAGCACCATTCAGCTCCATCATCATCATCACGCCTTGAGTGGCTTATCTCCCCCTATTTTGGAAGAAATTAAATCCACCATTTTCATCATGTCATCGCCAGGCATATCCAACCATCCCTGAATTACCGAGTCAATGTGCTTCACTTGACCATTGAAAAATTAAGAATCATCGCAAAGCATCAACCATAACAGAGCAAGGTTGCCGTAAGTGTTGCCGCTCTGTGGGCGACACTTGGAGCGACACCGGTAGCAGTGGGCAAGAACAGGAGGAGCATTTGTAACCAAAACCCAAGGTAAATCCCTGTGCCTATCACCTTCAAGAAAGTGCTTGGTAATTCGATAATACATGTGTCTTTCCGAAAGATTATCACCATTCCAAGGCTTAAGGTTTTGGTACATTAGGACTTGGAAAATAAGGGAAGGAAAAATGAAGGAGGAGGTCTTTTCTTTTTGGCCCATGCAAAGAAGGTGAGCGAATACAAGTCTCCCAAAATTTACTCTTTGTTTCTTTCCTAATTTATACAACAAATTAGCTTGCTCAAAGGTTACGGTGTTTTTCATTTGCCGTGGGAAGCCAATTTGTTATACATAACTTGTGTAGCACGCTAAACAAAGAAGTGAGATAGGTAGACTTAAAATGATCGACCAAATGGTAATTCTCCCTCCGAGCTTAAAAAGGTGGCTAAGGCATTAGGATCATATTCCAAGCTCTCATCTTCGACATTAGGGAGGCCGAAGGCTCTATTGATAATCAAAGGATTAAAATCAAAGATAATGCCCCTAACAAAGATCTTTCCATAATGAGGGGTATTCCTATCATCAATATTATCCCTAAGATGAGCATAGAAATTCCTAACCACACTTTCAATATACGATGACACTCTAGTCACCGTAGGCGAAAACATCCTATCCTCCAAAACCGATACACACCTAACTCCTTGAATTGAGTCACATAAATATTCTTTTCATTCAGAATTTTCTTCTCGTAATCTTCAACAAAATTATGAAGACTCGCATCACTATAAAATTCTTCCGAAAGAAATGGACGTTCATAAAATCCAAAAGACTCATAATCTGATTTTTCATCTTGAGAGGGATTAGGAGAGTGTACCTCGTGCCATGAAATAGGAGAATAGGAAGGAGAACTCGACCGTGCTTTGGTCTTGGCAACAGGTGTGTTGCTTCAGTGTTGCCATTGCATCGGCAACACTTGGGGCGACACCACCGTAAATTTTTGTTTCTTCTTCAACTTGACCGAAGCTTCAAAGAAGGGTTTCTTCATCTTCCATCCAGGCTTCTTCATCCTCATCGAAGATGATGAGGGCTCCTTTGTCTCTTTAAAAGCAGTGGTCCGAACCTTCCTCGGACGAAATGTTGAGAGACGAGCTTGAAGAATCCTCCACATTCACCGGATCATCACCGTATTAGATGGTATCTTCGACCTGAACAGAGTTTTGATCCTCTCCGATTGTCTACGCACTCCACCCCTAAAAGAGCTCGAGGCATCAACCGCCTTTCGCTTCTTGGTCTTCTTCTGAGGGGCGAAGGTGAGCTCTGAGGATGGTGTAGCTTCAGGAAGGTTGATGGGAATTGGAATTTGAGAAGGATCATATACAACAATTTCCAAGGATGGTGAGGTTGTGGGTGTGGCCGAGAATGTCGCTGGTGAGATTTCCATGGGAACTGCGACATTTGAGGCGACACTAGAGGGAGCTAGAGGCGAAATCTCCATGGGTGATGAAATTTGGGGAGAATTTTTAGGGCTTGTCATGGAAGATTGAAGAAGGATGATGAAGACGAAGGGAACAGGGGAAGGGTTTTGTTCAACGCCTAGAGAGAGAGAGAACACGGTGAGAGAGAGAGAGAGAGAGGGTTTTAGGAGTGGGTTTTAATGAGTGAATAGTGGTAGGATTTAATTGATTTGACAATGTCAAATTAATTAAATCTCCACTTATCTCTCAAAAATCCCAACAAACTCAAGCTGATATCCGACCATTTTTTTTTTTTTTTTTTTTTTTAATTTTTATAGTTTTTATAATTTTTAATAATAACTAAACATAATTTTAGTAATATCCATAAAATTGTGTTTTTCAAAATTCAAAGAGATGAATTTTAAAAAATAGATATTACAAAATTACACTTAGATTGACAAAAATAAAAATTTTTGCTAAAAACCTTTTAAATTTCACAAACTCTAAATATAAGCAAATAGACTTTTGGAAATTTAAAATTTAATTAACAAAAACTAGCATCTACTAATGTGTTACTAGCAATGTTGCGTGACACACAAGGCAACATTTTTAAATAAAATCCCCTTGATATTTTTCAACATATATAACTTATCATTCCTTAGGCAATTTATAAGCACACTTTACACTTTCTTTATTTACAAGGAAGCATCGTAGTAGCGAGCTCCGTGCCCCGAGTTTTTTATTAAAGTGTAAAGCTACAATTAGTAAGTTTTATACCTTTCAAGTAGGGTACACTGTAGTCGCGAGCTCCATGCCCCTAATACTTAGTATAAAACACTACATTATATTCCCTTTGGGAATTTCCACAAGCTTTGCCTTTTTCAATATCAACAACAATATGAGTGACTTTGTCACTTTTTAGCACAAAGGGGTATTTTATAAAAAATGTTAACCTTAAGAATGTACACATACTAGAACAGAAAGGTCAAGAATGCCCCCATTTTGGGATTAAACAACTATATATATATATATTTTTTTTTTTAAATTTTAAAAATAATGTACAACTCATACAAAGTGTTGCCGATAAAGTGTTGGTAACACTGACGGCAACACTAATGTATTTATAGAAAACATAGACCAAGAGATTTTTCAAACTTGAAAATCTCTCATGGTCCAAGGCTTTGGTCAAAATATCGGCAAGTTGATGTTTTGTATCAATATGCTCTATTTGGATCAATTCCTTTTCTACTAAATCTCTTAAAAAATGATGGCGGATATCAATGTGCTTAGTGCGTGAGTGTTGTACAGATTTTTGGAAATATTTATAGCACTCAAATTGTCACAATACATGGTCAAGATATTACTATCAAGACCATAGTCATCAAGCATGTGTTTTAACCATATTAGTTGTGAAACAACAACTCCCCGCCGCCACATATTCGCATTCAAGCGGCCGAGAGAGAAACACAGCTTTGCTTGCGTACCGTACTCATGACACTAGATTATTACCCAAGAAAACAACAACCCCACTAGTACTCTTTCGTCATCTATATCCCCGCCCAATCGTAGTCACTAAAACCAACTAAGTTGGTATTAGTGTCTTTGGTGAACCAGATTCCCAATTCACTTGTCCTGCATACACATACTTGATGATTTTCTTGACAAAGCATTTAGGTGAGAAATTTTAGGAGCAGATTGATATCTAGCACAAACACCTACGCCGAACATTATATCGGGACGACCGGCAAGCAAGATAAAGAAGACTACCTATCATGGATCTATACAGAGTTGGAGTCAACATCCTCCCCGCCCGATCTTTGGGTTACCTTAAGAGATGATCCCATAGGTATTTTAGAGCTCTTGGCACTCTCCAATCCAAATCTTTTCACCGAGACTCTTAGCATACTTGCTCGAGTGATGAAGATTCCATCATTCGATTGTTTCACCCGAGAGTATGTGGAGGACATACACACATACCTAACCATATCTCCGTAATCAACTGGCTCCTTGTTCCTTGTTCTAACCCCTTCATTAACATCACCAATTACTTGAGTAATGGGATGATAATTTCTAATTCGAGCCGGGGATCTCTCCTGCCTTGATGGTACACCAATCCATCTTCTCCTTCCGAGTCATCGCTCTCTGGAATTTCCACCCATTGCTCTGCTCTCCCGTGTTGCCTCGAGGTGTTGCCATTTCAGGGCGACACTTGGGAAGCAACACTTGAATTGTGGCCGCAATGGCCGAATCGCATTCTGTTCCCGGCCCTTTGTTCGACTTCTTCTAGAAGAGTCGGAGGTATATCATCACCGGGTTCTCTGTGGCACTTTCAAGTAATCGTTAAATTCAATATTTACCGATTCTTGAATCACTTTTAACCTCAAATTATAGACACGATAAGCATGATCAAGTTTTGAGAGTAGCCAAGAAAGATGGCTTTGTCACTCTTAGAATCAAGTTTTCCTAAGTATTCCCGGTCATTTAAAATGTAGCACAAACACCCAAACACATGAAAATAGTGAGCCGTAGGTTTCTTTCCATTTAAAATCTCATAGGGTGTCATAGTTGTACTGGGTCTTAAGAAAACTCTATTTGTAGTGTGACAAGCCGTGTTTAATGCTTCGCCCAAAACCTTTAGAAATATTTCTAGCAATTAGCATAACACGAGCCATTTCCATTAAAGTCCTATTTTTCCTTTCAAAGAACACCATTTTGTTGTGGTGTTTTGGAGTGCTTCGAAAACTCATGGTGTATCCCCTTTACTACAAAAAGTAGAAAAGGAGATGTTTTCAAATTCTCTACCATGATCCGATCTTATTCGAAAAATAGGAGAACAAAACATGTTTTTGATTTTAGAGACTAAGTGAGTAAATTTATCAAAAGTTTCCGATTTTTCTCTTAAGAAATACACCTACGTAAACCTAGAAAAATCATCAACTATCACATAAACATACTTCTTACCTCCCAAGCTTTCTACCTCAATAGGACCCATCAAGTCCATATGTAGAAGCCGAAAACAATGTGTTGTTCCCTGAGTGTTGCTCATTGTGTTGTTCAACACCGTGAGCAACACGAGTTTGCTTACCCTTTTGACACCACACATCACGGTGTTTTTGAGGTCTAGTTTAGGAACACCTTTGACGGCATTATGTTTGATAATCTTTCTCAAGATTCCTATAATGAGAATGACCTAACTTTTGATGCCATAACCTAATATCATCAAGTTTTGTCAAATTGCACACTCGATTTATTACCAACCGTATAGCAATTATCACTTGATATTATTCCAAATCATGACACAAAAGTTAGTGTTATCAAACACTTCACGGTATTTTTATTGAATTTTACCTCCAAATTGTCATCACATAGTTGGCTAATGCTAATTAAATTAGCAAGTAAACCATCTACGTGCAAGACATTTTTCAAAGGAGGAAAACCAACAATATCCAAAGTGTTCCTTTACCAACTATTTCACTCTTGCCTCCACCACCATAAGTCACTGAGCCTCCTTGAATAGGTTGGTACTGCGGTAGGAATGATTTTGTACCGGTCATATGACGTGAACAACCACTATCAAAGTACCAAGTTCCTGCAATGTTAGTCCTTAAGGCTGTATAAACAACATAGCATTTCAGTTTTTCCTTGGGTAACCAACCCTTTTTTGAAAATCGATTTCTCGTTCACCAAGGCTTGCCATAAGTGTTGCCACTGAGAAACTGGGTGACACTTGAGGCGACACTTGAAGACCGGACATTTTCTTTTGTAGGAAAATGCAAATCTGGTTTTAAATGTCCAGCTTTGTGACAAGTATCCACACTCATTAGATTGATCGAGAGGAATCACTAGGAGTGCTACCCTTTTTCTTGACACGCTCTTTTACAAAACAATTTTTAGTTTCAACATCAAACAAGGAAGAGGTAATACTTTCAAGTGATTCTTGGAACCCAAGACCGACTTTCGAGAGGCTTACTCAATTTGAGTATTTCATCCAATTTGGATGAACTCGTGTTGAGTTTTTGAAGGTGGATTCGGTAGGTTAGGTTGAGTTTGGCCTTGATTTTATCAAGCTCCCGAGTCTCTCCTACCGAGTTCAGCTTCTAGCCGAGTCAAGGAGTTCTTAAGATCCCGATTTTCCTTTTCAAGAAAACCACCATCTTATTCTCCTTTTTCCATTCCACGAGGAGAGATTTATAGAGGTTTTTTAATTCACAAATAAGTTCATCTTTATCAAGATCATCCTCTATAATCTCTTCCTGAATTTAAATCGGTTGAACCATGCAAATTAAGATCATTTAAAGAATCATACCTGCTTGAGTGTTGTGCCAAGTGTTGCCAATTCACGGACGACACTTGGGGCAACACTTTCGAAGAAGTCACCAATGTTGTGTCAAGTGTTGTCAAATTTGTAACGACACTTGAAGTAACACTCTCGGCCGAAGGTAGCTCCTCTACCGTGGCCATCATGACTACTTGTCTGTCCGTCTGTTCTTCTTTCTCCGTTCCTTCCTCCTCTCCATCACTAAGAGATACCCACAAGTTTTTGCCCGCCTTTCTCAAGGTGTTAGCACATTCATTGGCATAGTGACCCCAACCGGAATAAAGCATGACATTGAATAGATTCAATGCACTTAGGATCGGACCGGATCTTTTCCGAGGATGCACGCCTTGGTAGGATATCCTTTTGATTTGGAGGAGGACTTCTCCTTGTGAGAACTAAAGGTTTTGGCCGTTTGGTCCTTAGCCTTTACCTGCACTTTGTTAAATTTTCTAACCATAGAATTATATCTCTTTGCAAGTAAAGCTACACTAGTATTTTCATCTAACTCCTCGAAGATTTCATCTTCATCGTCCACACATGTGTCTGAAGATTCGACTTTTAAGGCAATATTCTTGCCTTTAGAAGCCTCCGTTTGTTCATTGAGATTCAACTCAAAGTTTTTCAAAATACTCATTAAGGAGTTGATGTCCATTGTTGAAAGATTATGGGCCTCTTCAATAGCTGAAACTTTAATATTAAAACGTTCGGGAAGAGTACGAATAGTTTTTGAAACAAGTTGTTTATTTGTAAAAGGCTCCCCTAATACTTGACAAGCATTTGAAATATCAATCAACTTTTCAAAATAAGACGAGATGTCTTCGTTTTCACCCATTCTTAATCTTTCAAATCTACTAGTGAGACCTCTAAGCTTTGTTTCTCGAGACACTTGCCATCTCCTTCACAAAATCTTTGTAAAGTATCCCAAGCATCTTTTGCAGAGGGACTATTTTGAATGAGTTTGAACATATGCATGTCAACCCATTCATAGATGGCATTCAAAGGCCTTTTCATTGAAACTAGCAAGATTATTCTCTTCAATTGTCCACTCGGAATTCGGGTTTGACTTGAACGTCACCATCGTCATCCGGAGGAAGCATTGGAACAGAATAACCATTTAAAATAGATCGCCAAGCCCGAAGATCAATTGATTTGATATGCGAGCGTAGGCGAATCTTCCAATAAGCATAATTAGATCCGTCTAAAACCGGTAATCTCTTTTGATTAGGGTTTGCAGGATCATAAGCCATGACAAAAGGATCTAAACACTTAGTATATCAAGTGCTAGGCTCTGATACCAATTGAAATTGTCTATGGCTAAGAACTTATGAGATGAAACTCACAAGGTGAGATGAAACTCACGGGTGTTGTCCTTAGTGTTAATGACACTAACGACGACACTTTCACCAATTCTAGAAAAGCACAAATCAATAGAAATAAATATAATTTGCAGCGGAAATATTAAAGCAATACACAAGAATATAATTTTTATCAAGTTATATAAATATATAACTTGATAGGTGCCTAAAAGGCAAGACCTTTCTATTAATAATATGAATTCAATACAAGGTCGAGGTTGTTCCTTAATGATAAACGAACCCTGATATAAGAAACAACATACACGAATTCTCTCGCAAATAAACACTCAAAACCTCACAAAAATATAAAAATCTATATGAAATATTCGAGTGTTGGACAAAGTGTTGCCGACACTGAATGGCAACACTTGAGAGCAGAATTCTACTTTTCTTGTGCAGATTTGCGTTTTCTAAATTGGATGATCTTCAATGAAGATCCACTGCACTATTTATAGGCCACAAAGTCTTGGAGCCTACTCAAATGATCAGCTAACAGTTTGGAGTTTGTTTCCTCCATTTATGCCACTCGCCTCTTTTTGTAGGAGACCTAGTCTTCTCTTGCTTCTCTTGCTTGTACCTCTTAGCTTTGGTTGCCTTGTACTCGACTTGTTCTCCCCGTAATAGCTGAATAAAATATCTCCTGGCTTGGTCATCAATTAAACAAATAAACACATGTTTATTTGTTAATTTCTTCTCCTCTTCGTGATTAACGCCCGGGCATTTCGTTGCTGATTTTAAGCTCATTTTAAGGTGACTAACTACTGTTATATAAACATTAATTTACCCATTAATATTTGTGAAAAATACAGTAACTAACTCAGTGTCACCAATTCCAAATGGCAACACTTTTGGCAACACCAGTGGCAACACTGGTTTGCAACACTTGGGATGACATTCATGACAACACATGATCTAACATTAACATCCATCTCGATGAGTGATGAGGTTGATATGGAAGGATCAGTGGTTTGATTAGATGTGGATGGTTTCTCTTCATGTTCCACTACAGACATAGAAAGCGATTTGGTTTTCCCTTCTATCTCTTCAATATGATTTAATTTAAGTTCATAGACTCTAAGATTGGCATACAAGTTACTTAACGACCAAGTACCCAATACTTTGGAGTCTTCTAGAGAGGTAGCCTTATTTACCCATCTAGAACCTAAAGCAGATAGGAAAGTCATATTGATTTCCTTATCGGTTAAAGTTTTACCAAGAGATCTACAAGCATTAACTACCTCAACATAGCGATCGTAGGTTTGACGCAAGGTTTCGTTGGATTTTCTGTTGAAGTTGTTGTAGGATCTTTCAACAGTGTATAATTTGTTTTCCTTGCACTCTTCGTCACCTTCGAGGTAGCTCTCTATGGCATCCTGCACATCTCGCTTCAAGCGGTTTTGAGGTACATCACTTTCTCGTAGAGTTGATACTGGGAGGGTTCCGTAAATGATGAACCTCGCCTTGTCAGTCCAAGGCAACTAATCTTTTCTCTTCATCCGACCACTCATCTTTTGGCTTTTTGACCTCTGGAGTTTCAAAGCATTGGTGGTTGCATCGGTTGTTAGCCTTCATTGGAATTAGAGGGCCATTGATCACGCACTCCACCAAAGATTTCATCTACGGTTTCCAAATGAATAAGCATTCGGCACTTCCAGTATGTCAAAGTGGTCTTCGTCCAACATTGGAATGTGTGAATAGTTAACAGAGTCATTGTCTTTGAGGTTGCCATATCGAATCGGCACACAAGTTGTTAAGCTTGAAAACAAGGTTTTAAAATGTGTTTGCTCGATACCACTTGTTGGTCCCAAAGGTGGCAACAAGGGTAAAAATACAAACTAGAGGAGGGGTGAATAGTCGTTCAAAATTTTTCGCCCTCGTTTAAAAACTAAACCTCTTGCTTACAAAATCCTCTTGCGATTGATAATAGGCTGCAAGTGATAGTGTAAAATACACAAATGAATATTTAGAGTTATAAAGCGGTTTTGATAGAGGAGGTTTGTAAAGCGGTTTTAATGAAGTAGTTGGTACGTGCGGTTTACAAACAAGTGAGGTTTTGACAATGTTAACTCCAAACACTATTTCACAATAATGGATATCTAAATAAAGATCAAACGAGACAAAGGTAAATAATTAGTAAGCACAAGAAATGTAATTGCGAGAAAGTAAGAACACGCTATTTGGAGTGGTTCAATCGATAAACGATCTACGTCCACTACCAAGATGGTTAGTCTTGGATTTCTAAGAGAGATTTTATATTAAGTATTTGAGAGATTACAAAGTACAATAAAATCTTTACTATGAAGAACAAATCCAAAACTATAACCAGTGTATCTCAAGTGTTTAATCTATGTGATTAGAACAAATGAGGTGTGTGTGTGTGAGAACAAGATCAAGGCTCTTTAAATCTGTGAGATGTAGAGCACAATGATTCTTGAATGTGTTAAGGCTTGATTTCTGGGCTGGGGAATATTTCTTGAAGTATGAAGATGAAGATTCAAAGGACTAAGAATTTCTGGGCAGAGCTTCAACTTCTGATGAACACAGCAATTTCTCTATTTTTCAAGCAATCTTCAAATGGTGAAGATTAGGGGTATTTATACCCAAGCATCCAAAATGTAGCCGTTGGACACAGCTGATGAAGGACAAGATTTGATGCTTTCCTATTGGTCCACAAAGAACCACTTTTGTCCTTTGGTACAAGAGTTGCGAGATAAAGCTGATAATGCTCCAGCTGCAAGCAATGAGGTTTGGACACCTGTCACCTTTTCAAGATCCTTGCAGATCTTCTCTGACTTTGAATCACGTGATAAGATAAGGTGGTTGACATTTGATATTGCTGATGTGGATTATAATGACAAAGGTGGTTCACTTCAAGTCTCAATCATTGGAGCGGTTCTGGAGTAGGCGGTTTGACAGAAGCGGTTGGTAACTCCAGTGAGGTTGCAAAGTGCGGTTGATAATGAGCTGCAAGGTGCGGTTCATCATAGGGCGGTTGCACTGGAGTAGTTCAAGGGTAGTTTCAATCAAAGGATTTCATCAAGCAAATGCTAAGGGCGGTTTTGCTAGGGCGGTTTGAAAGAAGCGGTTTGAAACTTCTGAACTGCAACTCTCAATTCCAATGAGTCTTGTGCCAGTCTTCAAGCCTAAATTTAACCTAATCTATAAAATGGACTTAACTAAAAAATTGAAGTCTAAGCTTCATTACATAGGGTCCTAAAGTCCTTAAAATAGACAGGAGGTTATGGTATCAATCAAATCTAATACAAAATAGGAGGGTTAAAACATGCATACCCAACATGCTCAATCAAGTGTTCCTGTTAAAAGTGATAAGCCGGTTGCTAGTTCCTCTACAACAAGCTCGAGAAAATGCTTCAAGTGCAAAGGTTATGGACATATTGCTTCCGAGTGTCCTAACCGAAAAATTATTTCTTTGGTGGAGGAAGAGCTTGAAGAGATAATTGAGGAGAATTCTGTAGAGGATGAGGCTGACCATAATGAGGAAATTGTGCACCCAGATGAAGGCGAAGCATTGGTCATACGGAGGAATCTGAACATGGATCAAGCACGTGATGATGATTGGCTGCGAGAAAACATTTTCCATACACGGTGTACTTGCCATGGGAAGGTTTGTAATGTTATAATTGATGGTGAAAGCTGCTGTAATGTTGTTGCAGAGAAGATGGTGGACAAGCTGCAATTAAAAGTGGAGGAGCATCCATATCCTTACAGGATTCAATGGTTTCGAAAGGGCAATGAAATTAAGGTCAGTAAAAGATGTTTAATTCAGTTTTCTATTGGAAAAATTACAAAGATGGAGTTTGGTGCGATGTTGTTCCTATGGATGCTGCCCATTTATTATTAGGAAGACCATGGCAATATGATCGAAGAGTCACACATGATGGTTACAAAAATACTTATTCTTTTGTAAAAGATGGACATCGTATTGTTCTTGCTCCGCTAAGGCAAAATTCTTTTGTCGAGCCACCAAAGGGGGAGGTAAGTACTTTGTTGTCAGGGACTCTTATAGAAAAGGAGTTTTTGGAGTCTCAAGGAGGATATGCTCTTGTTTTAATGGAAAGCTCAAAATATGTAGAAGTTAAACATAGTCCGTTTGTACAACCCGTCTTGGAGGAGTTCAGTGACATCGTTCCAAATGAAATTCCACCAGGCCTCCCTCCGATGAGAGACGTGCAACATTGCATTGATCTTGTGTCTGGTTTTGTTCTTCCAAATAAAGTCGCCTACCGCTTGAATCCTAAGGAGCATGAGGAATTGCAGAGACAATTTGATGAACTTTTAGCTAAAGGTGTTTTGCAAGAAAGTAAAAGTCCTTGTGTTGTTCCAGCCTTGTTGGTGCCTAAAAAAGAGGGCTCTTGGCGTATGTGTGTGGATAGCCGAGCTATCAATAGAATTACTATGAAGTACCGATTCCCCATCCCTCGTCTTGAAGATCTTCTTGATCAATTATTTTGTGCTAAGGTGTTTTCTAAGGTTGATCTTCGCAGCGGCTATCATCAAATTCGAATAAGGCAAGGCGATGAATGGAAGACGGCTTTCGAGACAAAGAATGGTCTCTACGAGTGGCTGGTAATGCCTTTCGGACTTTCTAATGCTCCAAGTACTTTTATGCGTATAATGACTCAAATTTTTAGGCCGTTCTTGGGGAAATTCGTTGTCGTCTATTTTGATGATATATTAATTTATAGCAAGACGTCGGAAGAGCATGAGCAGCACTTGAGGAAGGTATTTCAAACTTTGTGAGAGAAAAAATTGTATGTTAACATAAATAAGTGTGAGTTTTTTACCCATAGAATTATATTTTTGGGTTATGTCGTGACTTCGGAAGGAATTGAAGTAGATGACAGCAAGGTAGAGGCAATCAGAAGTTGGCCTGTTCCGAAGAGCATTCATGATGTTCGAAGCTTTCATGGACTGGTGTCATTTTATCACAGATTTATTAGATATTTTAGCACCCTTGTTGCTCCGTTAACTGAATGTTTGAAAGGAAAAACATTTCAATGGACAGAAGCAGCCCAGAAAAGTTTTAAGCTCGTCAAGGCGAAAATGGCAGCAGCTCCTATTCTTGTCCTTCCAGATTTTGACAGAATCTTTGAAGTTGAGTGTGATGCTTCAGGCATTGGTATCGGTGCTGTCCTTAGTCAAGAGGGAAGGCCGATTGCATTCTTTAGTGAGAAATTGAATGAAGCCAAGCGAAAGTATTCATCGTATGATAAGGAGTTTTATGCTATCATTTGTGCTCTTGATCAATGGAGTCACTATTTGTTGCCCAAGGAGTTCATTTTATATTCTGATCACGAAGCGCTAAAATACTTAAATAGTCAACACAAACTCAGCCTTCGCCATGCCAAATGGGTTGAGTTTCTTCAGTCCTACTCCTTTTCCATCAAGCACAAAGCAGGGAAGATGAAAAAAGTTGCCGATGCTCTTAGTCGTAGACATTATTTGCTGCAGACTATTGAAGGCAAGGTATTGGGTTTTGAGGTGATAAGGGACTTATATGAAAATGATCATGATTTTGGAGCCATCCGGAATACTTGTTCCAAAGGAGTTGTTGAAAAATTCTTTCAGCAAGACGGATATCTTTTCAAAAATAATAGATTGTGCGTGTTGGTGTAGTGCCCTAGGCGTTTAGTTATATTTGACTTATTATCTAAACCACTATGTAATCATCTTTATCATTTATTATAGAGAAAGTATTATTTGGTTCATTATATGTTTTGCATGTTTATTATATTGAACTGCGTCCCTATTTGTTTAGAACAACTAGTATAAGTTGGTAATGGATAATCATGGAGATGATTATATGCATATGATGCACATTACACTTATGGATACTTGCTAGAGAACAAGTATTGGACATGACCTACCAATGAGATTTATGATATGGTCAATAGTCATATGTGTCATGAATAAATCTCATGATAGTCGTGTTATTTAATCATTATTCCTAAGATTATCATCGTCTTCCACATGACGAAGATCGTGTTTAATATAGTCTAACACTATCTTTAATCGGATAGCAATAAGGGCTATGTTAGCATGATTGGACTCATGTAGGGAAGAATGATAAGTCAAGACGGGATTTGTCCCTCTTATGAAGAGAGATGTTTGCTTGGGCCCCTCGATAAATGATGTTGATGAAATGTGTGGCCGCACTCAAGTGATTTGATAGAGATCAAATGCATTTGCATTATCAACATATTCGAAATCGAGAAAGCATTGAACGAAATGAGTTGACATAGACCATGATTCATGTTCAGTTGGACATCGTGGACAAAGGGATTATAACATTGGATCTATTGAAGAATCAAGTCTTGATGTTATATTAATTGGGTGGACGTAATGATTTGCTAGAAGTCACTTATGTCTTGTGAGGTCGATGTTTTGACTCACTACCAACATGATATAATTCATTTTGGGTCACACACAAAGAACGAATTCGATTTGGGCTGAAATTATGGTTTCTGGACACATGGGCGACCGCCGAGGTTCACCATGGGCGACCGCCCACAAGTCAACCATTGACTTGGGCGACCACTCAAGTGGATAAGAGCGTTCGCTCACGTGGGATTCGAAAATAGTGCATTGGGGACTGTACAGGTGGGCGACCGCCCATCCCCATGTGGGCGACCGTCCATGTGGGATTTTCGAAGAAGGATTAAGCGCTGTACAACTGGGCGACCGCCCAACCCTTGGTGGGCGACCGCCCATGTCCCATTTAAGCAATCCTTTTTTGCTTCGAAAAAGGACTTTTCTCCCTAGTTGTTAGGGCTATTTATAAAGTATAAATAGGTCCTTTTTCCCCAGCAGTTATATATGAATTTTAGGACCTTGGAAACACAAAAATTCCTTGATTTTGATTGAGAATCAAAGATCAAAACACCCTAGATTCAATTCCATAATCAGCCATAGATTATTGAAAAGTGTTTCAATAATCAAGAGGATCATCTAGCAATCCAACAAGAAGGTGTTCTTGGTTCGTTCTTGTGTGGATTACCATTAGAGGGTGGTTACGTTATCACCTAAGGCTTGGATCAATTCATCACATTGAAGAACAAGGAGAAGATCAAAACCTTCAACAGATGTTTTGATATTTGTTTTGAGATTCATTTTTCAGATTCAAAATCAAGTTAAACTTCATCGTATTCAAGGTATGTAAATTCTATCTCATATTAATTTCTAATCTATTCATGCTAGACGGATCTTAGGGCTTGGGTTTTGATGTTAAAATTAAATCTTCCGCTGCGTTTGTAATCTCAAAATCCAACAGTGGTATCAGAGCCCTGTCTTGCCATGATTAGGTTATTAATATTTTAATATGATTAAATTAGATTTGTAATTTCTCAAAATTGAATCAAAAAAATTGTTTGTATGATATTTTATGAAGCCCTATGTTTATGATTATGTTCACATGAGATCTATGTTACAACCATGCGATGTTTGTTACATGTTGAAAACCTTCTAAATATTTAAATCTTATGCCATTCCTTGATTAGAAAACTTGTGATATTTTAGGGTATTTGATGTATTTTTGACTCAGTTGGGTGCATCTTATATCTTAATTTGTGATCAAGGTGGGATAATGGTTGATGTAGTTTTGACTCAGTTAGGTGCATTGTTCCATGTCTCACATGTTTGAAAAAGGTTTTGATTTAATTGGTGCTTTCAAATGAGATTTGACCCAAGGCATAGATGAGATTTAAAACATGCTTTTGATATATGATATCTATTGAAATCTCATAAAAGATCTAAGAGTCATATAGTGATATGATTGATGTTTCTACCTAAATAGCTTGATTTCGGGCATTGACTCAGTTAAACCAAGATCAAGTGAAATATGGATCTTAACCTACTATGATTATATGATACATGTTTGTATTTGAAGGTGTATAATTAGTGGGAGTATTTATGAAATACATTATTTGCTCTTAGATGATAAATGTGTTGATATTGATATATGTTTATATTATTTGCATATTTTATTGTAGAATGGCTACACACAATAATCAATCCCTGTCACTGCGATCTGTCCTTGAGAAGGACAAGCTTGAGGAGAATGGTACAAACTATTCTGATTGGATCAGAAGCCTCATAATTATTCTGAAGCAAGAGAAGAAACTGTACGTTCTCAATGAACCCATTCCACCTCAACCTGCTCCAAATGATCCTAGGGCTGATAGGGATGCACATAAGAAACATAATGATGATTCTATGGATGTCGCATGCCTTATGCAAGCCACTATGTGTAAGGCTCTTCAGAAGGACCTTGAGCACATAGATGCAGCATTTGATCTTGCTGAGCGCTTAAAGGAAATGTTCCAAGTGCAAGCAAGAATCGAGAGGTATGATGTGGTTAAGGCCCTAACTGCATGCAAGATGCAAGAAGGGCAATCGGTGGGAGATCATGTCCTTAAGATGAAGGGTCACATTGAGCGTCTCGATAGGCTTGGAAATCCGTTGAGTTTGGAACTCGCCACGGATTTGATATTGAATTCATTGCCTGAAAGTTATAGTCATTTTATTATGCACTATCACATGACTGGCATGGATAAGAATCTCTCGGAATTGCATGCAATGCTTAAGACCGCAGAGATTAATATCAAGAAGCCTAAAACCGATATTGTGTTAATGGTTAACAAAGGTAAAGGGTTCAAGAAAGATGGCAAAGGTAAGGCAAGTGTTGATAAACCTAAGGCAAAGGTTGTCGAAGCCAAAGAGGCTCCCAAGGCATCTCAAAAGGATGCGGTTTGCTACCATTGCCAAGAGGTTGGACATTGGAAGCGCAACTGCAAGGCTTACAAGGAAGGCCTAAAAGCGAAGAAGAGCAATGCGATTGCTACTACTTCAGGTATCTATATGATAGATATTTTCCTTTCTGTTTCTAGTTCATGGGTATTAGATACCGGATGTGGATCTCACATATTTTTAAATGTGCAGGGACTGAGAAATAGGAAGCTACTCAAACAAGGTGAAGTTGACCTGCGTGTTGGAAATGGAGCAAGAGTTGCTGCATTAGCCATAGGGACATATGATGTAACTTTACCTAGTGGCTAGTACTTGTTTTGAACAATTATTACTATGTTCCGAATTTGAGTAGGAATATTATTTCTATTTCTTGTTTGGATAATGAGGGGTATAATTTTCTTATTTCGAAAAAGAAGTTTTATATTTATTTAAATGATATGCTTTATGGTGTTGCAAATTCATTTAATGGCCTTTATGTTCTTGATGTTGATGAGAAACAAGATAGTGTTGAAAATGTTTATCATGTGGATAAGAAGTCTAAATCGAATGACGTGAACAACTCGTTCATGTGGCATTGCTGGCTTGGTCATATAAACGAGAAACGCATTTCTAAACTCCACAAAGATGGAATGTTAGACTCACATGATTATGAATCATATGAGATATGTGAATCTTGTTTATTGGGTAAAATGACCAAACCACCCTACACTAAGAGTAGTGAAAGGGCTAGTGACTTATTGGGCCTAATACATACTGATGTATGCGGACCAATGAGCAGCATTGCTAGGGGAGGATTTCGGTATTTCATTGCATTCACCGATGACTTATCTAGATATGGTTATGTCTATCTGATGAAGTCAAAGAGTGAATCGTTTGAGATGTTTAGAACATTTCAAAATGAAGTACAAAATCAACTTGTCAAAACAATTAAAGCACTTCGATCCGATCGTGGTGGTGAGTATTTGAGCCAAGAGTTTGACAATCATCTCAAAAACTGTGGAATTGTTTCAGAGTTGACTCCACCCGGAATGCCACAATGGAATGGTGTTTTCGAGAGGATGAATAGAACCTTATTAGATATGGTTCGTTCGATGATGAGTCAAGTAGACCTTCCAATATCCTTTTGGGGACATGCATTAGAGACTGCTGCGTTCACACTGAATAGAGTCCCTACTAAATCGGCTCCTAAGACCCCACATGAGATGTGGCATGGAAGAAAACCTAGTTTGTCTTTCATGAAGATTTGGGGTTGCGAAGCTTATGTGAAGAGACTTGTCTCTGATAAGTTAGCACCTAAATATGATAAGGTTATTTTCGTTGGTTACCCTAAGGAAACCAAGGGGTATTACTTTTACAACCGCATTGAGAACAAAGTGTTTGTTGCTCAATATGGTACTTTTCTTGAGAAACAGTTTCTCAATAAAGCATCTAGTGGGAGTAAAATTGATCTTGAAGAAGTTCAAGAACCCGAAAATAACATGGAACCAATAGTAGAGACTGAACCAACTCCACAAGAAGTTGTGGAACCGGTTCAAGATCCACAAGTCCATCGTATATCGAATAGGTTACGATCCGCACCCGAGAGATATGGATTTCTCGTGTCGGAAAGTAATGAAGTGAAAGTCATTGAGAATGACGAACCTACTTCCTATCAAGAGGCGATGTCCAATCCTGATTCGGATAAATGGTTGGAAACCATGAAGTCCGAATTGCAATCCATGTCGGATAATCAAGTTTGGAACTTGATTGAGCCACCCGAAGGTGTAAAAACCATAGGGTGCAAGTGGGTCTTCAAGAAGAAGATTGACATGGATGGGAAGGTGCATACTTATAAGGCTAGGCTTGTAGCAAAGGGATATAGGCAAACTCATGGTGTAGACTATGATGAAACCTTCTCGCCTGTTGCCATGCTTAAGTCTGTTAGAATTTTGATTGCCATAGCCGCATATTATGACTATGAGATATGGCAAATGGATGTCAAAATCGCTTTCCTTAATGGAAAACTGCTAGAGGATGTGTATATGACACAACCCAAAGGTTTTGTAGATACACGAAATTCTAGTAAGGTGTGCAAGTTGCAAAGATCCATTTATGGATTGAAGGAAGCTTCTAGGAGTTGAAATCTTCGGTTCGATGAGAAAATCAAAGAGTTTGGTTTTATCAAGAACGAAGATGAACCTTGTGTATACATGAAATTCAGTGGGAGCGTTGTGCTATTTCTCTTGTTGTATGTCGATGATAACTTACTCATTGGAAATGACATTCTTGCACTTGAGACTGTCAAGTCTTGGTTAGGGAAGTGTTTCTCAATGAAAGATATGGGTGAAGCCGCTTACATCCTTGGTATCAAGATCTATAGAGATAGATCAAAGAGGATCATTGGTTTGAGTCAAAGTACCTATATTGACAAGGTTCTTAGAAGATTCAAGATGGAAAATTCTAAGAGAGGAAACTTGCCAATGGGTCATGGTGTTACTCTTAGTAAGACTCAGTATCCTAAGATAACTGATGAACGAAAGAGGATGAATGATATTCAATACGCTTTGGCTATTGGTTCTATCATGTACGCTATGATTTGTACTAGACCCGACGTCTCGTATGCTTTGAGCATGACAAGTCGTTACCAATCTGATCTGGGTGAGAACCATTGGATGGCAGTCAAGACGATCCTAAAGTACTTATGAAGGACTAAGGATGCGTTCTTAGTATTTGGAGGGATGGAAGAAGATCTTGTTGTAAGAGGTTACACAGATTCTAGCTTCCAAACCGACAAAGATGATTTCCGATCGCAATCGGGATTTGTGTTTATGCTTAACGAAGGTGCGATATGTTGGAAGAGTTCCAAGCAGAGTACTATTGCCGATTCTACTACTGAGGCCGAATATATAGCGGCATCCGATGCAGCTAAGGAGGCAGCTTGGATCAAGAAGTTCATTAGTGACTTGGAAGTTGTTCCAAGTATCACTAATCTGGTGGAAATTTATTGTGACAACAATGGTGCCATTTCGCAAGCAAAGGAACCAAGGTCACACCAGAGATCCAAACATATACTTAGACGTTTCCATCTCATTCGAGAGTTCATTGATCGGGGAGACGTTAAGATATGCAAAGTATCAACCGATGATAATATTGGGGATCCACTTACAAAGCCCCTTGCACAAGCGAAGCATGATGGTCATGTTAGGTCCATGGGTATTAGATACATGGATGGAGCCTAGTGCAAGTGGGAGATTGTTGGTGTAGTGCCCTAGGCATTTAGTTATATTTGACTTATTATCTAAACCACTATGTAATCATCTTTATCATTTATTATAGAGAAAGTATTATTTGGTTCATTATATGTTTTGCATGTTTATTATATTGAACTGCGTCCCTATTTGTTTAGAACAACTAGTATAAGTTGGTAATGGATAATCATGGAGATGATTATATGCATATGATGCACATTACACTTACGAATACTTGCTAGAGAACAAGTATTGGACATGACCTACCAATGAGATTTATGACATGGTCAATAGTCATATGTGTCATGAATAAATCTCATGATAGTCGTGTTATTGAATCCTTATACCTGAGATTATCATCGTCTTCCACATGACGAAGATCGTGTTTAATATAGTCTAACACTAACTTTAATCGGATAGCAATAAGGGCTATGTTAGCATGATTGGAGTCATGTAGGAAAGAATGATAAGTCATGACGGGATTTGTCCCTCTTATGAAGAGAGATGTTTTCTTGGGCCCCTCGATGAATGATGTTGATGAAATGTGTGGCCGCACTCAAGTGATTTGATAGAGATCATATGCATTTGCATTATCAACATATTCGGAATCGAGAAAGCATTAAATGGAATGAGTTGACATAGACCATGACTCATGTTCAATTGGACATCGTGGACAAAGGGATTATAACATTGGATCTATTGAAGAATCAAGTCTTGATGTTATATTAATTGGGTGGACATAATGATTTGCTAGAAGTCACTTATGTCTTGTGAGGTCAATATTTCGACTCACTGCCAACATAATATAATTTCTTTTGGGTCACACACAAAGAACAAATTTGATTCGGGCTGAAATTATGGTTTCTGGACACATGGGCAACCGCCGAGGTTCACCATGGGTGACCGCCCACAAGTCAACCGTTGACTTGGGAGACCGCTCAAGTGGATAAGGGCGAGCGCTCACGTGGGATTCGAAAATAGTGCATTTGGGACTGTACAGGTGGGCGACCGCCCATCCCGGTCGCCCATGTGGGATTTTCAAGGAAGGATTAAGCGTTGTACAACTGGGCGACCGCCCAACCCTTGGTGGGCGACCGCCCATATCCCGTTTCAGCAATCCGTTTTTGCTTCAAAAAAGGACTTTTCTCCCAAATTGTTAAGGCTATTTATAATGTATAAATAGGTCCTTTTTCCCCAGCAGTTATATACGAATTTTAGGGCCTTGGAAACACAAAATTCCTTGATTTTGATTGAGAATCAAAGATCAAAACACCCTAGATTCAATTCCATAATCAGCCATAGATTATTGAAAAGTGTTTCAATAATCAAAAGGATCATCTAGAAATCCAACAAGAAGGTGTTCTTGGTTCGTTCGCGTGTGGATTACCATTAGAGGGTGGTTACGTTATCACCTAAGGCTTGGATCAATTCATCATTTTGAAGAACAAGGAGAAGATCAAAACCTTCAACAACGGTTTTGATATTCGTTTTGAGATTCGTTTTTCAGATTCGAATTCAAGTTAAACTTCATCGCATTCAAGGTACGTAAATTCTATCTCATATTAATTTCTAATCTATTCATGCTAGATGGATCTTAGGGCTAGGGTTTTGATGTTAAAATTAAATCTTCCGCTGCGTTTGTAACCCCAAAATCCAACAGTGCGTTCCTCAATGTTCTCTGCGAGAAGCAATTATCCGGGAAGCACATGGAGGGGGTCTTGCAGGTTACTTTTGTCATGATAAGACGTTGACAACTTTTAAAGAGAACTTCTTTTGGCCTAAGATGGGGAAGGATGTTCAAAGATTGGTTGACCGTTGTGTGATTTGCCATAAGGCAAAGGGTCATGGAAGCAACTCGGGGTTGTACATTCCCCTTCCTGTACCAAATGCACCATGGGAAGACGTTAGCATGGATTTTGTTCTTGGGTTGCCTAGGACACAAAGAAACAAAGATTCGGTCATGGTAGTTGTTGATCGTTTTTCTAAGATGGCCCATTTTATTTCGTGTAACAAAACCATGGATGCCTCACATATTGGAGATCTTTACTTTCGTGAAGTCTTCAAACTCCATGGAGTTCCAAGGACAATCACTTCAGATCGTGATGTTAAGTTCATGAGTCACTTTTGGAAAACTCTTTGGAGGAAGTTAGGGACAAAATTGTTGTTCAGTACTACGTGCCACCCACAAACGGATGGCCAGACGGAAGTTGTAAACAGAACCTTAGGAAACCTATTGAGGAGCTTAGTGAAGAAGAACATAAGAGAATGGGATTTATTGTTGGCACATGCTGAATACGCCTACAATCGTTCGACTAATCAGACAACAAGACGAAGTCCTTTTGAAGTTGTGTATGGGATGAATCCTATTAGCCCGTTGGACTTGGTTCCTCTCAGTTCAAAACATCAGTTCAGTGGAGATGCAGAAGAAAGAGTCAAGTTCATAAAGAAATTGCACGAACAAGTTTGTCTATAAATCGTGAAGCAGAATGAACGGTACAAAGCACAAGCCAACAAGCATCGGAAGTTTGTCCAATTCAATGAAGGTGACTTGGTATGGATTCACATGCGTAAAGGTCAGTTCCCTCCTGGAAAATATGCAAAGCTTCAGCCTAGAGCTAATGATCATGGTAATTGCATCAGAAACAAAACCGTCTGTGGATGAACTGCTCTGATACAACTTTTGTGATGGCCCGAGCTCACAAACACACAATTGGAATCAACACAGTAGAACAATTGTCTTGATCCTTTGATGAACACCAATTACAGATTACAATTAAGCTAAGAACGGGGGAGTTAAGTTAAGAATTACTTAAACTAAGCTTATGCTAAGAATTATCGAATAAACTAAGCTAGATTAACTAAGGAAAAGCAATTAACAAAATATCCCCCACTGATTCAATGCATCTCGTCACCATTATATTTCTTTGCTAACTCAATCGACGTCGCCCAACAATCCCCAACAGAATGGCCTTTGCTCCAATGAGAATGTGACAGCTACAACAGTTAGATTCTTATCCATACTTCTCCACGTGCCCACGTGATATTCATGTCTGATTTAAAGACGTAATAGCCCTCACTTATTCATTATAAAAGACAGAGTTGCCCCCATTTTCTAAAAGACAGCTAACTAACAAAACTATCACCAACGGCTATATTCATGACATTGGTCTTGGTTCCTTTGCCGAATTAATAAAGATTGGTATCAATCTTTGGTGCCCAGTTCAATGCAACCAGTGGCGGATCTACACCTAAGGTTTTGGTGTTGCCTATTCTTTATTAAAAAAAAAAAGACGCGAACAAATCAACATCTAATCCAACACAATAAATTATCAATTCACTTAATTATTAACATTACTGTGAAGATAAAACATTACTGTGAAGATAAAATGGACATGAAAGGCAATAAACATGAACAGGAGAACAATACATGAACGGAAAACGAAAACAAGCTTCAAATTTCAGATAAAATGTAAGGACATCAAAAATCGTCTTCTACATTAAAATTTACTGTGAAGATAAAAGAAGTATCCAACACATAAATCAATTATTCAAATAACCCAATAAATTTTAAAATTCGAATAAAAAATCAATTATAATTAACCAAATAACCCAAAATATTTCAATCACATACCAATCAATAAATCAATAATGTGAAATTTTTTATTTGAAGCAATTTTAGATTTTTAGGGTTTACCTTTTATTCGACAAAATCTTCTTGGTTTTGTGAGGAGGTTGCGGAGGAGGGGGTGGGTCGTCCATATTGATGGAGGCCGGTGACCGGCGGCGAAGGGAAGGAGGAAGGACCGAAGGAGACGATGTTGCACAGGGGCGGATTTCGTGTTTTCTTTTCCTTCTTTTCTATTTTCCTTTTCCTTCTCTGTTCTCTTTTCCTTTAGCGTTTAAACTTCTTTTTTTTTCTTCTGAACCAAAATGACGTCGTTTTTAAAAAAAAAATTGGTGTTGCCTCGGCAACACTTGGCACAATAGTAAATCCGCCCCTGAATGCAACACAAGTCCGCTTTCCTCTGTGCATCAATCTTTGGTGCCCAGCTTCAATGCAACACAAGTCCGCCTTCCTATGTGCAAAAAGAACTAAGGATAATAACAACAGTTCCAAACACGCACTGAAGCAGTATTACGGGAATTACGAATCAGTTTATTTTATAATAACTAGTATAACACCCGATCGTTAAATGGACGGTCAAAAAAATTTGACAAATAACAGAATCTAAATTAAAAAAGTTACTATTAGTATAAAGGTTAATTTAGAAAATTATTTTTTAAATAAAAGGTATTCAACAAAAATATATAATGACATTGAAACTTTTTCCATTTTATTAATTTATTAATTGGTTTATTGATAGGCTAAAGTCGCACGCCTTCAAATTAAATACCAAGACTCGGCTACAAAACTGCAGCAAGAACAAGTCCAGGATCGATCCACTGAAGAACGATTATTTGTTTATGTAATAGTCACAGACCAGTTTGGGGGTTTGTTTGATTTGATTGTTGTATTTATACTAAAGCAAGAAAATAGATTGGATTGTAAACAATAATTTAAAAGCACCTTGGATGAATAAATATATCACTGTTTATCAATCAATATCATTGGTTCATTCTTTCTGTTCTTCCTCTAATCACTTGATCACGAGATGTAAAATCTCTATCTCTTCTTTGTTATTAATTACTAGCGGCGACACGCTCAACTAATAATCCTAATCAATACTAAAACCTAGCCGACACGGTCAAGATTCTAAAAATTAATTGATGAAATTCTAAGAGATGAAGATCTAGAAATTATTCTATTATTTTTCAAATAGAAAATAAAGCTAATTTTACCCAATCACAATTCAAAATGACACATACAAATACAAGAATTATGAAATTGCTACAATGAAACCCCTAGTCCGACACGATAAAAGGGAATTCTAGCAAAAACAAATTAAAAGGATTAAGAGATTGATCAATTTCTCAAATCCCTAGAAATAGATTTAACAATAAGCACAAGTAAAATTATAATTTGGGAGAAAGAGATAGAAAGAATAAAACCTCAATTAATCTTCAAAACGGATCAAGAATTATTATCCAAAGTGGTAGGGATTTAGCCCTCCATTAAAATCAAAACTTTGAATTTGTTCTAAGCAAAACCTATACTCCAGCCGCCTCCCTTAAACAATAATAAAATATAGTATTTATACTCCCTATCTCTAAAACCCCTAAGTTACCATGAAAAAAGGAAATAAATTAAAACATAAAAACCCAAATTTTCGTCGCCTCTGTTGTCGGCGCTGAAGGCACAGCTCGTCTTCTCCGGGATGACTCGTCCCTGAGATTCCTCTCTCTGATTCAGTAGTCCCTCCTATGGGGAATACTTGGTTGTTCTTGGGACGATTCGTCCCCTAAACCCAATTCTCTGATTTCTCAATCTTTGACTTCTCTTGAGCCCCGGCTTGAACCTCGATGTGATTTCAACCATCCTTGACAATTTCCTCGACTTTGTTGGCTTTCATTGATGTAGAGATGATGCTCTTGACCTTCCTTGAAAGATGAATTCGATTACAAGGTATGAACTTTCTAAATCTCCCTCAAATTACAATGTTTCTCAATAATTTCTCACAATACATAATTCACTCACAATACATCAAACATATACTAAATACATGAAAATAAAGAATAATAGGGACGAAAAACATAAGAAATAGATAGTATAAATCCGTCCTATCAAATACCCCCACGCTTAGACCATTACTCGTTCCTGAGTAATATCCTAATCTCCAATCTAACACCGGTCTAAAACAGATACATGGAGGGTAAATGATTCCTAGTTTCCTCTAATCCGCCAACACAAGCCAATGAAAAACAAAACTATCGGAGTAATAGAAACTCCGTCTCCTTATAACACCAAAATATAAACAATGAAAATAATGACCTTATCTTGATACCAACTCCCATGAAAAAACGGTATCCAAACTAAGGTCCACACAAATAAAAGCCAAGGGGAACTAAATATGGCCTATGTTTCCCCCACGCTTGGCTCACACTACATACACCCTCCTAGAAAGAAATGATTGCTAAGGTTGCGATCCTTAAACAATGATTTACCTCGTGAAAAGCACCAACACCCTTATAACTCCAAATATGAACGAGGGTTTCTAAATCCTAGGCACCACTAACCAAACCTCCTACTCCATAGTGATCCTACCCAACACTCTAAACCTCCCTTATGTCTCCAAATCTGGTGATATAAAAGATTGTAAACACTTCGCTTCCTCACCTTTTGCCTAGGTGTCGTTTTCGGTTTTCACCTAGCCTCTCTTTTCTTTTCTTTCTTTTATTTATTTTTTTTATTTATTATTATATTTTTTTAAAGAATGAAATAACGCATATACAATGATACAATCATCCTTCCCCCCACGCTTAAACTAGACATTGTCCTCAATGACACTAAACAATAAATACGTGACAATAAAACATGGAGAAAAGGGTAACAAGGAATAATCAAGTAAGGGGACGGGAGGCCCCACAAACATGGGCCTCATCAATGTAAGGGGGATGAAAATAATCTTCACAAGTTACCTCTAGAAGATGATTCGGCTCAAGGACATGCCTCCCTGTTGGAGACCATTTCAACTTCCCCTTCTTCTTCTCTTTTGATTTCGTCCCCACCCTTGGTGGTTCTCCTTTCTTCTTTTCCTCCGACTTGACTCTTGGAGATTCAACATCTATATCATCTACCTTCTCCCCATACTTGATCATTGGTTCACTTAAATTCATGGCACAAATCTTACGCACATTCTTGGGAAAAGTCTTATCACTAAACACATTAAAATTCACCACTTTCCCATCAAACTCCATGGTTAACGAGCCATTCTTCACATCAAGCTTGGTTTTCGAGGTAGAAATGAAAGGCCTTCCTAATAAAATGGGAGCCTCAGAATCATTCTCCATGTCTTAAAGAAATTCACCGGAAACACTAAATCCCCAACCTTCACTTCCACATCTCTAACCATCCCCTTAGGGTATGCGTTATATTTTTCTGCCAACTGAATTACCACCCTAGTGTCCTCCAATTTACCCAACTTAAGATCTTCAAACAATGCAATTGGCATCACATTGATCGAAGCTCCTAAATCGAGCATAGCATTATGAACTTGACCACCCCCAACTGAAACAGGAACCAAAAACATGCCCGGATCACTACATTCTTTAGGCATCTTGTTCTGATAAACTGCACTAACATTTTCAATTACCTTAATCTTTTTCTAACTCCTTAGCTTCTGATTTCTCTTGGTGGTACACAACTCTTTCAGAAACTTAGCATATCTCGGAACGGTCTGAGAAGGTCCAAGAATGGGATGTTCACCTCTAGCCTCTTGAAAGTATCAAAAATAGCCTTGTTAGGCTCAGACATCCTCGACTCTCTCAAGGCATGAGGGAACGGCACCTCCAGCTCAAATACTGGTGGCACTGACTCCGATGTAGTACCCTTTTCCATCAAAACTTTTTCTATCGGTTCCGTCTTCTCAACCTCCAATTCCGGCTCAACACTTTTTCAACCTTCTGTACAGACTCTATAGACACCATCTGCCCATCAACTTTCTTCTTCCTCCTCACATACACTGCACTTACATTCTGCTTTGGAGGTTGCTCAGTCTTTGCTGCCTCTCTAGTCTCTATTCTTACCACTGCCTCTGCAATATGCCCCATTTGTCTGTCCAGGTTACTAATACTAGCATCCATCTTCTTTTAATACTGCTGGAAACCATGTTTCATAATGGTCATACTTTAGGCTAGCGAACGAACCAAGTCATCTGTAGACTGTTGTTGCTGCTGCTATGGTGGTGGTCCAGATGATGACCTGTAAGGTGTAAAAGCATGTGGAGCTCCCCATTTTAGAACCTTGAGAATTACCCCATGCTTGAGGCTGACCGAATCCTGCTGTCTATGTTGGGTTTTATGGGTCCATGCGCAGCGAAATTAAGCATCTAATAACACAAAACCCTAAGAGCCTAGGATCCGTTCTATACAATTAACTTGAATCCTATGAGATAGAAATAACAACCTTGAACGCTTTCCATTCTTGAGCTATCGAACAATCAAACGATGTGATTTTGATTCACAAACTTCGAACTCTAGGCCTTGATCGTCGTACGAGCGAAGACCCTCTTATGGTATCCACACCTTTGAATGAACCAAGAATGATTTCTTGATGATTGCTGGATCATAAACCTTGAAGAATATTGAGAATTATGTTGTGATTTTCTTTTCAAAATTTCGGCTAGCTAATTAGGGTTGACAGACCTTCATATTTATACTACATTAGTATGGTATATGTTTCCTAATCAAATTAGGAAACCAATCTGTAAACGCCTCTGTGGCTTAAAGTGTCGCACGACCAAACGAGTCCCATGGACAAGTTCTGTCGCGCGATGTATTAAGCCACATCAGGATTCTCTCAATTTTCTTCCTCTGGTTTAATCAATTCATTCTAGTTGTGTGTGACCCAATAGGATTATATTATGTTGGCAATGAGCTCGATCACATCGACTCTCATAAGACATAAGCGGACTCTAGCAAGCCATTATGTCTACCAAAATAATATAACGTAAGAGTTCACGTTTCCAATGATGCACTTCCATTTCTCCCTTTGTCTCACGATGTTATATTGAACACAAGTCATGGTCCTCGTCAACTTGTACTTGTTCAATGCTTTCTCGATCTTGAGTATAATGATAATCCAATCGCATTGGGGTATGGCCATACACTTTCATCATTATCACTCATCGAGGGACCCAAGCAAAACATCTCTCTTTCGAGGGACAAATTCCATCTTGACTTATCATCCTTCCCATCATGAATGCGATCATGCCAAAGATAGCCATTCTGGATATCGTGTTAAGATATCGTTTGAATAAAATAAAACATGACTTTCATCATATGTTAGGTCATGATAATCTCAGGTCTAGGGACTAAATGAAGTGACCATATGAGATTTAATTATGACATTTGACCATGACATAAATCTCATACGGGTCAAGTCCAGTCACTTGTTCTCTAACAAGTACCCATAAATTTAATGTGCATCTCTATGCATATAATCATCATATGATTATCCATTAACATTTATACTAATTATTCACTTAATAATTAGGGACGGAGATTATTACAAATAAATATGCAAAACATATAATAATCAAATAATGAACTTTTCATATAATAATAAATAATGTCAACACATAAGTCTATCAATCATAGGCCTAGGGCATAACACTAACAGTCTCCCACTTGCACTAGGCCCAATCTCCCATGTATCGAATACCCATGAACCTAACATGACCATCATGCTTAGCTTGCGGGAGAGCCTTAGTTAATGGGTTTGCCACGTTGTCATCAGTGTCTACTCTGCATATCTTTACATCTTTCCTTTCGCATATCTCTCGGATAATGTGGAAACGTCGAAGTATGTGTTTGGATCTCTGATGTGACCTTGGTTCCTTTGCTTGTGCAATGGCACCGTTGTTGTCACAGTAAAGTTCAATAGGATCTTTGATGCTTGGAATGACTTCCAAATCACTAATAAAATTTTTGATCCAAACGGCTTCCTTAGCTGCATCAGATGCCGCTATGTACTCATCTTCGGTTGTAGAATTAGCGACGGTACTTTGCTTGGAACTTTCCAACTCACAGTGCCTCCATTCAGCGTAAACAAAAATCCTGACTGCGATCTGAAATCATTTTTGTCGGTTTGGAAGCTAGCATATGTGTAGCCTTTTACTACAAGATCTTCTTCCATTCCTCCAAAGACCAAGAATACATCCTTAGTTCTTCGTAAGTACTTGAGGATATTCTTGACTGCTATCCAATGTGGTTTGCTGGGATCCGATTGATACCTACTCGTCATGCTTAGAGCACACGAGATATCGGGTCTAGTACATAACATAGCATACATGATAGACCCAATTGCCGAAGCATATAGAATACCTTTCATTCTCTTTCGCTCATCATTAGTCTTAGGACTTTGAGTCTTTCAAAGAGATACACCATGCAACATTGGCAAGTTTCCTCTTTTAGAATTTTCTATTTGGAATCTTCTAAGAACCTTGTCAATGTAAGTACTTTGACTTAAACCAATCATCCTCTTAGATCTATCTCTATAGATCTTGATACCAAGGATATATGCAGCTTCGCTCAAAAGATATCCCACTTAGACGTGCATCCTCGGAAAATATTTGGTCCGATCCTAAATACATTGAATCCATTCAATGTCATGCTTGTTTCAGTTGGGGTCACTATGCCAATGAATGTGCTAATACATTGAGAAAGGCAGGTAAAAATATGTGGGTGTCTCTTAGTGACGGAGAGGAGGAAGGAACGGAGAAAGATGAAAAGGCCGAGCAAGTGATCATGATGGCCACGATAGAGGAGCTGCCTTCGATAGAAAGTGGTACCTCAAGTGTTGTCCCAGAAATGACAACACCTGACACAACACTTGTGACTTCTTCAGAAAGTGTCACCTCAAGTGTCGTCCATGAAATGGCAACACTTGACACAACGCTGAGCAGGTATGATTCTTTAAATGATATTTGCTTGCATGGTTCTGCTGGTTTAAATTCAGAGGAGTCTATAGAGGATGATCTTAGTAAAGATGAGCTCATTCATGAATTAAAAAACCTCTATAAGTCTCTTCTCGTAGAATGGAAAAAGGAGAATAAGATGGTGGTTTTCTTAAAAAAGGAAAATCATGATCTTAAAAACTCCTTGACTCGGCTGGAGGTTCAACTCAGTAGGAGAGATTTAGATCTTGATAAACTCAAGGCCAAACTCAACCTAGACGAATCCACCTTCAAAAAACTCAACACGAGCTCATCCAAATTGGATGAGATACTCAAATTGAGTAAGCCTCTGAAAGCTGGTCTTGGGTTCCAAGAATCACTAGAAAGTATTACCTTTTCCTTGTTTGATGTTGAAACTAAAAATTGTTTTGTAAAAGAGCGTATCAAGGAAAAGGGTAGTACTCCTAGTGATACTTCTGATCAATCCATTGAATGTGGATATTGTCACAGACCTGGACATAAAAAATCAGATTGTTTTATTCTTCAAAAGAAAATGTCCAGTCTACAAGTGTTGCCTCAAGTGTCGCCAAATTCTCAGGGCAACACTCAGGACAACACTGGTGAACAGAAATCCAGATTTTCAAAAAAGGCTTGGTTACCCAAAGAAAAACTGAAATGCTATGTTGTTTACACAGCTTTAAGGACTAACATTTCAGGATCTTGGTACTTTGATAGTGGTTGTTCACGTCATATGACGGGAACAAGATCATTCCTAACGGAGTACCAACCTATTCAAGGAGGCTCAATGACTTATGGTGGTGGAGGCAAGAGTGAAATAGTTGGAAAAGGAACACTGGATAATGTTGGTTTTCCTCCTTTGAAAAATGTCTTGCATGTAGATGGTCTACTTGCTAATTTAATTAGCATTAGCCAATTATGTGATGCCAATTTGGAGGTAAAATTCAATAAAAATACCTGTGAAGTGTTTGATAATACTAACTTCTGTGTCATGACTGGAATAAGATCAAGTGATAATTGTTGCCTCGTTGGTAATAAACCAGTGTGCAATTTAACAAAACTTGATGACATAAGGTTATGGCATCAAAAGTTAGGTCATTCTCATTATACGAATCTTGAGAAAATTATCAAACTCAATGCTATCAAAGGTGTTCCTAAATTAAACCTCAAAGACACCGTGATGTGTGGTGACTGTCAAAAGGGTAAGCAAACTCGTGTTGCTAACAGTGTTGGACAACACAATGAGCAACACTCAGGAACAACTCATTGTTTTCAGCTTTTACATATGGACTTGATGGGTCTTATTGAGGTAGAAATCTTGGGAGGTAAGAAGTATGTTTATGTTATAGTTGATGATTTTCTAGGTTTACATGGGTCTATTTCTTAAGAGAAAAATCTAAAACTTTTGATAAATTTACTCACTTAGTCTGTAAAATAAAATAAAAAACATGTTTTGTTCTCCTATTTTTCGAATAAGGTCAGATCATGGTAGAGAGTTTGAAAACATCTCATTCTCTACATTTTATAGTAAAAATGGGATACACCATGAATTTTCAGCATCCAAAACACCACAACAAAATGGTATTGCTGAAAGGAAAAATAGGACTTTGTTGGAGATGGCTCGTGTTATGCTAATTGCTAGAAATATTTCTAAAGGTTTTTGGGTCGAAGCATTAAACACAGCATGTCATACTACGAATAGAGTTTTCTTAAGACCCGGTACAACTATGACACCCTATGAGATTTTAAAAGGAAAGAAACCAACGGTTCACTATTTTCACGTATTTGGGTGTTTGTGCTATATTTTAAATGACCGAAAATACTTAGGAAAACTAGATTCTAAGAGTGACAAAGCCATCTTTCTTGGCTACTCTCAAAACAGTCATGCTTATCGAGTCTATAATTTGAGGTTAAAAGTGATTCAAGAATCGGTAAATATTGAATTTAACGATTACTTGAGTGCTATAGGAGAACCAGCTGATGATATACCTTTGACCCTGCTGGAAGAAGTTGAACAGAGGGCTGGAACAGAAACTGTTTCGACCAGTACAGCCACAGATTCAAGTGTTGTCCCGAGTGTTGCCCCTGAAACGGCAACACCTGAGGCAACACAGGAGAACAGAATAGTGGCTGAAAATTCTGAGAGTAGTGACTCAGAAGAAGATGATGGATTGGTGTACCATCAAGGCAGGAGAGATCCCCCAGCTTGAATTAGAAATTATCATCCCATTACTCAGGTAATTGGTGATGTTAATGAAGGGGTTCGAACAAGAAATAAGGAGCCAGTTGACTACAGAGATATGATTAGGTATGTGTGTATGTCCTCCACATACTCCAAGGTAAAACACTCATGTTTAATTTCTTCTCTTGAACCAAAGAATGTGATTGAGGCTCTAAATGATAATTTCTGGATACAAGCTATGCAAGAAGAGCTTGAACAATTTACCCGTAACTAGGTTTGGTGTTTAGTTCCACGTCCTTTACATACAAATATTATTGGAACTAAATGGATTTACAAAAACAAATCTGATGAATTGGGTAATATTGTTCGTAATAAAGCTCGTCTTGTGGCTCAAGGCTATACACAAGTGGAAGAAATCAATTTTGACGAGACCTTTGCACATGTGGCTAGAATTGAGTCTATAAGACTTCTTCGTGCTATAGCTTGCTACCTTAAAATCACATTGCACCAAATGGATGTTAAAGAGGCTTTCTTGAATGGGTACTTAGATAAAGAGATTTATGTTGAGCAACCTAAAGGGTTTGAAGATCCATTCCACCCAGATCATGTATACAGACTTGATAAAGCCTTATATGGCTTGAAACAAGATCCTCGTGCATGGTATGGGCGTCTAACAAGTTTCCTTCTTGAATATGGATTTGTTAGAGGAGAAGCCGATAGGACATTATTTATCCTTAGGGAAAATAAAGAGCATGTCATTGCTCAGATCTATGTTGATGACATAGTTTATGGCTCCACATCTTAAACGTGTTTACAAAATTTTGTGGAAGCTATGACATCAACTTTCGAGATGAGCATGATAGGTGAACTTAATTATTTCCTAGGATTGCAGGTAAAACAGTCAGATGATGGAATCTTTATCTCTCAGAGCAAGTATGCTAAGAGTCTGGTGAAAAGGTTCGGATTGGAGAGTTCAAAGAGCTCAAAAATACCTATGGATCATCTCTTAAGGTAACCAAAGATCAGGCTGGGGAGGATGTTGACCCAACTCTGTATAGATCCATGATAGGTAGTCTTCTTTATCTTACTGCCAGTCGTTCCGATATTATGTTCAGTGTAGGTGTGTGTGCTAGATATCAGTCTGCTCCAAAAATTTCTCACCTAAATGCTGTCAAGAAAATCATTAAGTATGTGTTCGGGACTAGTGAATTAGGAATCTGGTTCACCAAAGACACTAATACCAACTTGGTTGGTTTTAGTGACTCTGATTGGGCAAGAGATATAGATGATAGAAAGAGCACTAGTGGGGGTTGTTTTTTCTTGGGTAATAATCTTGTGTCATGGTACAGTCGCAAGCAAAACTGTGTCTCTCTCTCTCGAATGCTGAATCTGAGTATGTAGCAACTGGGAGTTGTTGTTCACAGTTGATATGGTTGAAACATATGCTTGACGACTATGGTCTTGATAGTAATACCTTGACCATGTACTATGACAATTTGAGTGCCATAAATATTTCCAAAAACCCTGTACAACACTCACGCCATAACTTTTTGAGAGATTTAGTAGAAAAAGACTTGATCCAAATAGAGCATATTGATACTAAACATCAACTTGCTGATATTTTGACCAAAACCCTAGATCATGAGAGATTTTCAAGTTTGAAAAAATCTCTTGGTTTGTGTTTTCTATAAATCTGCTGTTTCAAGTGTTGCCATCTGTGTTGCCAACACTGACAGCAACACTGTGTATTTATTGTATATTTAAAAAAAATAGTTAGTCTAATCCCAAATGGGGGGCATTTACTGACCTTTTTGTTCTAGTATGTGTATATACTTAAGGTTAACATTTTTTATAAAATATCCCTTTGTGATTAAAGTGACAAAGTCACTTATGTTGTGTTGATATTGAAAAAGGCAAAGCTTGTTAAAATACTCCCAAAGTAACTCGGGGCACGACGTTCGCTACGACGATGTTTCCTTGTCAAAACGGGAGTATAATGTAGTTGTTTTATACTAAGTATTAGGGACATGGAGTTCACTACTACAGTATACCCTACTTGAAAGGTATAAAACTTACTACATATAGCTTTACACTTTAATAAAAAACTTGGGGCACGGAGGTCGCTACTACGATGCTTCCTTGTAAATAAAGAAAGTGTAAAGTTTGCTTAAAAATTTCCTAAGGAATGATTAGTAATAAATGTTGAAAAAATATCAAGGGGATTTTAGTTAAAATGTTGCCTTGTGTGTCACCAACATTGCTAGTAATACATTAGTAGATGTTACATTATTTTTTTTATTTCTTATTTTTGTTTTTGTTAATTAAATTTTGAATTTCCAAAAGTCTATTTTCTTAGATTTAGAGTTTGTGAAATTTAAAAGGTTTTAGCAAAAATATTTAATTTTTGTCTAACTAATTGTAATTTAGAAATATCTATTTTTTAAAATTCATTGTTTGAATTTTGAAAAAAAAATCTTATGGATATTGCTAAAATTATTTTTAGTTATTATATTTTAAAAATAAAAAAATCAGTTTTTTTAAAATGGCCGGATAATGTGTGTTGAGTTTGTAGGGATAAAAGGGATTTAAGTTGATTTGAAATTGTCAAATCAACTTAAAACTCTCACTATTCACCCATTAAAATCCCATCCTCCTAAAACCCTCTCTCTCTCTCTCTCTCGTTAAGCTCTCTCTCTCCCCTCTGTTCTTCGTCTTCCTCCAACAAAATTTCATGGCAAGCCCTTCAAAATCACCACAAATTTCACCCCCCATGGAAATTTCTCCTCTCGCCCCTCTAGTGTCGCCTCGAATGTCGCCGTTCCAATGGAAACATCTCCGGCGACATTCCCTGCAACACCCTCAACCTCTCCAATTTTGGACATCATTGTGTACAACCCTCCTCAAATTCCCATTCCCATGAGTCTTCCTGAAGCTACCCCCTCCATCGAACTCACTTTTGCTCCCCAAAAGAAATCAAAGAAAAGAAAAGCGGTTGATACCTCTTCGACATTTAGGGGTGGAGTTCGAAGACAATTCAAGAGGATTAAGACCTTGTTCAGGTCTAAAATCCCATCAAATACAGCGGATGATCCAGTCAATGTGGAGGATAGCTCAAGCTCCTCGCTCAACATTTCGTCCGAGGAAGGATCGGACCCAATCTTCAAAGAATCTAAGGAGCCCTCATCGTCATCTGATGAGGATGAGGAAGCATGGATGGAGGATCAAGAAACACTAGCTCAAGCTCAGTTTCGAATTGCCAAGGGACAGAAAGTTCAGACCAGTGTTGCCCCAAGAGTTGCCAATCCAATGGCAACACCTGAGACAACACCTGCAGCCAAGTCCAAAGCTCAGTCAAGCTCTCCATCTTATTCTCCCATCTCCTGGCCTGAGGTAACTACCCCTACTCCCTCTCAAGATTCCAAATCAGATTATGAGTCTTTTGGGTACTATGAACGTCCATTCCTAATATTGAAGATGAGTTAGGGGTGTACCAATTTCTGGAGGACAGGAATTTTCTTCCTACGGTTACTAAAGTTTCCGTTTATGTCGAAAGCATGGTTAGGAATTTTTTTTGCTCATCTTAGGGAGGATATTGATGAAAGGAACACCCCTCATTATGGAAATATTTTTGTTAGTAGCAAAACTTATGATTTTAATCCTTTGATCATCAACAAAACATTCAGCCTCCCTAATATTGAAGATGAGTGTTTGGATGTTGAACCGAATGCCCTAGCTAGCTTTCTGACTGGAGGGAGAATCTCAGTTTGGGGTGACCACTTTAAATCTACCCAACTTTCATCTCTGTTTAGTGTGCTTCATAAAATTTGTATAACAAATTGGCTCCCTACGGTCAATGAAAACACAGTGACATTCGAGCAAGCCACTTTGTTGTACAAATTAGGTAATAAACAGAGAGTCAACTTTGGGAGATTAGTATTTTCACACCTAGCTGCATGGGCCAAAAAGAGAAAAACCTCCTTTTTCATTTTTCCTTCCCTTATTTATAATGCCCTTTTGTACCAAAAGCTCAAACCTTGGAATGCGGACAATATCTCTGAAAAGCCTGTTTATTATAGAATTAGCAAATATTTTACTGAAGGTGAAAGGCACAGAGATTTTCAATGGGTTTTGGTTTTAGTTGCTCCTCCAATAGTTGTCCATGCTACCAGTGTTGCCCCAAGTGTTACCCCTGAAATTGGCAACACTCCAGGAACCACTGCACCTGTGATGATAGATGCTGCTATGGTTCTTAATTTTTTCAATAGTCAGGTGAAGCACATCGACTCAGTGATACAGGGGTGGCTGGACATGCGTACAGATATGATGAAAATGGTGGAATTGATTTCTTCCAAAATAGGGAGATATCAATCAAGGCCAAGGCGTGATGATGGAGCTGGACCAAGTGGCTCAGCTGAGGGAGGTGAAGAAGGAGCTAAAAATACAGAAGGTTGAAGTTGGTTCGAATGGTTACATGATTTGGTGGTTGGTAGCAAAAATAATTTTATTTGTTTTTATTTGGTTTGTGATGCTTAAACAATTTTAATTTCTGTTTTTTTTCTTTGTTTCGGCTGGAATTTTCTTCAAACTTTGTTGGGTGGTTTGGTTAAATGTTTGGATGGTTGGTTGAAGATTTTAATAATTAATTTTTGGTTAGTTATTAATTTCCGTGATTAAGGGGGAGATAAATTCGAAATTATGTGACTCTATTTTCCTGTAGGTTGATGTTGCTACACTTTGGAGTGTGATACTTTGATTGAAAAATATTTTCAACATTGCCTGAAGGTTGATGTTGTCACTATTTATCACGTGGCATTGTTGTATTTTTTTTTTAGTATGACTAACTGTTTTGTAAAGATCATCACATTGGTATTTTGTGAAGAAATCAGTAACTAATGGGGAGATTGTTAATGTTAGATCATGTGTTGCCATGAATGTTGTCCCAAGTGTTACAAACCAGTGTTGCCACTGGTGTTGCCACAAGTGTTGCCATTTGGATTTGGCAACACCAAAATAGTTACTGTATTTTTCACAAATAATAATGTGTAAATTAATGTTTTAATATTAGTTGTTAGTCTGCTTTAGATGAGCTTGAATAGGTCAACAGAAAGTGCCCAGGCGTGATTCACGAAGAAGAGAAGAAAATTAATATATAAACATGTGGTTTATATGATTAATTAATGACCAAGTAAAGGAGATATTATTTATCTATTCAAGAGGAGATCAAGTCAGAGTACAAGGCATCTACAGCTGAGAGGTACAAGCAAAAGAAGCCATGAAGACCTAGTCTTCTACAAATGAGGCGAGAAGGCTAAAAAGGAGGAAACAAACTCAAGTTATTTATCTGATCATTTTGAGTAGGCTCCAAGTTTTGGAGGCCTATAAATAGTGCAGTAAATCTTCATTGAAGATCACCCAATTCAGAAAACGCAAATCTGCACAAGAAAAGAATTCTGCTCTTCAAGTGTTGCCATTCAGTGTTGGCAACACTCTGTCCGACACTCGAGAATTTCATATAGATTTTCATATTTTTGTGAGGTTTTGAGTGTTCATTTTTAGAGAGCGTTCTTTATTTATTGTTCCTTGAGTTAATGATTATTTATCATTAAGGGAACTTCTTTGACATTGTATTGAATTTATATTATTAATAGAAAGGTCTTGCGCTCCTGGAACCCATCAAGTTATATATTTATATAACTTGATAAAAATTATATTCTTGTGTATTGTTTTTATTCTTCCGCTGCAAATTAGATTTATTTCTATTTATTTGTATTTTTTTCGAATTGGTGTGTGTTGTTGTTAGTGTTGCCAACACTAAGGACAACACTTGTGAGTTTCGTCTCACTTTGTGAGTTTCATCTCACTTTGCTAAGTCATAGACAATTTCAGAATCGTTATGCTTTTTGTGTAGCCGATCATATGCTCGACACAAGTATCGTCCTAACCTAGTTCAATTCTCATAGCTATGTTCATTCATGGCCCTGAACATTTTGCCTGATTTTGTGAGAGGGTCTGAGAATTGAGCCTCATACAATTCTCCTCGAAGCGGCCCCACTTCTCTCTCACATAGGTGATTTTTTAAAGGTAACCCGTATTACCCCGCTCGAATTTTTGACGCGTAAGAATCATTAAAAGTCATAGGCGTATCCTTGTCCTTTCGGGATGTCATCGATAGGAATGGACTTGAGGTTAATTCCCCCACAGTGACGCTACAAGTCTTTTAACAGTTAGGTTGTACCATTGAATCTAGTTCTTGGAATCTCCAGTCATCTAGATTGGGTTTTTCGCTGTGTTTAACTTTCAAGAGGCTTAAGTCCCATTCCCCTCTGATTTTACAACTAACTCTCGATTTAACCATTTGGTTAACGGATCCGTTTTCCATTTGACCTCACATAGTCAAATTAGTTGAGAGTATTTTTCTAATGGTATTATGTCTTAGACATATATGTCTAGACTACCATTACACATATTGCTATATGTCTTTTCAATTATAAATTGACTTTAGCAATATATCATCTTGCTAACACAAGATTTATCCATTTGATAATTGTTAACTCAAGTTCATTTAAATCCCAGTTATTCCATATTGATCCTTTCAAATATTTCAAGAATATCCACCTAATGACTTGTTTAACAACGAGTTCATTAGTTTTCCTTGAATTTGAATCAACGGATCAAATTGACTAGAATTTTCCTTAGTTAACATATCGTTTTTGGATTTAATTAACAAAGTGACGTAGTCACTCTTGTTTGAATCCACACAATCAGAACTTTGATGTCGTTATCTTTATACTTGTCTCAAGTCATACAATGACTTTCCAAACTAGCACATTTTCTTATAGGTTTCATTTCTTGAACCGTTTCAACACTTTGATCTATTTCATTCAAAGTATCATTTATTCACTTCCATGAATTTGACATCAATACATGATTTCCATTGATTTTATTTTCTTTTTATTTTATATATATTCAAACTTATTGAATCATATATAATAAACCAATATGCACAATTCTTATGAACATAACTCTTGAACCATAATCCACCATTTATTAACCAATTTCAATTTCTTTGATAATTGAACTTTCTACTTTGCGAAGCATCCCCATATTCACAAGTGTACGTAGGCCTACGTTTCATACTTCATATGGATATCTCATTGTTTTCTAGGGGAAACCTTTCGAAAAGGTAATTATTTTTCAAAGTATACTCACATCCACATTTTCGGAGTAGTCCCAAAATTAGCAATAATGCCAATTTTCATTATTAACACTAGTTGATCATGGTGTACATTGTGGACACTTTGTTTCATTGCTCATGTACAATAAATCCCTCGGGTTGTTCTATGTAAATTTTCTCTTCTAAATCGACATTTAGAAAGGTTATTTACATCCATTTGATGTATTTCAAATTCTGATATGCAGCAATTGCAAATACAAATCTTTATTCTCGTGATGAGAGAATAAGTATAAAAGTAATCAAGGTCTTTATTTTTCTTGTAATCCTCAATTACAAGTCTAGCCTTGTACTCATTGATTGTTCTATCGGTCTTCATTTCCTTTTGAAAATTCACTTATATGCTAGTGATTTACTACTCGGAGGTAAATCCGCTAGTTTCCAAGTGTGATTTTTTTTTCCAAGATGGAATCAATCTCACTTTTAATGGCCTCTTTCCACAAAGATCCTTCCAAATAACTCAATGTCTTTATAAATTTGTGATTCACTTTCTATCATGGAGGTTAGAAAATCCGGGCCATAGAATTTTCTTATCATACCTCATTTGCTATGTCGAGGTCCTATCTCTTCTTCATCATTTTTTCATGATAAGTTTCTTCTTCATATATTGAATCATTAATCAGTTTAAATGAGTTTGCCTCATTTCTTAATTTATACGGAAATATATTCTTAAAGAAAGAAGCGATTCATGATTCCATTATAGTATTCTTGTATATACATTGAATCTTGGATTTATAAACAAGAATTTTATAATCACAACTATTGTAAGCATACCCAACACATATGCAATCAATAGTATTTTACACAAACTACACTTAGTTGTGTTTTATCACTACCTCTTTATTAAGTTGATTTCCAACTTTTCCTTTAAAGAGATAAGATTCAACATTTTGCTTTTTAGCAAGCAACGTTAAAGGTAAAAACTTATATTTTACCATCATCTAGTGAATAATATTCACATCTCAAGCATCAATATGCCTTGATTAAAACTTCAAGCACATATTTGTCTCTCAAGACACAAGGTATATGCTTGACTTTTTCAAACAAGTTTGGCTTTTTAAACACGTTTGACTTTTCAAATGATTTTGACTTTTCACACAAGTTTAACATTTCAAACAAGTTTGACCAATTTTGTCTTTTTATTAAGCATTTCGGCATGCTTCATCACATTTGCTTTCGCCACAAGAAATGTGAGACAAACTTTTCTCCAAAGTTCTATTCTCTTTTCCAACACAAAGACGAATAGCACACACCTCAATATTCATTTCTATTCATTTATGTTTGAGGTGATTTTAAATATCTTCAAGTGGGAAGCAATTTCTCAATTATTATCATCACTTGAGAATTTCACTCAAAACCATCCATTCGACATGGTTTTCATGGAAGACCATTTCCATTTCTTCCATATGATTTTTTTTCATTTACGGAGTCCACTATTTTAAAGTCAAGGAAGCGGCTTACGATAATTTTCATTGCACCCGCATTCTCGATTTTATATTTATAGTCCAACGACTCCCATAAATGTTTTGCAATTTATTTGTACTATATACGTTTTATAATGAATCAGACAATTCATTAAGTATATAGTTCCGATAAAGAAAATTCTCATGCTTTAACCGCACTCATGGCTTGAACATCCATCACATTTTCACCCAACTTTTTAGGATCTTCCATAAAAAAACCTCTCTATGTTTAAGGTGGTCAAGTAGAACATCTTTTGTTGCCATCACTTAAAGTCGAGGCCAACAAAATTTTCTAACTTCTTACTATGGTGATCCGATATACTTGGAACAACCACATTCCTCAAGTTGTTGTTTTAGTTGCTCAATTTGTTCATCAGCACTTCTAAGCTGTTCGCTCACCATATGTACCTCAGTAAGTGCTTCCTCATAATCTGTGACAAGTCCCTGATACATTTCTTCAAATCTATGAAGTCTTCTTTGATCTTTATCTGCCCTCGCTCTTTCTTTTAGTAGTTCATTAGAAGCTCTAAGCCATCCATCTTCTTGTTCTCTAGAATCTTGCCTCCACATGGCTACCCTTTCTTTAGTCCTGGCTAGTTCACTTTCAGTCTTTTCTGTTTCTTGAATTTGATCGGCCAGTTCATTAAACATTTTGAACCAACCTTCCTTAGCTTGTATGGCCCTTTGTCTTTCTTGTTCTACTTCTAGCATGAGCTTCCTATTCCTTTCTTGCTCTTGAGCTAAGAGTGCCTCCATCTTCAAAGCCCTACTTCTTACAGATTTCATTGGTCTTCTTGCCATTTCCTATATGAAAATGTAGTTTTCATTAGCATACCTTTTTAATATATATAAATCATACTTAAAGAATATACTCTCATTCATTCAAGCATGCAAGTAAGTTATACATTTAACTTTTCCACTTAGTCTACCTCACCCACATAATAATTCTTAGAGCATGACTTAAATCTATGTTTAGGGTTGCCTTCATTCCAGAAATTTCTTAGAACTAAGGTTCCCTAAGGCTAAAGGTATTCTTCCCATAAGACCTAAAACCGGAGCTCTGATACCAACTGTAACGACCCAGAATTTCCTTTATATAATAATATTCATCAATATGAACAAATACCCAACATAGGGTCCCAACGGATACGAAACATTTAAATATTCAAATCCAATGTTAACTTAATATTCAAACTTATTCAAACCCAACGGTAACTAAAATATTCAACGTTACATAAGTGCGAAAGTATCAAATGTAACGACTAGTAAAACCTACTAGCTTTATTCAACTAAACTAAAATTCCGGTTCGTCGATAATTCTTCTATAACTCTTCATTGATCGCCGTCTTTCCTACAACGATCTTCCATCCTTATCCCCATACCTGGAGGAAAAATAAGAATGAAGGAATGAGCGAAAGATGCCCTGTAAGTCATTACGTGATCTCCTTGAAGTTATGAGGAGATGACCTGAATGACGGTTCAATCGAAGCATTTCAACGAAAGGTTATCACAATAAAGTTTAATCAAGGAAGTGTGGCATTACAATTCCATATTATAGTTGTTATTCAGGATATACCCTACATTGAGTAATTCCTATCCGATCATCTGTTTGATGTCGAGTGCGCATAAAGTATATTAAGACAAGTATGTAACACATATCATACAAGTCCCATATCATTTCATATAATCTTGACATGCATGTACCTTCATACAAGTCTAACATATAGTGCATTCATATTAAAACAAGAATACACATAAGCAAAGTCAATACTTTAGATATCTATGAATAACACCTATCATAGATAAGATTTCCAAAAGACGTTTCATGTCCAAGGAATATTTTATATAACACTATCGCCACATGATAGTATAACTTTTGAAAAGACTCGATAGAATTTTCAAATAATCGATACACAAAAGTATTTAGAAACGTAATTTTTTACCTTAGCTTGCTTCCTTTGCACTTCTGATTTAACCTACAGTCATGCAAAGATATCATTTTAGATACAAGTAATTGTTTATTACTTCTTATGTACCCTAGTTGATTTATCTTTAGTTAACTTATGAGTTACTTTTGGACTCGTCTTACTAGTTAACTATCTTTCTATTTTAGGTAACTTTCCTAAAATGTTATCCTCTATTTTAGGTACCTTCCTAAAATAGTAACCTTCTATTTAAGGTCTCTTTCTTAAATAGTATCTTTCTATTTTAGGTAACCTTCCTAAAATATTTAACTTCTATTTAAGATCATTCCTTAAATAGTATCTTTTCTATTTTAGGTAACCTTCCTAAAATATTTACCTTCTATTTAAGATTCTTTCTTAAATAGTATCTTTTCTATTTTAGGTAAACTTCCTAAAATGTTTACCTTCTATTTAAGTATTTTTCTTAAATAGTATCTTTTCTATTTTAGGTAACCTTCCTAAAATAGTGACTTTCTATATTTGGAACTTTTCCACTAATCTTGGGCTTACACTTCCTATTATTAGAAGTTGCCTTTATTCTATTTTGTTTCTTCTTCTTTAACCTTTTAAAAGTTTTTCTTTTTTTAGAAGTTACTTTTAAAAGCCTCTACTTTGAGTATTTATAAAAAGACCCTTCATCTTTCAAAAATTTACAAAGTGGTCCTCAATTTTTGAATATTTACAAAATAGTCCCTCAACTTTTAGGTATTTGCAAAATAGTCCCTCAACTTTTAGGTATTTGCAAATCATTTCCTCAACTTTTAAATATTTGCAAAACAGTCCTTCAACTCTCAAAAATTACTAAACAATCCTTCTTCTTTCAGAAAAGACAAAACAGTCCTCTGATTTTCAGGATTTACAAAACAGCCCCTACTTTTCAGATTTTCAGTTTGGTCATTAGGGTTTTTGAAAGTTGATTTTCAGCTTTACCTTGGTTAGATTTCTAACCCAAAAACATTTTTATTCAAAATCAAAAACCTTTTGATACCAAAATATTTTACCCAAAACAATTTGTAAACCAATTTTACACCAAAATTATTCATACAAAACACATACACACACACGGCCCAAACACACACACACACGGTACAACACACCCAAGCACACGACACAACACACCACCACACAAAAAATATTTCTTTTGTTGTAACCTTTCTTGGCATGAACAACCCTAGGTTAACATCCATTAATCTACATACAAATCCTAATTCCTTAATCTTTTATAGGATTCATATTTTACATAATATACTCATACTCTTAATCAACCTTGAAACCCTAGTTGATCATAGGTTATTAATCTAACTTCGAAACTAAAATTAAATAATTTTAAATGCTAGGGAATAGATTAATACCTTGTTCCAAGATGATCTTCACCAAGAATTTGGAAAACCCTAGCTCTCCTCCCTCCTCCTTGGTTCGGCCGCCCCCTAGGTGATTAGGGTTTATAATATATTTTTTTCTCTCTTTGAAAATTATGGGATTATGGGAAAAATTAGGAGAGTTTGAGTTTAAATAGTGTAGGTTTAGATTTTTACTAGCCCTATTAAGAAAAGACTTTCTTAAACCTATTGGGTTTTGATTTCCTTACCAAGCCCATTTAATCCTCCATCCACTTGGCCCATTTAATTAAGTCCAAATCCAAAACAATCAAATAAGTATTATTTTATTTATCTAATTAAATAATACTAAGGAATTTAAATTAAAAAATTTCGGGTCTTTACACTATCTATATAGAGACACTTTTGACATTCACTAAAATTCAGTCATAAATCTTCTCTTCATTCATTAAAGAAGAACAAAGTGTGGGCACTATCATTTAGAAGACTTCATTCCCTACGTTCTTTCTTCTCTCTCTAACAACATGAAAATGGATTCAACAGGTACGCTTTCGCCTTCATCTTCTTTCTCAAACTTCTTTCGAACATGAGTGTGTTTTACTTTAATGGAATAGAAATGTTCCAACAATTGGTATCAGAGCCTCTCATGTTTTGGATTAAGTTTGAATTCTTATAGCATATGATTTGCTTTACTTTATTTTTTTTAATCCTGTTGAAATCATTATGTTATGATGTTATGTGAATACTCTAATTCATTTCTAGAGTATTGTGTTAAATTCTAAATTATAAATTTTGGTTTTACTCAAAAGGCTTTCAATTCTTAATGTAAGATTATCCCATTTTGAACATAGCTACCATCATTGGATGTGTTGTGAGTTTGTTCAAATGCATAGCCACGCATTTAAAAATGTGTTGTGAGTATGCGGATCTACTTGCTTTGGTTGAATATTAATTCACCATTAAATTAAGGATTGATAGTCAAAATCTGGAAAATTTGACGTTCAGGGTCTGCTCGGCCGAGCACACTCCTTGACTCGGTCGAGTACCCCATTTGTATCAGCACAACGTTTGAAAATTTTTGAAAAGGCGCCATCCAACGGTCATGATGCTCGGCCGAGCACCCCTAAGGACTCGGCCGAGCACCCCTAAGACTCGGCTGAGTACAAGGGATCAGAAAGGAATGTCCTCTGGAGTCTTTTGCTCGGCCGAGCACCTTCCTTGACTCGGCCAAGCAAGACTTATTTTGGCAAGATTTTCAAAATTTTCAATATTTTGCTATTTTGGTCAATTTTAATTCATCATTTGAGTAAAATATACATTAATTTGTGCCCTAAAGTGTGATTAATTATATGCTTAAATAAATTTATTCATTATTTAAATAATATTGTTGCCAAAGTAATTTATGTTATTTAAATACAAATTTGTTAAAGTGATGAATGTTCTTATTGATATGTGGTAACATGTACTCCCTCCGTCCATTTAGTAGGTTCACGGTTACTGTTTACACGTTTATTAAGGAGGGAGTATTATATTGAAAGTGTTGTGAGTGTGAAAGTAAAATAGGAGAGAGAATGAGTGGAGGGAATAGTAAATTATAATGGTGTTGTGAGTATTAAAATAATGTAGGAGAGAGAATGAGTGGAGAGAATAGTAAATTATAGTGGGGTATGGTTAATATTTTAATAATATAAAGTTTCCATTTTAGGAAAGAAACAAAGTGTGAACCATGTAAATGGACGCCCAAAATAGAAAGTGTGAACCATGTAAATGGACGGAGGGAGTATTTCCCAAAGGAGGTCTTGTTAGTGACTAAATATTTGAATTCATGGGGCAATAATTGAATTAAATATTAGATCATTTTAAATACTTTGTACCATCCCAAAGGAAGGCGTGTATTTAAAATGAGTTTTTTATATTCTTTATTGTCGGGTAACAAAAACGTTAAATATTAGGATATTTTTTATACTTGAACCGGCCCAAAGGAAGACAAGTATTTGAAATGTGTTGTTTAAAGTCATTTATTACCCTAAGATATATTAAATTATGAGTCAATTCGCAATCCAAAGATTAGTTTTGATGTCATGTTAATTATCTTTTTTGATGAAATTCATTGATATAGTTAATCACTTTATTCATTATGTAGTTTCTAATACATGTTTTGTATTCATTTCTTGTTCTTTACCAACAGATTTGATTAATGCTTCTTCTATAACTACTGCTATGAACAATGTTCCGATGCTTATTGGGACTAATTTTAAAACTTGGAAAAATAAGATAACAATGGTCTTAGACTGTATGGACCTTGATCTCGCATTAAGAGAACCATGTCCCGCCCCTCTTACTGACAAAAGCACTGTGGAAGACCGCTTAAGTCGAGAGAGGTGGAACCGTTCTAATTGCGTGAGCCTAAGTATCATGAGAAATGCAGTCCCGGAGACATTTCTGAACAGTGTCTCCGAGGATGTTGGTGCTAAAGATTTTCTGGATACCCTAGAGGAACGCTTTGCAAAAAGCGAGAAATCGGAAACAAGTGCTACCTTGGAAGCTTGTTTCCATGAGGTATAAGGGTAATGGAAACTTAAGGGAGTACATAATGGAAATGTTTCACCATCAACAAAATTAAAGGCACTCAAGTTGGACTTATCGGAAGACTTGCTTGTGCATTTGACTTTGATTTCTCTCCCTCCGCAATTTGGTCATTTTGAAACGACCTATAATTGTCAAAAGGACAAGTGGAATATTAATTTCACATGTGACGGAGGAGGAAGATAGATTGAAACATACAAAACCCGAAAGTGCTCATTTAGCATCTACCTCTTCTCGTGGAACAAAGAGAAAAGGGAAGGAGATTGCGGTAGCAACAAAGAAGCCTAAGGGATCATTCAATGATCATAAAGTGAAGAAATGCTTCTTTTGCAAGGACCTTACTCACATGAAGAACGACTGCCCTAAGTATCGCAATTGGCGAATTAAGAAAGGTATGTCATTTGGCCTTGTTTGTACTGAGGCAAATTTAGTTTCAATTCCTTCGTATACATGGTGGTTGGATTCTGGTGCAACAACTCACATAAGTTCATGTATGCAGGGTTGCCTGAATTACCGAACACCCAATGAAGATGAAAGATATATCTACATGGGAGCTGGAAAGCCGGTAGAAGTTGTAGGCATAGGGACATTTAGATTATCTTTAAGTACTGGATATTTTTTAGTTTTGAATAATACATTTATTATACCGTTTTTTAGACGGAATTTGATCTCAATCACTACCTTAGATAGGGAAGGATAATCATGTTTCTTTGGTAATAATAAATGTGATTTATATTTCAATTCAAAACTTTTTGGTACTAGTACTTTATCTTATGTTGATAATCTTTATTTGCTTGATACAGTCAATTCAATAAAAGAGTCCCATAATAATGAAACTAACTCTAGAGGCACAAAACGAAAGTTTTCAAGTAAAAATTCTTATACCTTATGGTATGGCATAGGCGTTTGAGTCATATCTCTAAAAGGAGAATTGACAAGCTTGTGTCTGAGGAAATATTACACAAACTTGATACTCCGAAAAATAACTTTTGTATTGAATGCCTTAAAGGGAAATTTACAAACACTAAAGACACAAAATCCTTGAGAGCCTCAAACGTCTTAGAACTTATTCATACGGATATATGTGGACCGTTCACTACCCTTCATGAAACGATCAAACATATTTCATCACGTTCATAGACGATTTCTCTCGTTATGGATACATTTATTTACTTCATGAAAAATCACAATCATTGGAAGTTTTCAAGTTTTTCAAAGCTGAAGTTGAAAAACAACTTGAAAAGACTATTAAGAACGTTAGATCCGATCGTAGTGGTGAATACTACGGTAGGAATGACGGTTCAGGTGAACAATGTCCAGGTCCTTTTGCTCGCTATTTGAAAGAGAGTGGGATTGTCCCTCATTACACCATGTCGGGGAAACCCAATATGAATGATGTAGCCGAGAGACGTAATAGAATCCTTAAGGATATGGTAAGAAGTATGATTTCTTGTACTTCTTTACCTCACTCATTATGGGGCGACGCATTAAAAACCGCAGCTTATATTCTCAATAGAGCACCTTTAAAAGCTACCGACAAAACCCCTTATGAGTTATGGACGAATAAGAAATCGTCCTTAAATCATCTTCATGTATGGGGGTGTCCAGCAGAAGCTAGGCCTTATAGGCCAAATGAGGGCAAATTGGACCCTAAAACTGTTAGTAGCTATTTTGTAGGGTATGCTGAGAGATCTAGGGGATATAAATTCCATGACCCAAAAACTATAACATTTTTTGAGACGGAAAATGCTAGGTTTTTTGAGGATGTTGATTTTAGAGGGGAAAATTTGAATAGTGATTTTGAATTTGAAGAGTTAGAGGAGAAATCCATTTATATACTTCTTCCTATAGTTCCTATCGAAAATCAAGCACTTGTGCCTGAAATTCGACAAGAACATATAATTCAAAATAACATTAATTCTCCTATTAATGAACAACATGAAAATGTTGATAAGGAAAATCAACAACCTCAAAATCAAGTTGAACCAATGCCCTTAAGAAGATCTAATAGAGCTAGAAGGAGTGCTATTCCGGATTATTATGATGTGTATCTTGCCGAGAATGAGGAACCGTTAGGTTTAGTGGGATATGAACCAATCACCTTCCATGAAGCCATTAGTGGTCCAAATTCTCATAAGTGAATTAATGCCATAAATGAAGAGTTAAAATCCATGAAAGACAATAACGTTTGGGATCTTGTCCCATTACCTAAGAATGTGAAACCCATTGGGTGTAAATGGGTCTTTAAGACCAAAAGAGATTCACTAGGTAATGTGGAAAGACATAAGGCTCGTCTTGTCGCTAAAGGATTTACTCAAAAAGAAGGCATTGATTACAAAGAAACATTTCACCGGTATCCTCTAAAAATGCTTTTAGAATCATTATGGCATTAGTAGCACATTTTGATCTTGAGCTTCATCAAATGGATGTAAAGACAGCTTTTCTCAATGGCGACATTGAGGAAACTATCTATATGAAGAAACCAGAAATGGTGACTGATTCAGATCAAACTAGTCAACTAGTTTGTAAACTTAAGAAATCCATTTATGGGCTTAAGCAAGCATCTCGTCAATGGTACTTAAAATTTAACCAAGTTATTCTTTCATTTGGCTTTGAAACAAATCTTGGTGAAGATTGTGTGTACCATAAGTTCAGTGGGAATAGGTTTATATTTTTAATCTTGTATGTGGATGATATTTTACTTGCTAGTAATGATAAGGATCTTCTTAAGGAAACTAAGAAATTTCTCTCAAACACATTTGAGATGAAAGATCTTGGTGAAGCTTCTTTTGTATTAGGAATCCAAATACATCGTGATCGTTCACGAGGTATTTTAGGATTATCACAAAAGAGCTATATAGAGAAGGTTTTACAAAGGTTTAGCATGGAAAATTGTAAGCCACATGACACCCTTGTCTCTAAGGGAGATAAATTCAGTTTAAAACAATGTCCTAAAAATAATATTGAATCCAAGTATATGAAAGAAATTCCATATGCATCGGCCGTAGGAAGCTTAATGTATGCACAAATCTGTACTCGTCCAGATCTTGCATTTATTGTTGGCATGCTTGGTCGATACCAAAGCAATCCGGGAAAAGAACATTGGGTTGCAGCCAAAAGGGTGATGAGATACTTACAAAACACAAAAGACTACATGCTTACATATACAAAGTCGGATCATCTTGAGATCGTTGGTTATTCCAATTCCGACTTTGCTGGGTGCCAAGATAGTCGAAAGTCGACATCCGGTTACGTTTTCACATTAGCTAGTGGAGCGGTATCTTGGAGAAGTGTCAAGCAAACATTAGTAACTTCCTCCACCATGGAAGCCGAATTTGTTGCTTGCTATGAGGCATCCAATCAAGCTATATGGCTGCGTAAATTCATTGAAGGACTGCGAATTGTCAAAGGTGTTGAAGACCGCTTAAGTTATATTGTGACAATCGGGCCGCAGTGTTGTACTCCAACAACAACAAGAGTTCATCAAAATCTAAACATATAGATATTAAGTTTCTTGTTGTAAGAAAAAGAGTACAAAATGAACAAATAGATATACAACTTATAGAGACAAATTTCATGTTAGCGGATCCATTTACTAAGGCATTATCTCCTTTAGTTTTTCACGAGCATGTTTCTCATATGAGTGTAATAACTTTTGATAATGCTTAAATCAGTGAAAGTTTGTGTTGTTTTTCATTTATATTTGTTTTGCATATTGATCTCATTTGGTTAAGTAGGACTAGTTGAAAAAAATATATATATTTTTTATATTCATTGAATATCCCATGCTACATATCTATACTTAATCTATGTCATTTAGTTGGATATATATATATGTGATTAACGTGGATTTATTTGCGAATCAATTACAACGACTGCCCCTTTAGTCCCTATACTTATAAGACTAATTGACGAGATTGTGTTGGATGACAATAAAAGTGCACATAAGGGTTGTCATTCATATTATAAATGATTAAAGGAATTTATCAAGTCAAAGACACATATTCATGTAATCCAAGTGGGAGATTATTAGAACATGAATTAATTAATATGTGTTACTTAATTCTATATCTTATAATCATTAATAAAGTTAAAGTATAGATTAAATATGTAGAATCCCATTAGATGTAAGTACCATTAAATGATGGGCATAATGATAACTTCACACCACCATCTTTATGAAAGGGTGTAGTCCTTAAATGAAGTGCTCCTTCTCTATCTATATAAAGGCTATCCATCAGCCATTAGAGACACTTGACATTCACTAAAATTCAGTCATAAATTCTCTTTTCATTCATTAAAGAAGAACAAAGTGTGAGCACTATCATTTAGAAGACTTCATTCCCTACGTTCTTTCTTCTCTCTCTATTAACAAGAAAATGAATTCAACAGGTAAGCTTCCGCCTTCATCTTCTTTCTCAAACTTCTTCCGAACATGAGTGTGTTTTACTTTAATGGAATAGAAATGTTCCAACATAAATAAGTTAGGACAACAACATTTCTTTTTCTCGATAAATCCTACAGTAGGTTTTCCACTACGTTTTTGCCGCGATTGTAACTCAAAAGTTTAATTCATAAACAGCCTCTTTGTCAACTGTTTCCCTCGTCTCCACGAGACTGCGTAGGTAATGTACTGTTGTTATTATTATCCAGTTTAGATACTGCCTCAGGTCCACATAACCTAGTTAGTCCATCCTGTCCAATCAGCAAAATAATTTAGCTTAACAGACTCCGTTCTTGGTTTGACAAATTTATTCACGTCTTATAATCCTACTCCCTCCGTCTCTAAATGAATGTCCAAATTCATCTTAAGGGACACTCTGAAATCTGAAAATGTGTATTTTTTATACATTTTAATGGGAAAAATGCAGAGATATTTTTGTCAGTCACTTTCTAAACATTTAGTTTTACAATAATAAAATGAATTGTGAATTTTTTTTGGTAAAAAAACGTTTAGGGACAGATTTTTACAAAAATGACATTCATTTTGGGACAAAAATTTATTCATTTTGAAGCAAAAATTTCTAGAATTTGGACATTCATTTAGGGACAGAGGGAGAACTATATAGATGAAGAGTTCAAAAACACTTAAAAAGAAATAATACCTTCATTGATTTATTTTCGGATGTAAGCTTCTGCAATTCATCTCTGAGTGTGTGGTTCTCACTGCTAAGCGACTCCACCTTTGTTTGCAGCTCTTCACACTCGACCTGGTGAAACAAGAAAGAGCAGGTTAGCCACACATTACCACCTTTGCTTGAGGATTTACAACCCTGGCCATGTACCTTCTTCAACAACTTCTTCCTGGTCATATTAAATTGTGAACACTTCTTGTTACTAAATCCCAAACAATAATCCCTCAATTCATTTTTGGTTGGTCAAAAAAAGGTTCTCATCTCTTTAAAAGGATCAAATTCGGTGCAGATCTGCAATCTCAAGGGAAGTGGAAGCAAGTGAAGCTACATTCTTAAGAAGTTTGACTTGATAAATGAACTTTTTGTGTGGAGGGATTATATTTCAACACTTATATCAGTAAACATAAACTGAAATTGTTGTCCTGCATATTGGACTAGAAAAACAGGAAACTCGAGACACTTAACACACCATAAATAAGACCAGAGCTTCATGGTCCTCATGCTAGGAATAGACCATATACCTGCTTGCGTAATCTCGATCGCCTAGCTGATTCCCGATTAGATTGCTTCCTTTTCTGCCTTTTCAGTTCCCGTTCGTCCTGCTATTTTGTGAATGTAATAAGCTGATCTTTACATGAGATATGCCTCGGGAACTAATGCCAAGAAATATTGCAGTGAAAATAAATAGAACCTATAGCTCCCGGGTAAAAGAAGGGGTTATGGACTCTAGGACCCCTGGGCGACATAACAAACCCATAAATACCCGGACCAGATTCATAATTCCACAGACACCCACGCTCAACATTACCCCCTACCCGTCCGCTCCTATACCCAAAGGTATAAGAATATAATTACTCTTATACCTAGGTCCAAGAGTATTTTTTTCCACAATGTTTCACCTTTTCTTAAAAATAATAAAAAAGTCTCATATTTTATTAAACAGTTCGCTCCTATAATTAATTGTATAAGACTAGAATTACTCTTATAACTAGGTTTATAACTAGGTATAAGAGTATTTTTTTTCACGGGTTTTCACGGGTTTTCACATATTCTTAAAAAATAACAAAATCAGCTCCTATGCCTAAAGGTATAAGACTAAAAAATAATTACTCTTATACCTAGGTATAAGAGTAATTTGTTCCCTTCAAATTATGGGAAAAAAACTCTTATACCTGGGTATAAGAGTATTTTTTTTTTTTTATCAAAAAAATTGCCAAAAAATGACAGTTAGTAATACTTACTCTACACCTTTATTCTTAAACTCTACAACTGGACCACGCACGGAGTGGCGAGTAGAAAGGAGAAGGTTGAGAGAAAGGAAGAAAACTGCCGTGGTTAAAATAGAGGACCGCCGGATTCGGTCGAACTATGAAGCACTGACTCTAGGAAATTGGAAGCCCTAGCTTTCGATTTCGGAAGAGATATGCAGGGAAAGGAGATGAGAATGATGGAGGGAGAGGAGAGGAGAGGAGCCGATGGGTGGGGAGGTGGTGTTGCCGGTGATAGAGAGATTGAGGGTTTAGAAATAGTATTTGACCGAGTAAATGGGATGTGGGTTTAGATGAAATTTTGATCTGGGCTTTTGGAAATAGCATGAGTTTTTATGGAGAATGATTTGGGATGAAGGGGTCTCATGGAATTATTCCTAAAACAAGGGGGGGCAGACTTGACAGACCTCCTACGAGCAAATTTCTAGAAAGTGTTGTCAACATTCCAGAACAGGACCTAACAATTAACACCCCTTACACAAAAGGAGATTAAACCCGAGACCTCAAGATCTTAACAGCCTTGAGCCCAAGTCCATCAACTGGCCACCCTGGGGTTTCCTCAACTCCCTGATATGTACGTATCAGGCTAACTTTTACTCACTACGTACCAACTGGCTCCCAGAACCCATCAGTTACGGAGTTGGGATAAAAGAAGTTTCAGATCTATAAACTAGTTGGTTTCCCTGATTGAGAAACCCTAAGATAGGGAACGGGACAAACCACACAAAGGCGACATCAAGATAGGGGTGCCTGCTCATCATGGAGTAGATAATGGGGACTGTATATATATAGAGGAAAAAAAAAGGAACAAAGGATAAGCTTCATACCTGACCCCACTGATCAGGCACCATGCCTTCACGTCCAACGACCACATTAGGCCGCCCTTTTATAGCTCCAGAACCACCAGATGCATTCCACGAGTCCATCCCAATATTCAGATTAGTTCCAGGCACAACAGGATTACTGGGTACCGTTGGCCCGGAAGTGTTGTTTTGTGCAGTGGCTATATGCATATAAAATCACATATTCGTTAAATGCAAAACAGAGCAAAAATATTAGGGATAGAGAGTAAAACACACCTTCAGCAAGCATCTGATGGAAGCTTCCTTTCTTATTTCCATGAAATTCCTGGAGATAGAAAATTAATGAGTTGCAACAACAAGAACAAAGCTTTAGCCCCAAAATGATTTTGGGTCTGCTAACATGAAAAGTCGTATGCAATCGTAAAAGAGAGGTGAGAATAAAATGAAAAAGTGGAGAGATGGTAAACATGATAGTTAAAAAATAAATAAAGCTACAGAGATATTTAAAAAAAAAAAAAGAAATAAGTGTAGAAAAATCAAGAGGAACAAGAATACAATACATTTGAAAAGATAACAAAAAGAGAGATTCAAATAAAAAAAAAGTCAGACCCTATCATTCACATGAATAGAGATTCAGTAAAGCTAATACACCAAGGCCCAACTGCTTAAAGGTGTTGACTAGATGGTGTAAGAGATTCAGTAAAGCTAATACACCAAAACAAATTTATAGGGATTTGACATGATAATAACCCAATTAACAAAGCAAAAGGCTATGTCAAGTTGAAAAACATACATGTCGGTCATTATTTCCATCGCTTCCATCTGACAAGCAGTCACTTCCACTCTCAGCACTGTTATTATCACATCATAGAGAGACTTAGAAACAAATTAAACATAAGAAGAATTTCGTCTCCTTTTAAAGGTTCAACACGAAAGTCAATTCCAGCACAAGATTTATGCAAACTAACCTTTGAGTAGCACCATCATTTCTGGAACTTGAAGCTGCCTTGACGCTTTCTCCAGATCTACCACCAATATTGTTAGTATTTCCCCTAGCTCCCTTGGACTTTTTGGATATAGCCCGCTCCTTTCCTTCAGAGGCTTTCCCTTCTAGTTCTGCTGCGGGTGTAGTGCTCAGTGTCTGAAAGGAGCACTTCAAAAAATGAAAGAATTAATAAATTTTAACTGGAGGGCCATCCAACTTTCTCAAATCTTATTTAGCAACAAATTCAATTATTTTCAACTGTAAGCATCATTACAGAACAATATATATTCACCTCAACAAAAAAATTAGAGTTAATATTGTAAATTATTCTTACCGAGGTCATACTAGGATGACCATATACCCCCGCAGGAGGATAAAGAGCTGGATATGGAACTGGAGTCCCATGTGGTGGCATCATAGGATGCTGAAAAATCATATATAGAGCAGATAAGGATCTTCGGCAAAAAAGAGGTCATGACAATTGTCACCAAACCACAATTTCCCAGGAAAAAATAATGTAAGAGAAAAGGTTGAAGTAGAAAAAGAAAATGAAGCTTATCAAATGGAGTAATTACCTGGCCTCCCCACATATAGGGATGGGGAGTAGGAGAAGGGACGGTTGAGGCAAAGAAAGGTGGAGTACTGGATACACCATAATAAGCCTACACAGAAAACTAGTTGCAATTCACTAAGACAATCTATCCTAGCATGTTACAACCTTGTCCATATATCCACTTGTCAAGAAAGTGAAACCATAATGATTTAATCATGCACCTGCATATTTGACCAATCTGGATATGAAGGCGATGATGGTGCCTCCTGTAGTGGAGAAAAACATCATGGAACACAGGTACGGAATAGCTATATACAAAAGATATGAATTTCTCCACATGACGTGTGCGCGTGTGCTTCATCCATATCGATTGAGAGAGAGGACCTGAGCAGAAAGAGTAGGTTTTGCATGCTTATCAGGTGAACTCTAGTCCCCAGCCCCCATGAGAATCAATAAAGTACACCACAATGCTGACAACTTGTGGTTTCAATCTGAGGTATACTCGAATGGTACCTCTATAATCACCTGAAGACATGAAATACAACAGCAAACAATTTTGTGAGGAACCCCAACCTCGTGAGAAGATGCCCTTGTCGTTTATATCTTTAAATTTTACATGCTACTTATGTGACTAGTGTTTTTAAGCATAACAATTTATGATCTACTCCATACTTTATTCTTAAATATTTGTATATTTCTTCTCCATAGGAAGATATAAGTCATATAACAATAAATTCTCGAGCACATATTTCATTTGGTTTATATGCACAAAAATTACACTAGATGAAAAAACAATCCTCAAACTTGATCTCAAGTTAAATAATGTATCACTAAGAAAGCAAGTCCGGTAAATGTACGAAATATTATACGTTGAACAGATCCAAGCTGTTACTAGCCAAAAATACAATTAATGGACACAGCGTGCAACCAGACAACTAAGTAAAAACTTCATAACCACCCTCTGGTGCAAATTACAAGACTCATTGGAACATTAATGGGAATAATCCTGAAGTAGAGGTTTAAGAAGTATCTAGATATGTTTAATGAACGATTGGTATTCCATAGCCGATGAACCATTCAGGATTTATCAAGTTGGGTATGACATGGAGTTCTACTTAATCCAAATAAAACAAATTAGGAAGTGAAGATAAAAAAAAAACAAAATAGTCAAGATGAGAGAATCCAATGAGTTTTTAATACATTCTTAGCAGTCAAAACAATCTCAGAAGCATTCTAGAAGTCTTCAAATATCATATCAAGTCAGAAGATATATAATTTTCGGTGATTAGCATTGGGTAATTAGCAGTAATATATCACCCCACATCACAAGCCTTGGTGCCGTTAAACTTGTGGCAGCCATGAGTCATTGAAATCTTATAGCATAACATTGATCAATAACAAGTCGGGGCAAATAACAAGCTTTGAACTGTTATCACACTAGACAAACTGCAGAACTGACTATATGTCCAGTGTTATGTTTTCCTTCAAAGCAGGTTTCGTAATAGTTTTTTCATAAACGAGACTTTCTTGGACTATTTTTCTTTTACATGGGTATTACATTTTCTTAAGATTTCCATACAAGTTTTAATTGCCATTGCACAAAATCATTTGTCATAATATTGTGATCAGAAACTCAATATGAGGCAGCGGATGTGTCAATGTTCTAGCTTTAACGAAGTAAAATATTCGCAGTATGAGTGAGAATCATGACTTCTTTTTCCATTATGTACCAGTTTATTAAGTGTCAGTCTCCTAAAAAAGGGACATTGAAACAAATATAGTCATGTTTTTCCTTTTTGCAGCTTGTTTATACATGCTTATATTGTTGGGGATTTAAGGGGGTCTCACACCCACTATCCCATACTAATGGAGAAACAATCAAACACACGCACACGCATACACACACACACAGATAATATGACGAAAAAAATAACACATAATTTGGTAACCCAGTTCACCAACATATGGCTACATCTGGCGCGATGCCAAGCCAGGATATTCACCATGATCAATATGTGATGGTGTTGACATTTTGCACATGTAATCACTAAGATCTAAACATGGTCACTCAATGTAAACTAATCTCCTCTCGTATATCTCTCCCCCTTAGAAGAACTTACACAACTCGGTCATGGCTAGGGTTATAGGATTGCCCCCATGGCTATCCTAGGCCCCCTAGCCCCCTTGACTCGCTCTTGTGATTCTCTCTTGTGTATCCTAACTCTATTCATCAAGCAAACCAAATTATGGTCGAAACTATTTTATATAGGTGTAGGAGAAGCCCTAAACCTTGTCCAAAAAGAAATCCTATTCAATTAAGAAAACTAAACCTGACAGAATTTTGACTAGCGAGTTCCACAGGCTGCCCATGATTTAAATCATTCCTATGATTCTTGTTGTCTGCCAAGATCCGAGCAGCCCACTCCATGGGCTGCTAGTGGTTTCATTCATGGCCATGATTATGTTCCTTTTTCTACTTGAACACTTCTATTCCAACTTGAATTCCTCCAAATGTTTAGACTCCTTCCTCCTCCGTTTCCATCTTGGTTTAGACTCCATAACCCAACACATATTATTCTGGAGCGAACTGAATATTTAGATTCATTTGGCTCTCGAGAAGATGGGTAGAAAAAATTAGTGTACAAGATCGATAATCTCTTGATAGCCCATTATATTAAAGACCCCAAATAAAAGTTCAATAAAAGAACAGCCTCAATGAGAGAAAAAATCCACTGAAAGGACATAAAACCCAGGTTACTTTTCATCTTTTTGCTTTCTTTCGTAAATCTCATGACCATGTGTACCTACCATTAAAGTGAGAAGGTTGAATTTTCAAACTGAATGTTCTGAGAAAGAAAACTTGTTACATCAGTTTTAGAGTGATTCAAATCACAATTCCAAGAGAAGAAGACCTTATATTTGAGTTTTAGGGGACAGAGAAAAAAAAAGCTACAAATAAAAACAGTCAACAAATGTCTAAAATTAAACAGGGAAAGTGCTTTAGGCAGAAATTATCATTGTAATCAATTTCTCGGGAATTACATCAATCCTAACTGTAGTTAACATCAGAATTTAGATTGACATGTCCTTAACACCTCTAGATCTATAGTCTAATTCTTAATCTCTTATCACAGTCCCTATATCAATTCCTTAGTTCCCTTTCAGCATCTCAGCCACAAAACACGTTTCTCTCTGTCTTGAGCCACAACTTGACCTTATCCATTGACCAACAAGATACAGCATCGCAATAACAAACTCAATTCTAAGAACCCTAAATCAACTCCAAAAAAAATTTGAACTCAAACAGCAAAAGACTGTATGTTTGTGTGCGTGTTCATATTTGGGACTGTAATGGATATATACTCCCTCCGTCCCGCTACAACTTGCACAATTTCCTTCATTACAAATTGCACACTTCCTAAAATGGCAAAGAATATTTACTATTTCACACTAATTCTCTCTCCTACTTTATTTTTATACTCACAACACCAATCAAATCACTATTTCCTACCCCACTTTCTCTCTCCATCCTCACTTTTCATACTCACAACATTTTCTCCACTAATTTTTTCCTTAATTCCCGTGCAAACAGTAACTGTGCAAGTTCTACCGGGACGAAAAGAGTATACTCCCTCCGTCCCACCAATTGCTTCACCCTTTTCCTCCGGCACGGGAATTATGGTAATGGGAGGGAAAAAAAAATGTTGTGAGTGTAATTTGAAAATAGGAGAGAGAATTAGTGGAGGGAATAGTGAATTTGAAAAGTGTTGTGAGTGTAATAGTGTTTTAGGAGAGAGAATGAGTGGAGAGAATAGTGAAGATTCTTTGTCAAAAAAGGAAAGGTGAAGCTTCTTACGGGACGCCTTTTTGGGTAATTAGTGAAACTTTTATTGGGACGGAGGGAGTATATATTATATATACATACAGATTTATATAATTACATGCAGGGAAGCTAAATTGTAGAGAGAGAAAGCTAAATTTAGAGAGAGGGAGAGAAAGAGGACTGACCTGTTCAGAAGGGGGCTTAGGTGGTACGAAGGAAGTCCAAGTCGGACGGGGAGCAAGTTTGTTGTTGAAACAAAAATGGAAACAAACACGGCCTTAAAAAAAATAGTAAAAAATTGCCAACACTCAACTCCTGATTGGACAGAGATCTAACGGTTATTTCACGGCGGCGTGTGAGTTGAATTTGAAAAAAGTTCCGCCCAGTGCGGTGGCGCTGCACAATAGGGGCGTTGCGTGAGTCGAATGCGGTGGGTAGGGTTTGAGAAGTGACACGTGAGGGTAAAAGAGGAATCCAGCTATCAATGTTTTGAGTGGATATGTATGACTAGGCGGTCTCAAAAATTTGTATTTTTTTTTTTTGAAATAATTTCTTTTTAAAATAACTAGTCAGTAATCCGTCGGTATCCGACGGTGAATAATTTTTTTTTTGATTAAGTAAATAATTATTTATGTGTTTTAATTGATTTTTAAGTAACAATATAAATTGAAATTGATAATCAATGTAGCGGATATTAGGAGTATAATTAATACAAAAAAAAGATGTTGACACATGATGTAACGTGGAAAGCTCTTGAGACAACTATCTTGCCGGCACAAAACCACGAGAGGTTAGGTCTCTGCTAACCAAAAAAACATTATTAAAATTTTAGTGTTACAAATTTGGAAGATGCAGAGATATGGTTACAATAGCGTGAGTTTAATAGTGTGTGCCTAAGTGTCAACATAATCTCTTCCATCTCCTATATATTTAAATAAAAACAAAATAAAAACAAAGAAAATAATAAGAAATTGCAATACTTTTGTTTAACCACTAATTGTGCGACATAAATTCTCAGAGTTTGTCAAAAACTTCCTTGTAGACTACATTCAGCGTATTGTCATATGTTTGAGCATCTGAATCACAAATAATAACTTTAAGTCCTCTCTTGCTGGTTACTTTGAAAAATGCTACATAAAGTTGTTCGTGACTGAAAACAGGTTGTGAAAGATATAGTCCTACATGGGAAAGAGATTGTCCCTGACTCTTGTTGATTGTCATAGCAAAAGAAACGGCAAGTGAAAATTGCCTTCTTTGGAATCTTACCGGAAATTTTGTCACATCTGACGGAGACATTATCATTCTAGGAATAAGCACCTTCATGCCAGCATTCTTTCCCGAAAGCATCTTGGCTTCGACTACGTGCTTACCTACATATATGTAACAAAATTAAGTATTAAATTATATGTATATAAAAAAATAAAAAATTACTGTATTTACCTAATTGAGTGACAATCATTCTGGTGTCGTTACACAATTCAGCAGCTTGATCAAGATTTCTCAAAAGCATTACTATGCACCCAACCTTCAGCTTAATAATGTGATTTGCCAATTCAGAACACTTGATAGTGTTTAGAAATTCAGGTGAGAATATATCTTTCGCACCATTTTCATCATCCTCATCCTTACAAATGGCATCAGAACTCATATATTCAACTTCGTCTCCCGAAAAGAGTGACATGACATAATCCTTTATGCTATCGACAATCTCATTTGTTGGAGCAAGCACAGCTCTAGTCTGAAAGAATCCTTCGACATCCTTATTTTGCAATAAGTCAGGATAAATTACTTTATGTTAAGATCCTTATTAAGTTGGACTTATATTGAAACATATATATGGTTAAGAAAATGTTATTCCCTCTGTCCCTAATTGAATGCCCAGCTCCTCGTTTCAATATCGTCTAAAAAAATAAAATTTGTATAATTTAATAAAAGTTTTGAATTAGGATTGCCTCACAATTTGCGAAAATCTTTTTTATATATCACATTAGTGGTTATATATTATGTGTCCATCCTTTCCACGAATAAGAATTTTGAGTTCCTTCTCGCTTGTGACTCTAGAAATTGACACATACAATTGACCATGATTGGATACATGTGAGGAAAGGTAGAATTCAGTGTGCAATGTGACTACCCTGACTCTAATTTATTGTCATAGTGAAGAAAATGGTCATGAGGTATTTTTTTTGTTTAAACTTGACAAGAAACTTTGTTGAATTCGATAGGCTCAAGATAATAATATTGTTTCCAGAAATCACTCTTACTTCAAATACTGAATTTTCTAGATTGGTGACAATTAATCTCTATGCTTTTGCATAACTTCGAAGATGATCATTATTCTTTTTATTATAAGTGTGTTTTTTATTAATAAATGACTTAATCTATTAAAAGAGTGACACTTCAAAGTGCTAGAAATTGCATTTGGTGGGGTTCAAACCCCTGACTTCTCGTATTGAAATGGACATCCGATGCCGATTGAGGAAGAACTTTTTAGCGTCTGATCATTATTCATAAGAAGCATGCACATACATCCAATCTCCAGTTTAGTCCAATGATAATGATGAGGTTTGGCAATTCTGAATATTTTATCGTATCAAAATTTTGATATTTGATGAACTTACCTGCAATCTTATGTTTATTGTTAAGTTAAATGTTCCAAAGATTTATAAATCCTAGATAAGTTGATGACTGTATAGACAATATCATGTCTAATCTCTTTGGGGTCAACTAATATACTGAAAGGCTTATCAATGCATAATTCGCTAGATGTATGTGTAATGTCCCTCAAATTTATGTCAAACACCTCAAAGCAATGGTTGAGTGTCATGGTGCCTCACTCTAAATTGGGAGCTTTTTTTCCAGTAGACCGAACACTTTAGAACCCAACTTAATCTTGGTGCAAGTTGAGCTCCCGTCAACCGTACGGGTATATCGAATTTGGAGTGAGCAATCCTACCCTTGGGAGAAGCAACTGCAATACTGAAGAAGGACTATATTTTATTATTTTGTAAGGTCGAGGACAATGTATTTTCATATGAAGGTCTTTATGTGCCTCCACACCCAAACAAAAAACACTCCACGTTGCTTCTATCAACCGCAACACTGGTCTTATCATTAATAATCATTTGCTACTTATTCAAATGAGCATAATGCCTAAAAATTGATCAACATTCATCTCATCTACTTCATAAAATGTTTATATATGCATGCTTTTAGTATTTTGGATAGCAAATGCACTTGATTTATGCATGCCTTTAAAATTTTGAAACTATTGCAGTTGAATGTCTATTATCGGTATGCTAATTTAATTGTATTCTATTTTATTTCAAGTTCTTGTTTCTTAAATTCTTAATTACTTGTATCCTTTTCACTTTGATCTTATAGTCTACATAAAAGAATCACATACTCCCTCCGTCCCATAAAATCTTCCCCGTTTTGAATAGTGCGAAGTCAATCGAGTACAACTTTGACCAAACTTTAATATCAATCTATTCATTCTAATGAAATTTTAATAATTGCTATTGATAAATCATTTGGTTATTTTATGGATAACAATTTTTAGATTTTTATTATGATAAGTAAATTGATATTAAAGTTTGGTCAAAGTTGAACTTGGTTGAACTGAGTTCATAGTAACCGGGTAAGGTTTTATAGGACAGAGGGAGTATAATGTACTTGAATAACTTGTATACTTTGTAAACTAAATTTATATATAGTATATAATAACTAAAAGAAAATTAAACAGAGATTTGTTATTCACACCGCAACATTACTAAATATTCCCGCACGACAATTATTAAAAAAATGTCATCAATCAAAATGATCATATTAGCCTTTCAATTCAAATTCATTTTGAAACAAAGTACCAAAATTGACAGATTTTCTAATAAAACCACTTTAGATTTTGAATTAAAAATTTTGAAGTTAATTTTTATTGTAGACTAAAAATTAATTACTATGGTTGGAATATTACTATATATATATATATATATATTACTATATATTACAAATTAATTACTACAGTTGGAATATAACTCTATATATATTAGTATATATTTTCAATATAAAAATAACTGGTGCAACTATAAATAATTTGGGCTGATAGATTTAAAATACAAAATATTATGTTGTGAACCTCGGAACATAGATAAATATTTTTACTATTGTGTAAAATAAAAATCATTTTGAATAAAAAACTAAATAAACAGTAATAGATCATTTGTAATTTAATTTTTATTATGAATTTTTATTCATAATAAAAATTAACAATCTAAAAGTTAATGTAAGATAATCATTAAGCAAGATAAGTATTTCAAGGGAAATTGTAGCATAAGTATAATTAATTATTTTTAATTAGTAAATGTAGTGTATTAGTAGATTTTTATATAGGGCAATAGTCCCTCCCTTAATTTTTCCCTAGACTCTTTTATCACTTTATCACAACATTATTTCAAACTTCAAGGATGAACACCAAATTTAGTCTTACGTATAAATATCATAGAATCTGTAGGCAATGATCCCAATTGGGAATTATTTGCAGAGCTTCATCGCTTATCTATACAAAGTGTATGCAAAATAAAAAATCAGACTTTAAAAATATACATTTTGATGATAATATTAGATTTGATAAAAATTGAAAAATTGAAAATTTGATTAATTTTTATTTTGTTTATTAATTTTTCATCCCACAGGTCAAAGCAATATTGTCACGACTTTTAAAATTTTCATATTTAAAAGTACTCACCAGTCATGTAACTTGTACTTTCACAAGAATGCCAATATTAGCTAAATGCCTATAAAGAAGACAGTGAGAATTTACAAATTACAGCTCAATCTTCCAATCTAGTTATCATGAATATTGTATATTTGCATTCTCAAAAATTCTGAAGTTAATTTTTTTCCCTCAAAAATCGTATACATGGTGCAATTTAGTTACAATTACTCAATTATTATTAAATAATTAGCTATATTATCTCTTAATATCATTTTTTTCGTGATAAATACATTGGATAATTTTCCTTGCGGATTAGACGAATCAGTGGTCACTGAACTATTCTAAAAGGTGATTTTTCAAATGAATTTGAGAAAGTCTCAGGACCAAGACTTGACTTTATTTTTTTATGATAAACCATGGTATAAATCGGATGACCTGATCAACGATTTGAGTTATCAAATGTATTGAAAATTTGTGATAAACATCATATATATCTTATGGTTCTTACTTAAATTTTAAACTTTCCAAGATTTAAAACTTACGGAGATTTAAAATTTACAATGATTTGAATTTTACTTAGATTTCATAAGATTTTGTGATAAAGTTATAAAATACGATCTTATCTAAACTTTTAACTACTACAAAATATCTTAAAACTACCTGTTGTACCAAAAAAAAAAATTATCTCTGTTTCAAAATAAATATTCAAAATTACTCTTGATAAAAGCAAATTTAAAAATTTATTGGGCATTCATGAATGGAGGGAGTAATAATACAACTCTCGCCATTTGATTTTGCCCCCCCTCCCACTAATTTCAAATTCTCTTATCATTCTTAGATAGCATAAACGGGAGTTACCACACTAATATTAATTCCGTGCCCATATTTCAAATAATTTAGTTCATTTTAACTTATATCAAGGGTATAACCTCCATCCCCAATATGTATTACTCCCTCCGTCCCTAAATGTTTGTCCCATTTCTCCTTTTCCTTTGTCCCAAAAAGTTAGTCTCATTTTCAAAATTAAAGCTTCAAAATCACTAAATTTTCAAAACTTGTAACATTTAGGGACGGAGTATTACATAACGGCGGTGTATATTATCAATAATTTTCAAAGCGTTCGTAAAAATAACCAAAATTAAAGCTTCAAAATCACTAAATTAAAATGATTGATAATTCAAATGGGACAAACATTTAGGGACGGAGGGAGTATTTTAATTATTTATGCTATTTTGTTTTATATACGGACCGCAATAATAATGTTTTAGATTAAATGCATGAAACACATTAAATTACAATTATATATATATATATATATATATATATATATATATATATATATATATATATATATATATATATATATATATATATATATATATATATATATATATATATTATTTTATTTATATGCATAAAACTCTAAAGCTCAAATTATTTCACCATTAAAAATATTATCAATATGTTTTCACGTGTAAATTTCCCTTCTTCTCAATATACTTATACTTAAAGTTTTGTACAATTTTCTCTAACTGTACTCATTGTTCATCAACCAACCTCCTAAAAGAGGAATCCCTTGCATGGCACCACAAGGCACACTCTAAACAACAAACTACATTCCCTTTGGGGAAAAAAAATTAAAAATTATGACTTTCCCAATCTGCACAAACCCCTCCATCATTACCTTTAGATCCACACTAACTGCATCTTTCCGTTCACCATTTCCATCTGTCAATTTGAGAAAACCTCCAAAGTATTATGGGAATAATCTTTTGATTGAACTTCTTGGCATTCTTCCGTTCTTCACAGTAGGTCTATAAATACTTGAGCTTTTCTTTTAGATCCACTACTGAAGATTTCATCTTGGATGCTTTTGTTAGGGCCGCATCAGTAAGACGATAACTGCATATATATCATAGGTCCACTGCGTTAAATAGTCGAAATCTCTAATGTGTAACCATCACAGAAAAGGAATCAACATTTTATTCAGAAATGCATTAGGTAGTATTCGCCTCAGTATATGTTACTCTTCATCCAATAATTTTTTTGAAAACATTAATATTCTTATGATCAAGTGAACATGGATACATCAAGAAAATTCAGCATTTGCTCATTTAAGCTAAAATCACTAACATTTAATATTGGGATAAAGCACTACTACATTTAAAGTCTAATGCAACGCCTAAATTTGTTGCCATAGAGGCCAATCCTTGTTGCATTAGCTCTAATGCAACGTTAGAGGACCCTCGCATTCTGTCCCGTGGCATTAGGTCTAATGCAACGAAGAACTAATCTAATGCAATGACATTTTCTTCGTGTTGCATTAGAGTGACATCTAATGCAACGGGCCGTTTGGTGAATTAATGCAACGGTAATTCTCTAATGCAACGATAATGATATATAATGCAACGGCTCGTTTGGTGAAATAAAGCAACGGTTCTTTTCTAATGCAACGACTTGTTAGGTGAAATAAAGCAACAGTCATTTTCTATTGCAACACTTGTAAAAAAAATTGATAAGCACCTGATGCAACAGCCACATAATTATAATTGTAATAATAATAATAATAATAATAGTAATTATTATTATTATACTATTAAATAAATAAATATATAATAAAACCATAATATTGACAATAATATAAATAAATAGATAATAAAACCATAATATTGACAATAATAAAAAGAGTTTCAATTAACATAAAAGATAACATTGTGACAAGCTTCGTGCCCAAACGACACATAATAAGTAACATAAGTTTCGTGTCCTAACGACACATAATAAGTATCATAAGTTTCGTGCCCTAATGACACATTACAAAAGACACATTAACAGTTTGTGCCCAAAAGATCATAATCTACCATCATAAAAACTATAGCTTAACTACAACCCATTAAATGACGCAAAACAAAAAATAGCCTCCACCATGTTGGATGTTATAATTTTGTTGCTAAGACAGCTGATCAACATGTACCTGCAAGTTAAAACATAATTGATTAGAGTCGGAAAAGGATAAAGATATTAACAACCTATTTTATCTGTTTTACGGTCTGCATGCTTGCATTCTTTACAGAACATGTTTGTATCTTTGTCACATTTAATATCCAAACAAATGCTAAAGACAGAAGAAAGTAGATGATTATAATGCTGAAAAATATCCTTTACTTCAGGAATATAAAAAGAAGCTTCCTTGATATGGTAGCATTTAACATTTGATGCACTACATGAGGATGCCTGATTCTATGATTAAATGACATGAATGACTCCAGATCTCACCACCAGCCCCATTGCAAAACAAGAACCAATTAAACCCAAAGACAGATATTCTATTTTGAAAGAGTATTTGAATGGAAATTAGATGATCAAAGCTATGTTTTTTACACGTGCTAGCACGCCACTAAGAAAATGAAAGAAAACAAGGCTGCCATGTACTTGAAGATATTCTATTTTGAAAGAGTATTTGAATGGAAATTCATTGCTTGTGAAAGGAAAGGAATGTGTAAATTCTCAATCTAAGCAGAGAACAAAGTGTGTTATCGTTATTTAACCGTCAAACTCTGAAACCTCAACTGCAGCACAACAAACAAGATCACATTCCCATCACCACACAGATCAAGAATTTGCTTTCAGGAATCCAGGATATCAATAAAAAGAAGCTAAATTCAGCTTGTCAAATTACTTCCAATCTTGTGCAGATAGATGGTTCAAAATCTTAATAATGGACATACCTTGGAAGGTTTCTAGTGAACTCAGCTCTAGCATTACGAGTGTATTGTAACACACAAGACAACACATAATTTCACAAACGGCTTAAGCAAGGATAAACGAGAAAGGTGATTTTTTAATATAAATATTCTAATAAATTTAAATATGCAACATGCATGAATGGACAACTTCTAGATTTAACAGGAGTGGACGAATGAATATAATCTATTCACATTTAGGCACAACTCCGAGACCAAACAATCTAAGGGACTTTGATGATCCAGTGGAAAAGTCTAATTCAAACATTATTTACATGGTCTAGCATTTAAGATTTTTTTTCTGCCATGTACTAATAGAGTGACATGTACTAGGAAATTCATGCTCCCAAATTGCAGAAATAAAATCTGTATATTGTGACATCTGTTTTTTTTTTTTTTTGTTATCAGTAGGAAGAACTCTTTAAAAATTATTTTTCTCAACCTCTCAATCCATCAATATATGTGTGTGTGTGTGTGTGTCAGCCCTGGAAAACAGATTCTTAGTCCACATGCATGTTGAAGCTTCAACCATTTAACCAGTCACATTGAATAGGAAGTTGAAAACCTAATAAATTTGGAAGTAACAATAAGACACTCAGCATAGTACTTAACAAGAACATGGCCACTTTCAATAATGTCAAGAAAAGAACATGACACATTTGGATAAACAAAGCAGCTCCCAAAGTTTAGGTAACATGTAAGAAACAAAGAGAGTAGGTAAAAATCAAGTCCAATAGAGTGCAACCACTAAAAAAAGCTAATTAATTAAAAACAATGTAATATGTCAAAAATGTGATCATATGAGAATCAAGAATTGAGGAAATCATTTTCACACTATAGTCCCCTTACCATATCAGGATTAAGTTTTGGGATGACTTCCCAAAATCATGGGACGAAAAAATTCCCTGGGCTCTTCAGACGAGTACAACCACTGAACGGAAAAGTACATAGTTCGCTTCGTTGAAGCATTACCGACCACCTAACATTCATAATCTGATCAATGATAAGAAAGTGAATATGTCTTGATCAAATTCTTGGGCAGACTACCATTTTTAAAAGGGACAGACTACAAATCTTAATGCTAAAAATCCAAATTTTCAACATGTACTATTGCTAATCTGGTATATCTTTATAAAAAAGGGGGCAATTGCTCCCTTTTCTCAAGCGATAGCTCAGCCCCTAAACTACAATGTTTAATGGGATAAGTGGTGAAACCGTTTTTAAACAACAACAGTTGAATACTCTACAGCAGTTGAATACTCTACAAGAATTTGTAATGGTAATAACCCTAAATTAGAAAAATTACTAAAACTAAGAACCCTAAATTAGAAATTTCACATAGAAAATAGACTTGATTGCTTGAAGAGCATAGATAAAGAGAGAGAGGGAGAGAGAGAGAAAGAGAGAAAAGGGGGAGAGAGAGCCACAGTTGAAATGAGAGAAGAAGAAAGCGGATGTAGATTACCTACTCCGGCTGCTCTTGCTCAGCCGCCATCTCCGTAGCGGAGATAATGGGTCGGCGGCAAGGAGATAATGGGTCTGTCGCCGATTGAAGAGAGAGAAGGGGAATAGGTTATTGCCGATTGTAGAGAGAGAGAAGGGGAATTTAAGAGGTTATTTGGAAAAGAAAATAGGAAGGGCCTATTTTTTAGGTGAAGTAGTTTTATTAAATATATTTTTCTTATTAATATGCTAGGGATTCGGCTCATTTCAATTTATGAAGAAAAAAAATTATTTTTTTACAAATTATATATATTTATTATATGAGATAAATGGTGTCTATCGCGAAGGCCTAAGTTCATCGCATAAATGGTGTCTACCGCGAAGGCCCGAACGGACATCGTCGAAAGCTATCACAAAATGTCTATTTTCTTGTAGTGATTAATGTTTGGGTCTAACTTAATTTGATTGAATTGACCAAATGTGCCTTTCGGGTGGGACGGAGGGAGTACCTTATACCCTTAATCGTAACCCATACCATATACAACATATACTCATACATATACCTTAAACCATAACATCTACTCTAGTAGTAGTGGTAGTAGCGGTATTAGTGGTAGTAGCGGTAGTAGTGATGGTAGTGGTAGTAATAGTGGTAGTGGTGGTGATGGTGGTAGTAGTGGTAGTGGTAGTAGTGGTAGTAGTGGTGGTAATAGTGGTGGTGGTGGTAGTGGTGGTAGTGGTGGTGGTAGTAGTGGTAGTAGCGGTAGTAGTGGTGGTAGTGGTAGTAGTTGTGGTAGTAGTAGTGGTGGTAGTGATAATGATAGTAGTAGTGGTGGTAGTGGTAGTAGTAGTGGTACTGGTAGTAGTGGTGGTGGTGGCAGTAGTGGTAATAGTGGAGGTAGTGGAAGTAGCGGTGGTAGTAGTAGTGGCGGTAGTGGTGGTGATGGTGGTTGTGGTGGTGGTGGTGGTGGTAGTGGTGGTAGTGGTAGTAGTAGTGGTAGTAGTGGTAGTGGTAGTAGTGATAGTGGTGGTGGTGGTAGTAGTGGTAGTAGTGGTGGTAGTGGTAGTAGTGGTGGTAGTAGCGGTAGTAGTGGTAGTAGTGGTGGTAGTGATAGTAGTGGTGGTAGTAGTAGTGGTGGTAGTGGTAGTGGTGGTGGTAGTGGTGGTAGTGGTAGTAGTGGTAGTAGTGATAGTAGTAGTGGTAGTAATGGTGGTAGTAGTGGTAGTGGTAGTAGTGGTGATGGTGGTGGTGGTAGTAGTAGTGGCAATGGTAGTAGTGGTAGTAGTGGTTGTAGTAGTAGTGGTAGTAGCGGTGGTATTAGTGGTAGTAGTAGTAGTGGTGGTAGTGGTAGTGGTAGTTGTGGTGGTGGTAGTAGTGGTGGTGGTAGTAGTGGTAGTGGTAGTAGTGGTGGTAGCGGTAGTAGTGGTGGTAGTAGTAGTGGTGGTAGTGGTGGTAGTGATAGTAGTGGTGGTAGTAGTAGTAGTAGTGGTAGTAGTGATGGTAGTGGTGGTAGTGATAGTAGTAGTGATAGTAGTGGTGGTAGTAGTGGTCGTAGTAGTAGTGGTGGTAGTGGTAGAAGTGGTGGTAGTGATAGTGGTGGTGGTGGTAGTAGTAGTAGTGGTAGTAGTAATAGCAGTGGTAGTGGTAGTGGTGGTCGTAGTGGTAGGGGTAGTGGTGGTATTGAAGGCGTTGCATTAGTAATATAACAATTGCATTAGAAGGATATAATGCAACGCAAAGTAACTTAATGCAAGGGTGTTATTGAAGTCGTTGCATTAGTAATATAACAATTGCATTAGAATGATATAATGCAACGCCAATTAACTTAATGCAATGGTGTTATTGACGGCGTTGCATTAGTAATATAGCTATTGCATTAGAAAGGATATAATGCAACGCCAAGTAACTTAATGCAAGGGCTTTATTGATGGCGTTGCATTAGAAGAATCTAATGTAACGCCTAGAAACCTAAGGCAACGCAGAAGCCATAGTTGTTGCAATAGCTCAAATAAACTGTTGCATTAATGAAATAATGCAACGCCATTCTAAAGCATTGTTGCATTTGATACATTTGATTCGTTGCATTTGTTCGAAAATGTAGTAGTGAAGCTTTGTTTTTCCATGGAAGAAAAAATGACGAACATAGAATTACCTTGGGTGGCTGAATAAATCAGTCGATAGAAAAGAAGCTTGAAGTTGAGGCGGCTGTGAGAAAAAAAAAGAATGCAATAGATGAGAGGGAAATACACAAATTGGGGAAAATTGAATAGAACTGAAACTATAATGATAGTTATGAGAAAACAAACCAAATATAATGATAGGAAGTTCATTATCATGATATTAAAATTACAGAAGAAGTCTGAAAAGAAAATGATAGAAGGTGAGTATAACTAAATAAAAGGAAAATAGAGTAGGAAGAATATCACATTTCAATCCATTTACCTTCATCAGTTATCAAAATTAATTTAAACCCCATCACTTTATCCTATTTTAGGATGGAAAGAATATCATTATTTTGTATAGAATTTAATTTAAAAATTTAATTTAAAAATGAGTTGGAAATTTAATTTAAAAATGAGATCACAGGAGTAGTAAAAAAGAAGGCAAAGCAGAGGAATTGAGAGAAAGATTAATTAATTAATAGTAAGAAATGAAAGTGACTAACCTTTTTGAAAATCTTCTTCGTCATTGATCATTTTTGTTTGGTTGGGTGATAAACCCTTAATGGCATAACTGACCGCCGCCGCTATACAACAAATCTCCGGCTGATGATTTTAACGGAATTAATGTCCGACGGAAATTTAACTCAATAACCAGAAATATTGTGATTGATGAACCCTAAATCAGGGTTTATGTAGTCAAATAAAACTGTGATTGGCGAACCCTAAATCAGGGTTTTTGCAGTCAAATAAAACTGTAATTGGCGAACCCTAAATCAAGGCTTAAAGAAAAGAAAAGCTGCTAAAAGTTATGTGTGTATCTTTTAAACCAAGTTTAACTTGTTTTAAAAGGATAACGATTGAGACTAACTGTAACTAATTTGATATTTGAATTTCATTTTTGATAAAGCCTATATTTATCTTATCTTTTAATGAAATAATTATGATTACATCAGATTTAGATTCCATTTTTGATAAAGCCTATATTTTTTTAACTAAAATCTGAAATAAAAATGAGTTGGAAATTAAATTGCTGACGTGACCTTTGATGTGGCCTTTTCTGGAGCCTCTAAATAGTTTTGGTTTATATATTATATATGATACTTCACAAAATAAATACATTTCCAAACTATTGACTAAAATGTCTCTTTTTTAAAATTCGCTAATTAGTGTAGCAATTTTTTTTTAAAATGTCTCTTTTTTAAAACTCGCTAATTCGTGTAGCAATTTTTTAAAAAAATCGCTTAAACTCGCTAATTCGTGTAGCGAGTTCAATAATTCTTTTTTTTTTACATAAACAATTTCGAAAATTTTACGGGTAGGTCGAGGTCGCCTGTTGGGACTAGGTCGACCTGACTGATGGATATATTCGGGTCATGCCCGTATATAGGATGTGGATCGTATTCGGACAAAGCTAGGTCGACACCAAGTAGGTCGGACTATGAGCTAAGTCGATTGATCAATGTCGATGAGCCTTGGGCTTGGTAATGATTGGGCCTAGCCCACTGAAAATGTGGTGGCAATAATATGTAAATAACTGGGCTGGATCGTTGGGCCTAGTCCGTCACTTTTATTCCGTTCAGTGGCCCCTAACTTTCTGGGTGAATTTTTGTCGACCAGGAAGTTATACCATTTTTTTATGGAGGTTCAAGTAGATCGTAGGTAGATGTTCGAACTTTGACAGATGATTGACCATAGCTACGTGGCCCAATCCTGGCCGTCGATTGTGGACGACTGGATCATTAGAAGTGCCGTATTTCCGTAATCATTACTTCCTTAGAAACCGTTCGGGCCATTAAATGTTGATGAAAACCGTTTGAAAATAAACCCTTTCCAATTCGAGAAAGGATTATCAGTGGGTATAAAAGAGAAAAACTCTTTCCTTTTTGGATTTTACGAACCCTCGATTTCCAGGCGTATATCCACTGCAGTAGGCAAAGCAAGGTTTCTGATTTCTGGTGTACCCCGGCCATCGTTTTCTTTATTACGACTCTCTTCTTCTAATCAATTAAAGGTATTCTCCGAGTCCCTCGCTTTCCGTCTATTTTTGAGTTTTTCCTTTAGTTTCCGCCATGGCTAGGACATTTAGCTGCGAAACTGGGGCCTGGTACGGGCATTGCACTATTAATTATCAAATATATAAACACATAGGAGGAGTGTGGAAGGAGATGTCCTTGGCTGAGTGCGCCTCTATTTTGACGAGGTGGGGTTTGACCTTTAGCGAGCTAGGTTTGCCTGTGGGAGAGAGCTTGGGAGATTTAGAAGTAGACGACCCAACTGTTGTGTCTTTTCATCTTTTTCATGAGTTACTCGACCATCTAGCTCTGCTCTATGACAAGGATCCCAATAAGCCCTCCTTCCTTAGAAATAGGAAGGGGTTTCCAGGGGAATCTAGGTCGCCTGCATCTGAACATAGGACTGATTCCCCTGTTTCTTATTCCTCTTCAGATATGGCAGCTCAAAGGGGAGCTACAGCTTCTACTTCTTCCAGCCCACGAATAGTGGATGCATTTGACTCATCTGTTGCTAAAGGGAGGAATGAGAGAGGTTATGTACCTCCTAAGCCAATTCGAGGGGAAAAAAACTCGGAGTCTCGCGTGGCCATGCTGTATGACTTCTGTGAAGTAGACAGGAAGGAGTTTGGGGTGACTCACTACACTAAGAAGGAATTTATGTCTCGGTTTGGGTCGTCTTACACCAATGATCCCACTAGAGTAGCTTTTTTCTATGGCCAATTTGAGGCCGGCTTGAGGCTTCCCTTAGATCCATTTGTCAATGAGTTTCTTGAGTGTATGAATGCCCTACCTCTTCAACTGGGGGCTAACACATGCAAGGTTTTAGTGTGTTTTGCAATGGTGTGTAGGTTTTTAGGCTTTGAACCATGCCTTCACATTTTCAGGATGTTTTTCAAAGTTACCACCGACAAGGCAGATATAGGGATTAGCACCCCTTCCAGGCCACATGCCCCAAAGCTTTTTGTTAATCTTCCCAGCAAAGTGAGTGGCTGGAATGCTCATGTTATTGTAGTTGAAAGTAGGAGAGGATGGGAGTTCCCGTTGCCAGATGATGAGTCTGATGTGATAAAGGAGGAGGATTATTGGATACCTGACTGGAGCGACGATCTATATAAGAAATTAGTCGAGGTAGCTGAGAGGGGCCCCATCAGCTGGGAGGTTTTGGGGACCACCAAAAATAATTATATTCAGGCTGGGATGATTCTTGGTAAGGGGGATGTAGTTCCCTTGGTCCCCATAGTTAGGTTCTTGAGATATCCGGACTGGGTTACCCATGAGGGAGACAAATTAAGATTTGAGAGCCAGTGCCATGAGTGTAAGAGGACCCCTGGTTACTGCAGAGAGAACTTGGACCACTTTGGGGGTAAGTGTTTACCTGCTTTTTGTCTCCTAGCTCGTCAATTAATTGCTCGCATGTAGAACTTTAGCTCGTACATATTTTGCTCGTATGTATAACTTTTGCTCGTACATATTTTGTTCGCATGTAGAACTTTAGCTCGTACATATTTTGCTCGTATATAGAACTTTTGCTCGTACATATTTTGCTCGTCGATCGATGTCTTGCCCATATTGAGCTAACACTTGGTTTTTTGTCTTGTGCAGTTCTTACCCCCGAGCAAGAGGCTAATATAGGACGTGTTGTCAATTTGAAGAAGAGCAAGAGGAGTTGTGGGGCTGGTAATACCCGAGCCAATCGTGAGAAAGAGGCTGCAGATCGCCAGAAATTACTGAAGCTGGTTGATGAAGAGACAGATAAATTGATCCCCGTGGAAGAGGATGATGCTGAAATGGAGGTAAAGAAGGTTGATGGTGATGCCCAAGAGGTCCACACAGTTGGAGCTGAAGTAGAGGGGTAAGTATCTGAACCAATGCAAGAGGATTCCCAACCTGGGGCAAGCTTGGAGGTGTCCAGAAGGAGCTCGCTGCAGTCAAGTTGGGTAAGGAGAAAGTTGATCAGGATCTTGAGGTGGCGACCAAGATGTTAGAAGAGAGCACTGCCATGCTAGCTAAGCAAACTGACGATTTTAAGGCTGCTCGGCAACAATGGGGAGGAGGCCCAGGACAAGTTGGATTCTGCCGTCAAGGCTGACATTGAAGCTTACAAAGAGAGCGATGATTGTCATAACTTCTTTACTGAGCAGGCCAGGTCCTTCTTTGATATAGGTCGATGCCACATGGCTCGCCGTATCTTGGTGGATCCTTCAGTTAACCTGTCTACTGAGCAGTTAGCCAAGTGGGCCTCAGAGGAGCAGTACGACGTGGCAGCTCCTCAAGCTCACCCTCTTGTTCCTTATAATGATAATGATTGGCTGCCTTAGCCGATGAAGATGCTGATATGGAGGCGGAGCCTTGGGTCGCACCTCCTATTGAGCCTGTCAATTTTAACACTATACTGAAGGAGCTTGAGGATTCTGACGAGCCGGAATTCGATGTTGATACCCCCAAGTATGCGTTTATTGAATCCAGCAAGCTTAACAACCTTCAACAACAGGAGACAACTTCTGGCACTCAATCTAATATCAACGATCAGGCTGAGGACGATCATGCTGCTTGAACTTTTATGGTTATTAATTTGGCAATGTAACGAGACAAGTTCCAAAACAATTTTTTGCTTTTGTATATGTGTCAATGCCTTGGCCCAACTTTTGGGAGGCATCTTAACTCGTAATATTTTATTTGCCCAAGTCCTGGCCCGCTTTGGGGGACTTGCTTTTGTTTACTCGTAGTTGACCTTTCGCTTGAATCTTTTTTCCTTGATCCTTATATGAATGTATGTCGAACTAGATTTGGTATAATGAACGAGACCGTTACGAGCCTTTGGTCAGTTTTTAGAAATAAGGTAGACCTAATAATTGGTTCATTTGATAATGAGATTGATTAAGAGTCGAATTTTATTAGAACGAGGTCAACTAAGAGTCGGACCTGTTTAAAGGAACGAGGCTGACTAAGAGTTAAGCTTGTTAGAACGAAGTCGACTAAGAGTTGGACTTGTTAAATGAACGAGGCTGACTAAGAGTCGAGCCTGTTAGAACGAAGTCGACTAAGAGTCGGACTTGTTAAATGAACGAGACTGATTAAGAATCGAGCCTATTAGAACGAAGTCGACTAAGAGTCGGACTTGTTAAATGAACGAGGCTGACTAAGAGTCGAGTCTGTTAGAACGAAGTCGACTAAGAGTCGGACTTGTTAAATGAACGAGACTGATTAAGAATCGAGCCTGTTAGAATGAAGTTGACTAAGAGTCAGACTTGTTAAATGAACGAGGCTGACTAAGAGTCGAGCCTGTTAGAACGAAGTCGACTAAGAGTCGAACTTGTTAAATGAACGAGGCTGACTAAGAGTTGAGCCTGTTAGAACGAAGTCGACTAAGATTCGGACTTGTTGAATGAACGAGACTGATTAAGAATCGAGCATGTTAGAACGAAGTCGACTAAGAGTCGAACTTGTTAAATGAACAAGGCTGACTAAGAGTCAAGCCTGTTAGAACGATGTCGACTAAGAGTCGAACTTGTTCAATGAACGAGGCTGATTAAGAATCGAGCCAGTTATAATGAAGTCGACTAAGAGTCGGACTTGTTAAATGAACGAGGCTGACTAAGAGTCGAGCCTGTTAGAGAAGTCGACTAAGAGTCAGACTTGTTAAATGAACGAAACTGATTAAGAATCGAGTCTGTTAGAATCGATGCAAAAAATGTAACACAATTTTTGGTTGAATAGAACTGCAACTTTATTGAAGTAGTAGCACGATTACATAGAGAAAGGAGAGCTAGAACTAGAACTAAACTCAAACTTGAAAACGGAAACTGAATCTGAACCAGAAAACTAAACTAGAAGACTGAATTTTGATAAGGTGGGTAGCATGCCACAGGTGTTTCAACTCCTTACCATCTAGATGGGCGATCATGTAATTTCCTTCCTTAATAACTCGAGTAACGATGTAGGGACCTTCCCAGTTGGGAGATAACTTGTTCATCTGAGTTCTCCTTCCAGTTGACTCGATCCTCCTTAACACATGGTCACCCACTTGGAACGATCTTATCTTCACTTTCTTATCGTGGTAATTCTTAGTTTTCTGCTTATAATTGATCATTTGTAATTGAGCTGTATCTCGCTTCTCGTCGAGCAAATCCAAGTCGATCAACCTGTTGATGCCGTTCTTCTCCTAATCAAAGAAAATAACCCTTGCTGTAGGGAATTGTAGCTCAGCCGGTGCCATGGCTTCTGATCCATATGCAAGAGAAAAAGGGGTTTCACCCGTGGGCCCCCGAGTGGTTATGCGGACCGCCCAGAGAGCGATGGGAAGTTCGTCTAATCAGTTGCTTCGTCGACCAACTAAACCCGTCTTGAGTGTAGAAAGGACCAGTTTGTTAGCTGCTTCAGTTTGCTTGTTACCTTAGGATAGGGGACTGATGACTTCCAATGCTTGACTCCAACTCTGTTCATTTCTTCTTCGAAAGCTGTGGAGAACTGTAGCCCGTTATCTGACACTATGGCTCGAGGAATTCCAAATCGACACCAAATGAAATCGTGAATGAAGTTGATGGCGTTCTCCTCTGTAATCCTGGCTAAAGGCTTGGCCTTGACCCACTTTGTAAAGTAATCAATAGCAACGATCACATACTTACAATTTCCTCGGGCGGGTGGGAAGGGACCAATCAAATCGACTCCCCACATATTGAAGGGACAAGTTGCGACCACTGGAGTTTGCTTGGTTGTAGGCAGGTGAGGTAGATCGGTGAATCTTTGGCACTGGTCGCACCCCTGAACAAAATCGTGAGCGTCCACTCTCATGTGCGGCCAATAATACCCCAATATAATCAATTTGTCGGCCAAAGTTCTGGCCCCCGGGTGTCCACCACAAACCCCAATATGTACCTCGTACATCAATTGAGTAACTTCTTGAGGGCGAACACATCTCAATAATGGCTTAGTGAAGGACCTCCTGAATAACACATTTCCTTGAATAACGTACCTCGGAGCCTTTTTCTTGATAGATCGAGATGCTTTCTCGTCATTAGGTAGCTCGCCGGTCTCAAGATAAGCTCGCATTTCCTCGATCCAGCACTTGGTGTAGACCCATTCTCTAGTAGTATCCTCTAGGCATTAAATCTGAACCCTCTCATAAGCTGGATATTCGAGGTAAGAGATAGGTTCCCCATGCTGTTCGTCCGATGTAGCCAGTTTTGAGAGTAGGTCGGCCAATTCATTATCATCTCGACCAACCCTCTGTATCTCCCAAAATTCCAAGTCTTTGATCAGCTCCTTCACCAGGTTGCAGTACTTGACCAAGGTGGGATTCAGGACCTCATACTCTGTAGGTGTTAGTGCCCTAGGCCTATAGAGATAGACCTTTATGTAATGTCATTGTTCATTTATATATGAGATTGTTTCTTTGATTGTTATATATGTTTGCATGTTTTATTATAATAATCGTGTCCCTAGTACTTATGAAGCACTAGTATGAAGTCTAATGGATAATCATGTGATGATTATATGCATGGAGATGCACATTAGATTCATGGGTACTTGTTAGAGAACAAGGTACTGGACTTGACCCATTATGAGATCTATGTCATGGTCAAATGTCATAATTAGATCTCATATAGTCATATCATTGATATCCTTTGACCTGAGATTATCATCGTCTTCCGCTCGATGAATATCATGTTTGATATAGTTTAACGTTGTCTTTAACCTGATAACAATAAGGGCTATCATCATGGCGTGGTATGATTCCTTGTTGGGAAGAATGATAAGTCAAGATGGAAATTGTCCCTCAGTAAAGAGATGTTTGCTAGGCCACTCGTAAGTAAGATTGATGTAGTGCATGGCCATGCCCGAATGAATTAATGTGATTAATGTCATTCGATTAAATCAATTTACTTGATAACGAGAAAGCACAACAATATGAGTTGACGTGGACCATGACTCATGTTCAATATAACATCGTGTGACAATGGGATTGTGATATGTTCTATATAGAAATCGAACTTGATATTATATTATTTGGGTAGGCATGATGGCTTGCTAGAGTCCGCTCATGTCTTATGAGGATCGATGTGATCGAACTCATCACAACATAATATAGTCCTATGTCACACGCATCGAACGAATTGTCAAAATGAAGAATATGGAGTTTTTGTTCTCGTGGGACGACTTCGTCCCTGTGCCGAACCAACTATTCCCCTTAAGGGGACGCCGATTCGTAAGCCGGGTGCGCTGGGGACGACTGCCCGGGGGACGACTCGTCCCCGGGCACCGGATCGCGCGGAATTGACTTAAAACTAGGGTTTTCGCGAGGGGAAAAGTTTTATAACGTATAAATACTTACCCCGGTTGCCCTAGCCGTCATAAGAACGTTTTGGCTTCGAGAGAAACACTAAGAGTGGGAGATTTCAATTGAGAATTGAGAATCAAACACCACCAACATCCATTGTCTTCATTGATTGAAAGGTGTTTCAATCAATCGATCTAGCAATCCTCCTGAAGAGTTAAGGGTTCGTTCCGCGCGTGGATAAACATAGAGGATCTTCGTTCATCAAGATCTTTGGTTCGTGATTCCCGTTCGTTCATCAAGGATTAACAAGATCATTCAACTGAGTTGGGTCAAGTTTATCAAAGGCAAAAGCATTCAAGGTTGGTAATTCTATTTCATCTCTCTTAATTATTCATCTAGAACTGGATTCTAGTGGCTTTGGGGTTTTTCGAGTTATTGCTTATTCCGCCGCGCACGGACCCTCGAAACCCCTACAGCTGGGTAGCCCCCGTTCATGATGCTTAGTTAGATAATCATGATAATTATGTAATATGATTATATGAATTTTCATGATGTGCATGATCTAGAATATGAAATTGTATGAGTTTTACTTGAGAAGTAATAGTATATATAGATATACCATGATTATGAAATTGTAATATATATGATTAATATGATTAATCTAGATTATGGGATGTCAATTTCATTGATATGATTAATGTGATTAATCTAGGATATTTGTGATGTATTACTTGGTATATTGGCCGGACACCAAAACCTTTCCCACAGCACTTCGATGGAAGTGTGGGATAATCTTGGAGCACGTGGCCGCGTACTAGTAATTACTGATCAAATGTAATATGTGTTGCATCATTCCATGTTCATAATTATGTTCATATAGTTTTCATGAATCAACCTTGGGATGTAATTGATAAGCATAAAAAAATTGAACCTTTTTTGTAATTTGAGTTTGTTTTATGCCACCCATGTTTAAACACTTCAGGAGTACACGGTAGTTTTATGGGCTCGCCATAGCGAGGTGCATTAATTCTATCTTTGTATGATCAAGATGAGCAAATAGTGGTTGCTATACGTTTAACATGGTTGAACTCAATTAGGCTATCAAAACGGTTTTGGGCCTAAGGCATAAGATGAGATTGAAACATGTGACATATGATGTCTATAATCTCATAATGATCTAAGAGTCATATATAGATATGATTGATAAATGTTATCTACCTTTTAGTTTAATTTTTGAGCAAGTAGCGCTATACGACTTGAAATTAAATTAAAGTTGGGTCTTAGCCTATTAAATTATATTATGCATATTTGCATAAGAAGGTTATATAATTTAGTGGGAGTATTTATGAAATACGTTATTTAATCTCTTAAATGAAATCTGTATTTATATGTGTTCATATGTGTTGCATATTTTGTTGTAGAAATAGCATTAATCTATAATTAATCCTTATTATTGCGATTCGTCCTTATGAAGGACAAGTTCGAAAAGAACGGTACAAGTTATTCGATTTGATCGTATGCTCAAGAAGAGTTCTTAAGCAAAATTGTACGTTCGACGAATCTATTCCGCCGAACCCACCGCAAACGTTGCAAAGGACAGTAAGGAGCAACATAAGAAACATTTAGATGATTCCTATGATGTTGTTTGCTCTATACTTGCTACCATGTTTAAAGGCTCTTAAGAAGAACCTTGAACACGTGGAAATTGCTTTTGTTCTAGCACAATGCACAAAAGGAAATGTTCCAAGTGCAAGCTAGACAAAAGATATATGTTGTGGTGAAGGCTTTTAATGCATGAGATGCAAAAGGAGCAATCCCGGTGTGTTAATGGTTAACACAAGAAAGGGGTTCAAAAGGGAAGGCAAGAAGGTAAAGCAAAGGTTGCTAAACCTAGGGCAAAAGTTGCCAAAGCCGAAAAGGCTAAACCCAAAGTGTCTCAAAAGGATGCGGTTTGCTACCGCAATGAGATTGTCATTGAAGCAAAGTTGCATGGCTAATAAGGAAGGCCTAAAAGGCGAAGAAGGGCAATTTGATTGCTACTACTTCAAATATTTATATGATAGATATTTTCCTTTCGACTTCTTGTTCTTCGGGGTATATGATACCGGATATAGATCCCACATTTGTTTAAATGTGCAAGAAATAAAGAATAGAAAGCTACTCAAAGAAGGTGAATTAAACCTATGCGTAGTAATGAAGCAAGAGTTCTTGCGCATTAGCAGTAGGACTTATGAAGTCACTTTACCTTGTGGACTAGTACTTGTTTTGAACAAGTGTGACTACGTTCCTAATTTGAGTAGGAGTATCATTTTGTTTCTTATGAGGATGATGAAGGATATAAATTTTCTTATTGGAGAATAAGAAGCTTTATATTTATTTAATGATATGTATTATTGTAATGCATATATCATTGAATGGTCTTCATATCCTTGATGTTAAGATACAAAATAATATTGAAGATATCTATAATATAAGCGTGAAATCTAAACCGAATGATGTGAACAACACGTTCACATGGCATTGCCACTGGTCATATAAATGAGAAACGTATAATCTAAACTCCATTAACATGGACATTTAGACTCATATGATTATGAATCATTTGAGGTATGAGAATCTCGTTTATTTGGTAAAATGACCAAACCACCCTACACTAAGAGTAGTGGGAGGGTAGTAGCTTTATCGTCCTATACATGAGATGTATATGGACTATTAAGTAGCATTGCTAGGGAGGAATTGCATTTCATCACATTCACGGCTGATATGACTATGCCTATCCAGTGAAGTCCAAAGGTGAATCGTTTGAGATATTTCGAATATTTCAAGATGAAGTACAAAACCAATCATGGCAAAACTATTAAAGTACTTCGATTAGATCGAGGTAATGAATATTTGAGCCAAGAGGTTGACAATCATCTCAAAACCGTGAAATCTTTTCGTGAGTTGACTCCACCCGAACACCACATTGTATGGTGTGTTTGAGAGGAGGAATTGAACCTTGTATGACATGGTTCGTTCGATGATGTGTCAAGTTGACTTTCCTATTTTCTTTTGAGGATATGCATTAGAAATAATGCGGTTACACCGAATTGTGTCCCTACTAAATCGATTCCTAAGTCCCCACATGAGATGTGGCATGAAAGAATGTCTTTCATAAAGATTTGGGGTTGCGAATCTTATGTAAAGAGACTTGCCTCTCATAAGTTAGCACCAAATCGACAGGTTAATTTCGTATATTAGTTTTACAACCGCAATGAGAACAAATTGTTTGTTGCTCTATATGATTCGCTTCTTGAGAAACAGCTTCTCAATAAAGGATCTAGTGGGAGTAAAATTGATCTTGAAAGAGTTCAAGAACTCAAAATAACGTGGAACCAAGAGGTAGAGACTGGAACCAAGTTCACAAGGAGTGTGGAACCGGTTCAAGATACAATAGTTCTTCGCAGATCCGATAGGATACGATTCCGAACCTCGAGAGATATGGATTTCTCATATCGGAAAGTAATCAAGTGGGAGTCATTGAGAATGACGACCTATTTCCTATCTAGAGACGATGTCCACTCCTAATTCGGATAAATGGTTATGAACCATGGAATCCGAATTGTAATCCATGTTTGATGATCAAGTTTTGAACTTGATTGGTCCACCCGAAGGTGTAAAAACCATAAGGGTGTAAATGGGTTTTCAAGAAGAAAACCGACATGGATGGAAAGGTGTATACTTTCATGACTAAGGATTGTAGCAAAGGGATTTAGGAAAATTCATAGTGTTGACTATGTTGAAACCTTTTTGCCCATTACAATGCCGAAGTCTATTAGAGTTTCAATTGCCATTATCGCATATTGTGAATATGAGATATGGCAAATGGATGTCAAAACAAATGCTTAACTGAAACCTACTGAGGATGTATACAGATACAACCCGAAGGGTTTATCGATCCAAGAAATTCTAATAAAGTATGCATGTTTGCAAAGATCCATAAGATGGGTTAAAGCAAGCTTCGAGGGGTTGGAATCTTCATTTTGATGAATCGGTCAAAGAGTTTGACATCATCAAGTACGAAGATGAACTTGTGTATACATGAAATTCAAAGTGGGAGCGTAGTATTATTTCTATTGTTATATGACAATGATATCTTACTCATTGAAAACAAAGTTCGACACTTAAGACTGCCAAGTCTTGGTCAAGGAAAGGTTTCTCAATGAAAGATATGCGAAGCCGCTTACATCCTTGGTATCAAGATCTATAAAGATAGATCTAAAAGGATAAGTCGTTTGAGTCAAATACTCACATTGACAAGGTTCTTAGATGATTTTAAGAAAGGTAACTTGTCAATGGGTCATGGCGTGTATTACTCTTAGCGAGACTCGTGTCCCATGACAACCGATGAGCAAAAGAGAATGAATGAAGTTCCATATGCTCCTGCATTGGATTTGTCATGTATGCCATGATTTATACTAGACCCGACGTCTCGTATGCTTTGAGCATGACGAGTTGATACCAATCGATCCTAGTGAGAACCATTGGATGGCGCTCAAGACGATCCTTAAAGTACTTAAGAAGAACTAAGGATACGTTCGTATTTGAAAGATTGGAAGTTAATCTTGTTGTAAAGGTTACACTGATGCTAACTTCCAAACCGACAAAGTTAATTAAAATCGCAATTAGGATTTGTGTTTATGCTTATTGGAGGTGCGATTTTATTGGAAGAGTTCCAAGCGAAAATCGTGAAGCCGATTCTACTTCTAAGGCTTAATTTTAGCAACATATGATGTAGCTAGAAAAGGCGGCTTGGATCAAAAGTTCATTAGTGTTTTGGAATTGTTCCAAGTATCACTAATTCGGTGGAGCTTTGTTGTGACAATTGTGGTGTCATTTGTGCAAGCAAAAGAACCAAGGTCACATCAACGATCCAAACACATTTTGAGACGTTTCCACCTCATTCGAGAAATCTGTGAAAGGGAAGACGTTAAGATATATGCAAAAGGTACCAACGGATGACAACATTTCGACCCTCTCACCAAGCCTTTGCCACAAGCTAAATATGAATGTCATGTTAGGTCCATGGTATAAGATACATGAATGATTGGGCCTAGCCATGCAAGGGAGACCGTAGGTGTTAGTGCCCTAGGCCTATAGAGATAGACCTTTATGTAATGTCATCGTTCATTTATATATATGAGATTGTTTCTTTGATTGTTATATATGTTTGCATGTTTTATTATAATAATCGTGTCCCTAGTACTTATGAAGCACTAGTATGAAGTCTAATGGATAATCATGTGATGATTATATGCATTACGGAGATGCACATTAGATTCACAAGTACTGTTAGAGAACAAGGAGATTTGGACTTGACCCATTATGAGATCTATGTCATGGTCAAATGTCATAATTAGATCTCAATATAGTCATATCATTGATATCCTTTCGACTCGAGATTATCATCGTCTTCCGCTCGATGAATATCATGTTTGATATAGTTTAACGTTGTCTTTAACCTGATAACAATAAGGGCTATCATGGCGTGGTATGATTCTTTGTTGGGAAGAATGATAAGTCAAGATGGAAATTGTCCCTCGTAAAGAGAGATGTTTGCTAGGCCACTGTAAGTAAGATTGATGTAGTGCTGGCCATGCCCGAATGAATTAATGTGATTAATGTCATTCGATTAAATCAATTTACTTGATAACGAGAAAGCATTGAACAATATGAGTTGACGTGGACCATGACTCATGTTCAATATAACATCGTGTGACAATGGGATTGTGATATGTTGTATATAGGAAATCGAACTTGATATTATATTATTTGGGTAGGCATGACGGCTTGCTAGAGTCCGCTCATGTCTTATGAGGATCGATGTGATCGAACTCACGCTTTGCCAACATAATATAGTCCTACGGGGTCACACGCACGAACGAATTGTCAAAAATGAAGAATATGGAGTTTTGTTCTCGGGGACGACTCGTCCTCAGCCGTAACCAACTATTCCCCTTAAGGGGGACGCCAGTGACTAAGCCGGGTGCCAGGGACGACTCGTCCCCCGGGGGACGACTCGTCCCCGGGCACCGGATCGACGCGGAATTGACTTAAAACTAGGGTTTTCGCGAGGAAAAGTTTTATAACGTATAAATACTTACCCCGGTTGCCCTGGCCGTCATAAGAACGTTTTGGCTTGAGAGAAACACTAAGAGTGGGAGATTTCAATGAGAATTGAGAATCAAACACCACCAAATCCATTGTTCTTCATTGATTGAAAGGTGTTTCAATCAATTGGATCTAGCAATCCTCCTAGAAGAGTTCTGTGTTCGTTCCGCGCGTGGATAAACATAGGATCTTCGCTCATCAAGATCTTTGGTTCGTGATTCCCGTTCGTTCATCAAGGATTAACAAGATCATTCAATCTGGAGTTGGGTCAAGTTTATCAAAGGCAAAAGCATTCAAGGTTGGTAATTCTATTTCATCTCTCTTAATTATTCATCTAGAACGGATTCTAGGGCTTGGGGTTTTTTCGAGTTATTGCTTATTCCGCTGCGCATGGACCCTCGAAACCCTACATACTCTCCTTTAACTTGATTTACTATCAACTGTGAGTCACAGTAAGCCACGATCTTGGTTGCTCCGAAACACTTTACATATTCGATGGCTGTGACCAAAGCTTCATACTCGGCCTGGTTATTAGATGCTTCAAACTTGAACCTCAGTACTTCCTCGTAGACTGTCCCTGATTCTGGCTCGACCAATACAATTCCAGCCCCGCTAACGTTCTTTATTGCCGACCCATCAGAGTATACTTTCCAGCAATCGTCGAGCAAACTTATGGCGGGTTGAGTTGCTGGTTCCTTTCCCTTTGCTTTCTCTTTCTGAGCTCGTACTTCGCTATCTTCCTTGGTGAAAGTAAGCTCGACCAAGAAGTCTGCCAAAGCTTGAGATTTCAATGCCTTTTGAGGCCTATACTCAATGTCGAATTCTGTGAGAGCAATTGACCAGTTGAGTAATCAGCCTGAACTTTCTGGTTTATGCAGGATTTTCCTCAGGGGTGCATTAGTTAGAACGACAATAGGATGAGCCAAAAAATAGTCTTGCAACTTCCTGGAAGCTACGACCAAGGCTTAGGCCACCTTCTCTAAATTATAGTATCTGCCTTCTACGTCGGACAAAGCCTTGCTTATATAATACACGGGCTTCAGCTTCTGAAGCCCTCCTCCTTCTCAAACTAGAACAATGGCCATGGCTTGATCGCCAACAGACAAGTAAACGAACAAAGTCTCCCCCACGACCGGGATGCTTAATAACGATGGAGAGGTGAGATACTCCTTAAGTTGTTGGAACGACGAATGGCATTCGGCCGTCCACTCAAAGTTTTTCGTCCCCCTTAAAGATTTAAAGAAGGGGAGAGACCTTTTTGCCGACTTAGCAATAAAGCGACCTAGGGCTGCCACCCTACCATTGAGTCATTGCATCTCCTTGATACTCGTTGGCTCCTTCATGTCGACCAGAGCGTTGATCTTTTTAGGATTGGCTTCAATACCTCGCTGAGAAACTATAAAACCCAGAAACTTTCTTGCAGCTACCCCAAATACGCACTTGCTAGGATTTAGCTTCATGTTGTTTGCCCGCAAATTGGCTAACGTTTCCCTTAGGTCGACCACGTGACGTCCGGCCTTTGTTTTGATGACCATATCATCGACGTAGGCCTCCATGTTTCGGCCAATTTGGGATGCAAAGACCTTGTTGACCATCCTCTGGTAGGTCGCTCCTGCATTCTTCAAGCCGAATGGCATCATATTGTAATAGTAGATACCCCCAGCAGCTTGGAAGGCCGTCTTCACTATATCATCCTCGTGCATTTTGATTTGATGGTAGCCCGAATAAGCGTCGAGGAAGCTTAATGTGGTGTGCCCAGCTATAGAATCTACGAGCTTGTTGATCAGAGGTAGAGGATAGCTATCCTTTAGACAGGCTAGATTTAGGTTGGTGAAGTCGACACACATACGCCACTTGACATTAGATTTCTTCCCCATCACCACATTAGCTAGCCAGGTGGTATGAGTGCCCTCCTTGATGATACCTGCACTTAAAAGTTTTTGTACCTCAAGTTTGATCGCCTCCTCTTTGTCACGAGCAAAACTTCCCAGCCTCTATTCTTTATGTTTCATGGTCGGATTAACTTCCAGTCTGTGGACAGTGACCTCCTCCTTGATTCCTTTAATATCTTCCACATGCCAAGCAAAAACATCACTGCTTTCTTCCAGTAGCTTGACAATTCTCTGCTCTTTCCTCGGCTGACAACTGCTTACCAGTTTGAATTTTTTGATCGGGATAGGAGGGATTGGTCACCACTGCTTCTAGCTCATCCACAGCTTCTAACTCCGGACCATCTCTGAATTGTAGGGTCTCGATAATGATCTCTCGAACCCTCTATCTTTCCTTGACCCCCAAGTGGGGAGCTTCTTCAACAATCATACCATCTAGCTCAGCTGCAATCTCATCGCTGGTGGCCCCCGAGTTTTGGTTGATCTGGAGGCATAGCTTGCCTATGATGACCTGGTCGACCATAACTGCATCTGAATTGACCAAAGTATCTTGGGAGGGACATGTCGGCTCAGCCATGACATGGTCAGGTAAGTGATAGGTCGCCTCTTCTACACAGGTGATTGTAGATAGTCGTGAAGTTGTGGTGACAGATTTAGAAAGCTTCAAGTATCGCTAAGGAGTATCAACTTCTAACTCCCTCTTTTTTCTTGTTCGAAGGACGTGATCAAGGTAAGCTCGAGCTGTACTTTGCATACAGTCTACTCCAGCTATCGTCGGGAACTTAACTCGCTGATGGGGGATAGAGGCCACCATTCCAAGCATGACCTGGCCTGGGATACCCAAAATAGCAGCATAATCACTATTTACATCAATAATAATAAATGTTACCTTAGTTGTGACCCTGAATGGATGTTGGCCTATTTCGACGTCCAGCTCGATCTGCCCCCTAGCGTCCACCCTATGATTGGTGAAGCCTTCAAGTCGAACATCATATGGCGACAACTGCTCCTTTGTAAGTCCCATTTCTTTGAATGTTTTGTAGAAGAGGATATCCTTGTAGGCTCCCGTGTCTATCAAGAGTCTGCTCGTCGTACACCCATCAATCAATCCTGGGATAACGAGAACTTGCTCTCTGGCTGCCATGTTGGTCGCTAGCTCATCCGGATAGTAACTGATAACTTTATCTCTGATGTAGCTTCTAGGTGGTACATGGGGGGCTTTGTTGAGCTGAAAGATCTTATGTTTAAGAGTAGTGTTGCTAGCTTGCTCAGTGATCACTCCCAAATTCAGTCGAGGTTGCCTTGGTTCGGGTATATCTCCAGTAGTTTGCCCACCTCCGCCAAGCTGGGCTTTTTTCACATATCTATCGAGCTTCCCATCGTCGACCCACTTCTGAATGATATGCTTCAAACTAAAGCACTCCTCTGTGGTGTGACCCGTATCCTTGTGATAATCACAATATTTACCGTTGTCCCTCCTGAACTTATTTCCTGGGTTCATCGGGGCAGGTGGGCCTAGCTCGACCGTATTTAAGATTTCAGTGCGACTTACTGTCAACGGGGTAAGGGTCTCGGGCACTCTCTCAGTCGCCCTTGTTGTGTTTTTCCCATTCTTGTTATTACCATCGCTCTTTGCTGGGTCCTTTTTATCAGTATCTACGACCTCGAACTTGGGACCTTTTTCTTTCTTCTTTTCCTTCATTTCTTCAGCTATGGCCACATTGTAGGCCCTTTCAAACAGTTCTTGTCGGGTCTTCACGCTCCTGACTTGTAGCTCGTAGTCTAAGTCTGCAGAGGTCACCCCATTCCTGAAGCAATTTATCACTTCCCTGTCTGTCAGGTCCTCTTCTATTTGGTCGACCATCTCCTTGAACTTGGTATAATAGCTCATTGAGCTTTCATTCTTTCCTTGCGTCAGATTGTTCAATTCAGTGACCATCAATTTTCGGGCTCCAGCTGTCGAGAAGCGATCTAGGAACTTCCTCCTCATGTACTCCCATGTGGTAATACAACCCGATGCCAAACCACGAAACCAGGTTAGTGTTGCCCCTGTGAGGGTGCTGGTTAGTGCCTTGCACATCATATCGTCCTCGGTGGAGACGAAGCACATGGTAGCTTCCAGATGCTGCATATGGTTCTGGGCATTGGTCGCACCCGAATATTTGTTAAAAGCGGGCAACTTGAAGCCTTTAAGAGGTCGTCGCTCGAGCAATTCTCTGGATAAGGGGCGAAGAGTAAAGTCATTTCGTTCGCCCTTTCCAGTATCCTCCTTCCTGTCGGCCTCCCATTGCTCTAACCTCTTTTTCCACTGCAACCATTCCTTAGCATCTGGATTGTCGTTTCTTGATGGTAAGACATTATTGGATTTCTGCCGCTCCTCCCGGTGAGGTTCCCTTCTTGAATGGGCCCTGTGTCTTTCACTTCTAGGGGGAGTTACCTCTCTACCCCGTCTATCCCTATGGGAGGGCGACCTTACTGAATTTACATGCGACTTGCGCCTATTTTCTCTGACTGGAGACCTAGATGACCTGACCGGCGACCTTCGAGCATCTCTATCTCGGTGAGATTGTGATCTTTCTGCTCTGATAGGCGACCTGCGCCCATTTCTTTCATGACGCAAACGCGACCTCTCCGTTCTGGCAGGCGACCTACGCACATTCCTTTCAGCTTCCCTTTATCGCCTCAACTCCGACTCAGCTTCCTGCTCCGTATTGTTATTGAGATGACTTCTCAAGTCGTCATTGGGAATAGGCAAGTGAGTACGAATAGATCGCTTGACGATTCGTCATTCGTCGTTCGTCATAGCGTTCCCATTCTGCCTGCCATTGTCGCTTGGCGGCCTGTGAGAGACCCGGGAGGGAGCAGCTCTCTGTGATCTCTCGTCTTCCTGAGCTGGATCATCTTCCATCTCCAGCAATTCAGCCAATATTCTAGCCCGCTCCAGTAGCATAACCTTCCTACTGGGGTGATTGGTTGAGGGACCTACTTGGTCGTCTGCAACGGTTTGACCTACCAGTTGACGTTTGGGAGGGGGCTGGGCTTCTGTCTCCGTCGCAGGTCTTTTCTCCCTTATGTGATCGGGCAAACCTCTGCCATCCGCCACACTGTTCGAGTGAGTAGACCTCCTGTGCTGTCGCAGCGGAGGAGGAGGCATGTTAACATTGCAATTTCTAGCACCAGCGCCCGTGTTACCGCCGGCGTTTCCTATGCCAGCCTCTGCGTTCCTTACTATAAGGCTGAGCGTCAGATCGCTAGAAGAGGATGCGGTTTCTCCGTCTTGAGCCATATTACTCTCTGATCAATATTCGAGGTCAAAAAGCAACGATTCCCGGCAATGGAACCAAACTGATGCTGCAAGAATCGTGCTTATCAATCTCCGTCCTGTGCAAGATTGATCATCTGACTTCTTTGACCTGAAAACAGAACTCACGACTAGCCGGAATGGTCTCCGACGAAGACCCTAGGGCGTGAGAGTAAGTACGGTGTATATGAGAGCTGATAAGTTATAAAGAACAATGTATTCAGAATAACAAAATAGAAATTACCTTGGAACGGTTGATATTGTCATGTATTTATAGTTGTTGATAAGAGATATATTTGTAATAGGATTGTGTTAAATCCCTTGAATCATGTATTAGATACGCATGAGAGATCTTGTCCAAATATAACTCCTGATTCGCAGGGAGTCTGTTATGGAAAGAAGTATAAATACGCCTGGACTCTGTAGGTCGACGTTTTCGAGTAGGTCGAGGTCGCCTGTTGGGACTAGGTCGACCTGACTGATAGATATGTTCGGGTCATGCCCGTATATAGGATGTGGATCGTATTCGGACAAAGCTAGGTCAGGACCAAGTAGGTCGAACTATGAGCTAAGTCGATTGATCAATGTCGATGAGCCTTGGGCTTGGTAATGATTGGGCCTAGCCCACTGAAAATGTGGTGACAATAATATGTAAATAACTGGGCTGGATCGTTGGGCCTAGTCCGTCACTTTTATTCTGTTCAGTTAGGTTTTTCGTTAGTTAAGTTAAGTTTTTCGTTAGTTCAGTTGTGTTTTTTGTTAGTTCAGTTAGCATTTTTGTTAAATCTGTGTTTTAAATTTGATATAATTTGTCTATTATGTTACTGATGAATGTAGAACATCAGCATGAAGAGCTTCTTGAGCCATTTGTCGATCCGGGTCCTTTGCAACGAGATGTTTGAGATCACAGGATAAGCATCGAACTGAATACATCTGGGCTGGAAGACATGTTGAGAAGTTATCTTTTCGTTGTGGTTCGACTCAGCCGAAAGTGTTGGATGTGAGTATCCAGGAGAGACTAGTAGTAGCAGGATTTTACAGGGTTTACAAGTTAGGGAAAATCACGTATGATTGGGGTTTGTTTACAACATTGGTTGAGCGATGGAGTCAGGAACCCACAATTTTCACTTTCCAGTTTTCACTTTCCTATTGGTGAGATGACCGTTAGTTTAGAGGATATGGGTATGTTGTCAGGGTTACCGATAGATGGACTTCCTGTTACTGGTTCTAACTAGACATAGGCAAACCGAAACCGAAAAGAACCGGAGAACCGAACCAGAACCGGAACCGTAACCGAGGTGAATCGAAACCGTCCGGTTCGCGGTTAGATCCTGGTTCGCCATTCCTGAAAACCGTGAACTGCCGGTTTTAGAACCGGAACCGGAGAACCGACGGTTCGGAACCGGCAGTTCTAATGGAAAATTCAAAAAAAATTTAGCTTTTTCACAGCTTTTCACAGTTTTTGATAAAAATTTGCCCCCTTTTTTTACCTTTTTCAGTCATTAAAAAAACATCAATCCTTGTTTTTATTGACCTATAAATATGAATTCACCTCCTTACATTTTTTTTCACAAAACTCTCTTAACTCTCAAGCTCAAAACCTCAAATCACTCACCAACATTCATATTTCCAGCCATTATTCCATAATTCATGCTCATTTTCCATATTTTCATCCATTTTCATACACACCATCATGTCTTCTTTCCTTAGAAATTTAACAAAAAAAAAACGGGTAGCAAGAGCAAAAACAACCAACTTTCTTCATCTTCTCGACTACCACCACCACCACCACCACTACCAACAAATAATTTTGATGAGGATATTCCCTTTTATGATGGGGGGAATGTCAGGGAGAAATCAATGGGAAAATAATGAAGATGAGGAGGTTCAAGTTGGATACCAACAATTTCCAATACCGTCTTTCATGCCACAACCACAATTTGTAGGAACTCCAAGTACTGAAGAAAGTGATGCACATAACCTACCACCAGTACCACCACCACCTGCACCAAGAGGAAGGGGTCGCGGTCTTCGTGGAGGCGGTCGACAAGGTCAACCGCATGAACCTAAAATTCATGAACCGAAGTCCCCAATTTTTATTCGTCACTTTAGGAAGGAGCTCAGAGTGGACAAACATGGTGAGGAGGTTTGGAAAGTGATGTAACTATTGTGAAAATATTTATACTGGGAAGGATGGCAATGGATAGGGCACTTATACCAAGCATGTTCGAGTTCATCATCCTACCGAATATGGCATAGATCCAACTCAAACACAACTCCAAGGAGTTTCGACTTCTTCGATGGGCGCTTTAGGTACGTCTTCTTCTTCTTGTCCTACTACATTTCATTATAGTGAACAAAACCATAGAAGAGGTATGACAAAATTTGTTTGTGTTAAATGTCTTTCCTTTAGTTTTGCCGATGATGAATTCTATGAAGATTTTGCTAAACTCTCTCTTAATCCCGCTGCAAAACGAATACCACATAGAACTCTCACACGTGATATTGCAAAAATAGTCGGGGAATATAAATATGGTTTAATACAAACATTTGCTAATTTATCTCAACAAGTTTCTATTTGTTCGGATATATGGAGTGATAATCGCTGTGAACATTTTTATATGTGAGTAACTTGTCATTGGATTGACAATTTTTGGACCATTCAAAAGAGATTGATTGCATATAGAGATTTTGATGATGAGCATACCGCACACAATATTGCACTTAAACTACAAATTATTTTACAAGAATATAATTTAGTTACTAAAATTTTTTCAATGTCTTTTGAAAATGCTAGCTCTAATACTGCAAGTTTACCGGAGCTAATTGATATTTGTAAACCGGTATTAGGTGGAAATTTTTTTCATATTAGATATTTTTGTCATATTTTAAATTTATGTGTGTAAGATGGTCATCTGCTTTACAAGATTCAATTATTCCTATTAAACGAGGTATACAGTTTATTATGAGAAAAAGTTCTAATCAAAGGAAATGAAAAGACTATTGCAAGGAAAATGATATCCGTCCCAAAAAAAATTCAAATGATGTTACAACTAGGTGAAATTCTACCTATAAATTTTTAGCGGATTCTTTTGTTTATAAAGAACAAATTTGCTTGTTTTTGTCTTCCGTTGGTTACAAATACACCCTATTTCCTCATCAATGGAGTGCTTGTGCAAGCATGATCAAATTGTTGAAAAATTTCAAGGATGCCACTGTCATGTTATCCGGTACGTATTATCCTACTTCTAACTTAGTTGTTGATCATAGTACCATTATTTCAGGTACATTTTGTGAATTTAAAGATGATCCCATAATTGGTCCAGCTATTGTTAGCATGAAGGAAAAATGGTTGAAATATTTTGAGACAATTCCAGGTATTTTTTTAATTGCAAAAATTTTAGATCCAAGGGTTAGAATGGATGGTCTCAACTTGTTTGATGCAAATGATTTCCGTTTTCCAAATATTGAAAAAATATTATCCAATGCGAAAAATAAATTTTTAAATGTTTTTAAAGAGTACAACTCAATTTATGGTGGTGCTAGTACAAGTGAGGCTCCTCCTCGTCAAACTAGCGAAACGGACAACTCTTTTTTGACTTCTTTTTATGGAAATAGAAAGCGCTCTAGAGGGAGTGGTTCTAATGCGGAATTTGAAAAATATTTGAACACGAAATTTGAATATGATGATGAGGTTGAATTTAACATTTTACATTGGTGGGCCAAGAAGGCGAGTTCTTTTCCTATTGTTTCTAGGATAGCAAGAGAAATATTTGCTTCTCCCGCATCAACGGTTTCGGTTGAGCACGCTTTTAGCATTGGTGGAAATATTGCGGATCCGCAACGTGCAAATTTAACGGTCGAAAATTTAGAAAATAAAAATTTGTTGAATGATTGGGTCAAAGCGGAGAAAAGAGATCAAGAGCCAAAGTTCTCCTCATCCGATGAAGATTTCTTTGATACAACATCGGGAAGTGACGACAACAATGGCCCAATCCCAATGGCCCCAATGTAAGTTGATGTAATTTATATAGTTTAATTTGTATAATATAATTTGTTACTTTGTTTTATTTTATATATTAGGTTTTTTTTTGTTTAGATTAGATTGTTATAATTTAAATAAATATTGTAAGATACTAAGAACGAGGTTAAGGCTCCTTATGTCCTCCCTTACTTATAAAAGGGCAAGGTTGGTTGTCCCCCTCATTGTAACATTTTATCAATTATTAATAAAATTTAAGGGTACCGTCCCTTTTTCTTTTATAAAATCTGTTAAAATAATTAGTTTATTATTCATCATTATTCATCTTCATTCAAAATCATTAGATCTTAACAGTTTTGATGGCTTAAAAAGAGAAGAAAAAGAAAAGGAAGTGATCAAAGTGCACTGACCAAAGTTGCAGGGACCAAAATGAAAAAAAGGAGCAGCAGACAGCAACAGGCAGAGAAATTGGGGCGGTCGCACCAGGACTTGGGGCGACCGCACCAACTAAAGCCGTAGAGTTGGGGCGGCCGCACCAAGTTGTTTGGGGCGACCGCACCACCATTTTCTTCCCAAAAAAAGGGAACAAAATAGAATCGGATAAATCGTGGAACCGGAACCGTCATCCAGGAATCGGAATCGGGAACCGGTATTTTTCGGTTCCATCTTGGTTCCCCCTTTTCCCGGAATCGGAATCGGCGATTCGAAACCGAAACCGGGAACCGGTTACCCATGTCTAGTTCTAACACCACGAGGTTGCTTCAGGGTTGGTGCGACTTATGTGAGGAGTTATTAGGTGTTAGACCACCGCAGAGTGAGATAGAAGCAGAGTTATTGAAGCTTAAGTGGCTTCTAAGTCAGTTTCCCCATTTTGGTCAGCTTTCAGAAAATGCGACACAAGATTTGATCATCAGGTATACACATGCGTACATATTGACAGCCATCGGGTCGATTGTGATGTCTGATGGCACTAGTAACACTACCAGAAAAACTTGTTTTAGCGGCGGAAATTTCCATCGCTAAAGTAGCCTTTCCGTCGGTGGTCCGCCATTGGCAGCGCGTCGCAGCGGTCCGGCAGTCCAATTTCCGCCGGTGTATACCGACGGAAATGGTATTCCGCCAGTGTCCACCGGCGGAATTATCCGCTAGTGTTCACCGGCGGAATTATCCGCCACTGAGGTAATTTAATTTAATTAAAATTGTAATTTCACCAGCAAAAATTTCCGCCACTGAGTTATTTTGATTTAATTAAAATTCTAAATACACCGACAGAATATTCCGCCGCTGAGGTTTCACCGGCGGAATTTTCCGTCGCTGTGTTATTCTAATTATTTAAAATTCTAACTCCACCGACGAAATTTTCCGCCGCTAATAATGCAATAAATAAATAAAAAATAAACAAAAATGTCAATTATAATATTTTTTTTTGTACCTGATATAACAATTGATATCAACTAAAACTATAAATATAAAAACCTTAGAATTTACCTAAACTTTATTACAACAAATTAAGTACCAAATGTTATTACAAAAAAATATCAAATAGTAAGAAATCCGGACATCACAAAATCAAAGTACAATACCAAATTGGGGCATCACAAAATCAACTCGGGGGGGGGGGAGACAAAAAAGATTCCTGACAATATCGTCAGAAGGGGAGCCGGTACTCGAGTGCGTGTGGGAATACCCATGCTGCTGCATACTCTGCATCTGGGCCATCATCAACTCAAATCGACGCTCTGTCTCCTCCCGATATTGCGCAGCCTGGCGTCTCTCCTCTGCCAATATTGTCTCCAGAGATTCGATCCTCGAAACATACTGAGGATCGGGCCTGAAAACATTCGAGCGACGGCCAGTCGACGACGATGGACATCCCTAACACTCGGTCTCCTCTCTTTGAATGTCCATCTGTGGTGACCGCTTGCCAAACATCAGGCACGAATGGAATGGGCTAGCCGGGAGGAGTACCGAGTAACGGCGGCATGATATATATTCTGTCAAAATAAAACAAACAAATATAATCATATACACAATATACATAAATAAATTTACATATTCAAAAGCAAGTCTTTTAATGATAGTTTACTTACAAAGACCAATGCAGATCGATCATAAACCCACTGCGGAGGCTGATCGACGGATGTAGGAGTTCGAACATGCGTGCTAACGAACACATTCACAAAACCGTCATCAGAGCCATGTTCCCCTTGTTATAATTATTAAAGTCACCAAATAATAAGACAATAGGAAAAAAAGTTTGGCTGAATAATATTTGTACAACCTTTCCGACCCTTTTCTTCCTTCAAGAAATCATAACACCATTTGAGGGAAAACCGAACCTTTTAAGGTCCTAAAACACCATCAAAACCAAACCAAGAAGAACCATTGTTGAAAAAAAAAAGTTGCTGGAAATTAAAAAAGAAAACAGCTTTGCGCGCCTTCACGGAAAAATTCATATCTAATTCCTCAAAGATCTGATTCACAAACCAATTTTTAATAGAGTAAACTAGACTCCTTTATCTTTCAAATGAGTGTATTCACAAAACCTAGAACCTTATAATCTAATACCAGTTCGTCCCAAAAGCAGACTGAAATTTGCAAGTAATTAAACCTGCTGGATGACAGAGTTAGCAGATTTCCAGCTTTACCAACCTTGACTGATTAGGACATAACTTTTTCTAGAAAATTCCAATTGATGCAAGGTTTTCGGCATTGGATAGAAAATTCATTTATATTTCCATAAATATCTTATTCTTATTCAGACTCCAAGTATTCGAAGAGTTATGACTGTTCAAAGTGGCGGACAAAAACATTGAAGGTACTGAAGCAGTTTTTGAGCAGACTTTTGATTTGTCTTGCATATGTTCATGTATTTCTTAGATATGAGGCCTATAAATACATATCTTGAAGCAAAAAAACTCAAATTGTATTTGAATGAGCATTTGATAAAAAGAAGTGAGGCTATAGTTCTCTTTCTTTTTTGTTCCTAGCTTAGAAGTCGAAATTCCAGCATTGTTTTACTTCTCTTCGTTCCATTGTTTTGTTTCAATTTTAAACATTCCCTTATGCTTGTGATTAATCTTTTATTATACGTGAATTTACACTAACACCCTCCTAACAACGTGCATACAACTATCTTGTTTGGTTTCAAAGTCAATTAAACTAAAATCATAGATTTTATAGCATCAACATGGCTCCCCAGCTAACATACGTACATAAACTGATTTCAAAGCATGCATACACTACATTTACACTAACACCCCATGTATTTCTTATCATTTACACTAACACCCACCAACAAAACCATTTACACTGACACCCCCCATCTAACATACGTGCATAAACTTATTTCAACTAAACGAAAACCATGGATTTCACTAAATTTAAACTAACATACATACCATACGCATATGATGCTCGGCGACGTTGATCGTCCCCATTGTATGCTTTGCCGCCGACCCCGAGGAGCTCGCTCTATTTGCCCGAGCCTGTTGGGCGATCTTTACTGCCCCTTCCGACGATCAAAATTCGCAAAATCTACGAAACACCTCCTCGGTCATCCAAGTTGGTGTCTCGGGCGCCAATCCCTTCTCCAACCGCTGAGTATAGAATTTAGACTTTGTGGTACCTATTAAAAATATGAATATCTCATAAACATATAATGATAACATTATAAAATTAAAAGAGTATAAAGGATAGATAAATATGTTACCAATATGATCCCGAAATAACTTCATACACTGCTGCATGAAAATATATTTAAGCCTCCCCTCGTCGATGTCCTCAGTCCATGTAAATTTCAACTACAACATAAAAATAAAATTATAACATTTTAATAACAAACTAACATTTAGGTTTTAAATAAAAACCATTAACACATAACCTTAAACGCCTCACAAGCATACTCCTTCTCCTCCTATGGCAATGCTTTCCAGTTGGGCCAAAACTCATGCATGACTCGAGACCGCCAATTCACCCCAATCTTTGTCCCGGGTGTAGGGTATGCACCTACAAACCTGCCAAGTATATTTATACAATAACATTTTAACTTAAATAATGAATTATATATAAAACAAAAAGGAACCAACTTATATCAAATTAATGAAGAGTTACTGTAACGACCCAAATCTCGGTCCCCTGTTTGTGGGTCCCAAACTTGAGTCTGTTACTCTTACCAAGATAATACATAATTAATTCAGCTTGAATATATCAAAATTATTCTCTGATCATTACTGCAACCCAAACGGTCTAGGGTTCAATCTAAACTGACATACGTACAATTTAAACTCAAAAGTCTTACATCATTATTCAATGTCTAGAAAACATAAAATTTAAAAGATGAAAATTCTCAAATCGTCCTCCATCTAGTGCTTACTTGAAAGAACAGAGAATACGAAAGGGTGAGCGAACAATGCCCAGTAAGTTCATATACGGACCCCTCCGAATACTAAGAAGAGGCGACCACAAAATAAACAATCTTTTTCAATGAGGCAATAGCAATGAGAACGATGATTTCAAAGATTTATTCAAAAGAACAAAACAGAACAATTAACAATATGATTCAATCATTACAAAACGAATATTTTAACAGAGTCATGATCATGTAATCGGTCAATCGACCTTATCAAACCAAAAGCCCACAAGGAGCACAAATAAAAAATAGTGATTCAGAAACACCCCATTGCTAATCCTCAGCAGTGAACAAAAATGCCTAAAAGGCCAATTTACAATTATACCCCATTAACATGGATTGTTTAGCTTAGTGATCATGTGGAGAATTTCCAATTCATATTGAGATATGCAAATAACAATACTTCATGCACAACAAAAATATTAACATGAAGTCACAAAAGTTGGAGATATTAAAATATTTGACTATTATCAAAAGACGTTGTTCGACGGAGTCAAAGCAAGTATCAACCCCAAAGTTGACTTTTAATATTTTCAAGGACGGACATTTTCAATAAAATTCATGGAAACCTACGAATTGAAATGAGACATCAATTACCTAATTAGAGGTATAATCCCTTACCTCGAATGGATGCCTTTGCTAATATTTTCGAAGGACAACAAAGCCCTCAATTGTGCCTTCCAAAATCTATCAAAGAATTATAATGCATAGTGTAAGATACTAAATGAAATATTTTCTTAAGTTTCTGGACTAAATGTACCTTTCTTAATCAAGAGGATAACTATACAATCCTACTAAAACTTTAGGGGTGCTAAGTGAAAACCCCATTTCCCCTTCTTCCAATTCGGATCCCTTCCAAGAACAAGAAGACCCATTTCAATTTTATATTCCTACTCCCACGTACACACACTGACACACACATCCCCTTTTCCACCCCATATTTCCTTTCTTTTGATTCTCTTCTTTTCCCTTTTTTTTCTTTTCTTTCTCTTGTCATTTCCTTGGTTCCTTCTAATTATTAGCAAAGAATAGTAACTTCAAATGACAATTCACAATTACAAATACAGTAGGACACTTACTTTTCCTTCTTTTCTCTGCACACGCCAACTTGCAACAATCCACGCCAACTTGACCCTTTTTCACTCTTTAGTTATTTGTGAACAACAAAATCCCAAAGGTACTATATATACTCCTTTGAGCCAAGGAACGGATGATCCAAAATAAATTCCATAATTACTACTCCCATAACGGCTGACCCATCATTTCCTCAAATTATTACATCCATTATTTAACAGTTTTTTTCATCCTTATAAATTCCCTTACTTAATGCTCCTTATTTATTTATTCATTTATTATTATTATTTATTATTATTATTATTTCTGGCTCATTATTTAAATTTTATTTATTTATTTATTTATTAATATGATTATTATTATTTCTGGATATTACATACTTATCCACTTAAAGAAAGTTTGGTCCCCAAACTTAACGTACCTTGTCAAACAAAAAGGTGTGGATACTTCTCGCGTATCTCACTTTCTAGTTCCCATGTTGCTTCCCTTTCGGAATGGTTACTCCATTGAACTTTGACGTATGGGATGACACGTCGCCTCAAAATTTGATCCTTCTTATCCACAATCTTGATAGGTTGTTCTTTATAACTGAGATCTTCTCGAATTTGTAATGGCTCGTACTCGATTATGTGGTTCGGGTCTGGTACATACTTCCTTAACATAGATACATGAAACATATTATGAACTCCAGCTAAAATTGGAGGCAACACAAGCTTATATGCCACCTCTCCAACCCGTTCCAAAATTTCAAAAGGTCCAACGAATCGGGGACTAAGCTTTCCCCGAATACCGAATCGCATGACACCCTTGGTCGGAGATATTTTCAAGAATACATGCTCTCCTACCACGAATCCCAATTCGCAACGTCGTTTATCGGCATATGACTTTTGTCGGCTTTGAGCTGTTAGCAACCTCTTTCTAATAGACTGGATCTTTTCTATAGTGACCTGAACTAACTTTGGTCCCAACAACTTTCTTTCTCCCGCCTCATCCCAACATGTAAGAGAACGACATTTTCGTCCATATAGAGCTTCGTATGGTGCCATTTCAATGCTCGCATGAAAACTGTTGTTGTACGTGAATTCTACCAATGGCAAATGATCATCCCAATTCCCTTTCCAATACAATGTGCAAGCTCTTAACATATCTTCCAATGTTTGAATGGTCCTTTCCGATTGACCATCGGTTTGTGGGTGGAAGGCCGTACTCATGCATAAGCTGGTTCCCAAGGCTCGTTGCAGGCTTTTCCAAAATTTTGACGTAAACCTCGTATCTCGATCCGACACAATTGACACTGGTACTCCATGCAATCTTACAATCTCTCTTATATAAAGCTTTGCTAATACTTCAATAGAGTCAGTTACTCGAATAGCAAGGAAATGGGCGGACTTGGTCAATCTATCTACAATGACCCAAATGGTGTTGTACCCCTTAACTGTTCTTGGCAATCCAGTGACAAAATCCATTGTAATATGTTCCCACTTCCACTTGGGAATAGGTAAAGACTGTAAGAATCCACTAGGTCTTTGGTGTTCAATTTTAACTTGCTGACAAACTAAACACCGAGAAACAAATTCCGCTATTTCTCTCTTCATATTGTTCCACCAAAATGTATCTCGCATGTTCCAGTACATCTTCGTACTTCCAGGGTGAACCGCAAACTTTGAACAATGAGCCTCCTCCAAGTTTTCTTGTCTAAGCTTAACATCCGACGGCACACATATCCTTGAGCCATAGCGGAGAATGCCTTCCTTATCAATACGGAATGCTGACTCATCCCCTTCATTCAAATTCTTCAATATTTCCATCAACTCTTCATCGCCAGCTTGTGCCTCCTTAATCCTCTCCATCAAACTCGGAATAATGCTCAATTGTGCCAAGTACCCCTTATCCCCTCGAACATTCACTTCCATGGAAAAGGGTTCAAAGTCATTCAAACCATAACTTCCAGCTTCTAAAAGAGACGCCAAACTCCCGTTATGCTTACGACTCAAAGCATCGGCGATAACATTGGCTTTTCCTGGATGATACAAAATTGTGCAATCATAGTCCTTTAGCAAATCTAGCCACCTCCTTTGCCTCATATTCAACTCCTTCTGAGTAAAAATATATTTAAGGCTTTTATGGTCGGTATAGATTTCACACGTCACACCATATAAATAATGCCTCCTTATCTTCAGAGTAAAAATTACTGCTGCTAACTCCAAATCATGCGTTGGGTAGTTTTTCTCATAATTCTTCAGTTGTCTTGATGCATACACAATAACATTCCCATCTAGCATTAGAATACATCCAAGGCCATTGAGTGACACTTCACTATAGACAACAAACTTCCCATTAGCTGTCGGTAACGCTAAGATTGGTGCAGACACTAACCGCCTCTTTAACTCTTGAAAACTCGCTTCGCATTCATCTGTCCATACAAATTTAGCCTTTTTCAGCATCAACCTTGTTAATGGCATTGCAATCTTAGAGAAGCCTTCTACAAAACTTCGATAGTAGCCTGCGAGGCCCAAGAAACTTCTAATCTTCGTAACTGTAGATGGCCTCTTCAATTACTGCTTCAACTTTGGTTGGGTCCACTGCAACTCCTTCTTTAGATACTACATGACCCAGGAAAACAACCTTCTCTAACCAGAATTCACACTTCTTAAACTTTGCATAGAGTTTCTTATCTCGTAAGATTTGAAGTACCAGCCTCAAATGTTCTTCATGATCCTCCTTTGTCTTAGAGTAAACCAAAATGCCATCAATAAACACAATCACACACCTGTCCAGATATTCTTTAAATACCCTTTTCATCAGATCCATAAAGACAGTAGGAGCATTGGTCAGTCCAAATGGCATCACCAAGAACTCATAATGACCATACCTTGTCCTAAATGCTGTTTTGGCAATATCGTCATTCCTGACCATCAATTGATGATATTCGAAACGAAGGTCTATCTTGGAAAAGTGACATGCTCCTTGCAGCTGGTCAAACAAGTTATCAATCCTAGGTAACGGATACTTATTCCTGATCGTGACTCGATTCAGTTCGCGGTAGTCAATACACAACCGCATTGACCCATCCTTCTTTTTCACAAATAACACCGGAGCACCCCACGGGGATACACTGGGTCTAATAAACCCTTATCCAATAGCTCTTGTAACTGATCCTTAAGCTCCTTAAGTTCTGCAGGCGCCATACGATATGGTGCCTTAGAAATAGGACCAGTACCCGGTACTAGGTCTATTAAGAACTCCACTTCTCTCTCAGGTGGAACGCCAAGCAAATCCTCAGGAAACACATCCTTAAACTCTTTGACTATTGGAAGTTCTTCAAGGTCAACTCCCTTTTTATGATTATCAACTATACTAGCAATATACCCTTGACAACCTTTCCCTATCATTTTTCTGGCCTTTAAAGCCAAAATGATCCTTAGTACCCTTACCGGCTTAGAACCCTTAATACTAAATTTTGATTCCCCTGGAATACAAAAAGTGACTTCCTTCTTAAAGCAATCTATCTTAGCATGATAAGATGCCAACCAATCCATTCCCAAGATTACATCAAAATCTTGGATATCCATCCCAATGAGGTCTGCACTCAAGTCCCTTCCTCCTAAGTGCACTGGACAATCCTTAAAAATGGAAGTTACCGCTACCGATTTCTTAACGGGAGTATCGATAACCAATTCAAATTCTAATTTTTGTGGAATTAATTTCATACGACGAGCAAATCATGAGGATATCACAGAATGTGTAGCACCAGAATCAAGTAAAGTATATGCATTGTGAGAGCAAATTTGAATGGTACCTGCTACCACCTCATTCGTAGCTTCGGCGTCCCTTGCCGTCATCGCAAAAATTCTTCCTTGCTGCCTTCCCTTATCTTTATCATCCTTATCCTTATTATAAGCCCCTTTAAGAGGTTCGGGACAATTTTTGACCTGATGACCAATCTTTCCACAATTAAAACAAGCACCCGTAGTACGGTAACATGCCTTCGTCTCATGTTTACCTCCACATGTTCGACAAATCATAGGGTTCCCTTGAGTCTGACTTTTGTTTGCCTGAAACCCCCCTTGACGGCGATTGTTATCAGTTACCAACCTTTTATTATTGTTATTGCCATGGTGACTCGGTTGACCTCGAGTCCCCGTTGAGACATTCTCCACTCCCCTTTTCTTCTCAGACTTTTTCTTTTGAAACTCCATTGATTCTTGTTCTTCCAGGCGTGCTCGATCCAACACTTCAGCATATGTGGGCAGCTTTAGTGCAGTCAGGCGATAACTAATCTTCGAGTTTAAACCTCTCTCAAATTTCTGGGATTTCTGGCTCTCATTTTCAAAGAAAGCTGGCGCATAGCGCATAAGCTCCACAAATTTAGCATCGTACTGGTCTACGGTCATTTCTCCTTGTACCAAATCCAAGAATTCAACCATCTTTCTTTCTCTAACACTTGGGGGAAAGTACTTATTGTTGAAAGCCTGTACAAACATGCCCCACATATACTCTGCCGTTCCACCTTGTTCGGCTCGACGCTTTTCCGCTTTCCACCAGTGGTTCACTTCTACTTCCAGGACAAAGGTGGCAAAAGTCATCTTTTGTGCATCCGTGCAAGTCATGGTTTCAAATATCTTCTCCATACTTTCCGTCCAATGCTCAGGTTTTATTGCCCCAGCTAGGCCCGAGAATGCCTTTGGATTCTGCTTTTGAAAACTTTCTAATGGGTCCTTTGCATTTTGTGGGGCCGGAGCCATTGTTCCTTGAGTTTGGGCTTGAGCCACTTGTCCCACCACTGCCACAATTGCTTGTGTCAGGTTAGCCAATAGCGTGGCTAGTGTAGGATCGGCTAGATTATTTCCTTCATTTGTGTTCTGCTCTTCGTCACCTCGGTTGGACCGGGTTTGCCTGCCGCCACGTTCTCTCCCAGACATGCTGCTCTGAGAAAATATGTGACTTATATTAGATACCCTCTAAAATTTGTGTCGACAGAACCCAATTCAGACTACAATTTTACAAAAGTGAGTATAGTAGAAGCATAATTTATCCTTCATTATAATCATCCAACTAATACAAGTATTCGCTACTACAAGTCCCGATTCTTCTTAAAAAACACAAAAAGAACTAATTAAAGTTATTGAAATTTTTATTATCCATGAATTCTATGCTCAATCACTGTCGTCGTCGCTGCCCCAGTACTCATCCTCCATGCTTTCACATGATTTCTCATCTGAATCAATATTCACAACATCGAGCGGTGCATAGTCAGCTAATTCCATTTCATCCCCCTCCTCCTCCTCTTTCGGGTCTTCCTCCTCCTCTTCCTCTACCTCACTTACCTCTTCTATTTGTTCTCCTTCCTCTTCCTCTTCCTCTTCTTCTGACTCATCATCGACTTCTATAGGCTGATATTTCGACCCTTCTTCGGTAATTTCCTCAATTTGCTTCTCAAGCATCACAACTTGCTCCACCAGTTCATTTCTTTGAGCCCTTAAAAGATCACGCTCCTGGCATACTAGAGCATATAACTCATTAGAGACAAAAGGAAATTCTGGGACATCCACTCCAGGCTCCAAATTCATTAGAGGTTCAAGATTGTATTCAATTTCAGGAAATATAGGTTCTCCAAGAAGAGGTCCCAGCAATAGGATTGGGAACAACAGGTTCAGGAGGTACGGGGTCTGAATTAACTTCTGGCTCGGGTACCAAAGGTTCGTGATTAACTTCCGCTGCTTCAGGGATCATCGGTTTTGGGTCAACAACTGGTTCAACAATAGGCTCGGGGTTATTCACTATAATTTCACCATCAGATTCAGACCCCGAATCATTATTAGGAATACTACGATGTGCGCTACGATGAGCACTGGACTTCCTAGCTATTTTGATTAATCGCGCCATACCTGCAAACACCAATTTCTATAAGTCCACAATAATTATTTTCTACCATTTTAGTGTCTCACCTAAGTTCTAAGACCTCAGGACCTAAAACCATAGCTTTGATACCATTCTGTAACGACCCAAATCTCGGTCCCCTGTTTGTGGGTCCCAACCTTGAGTCTGTTACTCTTACCAAGACAATACATAATTAATTCAGCTTGAATATATCAAAATTATTCTCTGATCATTACTGCAACCCAAACGGTCTAGGGTTCAATCTAAACTGACATACGTACAATTTAAACTCAAAAGTCTTACATCATTATTCAATGTCTAGAAAACATAAAATTTAAAAGATGAAAATTCTCAAATCGTCCTCCATCTAGTGCTTACTTGAAAGAACAGAGAATACGAAAGGGTGAGCGAACAATGCCCAGTAGGTTCATATACGGACCCCTCCGAATACTAAGAAGAGGCAACCACAAAATAAACAATCTTTTTCAATGAGGCAATAGCAATGAGAACGATGATTTCCAAGATTTATTCAAAAGAACAAAACGGAACAATTAACAATATGATTCAATCATTACAAAACGAATATTTTAACAGAGTCATGATCACGTAAGCGGTCAATCGACCTTATCAAACCGAAAGCCCACAAGGAGCACAAATACAAAACAGTGATTCCGGAACACCCCACTGCTAATCCTCAGCAGTGAACAAAAATGCCTAAAAGGCCAATTTACAATTATACCCCATTAACATGGGTTGTTTAGCTTAGTGATCATGTGGAGAATTTCCAATTCATATTGAGATATGCAAATAACAATACTTCATGTACAACAAAAATATTAACATGAAGTCACAACAGTTGGAGATATTAAAATATTTGACTATTATCAAAAGACGTTGTTCGACGGAGTCAAAGCAAGTATCAACCCCAAAGTTGACTTTTAATATTTTCAAGGACGGACATTTTCAATAAAATTCATGGAAACCTACGAATTGAAATGAGACATCAATTACCTAATTAGAGGTATAATCCCTTACCTCGAATGGAGGCCTTTGCTAATGTTTTCGAAGGACAACAAAGCCCTCAAATGTGCCTTCCAAAATCTATCAAAGAATTATAATGCATAGTGTAAGATACTAAATGAAATATTTTCTTAAGTTTCTGGACTAAATGTACCTTTTTCTTAATCAAGAGGATAACTATACAATCCTACAAAAACTTTAGGGGTGCTAAGTGAAAACCCCATTTCCCCTTCTTCCAATTCGGATCCCTTCCAAGAACAAGAAGACCCATTTCAATTTTATATTCCCACTCCCACGTACACACACTGACACACACATCCCCTTTTCCACCCCATATTTCCTTTCTTTTGATTCTCTTCTTTCCCATTTTTTTTTTCTTTTCTTTCTCTTGTCATTTCCTTGGTTCCTTATAAATATTAGTAAAGAATAGTAACTTCAAATGACAATTCACAATTACAAATACAGTAGGACACTTACTTTTCCTTCTTTTCTCTGCACACGCCAACTTGCAACAATCCACGCCAACTTGACCCTTTTTCACTCTTTAGTTATTTGTGAACAACAAAATCCCAAAGGTACTATATATACTCCTTTGAGCCAAGGAACGGATGATCCAAAATAAATTTCATAATTACTACTCCCATAATGGCTGACCCATCATTTCCTCGAATTATTACATCCATTATTTAACAGTTTTTTTCATCCTTATAAATTCCCTTACTTAATGCTCCTTATTTATTTATTCATTTATTATTATTATTATTATTATTATTATTATTATTATTATTATTATTATTATTATTATTATTATTATTATTTATTATTATTATTTATTATTATTATTATTATTATTATTTCTGGCTCATTATTTAAATTTTATTTATTTATTTATTTATTTATTTATTAATATGATTATTATTATTTCTGGATATTACAGTTACTTACTGTGCATAATGTGACAATATCTGGAGATACGCCCTCCCTTCGGAATCGACAGGAGTGGTACTCATAGTAGTACCAGCCCCAGAGAAGGAGCTGATACTACTATGAGTAGAGTCGTCATCACCAGCACCGGTAGCAGCGATATCAGATCGGGACGGTTGCATCCCAGTAATAGCTGTGTATAACGGGCGTGTCTTCCTGCCTGCTCTACTAGAATTTCTCATATCTAAATACCCTAAAAATATTAAAATATATAACTTTAACAATAGGAAACAATAGGAAACAATATATTAACATATCTTCTTAAAATAAATTTAAAGTTCTAATAATCTAAAGCATTCACAATACATAAATTAAAAGAGTATGATCATTGAAATACAGATTTTTAGATGTTAAACTATTATGAATCTTCGTCCCCATCCTCATCACCGGACTCTGAAATTCTCATGCAATACGGACATGCCAACTTCTCGTGGGTGCTCCAACCCGATAACATCCCATATGCAGGGAAGTCATTAACTGTCCACATCAACGCAGCCTTCATGCTGAAATTCTCTCGCTTGAAAGCATCCCACATTTTGACCCCATCCTCCCAAAGCTGTTTCAATTCGTCCATCAAAGGTCGGAGATAGACGTCAGTGTTCTTCCCAGGGCTGTTTGATCCAGGGATGAATAACGACAAGAACATGTAGGGATCACTCATACACAACCAGGGGGAAGATTGTAGACAGTGGCTATAACCGGCCAACAAGAGTAAGATTTTGCCCCAGGACCAAACGGATTGAAACCATCAGAGCAGATGCATAACCGTATATTTTTTACTTCAGACACAAAGTCAGGATAAGTCTTATCAAAGTGTTTCCATGCCTCCCCATCACTGGGATGAATCAACACACCCTCTTCACGCAAACTTTCCTTATGCCAACGCATTTCTTCTGCAGTAGATTTAGACACGTAGAGGCATTTCAATCTCGGAATCAACGGCATGTAACACAACTGCTTATGTGGTTTGTTTTTCTTGTGTTTTGAACTACCCCTCCGATTTGGCTTATATATACTTTCTCCAAAAATTGAACACTCTATCTTCTGTGAATCTTCCTTGTAGAATAGCATGCAGTCATTCTTACATGCATCAATCTTTTCATAATATAGTCCAATCTGCCCAACCAACTTCTTTGTCTCATAAAAGTTTGTAACCATCTTATTCTCTTTCGACAACAACTGTGAGGACCCCGACCCGGAACCTAACATGTGTCCCGAGCTGGAGCGTCCCCAAAAGAACTAAAATCACCTAAACTTTTAAAAACTTTGATTTAACTTGCACACTTAAACATTCTTAACATAATCATTATAAACTAACTCCATTCCTCTCCACTTGGAGGAAGAGTTGAACAACTTTAAAAGTAACAACCTGTTTTAGTTACAAAAGATTTCGGTTATAACGTAGAAACTAAGTTTTATAAATACATAAACTCTATAAAGGAATTATACCAAAATACATCTTTATACGCCAACCTATACATACCCCGACAATCCCAAAATACCACTTCCAAAATCCTTTCCGTCCTTACTTGGCCGGTCCGCCTGTCTCGGGATCTAAAAACATTAAAGGGAGAGGGGTGAGAATAAATCTCAGCAAGCTATTATGAATGCAACAATATGCCAAGTAAGATGCAACACATAACAAGGTGCATATAACACATTGGAAAAGCTGTAAACACCTTACATTACCTCGGTTTACCTTTTCTCGTCTGAACCATAGTCGTACAACATTGGAGATAAAACCCCCACTCATTAGTGAACTGCTTGAGCATTATTCACTTCTTATAAGACCCATTTTTCAGGGAACTATATAAGATACTAGCAACACTGTAAGGCTTTTGGCTCAATACAAATGCTATAACCCCAATCTGTGGCCACAGAAGGGGACGGTCAGAGGTATAACATAATCCGATCACATTAGGTCACACTTTCCATAATTGATCGTATTACGCTATACCCCAAAACATCAGCTGATTAACACAAGTTCAAGCACATAATAGTTACTTGAAATAAAATCCACCAAAGGGATAAGAAATATAACCACATGGTAAATTATACTCATGTTCAACCAATACCATAGTGCAACATTTATTTAATACACTATGCATAGTACAATCAATGAATACGGATTCAAGTAAGGCAACAAGGTATCATCAACCAACCCTACATAGTCAATATACAACAATACATGGCCTCTATATAGGTCCAAGCTCAATTTATCAAGTTGGAGTCACATTGGTTAAGTTGCCAAACAAGGCTGCCAATCATTTTCCGAGTAATATTTAAAGTACTTCCACAATTCCATTTTAACCCAATAAGATGTCATTGTGTAGCTAAAGTATTCTACTTTAATATAAGTTAAAGAGGGTTCATTTATATACTAGTTAGATTAGGTTTAGACAGCTTTGAAAATGGTTAAGAGTCACCAGGCCAGGGCACGATTCGTGCCCCAGGGCACGACTCGTGCCCATTTGACCCCCTCCAGATACAGTCACCCCCAGTGGGGCACAACTTAGGCTTACTATGTCGCACGAATCGTCCAACCCTCAGGCACGACTCGTTTCACAGGGCACGACTCGTGCCCTGAACCCAGAATTCAGAACAGAACTGGAATACATCAGTAGATATACCAAGTTGACCCAAACTCAATTTCCTCTGTTTTGTGAACATAAAAGGGATTACTAAACTTCACAAATCTCATACTAAATCATTTAAACCAAAGTAGTATAGACCTAGATCACTTACAACTTGATTTCTTACCCATTTCACCACCACATTTCAAGTTTAACCTTCCTATTTTAACTCAAACCATATTCTTACGCTCTTTATCAATTTCCATGAACAACAACATTATTCTAGGTCATTACTCCATTTATCAACTCCAAGAAAGTGTTCTAACATCTCAAATAACAATTATAACAACACAATATTAAAATCAACATTTCATGATCTAGTTTTGAAAGGAAGTCATAACAACTCACCTTAGCAATATGAGATGGAATAACTATTTTTCCGGCTTGATACGCTCCCCTCGCCGCCACGAACAAGAAAGTACAACTGAATCGTCAAATGAGAAGGAATTGGAATTGTTATAATTTTTGGAATGAAAAGCTTAGGAATGGATTTCCATAGGGATTCTCTAATTGAAGAGGTAGAAGGAGGATGATGAAGAAAGTATGGGGGAGGTTTGAATGAAGGAGGTGATGGAAAAAGGGAAGCATGGCCCCCCATGACTACATTAAATGAGATCTTCCAACAATATACAATTATGCCCTCCAAGGTTCAAGATAGTACAACAATCACCTTAACTTCTCTCCTTCACACAAAGACACCTCACCCACTCATAATATTTTATTTATTTATTTTATTATAACTTCACTATACTACTTTATTTTATTCTCAATTAAATCCTAAAGCTTTAAAGTTAATTCATAACCATCCTAACCTTCCATAAAAATCAAGAACATAAAATAAGCTCATAAGGTCAACAATTAACATAAAATGCATATAATGGGATGCTAAAATAGTCCCTAGGATTAGGGTCATTACACTCACTCCCCCTTAAAGAAAATTTGTCCCGAATTTTAAAAGGACTTACTTGCACGCTCAAACAGCCAAGGGTATTTCTCTCTCATTTCCAACTCGAGCTCCCACGTTGCTTCCTCAATGGTATGATTCTTCCATAGGATCTCCACTACCGGAATGCTTTTAGGTCTCAATTCTTTAACTTGAAACTCCAAGACTCTCAACGGTTCTTCAACATATGACATATCCGCTTGAATCTCATCGGGAGGAGAACTCAATATATGGGAGGGATCATGACAATACTTCCTCAACATAGAAACATGAAACACGTCATGAAGCAAAGAAAATGATGGAGGCAACGCCAACCGGTAAGCCAATTCCCCAATCTTTTCTAGAATCTCAAATGGACCAACAAACCTCGGAGCCAATTTACCCTTATTACCAAATCTTTTAATTCCCGTCCTCGGAGAGACCTTCAAAAACACGAAGTCACCCACTTGAAAAGATAAGTCTCGCCTTCTATTTTCGGCGTAACTTTTCTGTCTACTCTGAGCTGTCTTCAATCTATCGCGGATCACCTTGATTTTCTCCGTCGAATCTCTAACCAAATTCGGACCCCAAAGCCTTGCTTCACCAACCTCATCCCAACACATAGGAGATCTACACTTCCTTCCATACAACGCCTCATACAAAGCCATCTCAATACTAGACTGATAACTGTTGTTGCATGCAAACTCAACTAACGGTAGATGATCATCCCAAGACAATTGAAAATCCATCACACAAGCCCGTAACATATCCTCAAGTATCTGAATGGTTCTCTCGAACTGACCGTCGGTTTGAGGATGAAATGCCGTACTAAAACATAGTTTGGAACCCAAAGCTTCATGCAATGCTCTCTAAAATCTCGAAGTGAATCTCGGATCTCGATCTGAAACAATGCTAACGGGAACTCCATGAAGTCTAACAATTTCCTTCATATACAACTGAGCTAACCTCTCCATCGAAAATTTAGTTGACACGGGAAGAAAATGAGCCGATTTCGTCAATCTATCCACGATAACCCAAATAGCGTCCATCTTCTTCGCGGTAAGAGGCAAACCCGTTACAAAATCCATCGAAATCCCTTCCCATTTCCACTCCGAAATATCTAACGGTTGAAGTAGTCCCGCCGGTCTCTAATGCTCGGCCTTGATCTGTTGACAAGTTAAACACTTAGACACATAATCTTCAATCTCTCTTTTCATTCCACTCCACCAATATCCACGTTTCAAGTCCTGATACATTTTCGTACTACCCGGATGAATAGCAAACTTGGACTTATGACCATCCTCTAGAACACGACTCTTGATCTCCGGTGATGAAGGAACACAAATTCTTCCCTGGAAAGTTAAAATTCCATCTCTATTCAACGCGAATTCCCCGGCTTTCCCATCTAGCACTTGGCCCAAAATTTTCTTCAACTCCGGTTCACTTTGTTGAGCTTCCTTCAAATCCCCATACAAAGTAGGAACTGCTCGCACGTTCGCAATTTTTATTTCACTCCTCAACTCTCGGGAACTCATAGCTGACACATAAGCGTTTCGACTAATCGCATCCGCCACAACATTTGCCTTCCCCGGATGATAGGAAATTACACAATCAAAATCCTTCAAGAACTCTAGCCATCTTCTTTGCCGGTTATTCAACTCCTTTTGTGTGAACAAATACTTCAAACTTTTATGGTCGGTGAAAATCTCAAATTTTGCCCCATAAAGATAATGTTTCCATTTATGCAACGCAAACACAATCGCAGCCAATTCCATATCACGAGTAGGGTAATTCTGTTCTGCCGGTGATAACTTCCTAGAGGCATACGCAATCACTTTCCCATTTTGCATTAGTACACATCCCAACCCTGCCTTCGAGGCATCACTGTAAATGACAAAATTATCGCAACCCTCCGAAAGAGTAAGAACGGGAGCCGATGTCAACCTTTTCTTCAACTCATTGAAACTTTCTTCACATTTGGAATCCCATACAAAAGATACATCTTTTCGAGTCAACCTTGTCAACGGAGTTGGAATTCAAGAAAAACCCTCAATGAACCTTCGGTAGTACCCCGCCAAACCGAGAAAGCTACGAACCTCAATCACAGTTGAAGGTTGCTTCCAATTAACTACGGCTTTGATTTTTGAAGGATCCACGGAAATCCCCGAACTAGACACCACCTGCCCTAAGAAAGATATCTGCTCAAGCCAAAACTCGCACTTGCTGAACTTGGCGAACAACTGCTTCTCACGAAGAACTGATAAAACAATCCTCAAATGATTTTCATGCTCCTCTCGGGACTTAGAGTAAAAAAGGATGTCGTCTATGAATACCACTACAAAGCTGTCAAGATTTGGCTTGAAGATACGGTTCATCATATCCATGAATACGGCTGGAGCATTAGTCAACCCGAAAGGCATCACCACAAACTCATAGTGACCATATCTAGTTCTGAAGGCTGTCTGTTAGTGTAAACTACAGGTGATATCGTAGATGATTTCCCAAAAGTCCAGGTGATATCGCAGATGATTTCCTGTACTGAAAATTATATAGTTGTATATTTCTTGTTTATTATTTAATGGACTAATGTGCTAATAAACTCTGTATAGTCTATGGTTTGTGTTTATATTTCAGAGTGCAATAGCATCAAAGAAGGAGCTAGACACGTGTGGAAATTGGAAGAAAAGAATTTATACATTTTATGTATAAATTCGTAACTTGGGCAATAACAAAACAAAACGTGTGAAGACTTGGTCAAGAGTTGTTGCTGAGTTATAAAAGAAGTACAAGGTTGATAAAGCATGGGAGTACAAGGCGTGGAAGCTTGGCTTGAGGATAAAACAACTTGGTTGCTAAAATTGAGGAAGTGGAGCTAAAAATGTGGAACAACTTCACCCACTCTCCCTATACTTCCTCCACGTGCAAGACCAGCCCTAAGGCTGTTAATTGAGTAGCCTTCAAGTATTTGAAGACTATAAATAAGCTTGGAAGGTTTCATTTGAAGATATGCCAATTACATCATCACATTTACACCTTCGAAAGCTTAGAGATAAAGTTCTTTGTTTGGTTCTTTTTAATCCTTTCTCCCTTGTAATTTCTCACTTGATTACATTGGTATCAAGTTGTGTGAAGGCTAGGATAGGATTTCGTTCTTTATCTCTTGTTCCATTGAGCTCAAAATAGTTATATCTATAGGGAACTTTCGGCTTTGTAAATTCATTTATAGTGATTATAAAGTCTTGCCTAAGAGGCACTCTCAAGTTATATTTATATAACTTGAGAAAAACAATTTTGGTGTTTTTATTCCGCTGCAAACTCTTTTACAAAATTGTTTTATTTTCGAAGTGTGTGTGTGCTATCTCAAGTGCTATCGTTGGTGCAGTTATCACCTTGGATATCACTTGTGATTCTGGCCGTGACAATTTCAATTGGTATCAGAGCAGGTCACTTGACGTTACTAAGTGATTGGTCTAGGTGTCATGGCTTTTGATCCTGCAAATCCAAACCAAAAACGTCTTCCTGTTTTAGATGGTTCGAATTATGCATATTGGAAAATTCGTCTTCGCTCGCATATCAAATCAATTGATCTTCGAGCATGGCGATCTATAGTTGATGGGTACTCTCTTCCACTTTTACCTCCTGATGAGGATGGTGATATTCAGGTTAAACCTGAAGGTGAGTGGACTAATAAAGAGATCACCCTAGCTAACTATAATGAGAAAGCTCTTAATGCTATCTTTGAGTGGGTTGACATGCATATTTTTAAACTTATTCAAAATAGTTCCACAGCTCAAGAAGCTTGGGATATTTTACAAAGGTTTTGTGAAGGTGATTCTAGTGTGAGTGAAAACAAACTTAGAGGTCTTACTGGCAAATTTGAAAGGTTGAGAATGGGTGAAAGTGATACCATTTCCTCGTATTTTGAAAAATTGTTTGACATTGCTAATGAGTGTCAACTTTTAGGTGAACCTTTTACAAACAAACAATTGGTTTCAAAGGCTATTAGAACTCTCCCTGAGCGTTTTAATATAAAGGTTTCATCTATAGAAGAGGCTCACAACCTTTCTACTATGGACATCAATTCCTTAATGAGCATTTTAAAAAATTTTGAGTCAAATCTTGCTGAGCAAAGTGAAGCTTCTAAAGGCAAGAGTGTTGCTTTAAAAGTTCAATCCTCTAGTGGTTCAACTAATGAGGATGACGAAATTTTTGAGGAATTAGGTGAAGATGCCAGTGTTGCCTTACTTGCTAGGAAATATAACTCAATGGTGAGAAAATTTAACAAAGAAAATGTGCAGGTAAAGGCTAAAGAGCAACAAACCAAGGTGTACAATTCAATGCCAAAGAGTACATTTCCATCTACTCAGAAAGGTGGTCCCATAAGGAGAGCATCATCAGATCAATCCAGATCTGATCCAAAATACCTTGAATCAATCCAATGTCATGCTTGCTCTGGATGGGATCATTACTCAAACGAGTGTGCTAACACTCTAAGGAAGATGGGAAAGAACCTATGGGTTTCACTCAGTAACAATGAGGATAAGGAGACCAATCAATCTGAAGATTCAGATCAAACAGCAATGGTGGTCACAAACTGTGACTCGGATTCTGTCAGTGATACCCCAGGTGATATCCAAAGTGGGATAGCACCTGAGATATCATCCAACAGGTATACATATTTAAATTTGATAAATGCTGTTTGTTTTGTGGGTTCTGTTAACATGGATGCAGGTAGTTCACAAGAGGGTGAACAAAGTGAGGAGTTCAGCAAGGATGAACTCATTCGTGGTCTTAAGAACCTTTGCAAAGAATTGGTGGACGAATGGAAGAAAGAGAACAAGAAGGTGATCTCTCTGTCCAAAGAGGTTCAAGACCTGACTGATGCCTTGACTAGATTGGAAGTGCAACTCACAAAGAAGGATGTGAAGCTGGACAAAGTCAAGGCCAAGCTTACTCTTGCCGAAGCAACATTTAAAAAACTCAACACGAGTTCTTCCAAGTTAGATGCAATTCTTGGGTTGAGCAAACCACTCAAGTCAGGTATGGGTTTTCAAGAGTCTTTAAATGATATTATATCTACTTTGGCTAATAAGGAAGATAAGGTAGTTTTTGTTAAAGAAAGAGACAACGTTGAACTAATATCTTCTGATAAGTCTTCTGACAAGGTAAAAATATGTAACTACTGTTACTCTTCTGGACATTTGAAAAATGATTGTAAAACACTTTTAAAGAAACAGTCCAGTTCCTGTGTGATACCTGAAGTGCTACCTAGCACGTCAGATATCACTGGCAGTCAGAAGAAAAATTATCAAAGTAGGAAATTGTGGAAACCTAAATCTAACTTAAGATGTGATGTTGTGTGCACTGCTTTAAAAACTAATGTTGAAGGTTCATGGTATTTTGATAGTGGTTGTTCTCGTCATATGACTGGAACAAAAATATTTTTAAAGGAATATGAACCTATTCAAGGTGGTAGTGTAACATATAGTGGTGGTGGCAAGAGTAATATAGTAGGAAAAGGCATATTAAATGTACCTGGATTTCCTGCTTTGAAAAATATTTTGCATGTTGATGGACTTGTAACTAATTTAATTAGTATTAGCCAACTTTGTGATGACAACCTTGAAGTGAAATTCAACAAAAACACTTGTGAAGTTTTTGATTGTACCAATAACTGTGTTATGAGTGGTACTAGGTCAAGTAATAACTGTTATCTTGTTGAGGATAAACAAGTGTGTCATTCTGTGAGGGTTGATGATGCTACCTTATGGCATCAAAAGTTGGGTCATGTCCATTTTTGAAACATTGTGAAACTCATTAATGCTGAAGCTGTAAGAGGTATACCTAGTCTGGACATAAGTACGAAAATCATATGTGAAGATTGTCTCAAGGGTAAACAAACACGTGCTACCCATAGTGCTACCCAACATAATGAGGAGTATTCTGGGACAACACCGTTTTCAATTAATGCATATGGATTTAATGGGTCCAGTGGAGGTAGACAGTCTAGGAGGTAAGAAATATACTTTTGTAATAGTTGATGATTTTTCTAGATTTACTTGGGTATATTTTTTGAAAGAAAAATCAGAAACTTTTGAAAAGTTTAAGATCTTACATGCTAAAATCAAAAACATGTTTTCTGCTCTTATCATGCGAATAAGGTCTGATCATGGAACGGAGTTTGATAATTCATTGTTCTTTACTTTTTGTGAATTAAAAGGAATTAAACATGAGTTTTCTGCTCCCAAAACACCTCAACAAAATGGGGTGGCTGAAAGGAAAAATAGGACCTTACTTGAGATGACACGTGTGATGTTGTTTTCAAAAAGAATTTCAAAAAGATTTTGGGCTGAGGCCCTAAACACAGCTTGTCACACGGCCAATAGAGTTTTTCTAAGACCCGGTACTAGAATGACACCTTATGAAATTTTGAATGGTAGGGTACCAAAGGTTCATTATTTTCATACATTTGGTTGTGTGTGCTATGTTCTAAATGATCGGGATTACTTAGCTAAATTTGACTCTAAAAGTGATAAGGCTATATTTCTTGGGTATGCTCAGGACAGTCGAGCATACAGGGTTTATAACCTTAGGTTAAAAACCATTCAGGAATCAATTAACGTTGTTTTTGATGATTTAGGAAGTGTTACAGGTGATGGAGTACAAGAATCTCCATTCATATTGCTGGAGGATCAAAATCAAGTAAGTGATACCCCAGGTGCTGGCCCAAGTGCTGTCACAGAAGGGATAGCATCTCCGGTATCACCCAAGTCCAGTCCAACAACTGAAAAGGAGGAACAGTCAGATGATGATGCTCATGTGAATGAAGATTTGAGAAGGGATCCACCAGCTAGGATCAGAAGAGATCATCCTTCATCTCAAATCATTGGAGAAGCAAGTGAAGGGGTACGAACAAGGAATAAAGGACACATTAGTAACCGTGAAATGGCAAGGTATGTGTGCATGTCCACCACATACCACAAGGTAAAATATTCCTGTTTTGTTTCTTCTTTAGAACCCAAAAATATTTCTGAAGCTTTAAAAGATAATTTTTGGATACAAGCCATGCAAGAGGAACTTGAACAATTTGCTCGTAATGAAGTTTGGTGTTTAGTACCACGTCCCATTAATACAAATGTAATTGGTACAAAATGGATTTTCAAGAACAAATCAGATGAGCAAGGAAATATTGTTAGGAACAAAGCTCATCTCGTAGCTCAAGGTTACACCCAAATTGAAGGTGTTGACTTTGATGAGACCTTTGCTCCTGTTGCTAGAATAGAATCCATAAGACTCCTCTTGGCTATAGCTTGTTTTCTAAAAATTACCTTGTTTCAAATGGATGTTAAAGCTGCCTTTTTAAATGGTTATTTAAAAGAAGAAGTTTTTGTTGAACAACCAAAAGGATTTGAAGATCCTCATCTACCAAACCATGTATATAGACTTGATAAAGCCTTATATGGCTTGAAACAAGCTCCACGTGCATGGTATGGTCGCTTAACCTCTTTCTTACTTGAATATGGTTTTACAAGAGGTGAAGCAGATAGGACCTTATTTATCCTAAGGCATGGCAAAGAAACAGTCATTGTTCAAATCTATATTGATGACATAGTCTATGGCTCTACTTCTCAAACGTGTTTAAAAGATTTTGTAGAGGCTATGACATCAACATTTGAGATGAGCATGATTGGTGAGTTAACATTCTTTCTAGGCTTGCAGGTGAAACAATCAAATGAAGGAATTTTCATTTCACAAAGCAAGTATGCAAAGAGCCTAGTGAAACGGTTTGGGTTGGAAGGAGCAAAAAGTTCAAAAATCCCTATGTGTTCTTCTCTCAAACTTGGTAGAGACCAAGTAGGTGAGGATGTTGATCCTACTCTATATCGTTCTATGATAGGTAGCCTTCTCTATCTCACTTCTAGTCGTCCTGATATCATGTTCAGCGTGTGTGTTTGTGCACGTTATCAAGCCAATCCTAAAGTCTCACACCTTAATTCTGTCAAAAAGATAATTAAATATGTTTCAGGAACAAGTGAATTAGGGATTTGGTTTAGTAAGGATACTAATACCAATTTGATAGGCTTTAGTGACTTGGATTGGGCGGGGGATATGGATGATAGGAAGAGTACTAGTGGGGGGTGTTTTTACTTGGACAACAATTTAGTTTCATGGTATAGTCGTAAACAAAATTGTGTCTCTCTTTCCACAGCTGAGTCTGAATATGTTGCAGCTGGTAGTTGTTGTTCACAACTTATTTGGCTAAAACATATGTTAGATGACTATGGCCTAGAGAGTAATTCTTTGACTATGTACTGTGATAACCTGAGTGCTATCAACATTTGAAAAAACCCCGTTCAACATTCTCGTACTAAGCACATAGACATACGCCATCATTTTCTTAGAGATATGGTAGATAAAGGCCTAATTAACATTGATCATATTGATACTAAGTATCAACTGGCTGATATCTTTACCAAGGCCTTAGACCACGAGAGATTTTCTAGTTTGAAAAGATCTCTTGGTCTTTGTAATCTCTGAGTCTGTTCGTCTGTGTTACCCCAGGTGATGTTATCACTCAGGGTAACACTTGTATATTAGTGTATTTTTTCCCCTTTATTTATTAAAAAAAATGATTTCATTCTCTTTTAATCTGGTTAGCTTAGTTCTAACAGTGGCACATGCTGACATTTTTGTTATGGTAGGTTATTACTTAGGTTATCATGTGTGATATCACTCCCCTTCATATGCTTAAAGTGACAAAGTCACTAATTTTTTTGATAAATAAAAGGCAAAGGCATTTTATCCATACTATTCTCTCGAGCTCGGGGCACGGTGTTCGCTGCAACGATGTACTCTTGCCAATGAGAATGTATGAGGTGGTTTATGCTAAGTATTAGGGACATGGAGTTCGCTACTACAGTGTACCCTACTTGAAAGGCATAAATCACTTTATCTTTACACTTGAAATATAACTCGAAGCACGGAGCTCGTTACTACGTTGCTTTCTTGTTTAAAGAAGTGTATTGATCCCTTTTAACAAGCAATGTACTTAAAAAGAATATAGGCTTGTAATGCCTAAAAGTGCATGAAGAATGCTCAGCTTGTTATGCCTGAAGTGCTTGAAAATGACTAAGCTTGTTATGCTTGAAATGCTTGAAAATGAAAAATATTTATCAAGGGGATTTATATCACATGTGTTACCCTACGTGTTACCGTCATTGCCTTAACACATTAGTGTGTGCTATATTAGTTTTTTATTTATTATTTTCAAAATATTGTTGATTAATTTTTCAAAATCTGAAAGTCTTTTTAATTAAAGAGTTTACGATTTTGAAAACGTCTTCAACAAGTTTCCTTTATTTTTTGGTAAACCTTGTTAAGTAACTAACCCATATTTGGTTTGATTTGTGCATATAATGTTTTGGGTTAGTTACAAAAATATTTGGTTTACTCACCTTTTAATTTTTACGTTTTACTTAAAAAAAAATATATTTTTTTCTTTTATTTTATTTTGCAATCGTGTAGTTTTTTTAAAAAAAGAAGTGTTGAGGTTTTAAAAGATGTGGTTAGGGTTTATTTTGAATTGTGTGGATATGGATTAGTTTGAGAATTAATAGGGGTAGTTTAGATAGGTTTTAGATGTCAAATCAATTTAAAATTATGTTCCCTATCTAATCTCTCCCTCTCCTATTTTCTCTCAACCTCCTCCGTTTCTCTTTCTATCCGTTACCCTCTCTTCTCTCTTAAACCCTCGTTCCAACGCCTTCTTCTCTTCCAAAATCCTAGGTCAAAATACGTTCCAAAATCTCACACAAATCTCCATGGCTTCTCCATCCAAAACCAATACCGAACCATCTCACACGGACCAAATGGAAATTTCACCAAGCCTTGCTCCATCTGTTGCTTCTCGTGTGGCCATGGAAACTTCACCAATGATCACTCCAAGCTCTTCTCCACCTACAATGGCGATTATTCCAACCACTGCCCCCATTGCCTCGTTTGAACATGGAATCCCTAAGGTAACTCTCATTCCAGCCAAGCCAAAGAGAAAGAGGAAAGCCCCAACTTCCAAGCTGTCTCCTCAAGTTGCAAAAAGAAGATCCTCCAATCGCATTAGGTCAATCAGGTCTAAGGCAACATCAAATACCTCCTTAGATCCGGTTGAAGTCTCACAAAGCTCTCTTGATGTGTCCTCACCCCATGTGAGTGACGAGAACTTTGATGCAAACAAGGAGAAGGAGCCTTCTGTGGACTCATTTGATGCTTGGGTAGATGGTGATAAGGAGGAGACCCTCTCTGATTTTCAGAAAAATAAGGCCAAGGGCAAAGCTATCGTGAGTGCTACCAAAGGTGCTACCAAGAAGAAGATGTCATCTGAGGTAACACCTGCCCCCTCCTCTGTTCCTACTCATTCCTCTAGTGGTAATTCTGGTGATGAGGTTATTCAAAGTGAAGAGGATAAAGCTTTTCCAAAACCTTTTCTTACTCTGGAATATTATAAGAAAGAAAATATGGAATTTTGGTTAAATAATCTGAGTAAGAGATTGTTAAAAGAAAAATACATTGATGAGGGTCAGTTGGAAAAAGAAGGAGTGGTTCAGTTTTTGAAGGACAGGAATTTTCTTAATGCTAATAATCATGCTTCTGTGTTTGTTGAGAGTGTTATACGCAGTTTCTTTGCTAACTTGCATGCTCATTTGGATGATGAAGGGTCTGCAAAATATGGGAAAGTGTTTGTTAGGGGAAAAGTCTATTCTTTTACTCCAGCCCTAATTAACAAAGTTTTAGGCCTCCCAAATGTAGATGATGAGAGCATTAGGGTCAATAGAGATGAAATGGTAAAATTGCTCACTCACAACAAACTGCAGTCCTGGCCTTTGAAAGAGAAACTTCATGCTTCTAGGCTATCTTCTCTATATTCTGTGCTTCACAAATTATGCATCTTCAATTGGCACCCTACAACTAATGAACCTATTGTGACATTGGAGCATGCAAATGTGTTGTATAGATTGGGTAAGAATTTAAGGATTAACTTTGGAAGATTAGTGTTCAAACACTTAGCTTCTTGGGGTAGAAAAAAGGAAGTGAACATTAGCTTTTTCCCCTATCCTTCTCTAATATTCAAAGTTTTGGTATTTCAATCCTTGCCCATTGAAGCCTCTGATGTTTTTACCACTGAACCTGAGTATTATACCATTGATAAACAACTGAAAAAGGGCAAAAGGTATACAAAAGATCTTCCTTGGAATAAATCTGATGAAACAGCCCCTGTTCTTCCCAGTGCTATCTCACGTGATATCCCAAGTGCTTCCCCAGGTGTTGCCCCTAATACTTTTGCAGGAACTGATGCTGCAAGTATTCTAACCAACATGATGAATCTTCTGGGCAACTCTGGTGCATCAATCCCAAAGGCAACAGTGATTAACTTCTTGCACAAACAGTCAAGTGCAATGGGAGAACTTGCTGAGGGATGGGCTAAGCTTAAGCATGTTACAGATGCTTTTATTGATGAAATTTCTTCCCAAACAGGGGGAGGATCTGCTGCTGCTGCAACTACTGGAGCTGGTGCTACTGCAGGTGCTACCACCAGTGCTGGCCCAAGTGATGGTGGAAGTGATAGGGAAGGAGATCAGGAGGAAGATGAAGAATAAGAGGAGTTTAAAGAAGAAGAAAATTGAAATCTGAAGGTTTTTAACCTGAAGATTGATGTTGCCACTATCTTGTGGGTGACTGTTTTTGTGGTGGTCCTAAAAACAATTTCTTTTATTTTTGTGATGTTTGTGGTTCCCTAAACAATTTTCTTTTATGTTTGTTTATATTGGTTTGCTAAACACTTTAGTTGGTTTGTTTATAACTTAAACTGCTAGGTTGTTTTTGCTAGTTTTGGATGATATTTTGCTACAATGGTTATGGTCTTTAATGGTAACTTAGTTTATTTCGAAAACTTGTTAAAGTTTGAAATAAATTAGTTTTAAATGATTAATCATTGTTTGTGATTAGCTCCTTGATTAAGGGGAGTTAATTTTTATGGAGATTTTGTACTGTGTTTCTACGCTCTGTATTTTTGTATATAGACTAATCTTACAGGACAACAGCACATTGAGTTTGGAAAGAAATATCCAACTAAGGGGGATATTGTTAGTGTAAACTGCAGGTGATATCGTAGATGATTTCCCAAAATTCCAGGTGATATCGCAGATGATTTCCTGTACTGAAAATTATATAGTTGTATATTTCTTGTTTATTATTTAATGGACTAATGTGCTAATAAACTCTGTATAGTCTATGGTTTGTGTTTATATTTCAGAGTGCAATAGCATCAAAGAAGGAGCTAGACACGTGTGGAAATTGGAAGAAAAGAATTTATACATTTTATGTATAAATTCGTAACTTGGGCAATAACAAAACAAAACGTGTGAAGACTTGGTCAAGAGTTGTTGCTGAGTTATAAAAGAAGTACAAGGTTGATAAAGCATGGGAGTACAAGGCGTGGAAGCTTGGCTTGAGGATAAAACAACTTGGTTGCTAAAATTGAGGAAGTGGAGCTAAAAATGTGGAACAACTTCACCCACTCTCCCTATACTTCCTCCACGTGCAAGACCAGCCCCAAGTCTGCTAATTGAGTAGCCTTCAAGTATTTGAAGACTATAAATAAGCTTGGAAGGTTTCATTTGAAGATATGCCAATTACATCATCACATTCACACCTTCGAAAGCTTAGAGATAAAGTTCTTTGTTTGGTTCTTTTTAATCCTTTCTCCCTTATAATTTCGCACTTGATTACATTGGTATCAAGTTGTGTGAAGGCTAGGATAGGATTCCGTTCTTTATCTCTTGTTCCATTGAGCTCAAAATAGTTATAGCTATAGGGAACTTTCGGCTTTGTAAATTCATTTATAGTGATTATAAAGTCTTGCCTAAGAGGCACTCTCAAGTTATATTTATATAACTTGAGAAAAACAATTTTGGTGTTTTTATTCCGCTGCAAACTCTTTTACAAAATTGTTTTATTTTCGAAGTGTGTGTGTGCTATCTCAAGTGCTATCGTTGGTGCAGTTATCACCTTGGATATCACTTGTGATTCTGGCCGTGACAATTTCACTGTCTTTGCAATGTCATCTGGTCTAATCTTCAGCTGATGGTAACCGCTTCTCAAATCAAGTTTAGAGTAGATAACGGAACCTTGAAGTTGGTCAAACAAATCATATATATGCGGAAGAGGGTATTTATTCTTTATGGTTGCTTGGTTCAACAAACGATAATCAATACATAATCTTAAGGTACCATCCTTCTTCCGGATAAATAAAACCGGTGCTCCCCATGGTGACACACTTGGGCGAATAAAACCCCGGTCTAACATTTCTTGCAACTGAGTCTTCACTCTTTTAATTCAGCCGGAGCCATTCTATAGGGTGCTTTAGAAATAGGTACGGTACCGGGCACTAGGTCACTACAAAACTCTACCTCACGATCCGGAGGCATAAAATACTCACTTGAAAACACATCACTAAATTCATTAACAACCGGGACCTGAGCTAATTCAGGGGACTTCTTACTTGAATCTACCACATAAGCCAAGTACCCCGCACACCCCTTAGATAGCATTTTTCTAGCCTTTAAAGCAGAAATAACATGTATACCGAACATAGATTTGTTAGCATCAAATATAAAAGTAGGCACATCAGGCATAGCAGACTCGCTTTCTACGACAGTCTACCAAAGCATGACACTGACTCAACCAATCCATCCCAAGAATCACATCAAAGTCACGGATTGGTAACTCTACCAAATCCACTGGCAACACATGCCCACATATAGTCACATCACAACCGTGATAGATCAAAGAAGATGCGAGGCACTCTCCCATAGGAGTAGAAACCTCCAACACATAAGGCATAGATTCAGGCAATTTATGTAATGAAAATGCAAAATGAGATGCCACAAATGAATGGGAAGACCCGGGATCTATAAGGATGCGGGCCTTAACTCCTGAGACAGGAACTATACCTCTAATGACAGCATTAGGATCGACCTCTCCTCTACCCAAGGCGAACACTCGACCTTGCACTCTATCCTTGGGTTTCCCTTCGATATCTCTTTTCACACCACCACCTTGTCCTCCTTGTCTGCTACCCGACGCTTGCCTTCGTTGCCACTTAGGACAATTCTTCCTAAAATGACCGGTTGCCCCACACTCTAAACATTTTCTCAGAGTGTCTTGGTTTCTTGCAAAATCCACACACTGTGCCAAACCGAATTGAAGTCGAACGGTTTATCAGAGCCGCCGTATTTCCTCCTCTGCCTGCTCCCGGGGCTGATGACCTCGGCTGCCCTCTGTTCTGCCCAGAACCCTGACCTTGGAATCTATTCTTACTTCCACCTTCAGATTTACTACGATGCTCTTCTATATCATCCTCAATCCGATATGCCATATTCACGGCCGCTTGGTAGTTGATGAAGTCATGTGTCAACAACTGCTTCCGGAACTCCACCCTTAATCCTTTCACGAACCGGTAGACCCGCCTCTCTTCTTCCGGCACCAAATGAGGACAATATCGGTCTAACTCTGTAAACTTGGCAGAATACTGTGCTATGGTCATTGTCCCTTGCTCCAATTTCAAGAACTCGACCTCCTTCTTGTCCCTTGTAACCACCGAAATGAAATGATCCCGGAACTTGCGTGTGAAGTTCTCCCACGTCTGCGGTGTAAGGTCCCGATCCCAGCCATCCTTCACTACTTGCCACCAATGCTCAGCAGGTCCTTCTAACTTGAAGACAGCTCATCTCACCTTTTCTGCATCCGAACTCTCCATTGCTGCGAAAATCTTATTCATAGCTTCAAGCCATCTCTCTGCCTTCAACGGATCCGGATCCCCATTGAAGCTAGGGGGAGACATCTTCACAAATTTCTCTAGTCCATGCCCTTACCTACCTTCTGGTTGCTGTTGAGCCCTACCTTGATTTGTCATACCTTGAAGAAACACTCGGAACATGTCCATCATTTCTGCATTTGAATTACCAACATTGCTCAAAGCCCGAGTCTGATCGTCATCATTCCCCGCCATTAGAACAAACTCCTGCATTAAACACTCGGCGTCAGTTATCGCACACTCTCACTCAAACTAGACTCTACCCGTGAACTCTAACCGAGCTTTGATACCAACTGTGAGGACCCCGACCCGGAACCTAACACGTGTCTCGAGCTGGAGCGTCCCCAAAAGAACTCAAATCACCTAAGCTTTTACAAACTTTGATTTAAATTGCACACTTAAACATTCTTAACATAATCATTATAAACTAACTCCATTCCTCTCCACTTGGAGGAAGAGTTGAACAACTTTAAAAGTAACAACCTGTTTTAATTACAAAAGATTTCGTTTATAATGTAGAAACTAAGTTTTATAAATACACAAACTCCATAAAGGAATTATACCAAAATACATCTTTATACGCCAACCTATACATACCCCGACAATCCCAAAATACCACTTCCAAACTCCTTTCCGTCCTTACTTGGCCGGTCCGCCTGTCTCGGGATCTAAAAACATTAAAGGGAGAGGGGTGAGAATAAATCTTAGCAAGCTATTATGAATGCAACAATATGTCAAGTAAGATGCAACACATAACAAGGTGCATATAACACATTGGAAAAGCTGTAAACACCTTACATTACATCGATTTACCTTTTCCCGTCTGAACCATAGTCGTACAACATTGGAGATAAAACCCCCACTCATTAGTGAACTGCTTGAGCATTATTCACTTCTTATAAGACCCATTTTTCAGGGAACCATATAAGATACTGTTAGTGTTATGCCCTAGGCTTATGATTGATAGACTTATGTGTTGACATTATTTATTATTATATGAGATGTTTATCATTTGATTATTATATGTTTTGTATATTTGTTTATAATAATCTCCGTCCCTAATTATTAAGAGAATAATTAGTATAATTGTCAATGGATAATCATACGATGATTATATGCATAGAGATGCACATTGAAATTATGGGTACTTGTTAGAGAACAAGTGAGTGGACTTGACCCACATGAGATTTATGTCATGGTCAAATGTCATAATTAAATCTCATAAGGTTACTTCATTTAGTCCCTAGACCTGAGATTATCATGACCTTACATATGATGAAAGTCATGTTTGATTTTAGTCAAACGGTATCTTAACACGATATCTATAAAGGCTATCTTTGGCATGATCGGATTCATGATGGGAAGGATGATAAGTCAAGATGGAATTTGTCCCTCGGAAGAGAGATGTTTTGCTTGGGCCCCTCGATGAGTGATAATGATGAAAGTGTATGGCCATACCCCAATACGATTGGATTATCATTATACTCAAGATCGAGAAAGCATTGAACAAAGACAAGTTGACGAGGACCATGACTTGTGTTCAATATAACATCGCGAGACAAAGGGAGAAATGGAAGTGTACCATTGGAAACGTGAACTCTTACGTTACATTATTTGGGTAGACATAATGGCTTGCTAGAGTCTGCTTATGTCTTATGAGGGTCGAAATGATCGAACTCATTGCCAACATAATGTAATCCTATTGGGTCACACACAACTAGAATGAATTCATTAAATCCATTGGAAGAATGATTGAGAAAACTCCTCAATGGGCTTGTTAAGCCGTGCGACAGAACAGGTCATGTGCTGTGTCTGGTCATGCGACACAACAAGCCACTGAGGCGGTTTGACAGAATCCTTTATCTAATATGATTAGGATTCATATTCTATACTAATTTACTATAAATATGAACGTCTGTCAACCCAAGAAAGCTAGCCGAAATTCTCAATAGAAATTCACAAACATATTCTCAATATTATTCCAAGGTTTTATAGGATCTAGCAATCTTCAAGAAATTGTTCTTGGATTCATTCAAAGGTGTGGATACCGAAAGAGGGTCTTCGCTCGTTCATCGATCAAGACCTAGAGTTCAAGCAAGTTGAAGAATGAAGTTTGTGATCTGAAATCACATCATTGAATCGTTCGATAGCTCAAGAACGGAAAGCATTCAAGGTTGGTTACATCTATCTCATAGGATTCAATTTAATTGTATAGAACGGATCCTAGGCTCCTTGGGTTTTATGTTATTTGATGCTTTATTCCGCTGCGCATGGACCCGTAAAACCCAACAGTGGTATCAGAGCCCCGTTCGTATGATTAAGTTTGAATTAACATGCTAGAAAAGTAATATAAAATCGTTTATATGTTCTTTTGCATGTTTTGTATGTGATAGATTAATTGTTTTTGAAACAATATGCTTAATTCGTGTTCTAATGATATTGAATTAAATCTGTTAAAAGTCGTTTGCATGATTTAATTGCTCTGTGATTTAGAATTGATTGAATTCTGAAAATTTGGAAAACAGTCATCCTGTGTCACGCGACAGAACTAGCTTCTGTCATGCGACAGAACTTGCTTCTGTCACGCGACACTTCTAGCCCATTCTGGGCTGTATCAGGTTGATGAACAAACTGGTTAATCTATGAATGTGTTTACAATCTGATGTATTTGTGTGTTAATTTGGATGCTATAAAATTGAGTTTATAGGACTATGCTAGATTAATTCATTGTTTATGCATGCTTAGTTGATTAAAATATGATTTTAAATAATTATTGCGATGCATGATTTATTTGTTCTTACGTGCTAAGGAATCTTATGTTTAGTTGAAACATTGCATTATAGTTTCCTAATATGTTTAGATTTAGACATTAAAATTTTGGATTTTATGATTGTTTATGGAAACAAGTCATAATTACGCGAAATTTAAAAGGAAACTGATTGTTTATAAAAGGTAGTGATTATGTTGCCAAATCGTAGCCGATTTCGATTGTGCATGTCTAGGAGAGTTCTGTCTAAGGAAGAGTTGGTACTTAAGTAGTCCTTGTGGCTCACCTATCTTCCTGGGAACTTACCTGGTGCACGATTATGACTATCTTTGCTGATATGCTTATAATCTACCTTAAAGAACCTTCATTTAACTTTTAAGTTCTTTATGCCAATTCATGATTAAAACACTTGAGACCATTCGGATAGTTTTGGGTGGGCTTGCCATAGCAAGGTGCTTTGATTCTATTCGAATGCGAGCAAGATGAGGAAATGGTGGTTCCTATATGTTTAAAGTGAATGAACTTAATTGGGTTATCAAAATGGTTTTGGACCCAAGGCATAAGATGAGATTAAAATATACCTAGACATATGATGTCTTGAATAAATCTCATAAAAGATCTAAGAGTCATATATGTGATATGATTGATGTTTTCTACCTAATTAATTTAATTTTGAGCGATTTGCCATAGCAAACTTGAAATTGAATTAAAGTTGGATCTTAGCCCATTAAATGTATATTATGCTTATTTGCATTTGAAGGTGTATAATTTAGTGGGAGCATTTTATATAAATGCATTATACTTCTCATATGATATGTTTACTTATATGTGTTCATATTTTATGTATATCTTTTTGTAGAATAAATGGCATCAAACAATAATCACTTTTCACTGCGATCTGTCCTTGAGAAGGAAAAGTTGGAAGAGAATGGTACAAACTATATGGATTGGATCCGTAGTTTGAGAATTGTTCTCAAGCAAGAGGAAAAACTGTACGTTCTCGAGAAACCTATTCCACATGAACCTACTGCCAATGCTACTAGGGCAGTAAGGGATCAATATCTGAAGCACAAGCGTGACTCTACAGATGTTGGTTGCCTTATGCTCTCCGCCATGTGCAAGAACCTTCAGAAGGATCTTGAGCACTTGGGAACAGTTGACTTAAATAATCGACTGATGGAAATGTTCCAAGTACAAGCTAGGCAAGAAAGGTACAACACAGTTACGGTCTTGACCTCATGCAAGATGAGTGAAGGACAAGCTGTTGGTCCCCATGCTCTTAAGTTGAAGGGCCACATTGAGCATCTTGAAAGGCTCGGTTTTCCAATTAGCCAAGAGTTGGCTACCGACATAATATTGAATTCATTACCCAAAAGTTTTAGTAATTTCATAATGCACTATAACATGGGTGGAATGAATAAAAACCTTTCCAAGTTAGTTCAAATGTTGAACACTGCGGAAACCAATATTGTCGAGAAGAAAACCGACCAAGTGCTAACGGTTAAAAAGGGGAAGGGTTTCAAGGGTAAAGGAAAAGCAAAGGTTGCCAATCCTAAGGCAAAAGTTGCCAAACCCAAAGAGGCTTCCAAGCCTAAAGAGGCTAAGCCCAAGTCCCAAGAGGACGCAGTCTGCTTCCATTGCAATGAGATTGGACATTGGAGGAGAAACTGCGCAAAATACAAGGAAGCACTGAAGAAGAGCAAAGGAGTTGCTTCGACTTCAGGTATCTTTGTTATAGATATATTCCTATCTACTTCTAGTTCTTAGGTATTGGATACCGGATGTGGAACTCACATTTGTTTAAATGTGCAGGGTCTAAAGAACAGAAGGATGCTTAAGGAAGGTGAAGTGGACCTACGTGTGGGGAATGGAGCAAGAGTTGCTGCATTAGCCGTAGGAACTTATGAAGTTACTTTACCTAGCGGACTAATACTTGTTTTGAATAATTGTTATTACGTTCCAGCTTTAAGTAGGAATATTATTTCGATTTCATGTTTGGATAATGAAGGTTTTAATTTTCTTATATGTGATAAGAAATTTTCCATTTACAAGAGTGATATGCATTATTGTACTGCTGTTTCATTCAATGGCCTTTATATTCTTGATGTTGAAAATCGTGATAATGATGTCTATAACATTAATAAGAGATCTAAACCCAATGATGTAAACCACACTTACTTATGGCATTGTCGTCTTGGCCACATAAACGAGAAACGCATTTCTAAACTCCACAAAGATGGATTTTTAGACTCACATGATTATGAATCTTATGAGACATGCGAATCTTGTTTACTTGGCAAGATGACCAAGGACCCATTTACCAAAACCGGTGAAAGGGCGGGCGACTTATTGGGACTCATACATACCGATGTATGTGGGCCTATGAGTAGCGATGCTAGGGGAGGATTTCGGTACTTCATAACATTCACTGATGATTATAGTAGATTTGGATATGTTTATCTAATGAAACATAAAAGTGAATCGTTTGAGATATTTCGAATATTTCAAAATGAGGTGCAAAATCAACTTGGCAAAACTATTAAGGTACTTCGATCCAATCGAGGTGGCGAATATTTGAGCCAAGAATTTTGACAGTCATCTTAAGAGTTGTGGAATCGTTTCAGAACTCTCTCCACCCGGAACACCACAATGGAATGGTGTGTCTGAAAGGAGGAATAGAACTTTGTTAGACATGGTTCATTCTATGATGAGTCAAGTTGAGCTTCCTGTATCCTTTTGGGGACATGCACTAGAAACTGCTGCTTTCACTATAAACAGAGTTCCTACAAAATCGGTTCAAAAGACCCCATACAAGATGTGGCATGGAAGAAAACCTAGTTTGTCTTTCATGAAGATTTGGGGTTGCGACACATATGTCAAGAAGTTAACTTATGACAAGCTAGCACCCAAGTCTAATAAATGTGTTTTCGTGGTTTATCCTAAGGAAACTAAGGGATACTATTTCTACAACCAAAACGAGAATAAAGTGTTTATTGCTCGTAATGGTACTTTCTTAGAAAAAGAGTTTCTTCGCAAAGGAACCAGTGGGAGTAAAATAGATCTCGAAGAAATTCGAGAACCCGAAAATAACATTAAACCAATGGTAGAGACTGAACCAAGTTCATAAAGAGTTGTGGAACCAGTTCAAGATGCACAAGTTCTTCGCCGAAGTGGTAGGTCACGATCCGAACCCGAGAGATATGGATTCCTCGTTACGGAAAGTGATGAAGTGGAGTTAATCGAAAATGATGAACCTACTTGCTATCAAGAAGCGATGATCGCTCCTGATTCGGAAAAATGGCAAGAAGCCATGGAGTCCGAATTACAATCCATGGCTGATAATCAAGTTTGGAACTTGATTGATCCACCCGAAGGTGTAAAAACCATAGGGTGCAAATGGGTCTTCAAGAAGAAGACCGACATGGATGGGAAGGTGCACACCTATAAGGCTAGGCTAGTAGCTAAGGGATATAGGCAGATTCATGGCATCGACTATGATGAAACCTTTTCGCCTGTAGCTATGCTTAAGTCTATTAGAATTTTAATTGCCATAGCCGCATATTATGACTATGAGATATGGCAAATGGATGTCAAAACAGCTTTCCTTAATGGGAAGTTACTTGAGGATGTATACATGATACAACCTGAAGGTTTTGTCAGTCCAGAAAATTCTAACAAGGTGTGTAAGTTGCAGAAATCCATTTATGGATTGAAGCAAGCTTCTAGGAGTTGGAATCTACGTTTTGATGAAGCAATCAAGGAGTTTAGCTTTATCAAAAACGAAGATGAACCTTGTGTATACAAGAAAATTAGTGGGAGCGTAGCACTATTTTTAGTGTTGTATGTCGACGATATCTTACTCATCGGAAATGACGTTCCTGCACTACAGACTGTCAAGTCCTGGTTAGGAAAGTGTTTTTCAATGAAAGATATGGGCGAAGCCGCATATATCCTTGGTATCAAGATCTATAGAGATAGATCTAAGAGGATGATTGGTTTAAGTCAAAGTACTTACATTGACAAGGTTATTAGAAGATTCCAAATGGAAAATTCTAAAAGCGGAAACTTGCCAATGTTGCATGGTATAACTCTTAGCAAGACTCAAAGTCCTAAGACTAATAATGAGCGAAAGAGAATGAATGGTATTCCATATGCTTCGGCAATTGGGTCTATCATGTATGCTATGTTATGTACTAGACCCGATATCTCGTGTGCTCTAAGCATGACGAGTAGGTACCAATCGGATCCCGGCGAACCACATTGGATAGCAGTCAAGAATATCCTCAAGTACTTACGAAGAACTAAGGATGTATTCTTGGTCTTTGGAGGAATGGAAGAAGATCTTGTAGTTAAAGGCTACACAGATGCTAGCTTCCAAACCGACAAGGATGATTTCAGATCGCAGTCTGGATTTTTGTTTACGCTTAATGGAGGCACTGTTAGTTGGAAAAGTTCCAAGCAAAGTACCGTCGCTGATTCTACAACTGAAACATAGCAGCATCCGATGCAGCTAAGGAAGCAGTTTGGATCAAAAAGTTCATTAGTGATTTGGAAGTCGTTCCAAGCATCAGAGACCCTATTGAACTTTACTGTGACAACAATGGTGCCATTGCACAAGCAAAGGAACCAAGGTCACACCAGAGATCCAAACATATACTTTGACGTTTCCACATCATCCGAGAGATATGTGAAAGGGAAGACGTAAAGATATGCAGAGTAGACACTGATGACAACGTGACGGACCCATTAACTAAGACTCTTCCGCAATCTAAACAAGATGGTCATGTTAGGTCCATGGGTATTCGATACATGGGAGATTGGGCCTAATGCAAGTGGGAGACTGTTAGTGTTATGCCCTAGGCCTATGATTGATAGACTTATGTGTTGACATTATTTATTATTATATGAGATGTTTATCATTTGATTATTATATGTTTTGTATATTTTTTTATAATAATCTCCGTCCCTAATTATTAAGAGAATAATTAGTATAATTGTCAATGGATAATCATACGATGATTATACGCATAGAGATGCACATTGAAATTATGGGTACTTGTTAGAGAACAAGTGACTGGACTTGACTCACATGAGATTTATGTCATGGTCAAATGTCATAATTAAATCTCATAAGGTTACTTCATTTAGTCCCTAGACCTGAGATTATCATGACCTTACATATGATGAAAGTCATGTTTGATTTTAGTCAAACGGTATCTTAACACGATATCTATAAAGGCTATCTTTGGCATGATCGGATTCATGATGGGAAGGATGATAAGTCAAGATGGAATTTGTCCCTCGGAAGAGAGATGTTTTACTTGGGCCCCTCGATGACTGATAATAATGAAAGTGTATGGCCATACCCCAATACGATTGGATTATCATTATACTCAAGATCGAGAAAGCATTGAACAAAGACAAGTTGACGAGGACCATGACTTGTGTTCAATATAACATCGCGAGACAAAGGGAGAAATGGAAGTGTACCATTGGAAACGTGAACTCTTACGTTACATTATTTGGGTAGACATAATGGCTTGCTAGAGTCCGCTTATGTCTTATGAGGGTCGAAATGATCGAACTCATTGCCAACATAATGTAATCCTATTGGGTCACATACAACTAGAATGAATTCATTAAAACCATTGGAAGAATGATTGAGAAAACTCCTCAATGGGCTTGTTAAGCCGTGCGGCAGAACAGGCCATGTGCTGTGTCTGGTCGTGCGACACAACAAGCCACTGAGGCGGTTTGACAGAATCCTTTCCTAATATGATTAGGATTCATATTCTATACTAATGTACTATAAATATGAACGTCTGTCAACCCAAGAAAGCTAGCCGAAATTCTCAATAGAAATTCACAAACATATTCTCAATATTATTCCAAGGTTTTATAGGATCTAGCAATCTTCAAGAAATTGTTCTTGGATTCATTCAAAGGTGTGGATACCAAAAGAGGGTCTTCGCTCGTTCATCGATCAAGACCTAGAGTTCAAGCAAGATGAAGAACGAAGTTTGTGATCTGAAATCACATCATTGAATCGTTCGATAGCTCAAGAACGGAAAGCATTCAAGGTTGGTTACATCTATCTCATAGGATTCAATTTAATTGTATAGAACGGATCCTAGGCTCCTTGGGTTTTATGTTATTTGATGCTTTATTCCGCTGCGCATGGACCCGTAAAAGCCAACAGATACTAGCAACTCTGTAAGGCTTTCGGCTTAATACAGATGCTATAACCCCAATCTGTGGCCACAGAAGGGGACAGTCACAGGTATAACGTAATCCGATCACATTAGGTCACACTTTCCATAATTGATCGTATTACGCTATACCCCCAAACATCAGTTGATTAACACAAGTTCAAGCACATAATAGTTACTTGAAATAAAATCCACCAAAGGGATAAGAAATATAACCACATGGTAAATTATACTCATGTTCAACCAATACCATAGTGCAACATTTATTTAATACACTATGCATAGTACAATCAATGAATATGGATTCAAGTAAGGCAACAAGGTATCATCAACCAACCCTACATAGTCAATATACAACAATACATGGCCTCTATATAGGTCCAAGCTCAATTTATCAAGTTGGAGTCACATTGGTTAAGTTGCCAAACAAGGCTGCCAAGCGTTTTCTGAGTAATATTTAAAGTACTTCCACAATTCCATTTTAACCCAATAAGATGTCATTGTGTAGCTAAAGTATTCTACTTTAATCTAAGTTAAAGAGGGTTCATTTATATCCTAGTTAGATTAGGTTTAGACATCTTTGAAAATGGTTAATGTGGCCACAGAAGGGGACAGTCACATGTATAACGTAATCCAATCACATTAGGTCACACTTTCCATAATTGATCGTATTACGCTATACCCCCAAACATCAGCTGATTAACACAAGTTCAAGCACATAATAGTTACTTGAAATAAAATCCACCAAAGGGATAAGAAATATAACCACATGGTAAATTTTACTCATGTTCAACCAATACCATAGTGCAACATTTATTTAATACACTATGCATAGTACAATCAATGAATATGGATTCAAGTAAGGCAACAAGGTATCATCAACCAACCCTACATAGTCAAAATACAACAATACATGGCCTCTATATAGGTCCAAGCTCAATTTTCCAAGTTGAAGTCACATTGGTTAAGTTGCCAAACAAGGCTGCCAAGCGTTTTCCGAGTAATATTTAAAGTACTTCCACAATTCCATTTTAACCCAATAAGATGTCATTGTGTAGCTAAAGTATTCTACTTTAATCTAAGTTAAAGAGGGTTCATTTATATCCTAGTTAGATTAGGTTTAGATAGCTTTGAAAATGGTTAAGAGTCACCAGGCCAGGGCACGACTCGTGCCCCAGCGCACGACTCGTGCCCATTTGACCCCCTCCAGATACAGTCATCCCCAGTGGGGCATGACTTAGGCTTACTATGTCGCACGACTCATCCAACCCTCAGACACGACTCGTGCCACAGGGCACAACTCGTGCCCTGAACCCAGAATTCAGAACAGAACTGGAATACATCAGTAGCTATACCAAGTTGACCCAAACTCAATTTCCTCTGTTTTGTGAACATAAAAGGGATTACTAAACTTCACAAATCTCATACTAAATCATTTAAACCAAATTAGTATAGACCTAGATCACTTACAACTTGATTTCTTACACATTTCACCACCACATTTCAAGTTTAACCTTCCTATTTTAACTCAAACCATATTCTTACACTCTTTATCAACTTCCATGAACAACAATATTATTCTAGTTCATTACTCCATTTCTCAACTCCAAGAAAGTGTTCTAACATCTCAAAAAACAATTATAACAACACAATATTAAAATCAACATTTCATGATCTAGTTTTGAAAGGAAGTCATAACAACTCACCTTAGCAATATGAGATGTAATAACTATTTTTCTGGCTTGATGCGCTCCCCTTGCCGCCACGAACAAGAAAGTACAACCGGATCGTCAAATGAGAAGGAATTGGAATTGTTATAATTTTTGGAATGAAAAGCTTAGGAAAGGATTTCCATAGGGATTTTCTAATTGAAGAGGTAGAAGGAGGATGATGAAGAAAGTATGGGGGAGGTTTGAATGAAGGAGGTGATGGAAAAAGGGAAGCATGGCCCCCCATGACTACATTAAATGAGATCTTCCAACAATATACAATTAAGCCCTCCAAGGTTCAAGATAGTACAACAATCACCTTAACTTCTCTCCTTCACACAAAGACACCTCACCCACTCATAATATTTTATTTATTTATTTTATTATAACTTCACCATACTACTTTATTTTATTCTTAATTAAATCCTAAAGATTTAAAGTTAATTCATAACCATCCTAACCTTCCATAAAAATCAAGAACATAAAATAAGCACATAAGGTCAACAATTAACATAAAATGCATATAATGGGATGCTAAAATAGTGCCTAGGATTAGGGTCGTTACAACAATTGCTTAATTGCTTTCATGATACGATTATAAGTAGACTGACTAATATTGCAATCAGCCTTTATGTTAAGGAGCTCAACCACAGCCTCCAACACACTGATCTCGCAACCTGGATAGACCTTCTCTTTTGCAGAGTCCATAGCATCAATAAATTTCTTGGCTACAGAAGTTGGTTCTGCTGTTGGTTCTCTGACCAATCGAATTCAGGACCGACTGCATCCCTAACTATATCTTCCATATTCAAAGGTGGTTCTTCATTTTCCTGAATAATAGGTTTGGGTTCAGGAGGCACATGAATATTCTTGGAGGAATTATTCGCAACATTTGGGCGTAATATGATTTGCTCACCATGAGCTATCCACCGTTTGTACCCAACTTCAAACCCGTTATGCAAAAGTTGTTTCTGAGTATCGATCACGCGTACAAACTTGGTATTACGACACTTGACGCAGGACACCTAATCTTATCACCATTCATGTAACTGGGATTTGCTGTATCAAATTCAATAAACTCCTTCAACCCTCTTATGAACTCAGGAGTAATACCCATTTGATTTGGCAACTTCCGATTGTATATCCAACTACGATCATCGTTGGCAGACATCACTTCTGCATTGCAATCTATATATTATACGTACACTCAATCTAATCGACGGATGAAAAAAAATTGGGATGTTAATAATTATTTGATTTCATAACATATTAACAATTTAGATGTAATTAACGTATTACATTTCCCTAAATTTGAATTACAAACTTAAAAGCAACAAGACACTTCATTTAGATTTAGAATTAGGGTTGGCTTCTATCCCATCCCGAAATGCACGATTATATGAATTGCAAATATCACTTTGTCTACTTGCTTTATAATCGAAAACCAAGAAATTTCGACAGCATAACCCCATGGTTCTCCAAGTGCACGACATAGACTAGGTCAATCAAACACTATCAATTAGAATTAACAGTATGTAATCAACCATGTCTAGTATACACTCGGAGAACAATAGGAATGCAACCGAAATATCTCAACTATTGACTATTCAAGCAATTTTAATAGACAAAGATGATATATACAAAATCATATAATCGTGCATTTCAAGACTGTCCACACAGACAATTTAAGAATCAATGACTACATGTTGACCTCAACATGATAAGTTAAAGATTCTTAAACGGGTTTTTAAGCTTTTGTGTTGCACACAACCGTCACAACGTTACATCGTAACATTAATTTTTATTCATTATTGTAAAATGCATAATTTTACAATAATGAATTAACACACACATCTATCACATTTTTTAAATTATTAATATTGTGAATAATTTTAAATATTAATATTTAATTCTTTTTTGTAAAATATATAATTTTACAATGATGAATTAACATTTATACACATCTGTTTTTTTAAATAGTTAACATTTAAATAATAAATTTATTTTAATTTTTTATTTCTTGAGACCTTTAACTTTTTAATTGATCCGTGTCTTACAACAAACACCCTTAATTAATGATCTAAATAATAAATTTATTTTAATTCCTCCAACATCTATCCAGTACTCATAATACACGCTACTTTCTGATCTAGTTCCATACTTCACCAAAAAATCCTTCTTTTGCCTTCGCCTAAATCCAGAAGAACAAAGAAAAAGAGTATTAGGAATTCAACTATCTAAGATCTTAACACCTATAGCAGAAACAATCCACAAAAACCAATAAAAACAAAACAAATCGATGAGCGGTACAAAAACTTAGATAGATCAAATTAAGCAAAGATAAGATTATATCAAAAATTATTGTTTGAATCCCAGCCAATTAGAAAACATATATTATCGATATAAACTTGCAAGATTAAAATTACTGAAATCAACTGAACTAAACAAATCCATGTTCACATCAGTCATGCAATCGAACAAACGAAATAAAATCAAATTATAACCAAAACCAACACAAATTAGAAACCAAAGCTGAAAATCAACAATTTAACATCAAGATCTAGCGTAAAAACTCACCGAAGATTAACAAAAGCAGGTCCAAGTCGCTAATTTTTCCAAAAATGCAAACAGCAGCACCTAAACCCTAAATCGGATGGTCAGAAAACAAAACAAATCAATGGATGTTTCTGGAGAGAGAGAGAGGGGGAAAGATAAGGTCCCTAGTTATTTGCGAGAGAGCGAGTGAGAGAGAGAGAGATTACTAACCCAGGTGAGAGACGGTTAACCGAAGGAGGAGTTGTGAATTTGAGTGTGTCTGGCCGGTGTGTGTGCGAGTGAGGACGGCGGCGGCAACTTCGTGGCGGTGGAGAGGATGGATGGCGATGATGGATTGGAGGACGAGGGAAGAGAGAGAGAGGATGAGGGAAGATAGAGAGATCGAGAAGAGATGAGAGATCGTAAAGGGATTCTGCCTGAATTTATACTTATAGCCAGCGGCAGAATTATTCCGTCAGTAGTTTGGCAATAGCGGCAGACTATTTCCGCCGGTGAAAATAATAATCCTGCCAAAAATATTTAATCAGACCGCAATTTGCTAATTAACCACCGACGGAATAATTCCTCCGCTGATAAATTTCTACCGTCGGATTATTTCGCCGGTACAGTTCGAACATACATCAGTGGCGGTATTGGAACGAGTATTCGCCGAATATTCGTTTTTAGTGGCGGATTCTACCGGCGGACTTAAATTCCTTCGGTGTAAACAATACCAAATTTTTTCTGCCGTTATATAGCGACAGAAATATTCCGTCGCTAATACATCCGTTGCTAATACTTCCGTCGCTAAAGATCCAGTTTCTAGTAGTGAATTATATATAATAAGGTGAAGTTGATTTATCTCTCACTGCTTTGGGATATCGAGATGATATATGATTTTAGTTGGGGTAGTCCTGCTTTGGCCTTTCTTTATTGGGAAATGTGTACTGCTGAAATTACCCGAATCGCGCGCGAGGAGACGCGGCGAGCGGCATTTTGCGGACTTGGGACCTCGCCTGGAAATGAAAGGGAGAGTCGCCACACCGTTTGTATTATGAGCCCAAACTTTAAAAATGGCTGGTTTTTGGAAAAGGGGGTCATTTTCGTTGGTAGCCAAAACTTGGAAAAGGCTTTGAAAATGTGATATTTTGATTGGTAGCCAAAACTTGGAAAAGGCTTTGAAAATGTGACCTTTTGATTGGTGGACAAAACTTGAAAAAAGGCTTTTAGGACCAGAGATTGTTAGGTTCGGAGGTCACGTTACATTTCGGGAAGAGTATGTTGAGATCACGCGAAACGCTGTATGACGAGTCTTTCTACCTTTCTCAAAATTGTGTGTGTGTGTTGCATTTTGAAAAGGAGCTTGAATGACAAGCTTTAATCTTGGTTTGAATGACAAACGTTGATTTGTGGTAAAAAGCGAGCGTTGGAATGACAAACGTCGGTTTTAGAGTTTGAAAAGAGGGTTCGAATGACGAACTAAAATCTTTAGGTTGAATGTCAAACGTTGATTTTAATGAAAAGGGCATTTGAATGTCAAACGTCGGGTTTGAGTCGGAAATGAGCGTTTGAATGTCAAACGTCGATTTTGCGTTGTTTTGAAAATGGGGCTCGAGTGACGAACTTAAATCTTTAGTTTGAATGACAAACGTTGATTTTAGTGAAAAGAGCGTTTGAATGTCAAACATCGAGTTTTGCGTTGTTTTGAAAAGGAGTTCGAGTGACGAACTTAAATCTTTAGTTTGAATGTCAAACGTTGATTTTAGTGAAAAGAGCGTTTGAATGTAAAACGTCGAGTTTTGCGTTGTTTTGAAAAGGAGTTCGAATGACGAACTCCGGTTTTGAACCGGGCATTACATTGTTACCAATTTCATGAAAAAAGGCATTAAATGATATGCGATCAACGAGTCATTTTGTGACTCGGACTTTTATAAGTAAATACTATCACAAGCCAAACGGCTCGGACTTGTAAATGACAATATTAAAAAGTGCGGTATCAACGGAATCGAACGATCCGGATAGTAAAGATGTGATCGACGAGCCAAACGGCTCGAATTTGTAAAGTTACGTAAAGTAAATAATAGTATCAACAGATCAAACGATCTGGACTTTGTAAATGACGATCACGAACCAAACGGTTCGGACGGTAAAGAACGAATCGACGGATCAAACGATCCGGCTTGTAAATGACAGAAACGGTAAAAATGGGACTGGAACGCGTTTTAACCCAAAATTACTTCTCTTACGGGAGAGAAGATGATTAGGGGGTAAAATGTATAGAGCCCCGTAGACGGAGTTACGTCTACATTTTGATGGTTTCGACCGGATCGAAAATAGCATTTGATGCGTGAATCGAGGCAAAACGGAGTTTTAGAGGAAGAGAGTGTTATCTATGGCTAGGGATTAACTCTTTGGCTTGAAAGGACATATACGGGATATGGTTTGGTGTTTGTAAGGTGTTTGGAAGTTGTTTGGCTCGTGTTTGGTTGGAAAACGGGATTTTCACGCAAATCAAGACGAAACGGGGCTCGGGAAGGGGTAGAACTGCTTTGAGCCGTGGGGTTTTGGGAGAGGGGTAATATTTTTTCCTCTTTTTAACAAAATGATAGCCCTTGTATTTATAGGGGTGATTTTGCAAAACAGGTCGGACGGCCTTAGGTACAATTTGGGGGGGGGGGGGGTTGGGTATTTTGGAAATTGTAGGGATTTGATTGATGGGGATGGGGGAGACCATGCATGCGTGTCATGTGTCCTGGTGAGTCATCAGAGCTAGGGTTTTTGTCCCCTTTTTCCCAATTTTGAGTGTTTTCTAAATAATTGTACGAAAAATGTCCGAAACGCCCCCGGAAAGTCCCGGAAAGTGCATTTTTCGAGGCAAGTGGTACTTTTACGTGTGATAACGTGTGTTGAGTACAATTTGGTGTCAGGATGCACGGGGTAGTCCTGGGATGTCTCATTGACTCGGGAATGGGGAGTTTAATGGGTTTCGGTTAACCTAGAAAGGGCCAGTTAATGGATTCCGGTTAACTCTTAACGGATTTTGACGATTCAAATTTGGGTATTTACAGTAGCCCCTTAGAGATGTCACTTTTGAAGGAAGTGGGATCGTTGAAAAAGATAAGGATCCAAATTGGGGGATGCCTTACTAGGTGAGACCTGAGCGGCCAAATGGCTGGACCCTTAACGAAAGGATTCCAACGTATCCCGAGTGGGAATCAAGCCGATCGTAGTTCGTAGGTGCGAGGGTTTTTCGTAGGGGCCTCGACCTCTAGGGGAATGATTAGGAGGAGTTTTTCCTGGTGGAGACTGATTTGAAGGTGTCTAGACCTGAGTGAGACTATTAGGAGGCGTCTGAACCTAAGGGAGACTGTTCGGAGGCGTCTGAACCTAAGTGTGACTGTTCGGAGGCTTCTAAACCTAAGGGAAACTATTCGGAGGCATTCTAACCTGAGTGGAGACTGTTCGGAGGTGTCTGAACCTATGGGAAACTATTCAGAGGCGTTCTAACCTGAGGGAAACTATTCAGAGGCGTTCTAACCTGAGTGGAGACTGTTCGGAGGCATCTGAACCTAAGAGAAACTATTCGGAGGCGTTCTAATCTGAGGGAAACTATTCAGAGGTGTTCTAACCTGAGTGAGACTATTCGGAGGCGTCTGAACCTACGGGAAACTATTCAGAGGCGTTCTAACCTGAGTGAGACTGTTCGGAGGCGTTTGAACCTACGGGAAACTATTTAGAGGCGTTCTAACCTGAGTGAGACTGTTCAGAGGCGTCTGAACCTATAGGAAACTATTCAAAGGCGTTCTAACCTCGGGATTGAAATTTGTAAGGCGTTCGTGCCTTGGGTACTAGACTTATGGGGACAGCCAGGGTTTGCCTGCTGAGGATATAGTGGAGATGGTGGGACTGGTTGTGTTAAACTGGCGTTTTTAACAACACAAAAGTATTGACGTTCCAACAACGGGGTTAGGAACGGAATCTGATCTCGGGTGAGAATGACACATTGCTGGGGAAAAGCATCCAGAGTTCTAACAAAGCCGGTTAGAAACTAAGGAAATTGATTGACATTCCTTGCGAAGGAGTGTCTTAGGATCCTGCTAGGGATAAATGTTCGGGCTTACGACAGTGGCCGAAGAGGGATTATTGTGCGGGCTTACATTGGTTGCCACTGAAATGAAATGGTCGGGCTTACGATTGACGGCTGAGGGAGTGATTGTTCACCTGAGGGAGAAAAGGATACTCGGGCTTACTATGGTGGCCAAAGAGGGATTTTTGTGCGGGCTTACATTGATTGCCGCTGGAAGGGAATGATCGGGCTTACGATTGACGGCCGATGAAGTGATTCATTATACGGGCTTACAGTGATTGCCGTTGAAATGAGATGGTCGGCTTACGATTGACGGCCGGGATTTAACCTCTGGAGAGGGATTATTGTGCGGGCTTACATTGATTGCCGCTGAAAGGGAATGATTGGGCTTACGATTGACGGCCGAGGGAGTGATTGTTCACCTGCGGGAGAAAAGGATACTCGGGCTTACTATGGCGGGGGAAGAGGGATTGTTGTGCGGGCTTACATTGATTGCCGCTGGAAGGGAATGATCGGGCTTATGATTGATGGCCAAGGAAGTGATTGTTCACCTGCAAGAGAAAAGGATACTCGGGCTTACTATGGTGGCCGATTTACCTTCTGAAGATGGTAATGAGATTTAACGTCCGAAGACGGAATGTTAGTGAGTACTAACGGGAATTTTAACGTGTGGAGAGGGAAATGGGATTTAACGTCCGAAGACGGTTTGAGGTTTAACGTCCGAAGACAGAATATTAGTGAGGACTAATGGGAATTTTAACGTCTGGAGACGGAAATGGGATTTAAGGTCCGAAGACGGTTTGAGATTTAACGTCCGAAGACAGAACTTTAGTGAGGACTAACAGGAATTTTAACGTCTGGAGACGGAACTGGGTTTTAACGTCCAAAGACGATTTGAGATTTAACGTCCGAAGACAGAACGTTAGTAAGAACTAACAGGAATTTTAATGTCTGGAGACAGAACTGGGTTTTAACGTCCAAAGACGATTTGGTATTTAACGTCCGAAGATAGAACGTTAGTGAGGACTAACAGGAATTTTAACGTCTGGAGACGAAAATGGGATTTAACGTCCGAAGAGGTTTGAGATTTAACGTCCAAAGACAGAACGTTAGTGAGGACTAACGGGAATTTTAACGTCTGGAGATGGGACGAAAACGTAAGAGTTTTATGAGAACTTTTGAGTAAAATCATTAATTTTCGAAATGTTTTGAAAGTTCCGGGTTTGACGGATTTTTCTGAATGACTTGAAAGTTCCGGGTTTGACGGATTTTTCTGAATGACTTGAAAGTTCCGGGTTTGACGGGTTTTTCTGAATGACTTGAAAGTTCCGGGTTTGACGGAGTTTTCGAAATGACTTGAAAGTTTTGGAATTTTGAACCGTTAGTACTCCGACTGGGACGGAAATACTTTTAGGGAAAATGAGCTATATCTTTTGTGTTGATATTCTTTCTGTGATTTTGATATGTGCATGTGCATTTTGTGTACGTTATCTTGTAGTAACATACTTTTGCCGTGTTCACCTGCAGGGGCGAGGGCCGATTGACGTGTCCACCGTAAAGAGTAGGGGAGACGTTGAGGCAGTCCGTGAGCTATGGGAAAGGTTCCCGAATGAGGCTCGTGACTGGGAGAGGAGTCCACGACAGTTCGTGATTGACTCCAGCCTAGGCGGCTTTATCAGTGAGGTGGCCGCGGTGCCTTCAACGCAGAAGATGAAGGTGCTTCACGTTGCCTTGAGCGAGTATTGGTGGGATACGACCCACACATTTCACTTTAGGTGGGGGAGGCGACAGTGACTCCCATGGATTTTGCTTCGATTACCGGGTTGTTGTTCCGTGGCAACCCTATTGAGTGGTTTGATGGCTTCACCCAGGAGCAGCTGTCGAGACTGCTTGGCTTTGACATTACAGATGCCAGGGGCCTGGGTATTCGGTATGGGCCAATGGAGGCACACTTGAGGAGGGGTATAAAGGAGTATCTGGAGGGCTCCGAGAGGATGACAGCAGAGTGCTTGGCCAGGGGGTTTTTGTGGTTTACTTTGTCAACAACCTTGTTTCTCAATGCTGACACGGTGTGTCAGTTTGCTTTGCTTGGCTCCTTGACTAATCTGGAGGCCGTGAGGGGTTTCGCCTGGGGAAAAGCCGGTCTGGCCGAGCTCTTCTTCACCTTGGACAGGTGTTCTCGGGGGGAGGACAACTCGTTCTGCTGCTTTTAGTTCACGTTGGATGTGAGTTTCCTTCATTTTCTCTTCCTTATCTCGCTTGTACTTGTATGTATCTGCTTTGTAGCTGATATAACTTTCCTGGCATTTGACAGGTATGGTGCTTTGAGGTGTTTCACCCGCATAGGTGGGATACCATGATGCGGGCCAAACTTTCCTCTAGCTTGAGCTTGTGAGGGTATGAAGATGTGAGCAGGGACCACAGGGAAATGTTTGCCTGGGTCTGCTTGAGTTAAGTGAGGATCGAGTCCTCCTTTCTGGAACTTGTTTCTTCGAGCAGACCGGGTTGCGGTTCTGGCTCTGTTAGCTTTTTGGTGGCCTTAGGCGGTAGCACATGGATTTGACCAGATCGAGTCAGAACGTTGACGTCAGGCTTGGTCCCTTTTGAACATGTTGCTTTGAGCTGAGCCATAGTCAGAGGAGGATTTTTTGAAGCACAGGGCCATATGTCCTCCCTCAATTCGTTGACTATTAATGTTTTCCCGGGGGCTTTGGCAACTTTCCGGATTCTGTCCCAAGATATTGGTTTAGGTGCCTCTGTAGGGAGGGAGCCTATGGCTTGCCGCAGTTGTTCGAATGTCAGTGCGCAGTAGTGGTTGCCAAGACTGAACTGTGTATTGCTGACCCTCCGGGGGAGGTTAGAGATTTCTTGGTTCAAGCAAACGGTCTCTTTGATCTCTTCACGGTATACTGCGCTTCTTTCCTTCTTGCTGAGCAGGCTCATGGCATTCTGGAGTTGGGACAGGCAGTAGTCATGGTTTGCTAATTTTCCTCCACTTTTAGCCCATATCAGCTCTCTTGCAGTAGAGCCTTCTTCAAGAGCTAGTGCTTGCGTTTCTTCGCATGTGAGAATAGCCAGCGCTTCTTTGAACCGTATGCGGCAATCTAGATAAACTTCCATCGGGGAGAGCTTTCTCTGCTGCTTTAACTGAGTGGCGGGTATGTTGGAAGGTGAGTATACGGCTTCCTGGACGTCTGCCCATATGACTGGCTTTTGCCCCAGTTGATCGTTTCTGTAAACGAATGTTGTAGTCTGTGGAATCTCCCTGAGCAGTTGTTGGAGATGTATTTCCATCCTTCTCTTCTTTTTGAATAGACCTTCCTATTTCAGTTGACCTTTTAACTTGAGAACGGAAATGATCCGCTCCCATCCTCCCAGGACCCTTGGGATTCCGGTTTTATTGACTTCACGATCGGCTTGGAAGAGAATGGCTTCATCATCTTCGTCGTCGTTTTCACAAAGGGCTTGCTTCTCTCGGGGAGATAAGCGCTTGTATTCCCCATGCTGCTGGGCTAGGTATTTCTTGTGCTGGGCCATTTCATCTTCTAGGTCGTTAGGACCGTTGACTGCCCTTCCTTGCCAGAGGGGGTTTGTTGAGAAGTGAGGGTAATCCAGGAAGTTGCTGTGGGCAAAACCTTTGAGGTTGAATTGGTCTAGAGTGGCCTCTAGCTTTCTGTCTAAAGCTGCTTGTGACGCTTTAAGGGCTTGGTCCCCGTGAGTCTTCTGAGCTTTATTTTCGTCCTAGAGGTGATTTTCTTGTGCAACTAGTTCCAGGAGGGCTTTCCTTGCGAGAGCTAAACAGTCTCCATATGTCCGCGCGGTCTGACTGGTGTCTAGAACTGTCATCACATCCAAATCTCCGAATGGCGGAAACACTTGGATTATATTGACGAAGGAAGTCGTGCTGGGACATTCCATGCGACCTTCTTTGATCTCGGTTACCAAGAAGTTTGCCCATATCTGCTTGATCAAACCAACGGGGGTGTTGAACTCTGCGATATTGATGGTCTCGTTATCTCGTTCGAGAGCCAAGTCTATCAGAGCTAGCAGCTTGCTGGCGGAATGCCTAAATCCGTGATCGTGATGGCTTGGAACATGGTCGAACTTGAGCATGTTGATGCTGAGGTGATCATTCCTTTCTTCGGAAGCTTGATCTGTCTCGCTCGGAGGACTTTTGCAGATGTTCTCAGGGTGGCTGCTGGAGGCATTCCCGAGGTTGATCTGACTTGTAGCAAGGTGGGGAGTTCTGTCTCCTTTGTCGATGCCTCGGCCTTGGCGGCTCTCCTGGCTGTGAGCTTGACTGACGGCACGGGCCGGTTGCCGCTGGGGCTGATAACTGGAAATGATGATAAGCCTTGAGCTCTCTTGGCCAGGGCCTCGTTTACCATGATTAGGCAATCGTCGAGGGTAACTTTGGCATTGCAGAATCTGACAATAAGGATTGGATCCTTGGTATCGTCGGGATATCTAGAGAAGATGATGTTGACGAAGTCGTCGTCGGTTACATGATCAGAAGGGTTCTTTGTCGTGTCAATCAGTTGTTTCCACTCACCGGATAACTGTCTGTACTGGACATTAAGTTTGACGATCCATGGTATTGGAGCCCTCATCGTAAGCGACCTCGTCGGAACTGGTGACATCCCCGAAACTGAGCATATGTATGTAAGGATCTTCTTGTGGATCTGCCGCGTCTTCCACTCCCGAGAGTCCTGATTTGTCGCCGTCTAACGGTTCAACCCAGACTAAAGGACGTCTTGCGCCCTGCTGTGAAGCTGGTGCTGCTAGAAAGACCTCGTGCCCTTCGTTTGAGAAAAGGGGTTCGGTGGGCAATTCTTTGTGTAAGACATCCCAGATGACTGCCATATATTCATCACGAGTGTGCCGGTTCTTGTTGACCTTTATCGTGAAGATTTCTTCACCTGGCGGGGCCAGAGAGTTTGCTCGAAGGATGTTGACAAATTTTCGACCGGAGATAGGGGGTTTGTGTGCCCGTATCATTGCGATGCTCAAGGTTTCTTTCCAGTCTGAATCCTAGTTTCGGAAACGGCAGTTGAATTTGATGAATCTGACTGCATCGGGATCTTCCTGCTCGAGGACGTTGACATAGTTAGCACCTCTGGACTCTGAGGGATTCTGATGAGATTTGCCCTGGTTGTCCTTCGGTCGGCTTGCAGGAGGTAGCCCCGGTGCCTGGCTGCGGGAACGCTTAATTGGCATTTCGGCTTCGTTGTCTATGAGGAAGCTGTCTCCTCTGATGACCTCGAGATCCCCTTATCGGTTTATGAACTTGACACACTGATGGAGAGTGGAGGCGATGGCCTTCATGTGGTGTAGCCATGGGCGTCCCGAAAGAGCTGTAAATTCGGACGAAATGTCCATCACGCGGAACTTTACTGGCACCATTTGGGTTTCGAACCAGAGCTCCAGAGTCACCGTTCCCAGGATGAGACGTCATGTGCTGTCGTAGGCTTTGATAGTTCGGGCAGATGGGATCAGATGGCCTTCATTGATGCATAAGGTTCGCATCATGCTGAGGGAAGGACGTTGACTGCTGATCCATTGTCTACCAATACTCCGGGGAGGGAGATAGTGTTGAGCCGAACAGTGATGTGCAAAGCTTCATTGTGTCCCGAGGCCCCTTTCGGTAGGTCTTCGTCACAGAAGGTGAGCATGCTTCCATACAGTCTAGAATCGTAGATCTGATCTCTTTTCGGAGAGGGAGAATCATCGAGCCATCCATTTTCCGTCTTTCTCTTGAGAGGCAAAGCTTTTGGCGGTGCCTCGGGATTGTGTCGAGGTTGCTTGTGGCGGTGGCCGCCCTTGGTCAGCATGTTGATTGAGTGTGAGTGCCAAGTTGATTTTGATTTTCCTTTGCCGGCCCGTGCTCTGTAGTTAGGCAAGTTGAACCTTGGCTGATCCTGCGGGGGATTAGACTTCTGGCTGGCAGTGAGGTTGCCAAGATTTGAGGTATTCCGGTGTCCTGAAGCCTGAGCTTTGATGTCAGCAAGATATTTCGGCTTTTCCACCCCTGTCTGCTCTGAAGCTGTGCTACTTGAAGGAAGAGAGGACTTGCTGGAGTAGAGCACATAGTAATCGAACTTCCCGGATGGCTCTCCGAGTGTACCCACCCTGGTGTCTCCGGCTTCATATCTTTCTTTCAATTTCTGCTGAGAAGACTGCTTCTTCTGCTTTCTGGGGGAATCGCCCCTGATCATGTCCTGGAACTCATACTCAAGGCATTCGGAGCAGTCACATACATCGTAACAGATGTGAACGTCTGATGAGGGCTTGGCTGGAAGAGGCGGAGGAACTGGCTCTGCGGTAATCTTAGTTGGCACCCACTCGATGGAGTTTACACTGTTGTCATTTAGAAAAGGGTTTTCGACTGTATTAGGTCCACGGGGACGCTCCAACTTTCCCTCCTCTATTAGATTCTGGATCTCATACCGTAACCCCAGGCAGTTGTCAGTTGTGTGCCCGTGGTATTGGTGGAAGGCGCAGTATTTGCTTTTGTCGGCATTGACTACAGGATTCTTTGGTTTGTAGTTTTCAACAGGCTTGAGGAGGCCTTCTTTGATTAGTCCTTCCAGCATTTTACTCAGAGGCATATCCAGCTTGTCGAAGCGTACGGAAGGCTGCTTCTTGGAGGAGTCATTGCTTTGCAGGGCCGGGTTTCTGTTGCTCGACTGCTGTCCATGATGGATGTAGTTGACAGAAGTATCTTTCCCTTTACCGGGGGCCGGTGCAGGATTGAATGTAGCTACTGATCTGTATCTGTAAGATGGAGTCGTGGCCAGTTTTTCTTTTAGATTCTTTTCAAACTGTGAGCCAGCATTGACCATGGCTCGGAGATCTGGGAAGAAGTGATGGCTGATGAGCGTTCTGATGGACGGCCTCAAGCAGGACTTGAAGATCCGCATCTGTTCGTCTTTGGAGAGTGGCTCCATGATTTCGGAGAGCTTCCAGCTCCACCTTTTGTAGAATTCTCCAACACTTTCGTCAGTTTTCTGCTCGGTGGTGATTAAGTCCTCACGACTTGTTTCCCATTCCAGGTTGGATCGGTACCGCTCCAGGAAGATGTTGCTAATCTGATCCCAGGTATGGCGATCTGCAAGCTTGACCCTTAGGAACCACCATAATGCTGAGTTCTTGAGAGTATGTTGGAAATGATCGGCCATTTGCTGGAGGGTTGCTCCTTTTGCTCTCATGCCGAGAACGTAGGTGTCAATATGTGTCTAGGGGCATTCGGTCCTGTCGAATCTGTCCATTTTCGGCATTCTGAACATGGCGGGGAGAGGTGTGACCATTCCCTGATCTGTAGATCTGAACGTTTCTTGCTTTGAGCTGCCTATGCTGGCTTTCAGGTCTTTCATTTGTTCGACCATCCAGGCCAGGGCTGGGTCCAGTGGTGGACTTTGAGGCTCGGTGCCGGGTGCTGCCATATGAGGCAGTAATTGGAGGTGGGAGGCTTGATATATGTGGATATATGGGGGCCTTTTCGGGATTATATCGGGGTTTATCCCCGGTGTTTTGAGGTTTGTGTATGGGCAACGGGTTGAACCTGGGAGGGTATTGGAGAATATTGACATCTGTTTGAGATGGCCCAGCGGTGCGCTGGTTGTACTGAGTGATAGGAGAGTACTGGCTTGGCCGTATATGATGGGGGTGCCTTGAGAGGTGGCAATATGGAGCCTCAGTCGGCTGTTTCCTTGGTTTGAAGGAATCCCGTAATTTGGTGGGGGAGGAACCTGGTTGAAGGTTTGAAGAGCTGATCGGGGAGGATCATCGTCCTCGATTAGAACGAAAGTACCGTCTGGTTGGGGGATAGCTGCTATATCCCGTTCATTCAGAAGCTGTACCACAAAATTCTGCTGATCTTCTTTCTGCCTCTTGTGAACCTCACAGGCCCAGATGGCTTCTTCCAGTGTCATATCTGTTACAGGTGGCGGAATTCCGTTCCCGTCACGATTTCTCGGTGAGTCTGACATGTCGGAGAGTCTGGCTGAAGGAACTGAGGGAACCGAAGAACTGTCTGATGCGGCCGTAACTGTAATTCTGGCGAGGCGCTGACCCGGAATTCTGAACCACTTTCTGCTCGCTGCAGGGAACGAAAGGCAGGGTTTAGGTTTCGGAAAGGGTATTTGGCTCAGGGTTTTGGGCTTTTGCAATGTGCATTTACTGCTTAATGTTTACTTAAAACTTATTTTCTCAAAGTCCTAATTGGTTGGAAAAGATTGCATCTTCTTTTTCGCAACTAACCTAGGGCTTGAATCAATGGATCTCGTCACTACGTTTATAAGCCCCTCATTTTTCACCTGTAAATCGTCTTCCCGGGACGGATAATCCCGAGTGAGGGTCTTATAAGGCAAGCGAGTTCCACCGACAAAGGAAAAAGTGAACTTAAGGCTAGCTGGTCATGTAAACTTTCAACATATGTGACATGCGGTTCACGATCGAAGTCAGCGTCCTTAAGTTAAGGCAGAAATCGTGCCGAAATTTCGGCATGACCTCTCTTGACTCGCTTGCGGGAGGGGCCTTAGCTTCTGGCGTTGGCCAAGTTATGGCTAGCATGGTGCATACGTTAAGGGCTTAATGACACATCGTCACATTGAACCTTCGGGTATGTTTTTAGCGCGGCTCCACGTCAAAGTCAAGGTTGAAAAGCTAAGACTTCGGGTCGGGAACGACCTTCGATCTCAACTTTTAAGCTTGACTTGTGAGGGAGATCGGCGTAAAAGCATACACTTAGACTTTATGACACGAACTAAGCCAAAAACCAACCAAGGTCTTGGACGAACTGTGACACAAAGAGTGCATGGATTACATGGGCTAGGATGGGCAGTTTGGGACGACCCCGTGCGCGCTCGAAAGGTGTCTGGCAGACCAATCAAGCTGCAACTGAACGGTCATCCCGGGTTGAGGGTTGTAGTGTGCAGTGTACCGAGGCAGCAAGTGCGCGTAGCTGCAGTGTACCGAGGCAGCAGTGCAAGTAGTGTGCGGTCACTAAATTCATTTTCTGAGTAAAATAGAAATTTTCAGAATGCGTTTTAAAGAATTTATGAGCAGTTCAAAATATAGCACGAAGAATCAAGTATGAACGAAAATACGCGAACATGTTATGATTTTGGATGAGATGAAAATGCAACACCTTTTTTCTTTTCGAAAACAGCCCGATATTTTGAACAACACACGCACATAAAAAAACGAGGAAGGGTAAACGAAATTTTGACCCACGGAATGCTTTTTAAAACAAAGGAGTTTTGAAAAAACATTGTTCGATCCCTAGCGGAGTCACCAACTGAAATTACCCGGATCGAGCGCGGGGGGACGCAGCGAGCGGCATTTTGCGGACTTGGGACCTCGCCTGGAAATGAAAGGGAGAGTCGCCACACCGTTTTGTATTATGAGTCCAAACTTTGAAAATGGCTGGTTTTTGGAAAAGGGGGTCATTTTGATTGGTAGCCAAATCTTGGAATGGATTTGAAAATGTGACGTTTTGATTGGTAGCCAAACCTTGGAAAAGGCTTTGAAAATGTGACGTTTTGATTGGTAGCCAAAACTTGAAAAAAGGCTTTTAGAACCAGAGATTGTTAGGTTCGGAGGTCATGTTACGTTTCGGGAAGAGTATGTTGAGATCACCCGAAATGCCTCGTATGACGAGTCTTTCTACCTTTCTCGAAATTGTGTGCATGTGTGTGTGTGTGTGTTGCATTTTGAAAAGGAGCTTGAATGACAAGCTTTAATCTTGGTTTGAATGACAAACGTTGATTTGTGGTAAAAAGAGAGCGTTGGAATGACAAACGTCGGTTTTAGAGTTTGAAAAGAGGGTTCGAATGACGAACTGAAATCTTTAGTTTGAATGTCAAACGTTGATTTTAATGAAAAGGGCGTTTGAATGTCAAACGTCGAGTTTGAGTCAGAAATGAGCGTTTGAATGTCAAACGTCGATTTTGCGTTGTTTTAAAAATGGGGCTCGAGTGACGAACTTAAATCTTTAGTTTGAATGACAAACGTTGGTTTTAGTGAAAAGAGCGTTTGAATGTCAAACATCGAGTTTTGCGTTGTTTTGAAAAGGAGTTCGAGTGACGAACTTAAATCTTTAGTTTGAATGTCAAACGTTGATTTTAGTGAAAAGAGCGTTTGAATGTCAAACATCGGGTTTTGCATTGTTTTGAAAAGGAGTTCGAATGACGAACTCCGGTTTTGAACCGGGCATTACATTGTTACCAATTTCATGAAAAAAGGCATTAAATGATATGCGATCAATGAGTCATTTTGTGACTCGGAATTTTATAAGTAAATACTATCACAAGCCTAACGGCTCGGACTTGTAAATGACAGTATTTAAAAGTGCGGTATCAACGGAATCGAACGATCTAGACAGTAAAGATGCGATCGACGAGCCAAACGGCTCGGATTTGTAAAGTTGCGTAAAGTAAATAACAGTATCAACAGATCAAACATTCCGAACTTTTTAAATGACGATCACGAACCAAACGGTTCGGATGGCAAAGAACGAATCGACGGATCAAACGATCCGGACTGTAAATGACAGAAACGGTAAAAACGGGACTGGAATGCCGTTTTAACCCGAAATTACTTCTCTTATGGGAGAAAAGATGATTAGGAGGTAAAACGTATCGAGCCCCGTAGACGGCGTTACGTCTACATTTTGATAGTTTCGACCGGATCGAAAATAGCGTTTGGCGCATAAATCGAGGCGAAACGGAGTTTTAGATGGAGAGAGAGTTACCTATGGCTAGGGATTGACTCTTTGGCTCGAAAGGACGTATACGGGATACAATTTGGTGTTTGGAAGGTGTTTCGAAGTTGTTTGGCTCGTGTTTGGTCGGAAAACGGGATTTTCACGCAAATAGAGATGAAACGGACTCGGAAGGGGGTATAACTGCTTTGAGCCGTGGGGTTTTGGGAGAGGGGTAATATTTTTTCCTTTTTTTAACAAAATGACAACCCTTGTATTTATAGGGGTGATTTTGCAAAACAGGCCGAACGGCCTAAGACTCAATTTGGGGGGTTTTTGGGTATTTTGGAAATTGTAGGGACTTGATGAGAATTCTGGTTCTTCAAGTAAAACAAGCCGGACGGCCTAACTCTCAGTTTCAGGGGTATTTTGATCTTTTCACCCTTGAATTTGATTGATGGGGATGGGGGAGGCCATGCATGCGTGCCATGTGTCATGGTGAGTCATCGGAGCTAGGGTTTTTGTCCCCTTTTTCCCGATTTTGACTGTTTTCTAAATAACTATCCGAAAAATATCCGAAACGCCCCCGGAAAGTCCCGAAAAGTGCATTTTTCGAGGAAAGTGGTACTTTTACGTGTGATAATGTGTGTTGAGTACACCTTGGTGTCGGGATGCACGGGGCAGTCCTGGGATGTCTCGTTGACTCGGGAATGGGGAGTTTAATGGGTTCCAATTAACCTGGAAAGGGCCGGTTAACGGATTCCAAACCAAGATTAAGCTTGTCACCTAATCAACGTTTGTCATTCAAACCAAGATTAAGCTTGTCATTCAAGCCCCCATTTCAAAAGACACAAACACACACACACAAACACACACGATTTCGAGAAAGGTAGAAAGACTCGTCATGCGAGGCGTTTCGGGCGATCTCGTAATACTCTACCCGAAACGTAACTTGACCTCCGAACCTAACAATCTCTGGTACAAAAAAGCTTTTTACTTGTTTTTGCTGCCAATAAAAATGATCCCCCGTTTTCAAAGCCTTTTCCTAAGTTTTTGCTACCAATAAAAACGACACATTTTCACAAAAGCCGTTTCTCAACGTTTGGGCTCAAAATACAAAAACCGCGTGGCGACTCCTCAATTTTGTTCCTTCCCATGAAGCGAGGTCTCAGACACCAACGCCCCCCGCGAAAGACAACCGCCTTTTCCGCGCCCCCCGCCCGCGCGCGAAAAAGATCGGGTAATTTCACATCCTCGTGACATGGATGTGCTAGAGTACGATAGGTACCTAGGGGCGTGAGTGCCGAGGATTTCATATTGTATGGCGAGGAGTACGGGTCCTTCGTCAGGCAGAAGCTGAGGACGCCACAGGTGTTGGCGAGGGAGCGGCAGGATGGCCCACCGCGTCCCCCAGATGTTCTGGTGCATGGGCCGGATTTCACATATGTCCGCGGGGATTCGTCGAGGCGGAGGGTGTCGGTGCCCGTCCTTGAGCAGGCTCCTGCTTCTTATCGGGTTGACCCGGATGCTCCGGTGAATGTGCTTACTCTTCTCCATCTTTGCATCTTTTCTATATTTTTCTCTTTTGTCGAGTATGATTGTATCTCTTTAGCTGAGCGTTTCTTTGGTTGTTTGCTTGTGCAGGTCTCGGGGAGATCCTTTGATATGCTGACCCGTCGGTTTGTGGGGATGACGTCTTTCGCGAAGAAGCTCGCGGGGAAGCTATCTTGTAGATCGTCACGGCGTGCGGCGGCATTCGAGCTAATGCCTTCGAGGAGGTCTGTGGATACTCCTTTATTGAGGGCTGAGCCAGGGCCACAGCCGGAGGTGCCGGTTCGGGGGTGGCAGAGTCTTGATGCAGGGACTTCTTCAGGGGCCCAGAGGCCGCAGACTCTTCACCAATTCTTTCCTCCACCGGATGCACAGGAAGAGGGTTCGTCGGCGCACCCCTTCTACAATCCTTTCACCGGGTTTGATTCCTCGGAGTACCTCGAGTACTCGCCTCAGGAGGGGGTTCAGTATTCTGATGACGAGGATGTGGCTGGCGAGTTTGCCGAGATGCCTGACTTCCCGTTTGCTGAGGTTGATGATGATGAGTCGGAGTAGGGCTCATTTTCTTTTCCTCTTTCCATTTTTTTGTTTTTTTTTTGTTTAGCAACAGACATTTCGGTACCTGTAATAAAACATTTTGTATGTGCACAACAAAGTATTTTATTTGAGATGTAATGTCGTATTATGTAATTCCCGGGGGTTTTCCTAAGAATTGTTGCTAGTTTATTATTTGTGCATGTCACGTAAGCTAGGAATAAGTTTGTGGTTAGTGTATGGTTGCCGAAAATGGCTTTGGCCAGGATTTGGGCAGTTTGGAGCAGGGTCCTGCCGGGAACAATGGCTGTTTTGCTGTTTGCTGAAAATGTGGGACCAGGTTGCAAAGAGGTCCGTACGGACAGACCTAGCATGCAACGAGGTCGGTACGGATCATCTTTGCTTTTGGGGAAGAAATAAGTGTTTACAGGATGTCTGGACTGCCCTCACTTCCCATTTGCAGTCATTTCGAGCTTTTTTCTCATTTTCTCTTGAAACCTCCATTTTTGCCATGGATTCTTCGTTTGTTCCAAGAGTTTTGCTGAGGCTTTCGAAGGAGCGGCAAGCATACTTCCTTGAGCGGCTGAAAATGTGGATGTGACACCGTATGAGGCATCATAGGCGGGCTTTCGAGGTGAGGTTTTGACTTTGCTCAGTTTGGTCCCTTAAGGAGTTGGTTCCTGATTGGGAATTGTTGCGGGCTGCTGCGAAGTTCTGGGATGTTAGGAGGCATGTGTATAGCTTCTCCTACAATAATGTGATGCCCACTTTTGAAGATTTTCCGGCTTTGATGGGAGGACCGGAGGTGGAGGCCATCTCGCTTCCTTTGATTGGCGGTGCTGCCGTGAGTGTGAAGCTTTCATGCTTTCTTCAGACTTTGTTGGAAGAAGTGCATGGTATGACTCTTGTTTCAGGTCATATCGATATTTCTGCACTGGCGGAGCGGTTTATGAGTGATGACGAGAGTGACATCTCATGGGATGCATTTGCCTTGTGCGTGATAGCGATGCTCTTCATGGTCAGCTCCCTTGGGGTATGCGACGGCGCTTTGCTGGATGTGGTAGGGCACCGCAGGGCCAGAGAAGATATTGTTCTGTTGGTGCTGGGGGAGACCCTTTATGGCATTGATCGTCTGGCGACTGGGGATAGGTTCATGCGAGGGGGAAGCCCTGCTTTGCTCACTTTGTGGCTGGGAGAAAGACTTCAGGCTATGCCTGAGGCTCCGACGTCGTTTAGCCCGTGGTCGTTTGCTCGGCGACTTCTTGTATTGGATATGGATCAGTCCGCCTGGGAGAGATGGATGGCACAGCTTGGTACACATCAGATCCGCTGGTGGGTTCCGCACTGGGGGATTGAGACTAGGAGGGCCTTTCAGGAAGGGTCCTACGTTGTCAGAGTTCCGGGTTTGTCTTGGTCCTCTTTCTATGTTCCATTGCTTGTTTCCAGGCAGTTCGGGATGAGACAGGAGCCTTTGCTGGGCTGGGATGACCTTGCCACTGCGAAGGTAGCTTCTCTTTGTATGGCAGCTCCTGGTGCTCTTTTGTATTTTCTGAGGGTATGGAAGTATTCCGCTTTCCCTCCTGTGGTGCTCCTTCGACGTCGGGAGAGTGTTGTATTGACCACCGAGTACCTGGATTGGTACAAGCAGCGTGTTGGGCAGTCCCAAGTGGTTTTGGGGAGCAGGCGTGAAGCAATTCTGGGGAAAGGTTGCCGTCGTAGCTATTGCCTTAGGAGTGCCGAAGCCTGGTCTGACCCTTAGGATGTTACGGGAGACGCTTTGTTTGACTACGAGACTCGATTTGACCGACTGACGGAGAGAGGCCCTCTTTTGCAGACTCGCAGGGAGGAGATCTGAGCCGAAGCACGGGCGAATGAAGCTCTCCGAGCTGCTGGATTGTTTGACTCTACGGGGAGGACCCCTAATCTCGGATTGAGAGAGACAGAGCTGGCTCACGTGGAGCGAAAGAAGACTCACCGAGGACGAGGGAAGAATGGCGAGGGGACGAGCGCAGATGGCGTGGAATGACCTCCTGAGTATCCATCCATTGCTTTGCAGACACATTATTTGTTAAGTGTATTAAGTTGTCTTTTAGCATGTTGTGAACTTGAGAGTAGACCATGCTTGAACTCATCAAGAAATGTTGTAATCGTTAGTGATTTGTGATTTACTTTTAAAGCTTTGTCGAGATGCAAGATCTCTTGTTTGCTTTTTGTTTCTTTCGTGAGCCCTGGCGGCGTCCAAATTTGGACCTTTCTGTTCTATTTGTGGACTAAAGCAGCCTGGGCCTTGACGGCAATCCCTTTTCGCTTGGGTTTTGTGTTTGGATGGGAAGGTTGGATGATCCCTTGACAAGTCATTTTTTACGGTCTTTTTCGTGGCTTCCTTGCTTCTTGCTTGTTGGCGCCGGGTTCTTGACCTCTTTTTTGTAGCTTCTGCTTGAGCTTATTTTTTTTTGAAATCTTTCGCTTGAGCTCTTTTTTTTTTTGAAGCGCGTGAGGGCGAAGACAAGCCCCTAGCTTGGAAGTTGACGTGGGTCAGTCTTTTGACACTGAGTGACCTTCGGATGTCCTTTGATGTTGCCGCCGTCATTTGACTTGGTCAAGGTGATGGTGGGGGCATGCTTTTGGAAAGTGTATAGTTTGATGGAGGTCTTGGTTGACATTCAAACTTTTGACTTTTTTGTGTGTTTTTAGGCCGGACCAATTAAGGTTGCCTACGTTCCCCCGGACTAGAGGGCTCAGGTCTGCGTAGTTCGACACTACAAGAAGTGCCAAGAGATGCACAGTTGGTCTTCTTTAGGCGAAGTATCTGCGAAGTTTGCTTCCGTTGACTGGATTCATGAAGGGATTGCCGTCTAGGTCTGTCAGCTTCATGGCACCTCCGAAGAAGATCTTTTGAACCACGAAAGGGCCGATCCATGTTGGTTCCCATTTTCCCAGTGGGTTGTTTCGAGTGGGAGGCTTTTCTTTGAGTACCAGATCCCCTTCCCTGATGTCTCGAGACTTGACTTTCTTATCGAAAGCTCTAGCCATTCTGCTTTGGTAGGCTCGGATGTGTTCCATGGCCTTTAGCCATCGCTCGTCTAGTAGAGACAGTTCGTCGTGTTGGCTTCGGACCCATTCGACTTCGTTGATCTCATTTTCCAGCAGCACTCCGAGTGAGGGAATTTCCAATTCAACGGGCAGTACTGCTTCCATCCCGTATGTCAGGGCAAATGGAGTTTCTCCCGTGGCTGTTCTGACTGATGTTCGGTAGTCCCAAAGTGCAAGGTGCAGCTTCTCGGGCCAATCACGTCCTCGGGTGGTCATTTTTCGGATGATTTTTTGAGGGTCTTGTTTGCTGCTTCTACGGCGCCATTTGTTTGTGGCTGGTAGGGAGAAGACTTGTGGCGTGTGATCTTGAATTCGGCCAGCAGTCTGTCACATCTCCTTCGAAGTGGGAGCCGTTGTCTGATATGACCTCGTTTGGGATGCCGTATCGGCAGATGATGTTTTCTTTGTGGAAATGTGCGACTTTCTTGGAAGTGAGCACTTTATAGGACTTAGCTTCGACCCATTTTGTGAAGTAGTTGATGGCTTCCAAGACGAATTCATGGCCATTGCTGCCTGGCGGAGCAACTTTCCCGATGATGTCAATTCCCCACGTGGCGAAGGGCCAGGGCGTAGTCATGCAGTAGAGATCGTGAGGAGGTAGATGATTGAGTTTGGAGAACCGTTGACACTTGTCGCAGCTTCGGACAAAGTGGATGCAGTCTGCCTCCATGGAGATCCAGTAGTAGCCCATCTGAAGAATGATTTGCATCAGGGCTCTGGCATTCATGTAGGGGCCACAAGCCCCGTTGTGGACTTCGTTCATGAGCTCACTTTCTTTTTCCTGGCTGACGCAGCGTAGGAGCGGTCCCTGGTAGCGTTTTTTGTATAGCATGTCTCCAAGGATGACAAAGTGAGAGGCGAGGCGTTTTAGGGCCATGATGCTCTTGGCTTTGACTCCTTCCTTGCGCTAACCTTCCTCCTTCATGAAGGCGGTTTCCCCATTTTTGAGGTATTGGAAGATCTGGTTGTACTATGGCTCATTGATGGGCTTGGGCTCTAGTTCGATCTCGCAGCAGTAGGCGGGAATTTCCTTTCGCCAGACTTTGAATGGCTTGATTGCCTTTCCCTCAGGGATTTCCACGAGTGAATCCAAGGTGGCTAAGGCATCTGCAAACCGGTTTCGGTCTCTTGGCAAGTAGTGGAAGGTGACCTCTTTGAATTGTGTGATGAGGTCCTCCATGCAGGCGTGGTATTTTTGCAAGTCTGGGTCTATTGTTTTCCACCTGTTGGAAACTTGATTAATGATCAGGGCTGAGTCCCCATAGACCTCGAGTTTCTGGACGTTCCTTTCGAGTGCGGCCTCTAGTCCGGCGGCACAGGCTTCGTATTCAGCGGCATTGTTGGTTACCTCGAAATTTAGCTTTATGGCGATTGGGGTGTGCTCATCCTTGGGGTCGACCAAGAGCATACCAATGTTGTTTCCTCTTTTGTTGGCCGCTCCGTCGAGGAACAGTTGCCATCGGTTTTCGCTTTCAAGTGCGAAGATTCCATCATCTGGAAATTATGGTTTAGGACCTTGGCCCTCTTCGATTGGGAAATCAGCCAGCTATTCGGACATTACCCGTCCCTTTATTGACTTCTGGTTCACGTACTTGATGTCAAATTCCGCTAGGAAGAAAGACCATTTGGCGAGCCTCATTGACAGAGATGGTTTGTCGAAGAGGTATTTGACTGGGTCCATTTTGGAGACCAAGTGCACTCTGTGCGACTGGATGTAGTGTCGTAGGTTTTTGACACCAAACTAGAGCTGCGCAGGTTTTCTCGAGGGCTGAGTAGTTGAGTTCGCTGCCTTGAAACTTTCGACTAATGAAGTAGATGGCATTTTCGACTCGCGACTCCTTCTTTTCCTGACAGAGCATGGCTCCGACTGCGGTGTCGGTCACAGTTAGGTATAGCAAAAGTGGCTGCTCCTCGTGGGGAGGACAGAGGATCAGAGGACTTACAAGGTACGCCTTTATTTCTTCAAAGGCATCTTGGCATTCCGAGTTCCATTCGATGTCTGCATTTTTCTTCATTAGTTTGAAGATTGGCTCGCACATGGAGGTCAACTGATTGACGAAGCGGCTGATATACTTGTAAGTACCCAAATCTGGCTCATGCCTTCCGATTAAAATTCCCGGCAATTCCCCGAACTTTCATAAAGTTCGGGGGGCGATTCGGGAACTTTTTCAAGCTTTCCAAGTAAGGAAGGACCTGCTAGGAATCAAAATTCCATGCAGGACCTCGCTGGAAAGGGGCCTTCTAGAATCTGCCACCTTGCATGTTTCTAGAAGGGAAATGGACAAGGCTTGTTCAGCCGTGCGACACAACTTGCCATAAAAGTTCTAGAATCTGCCACCTTGCATGTTTCTAGAAGGAAAACGGTTATGGCTTGTTCAGCCGTGCGACAGAACATGCCACTCCCATGCAGCTATAAATAGAGGCCTGCACCTCTCATTTTAGGGACCTTTTTTCCACTCCTTGGCGTCACTCTGCCAAAATACTCTCAGGAATTAGTCTCTCTCCTCCCATACCCTCTAAAACACACACTAATTCTCACAATACACTCCCCATTCAATCAATCCAACACCCATTTCATACACCTACATAGAACCAACGATTCTCCTTGAATCAAAGCTTGATATCAGCTCTAGAGGCTGATATTTGAAGGCTCCTATATCTAACTTGATATAGGAGTCGTGGATCTTCAAGGGTAACGCTCCCTTCCTTTCTATATCTCTCTCTCTCTCTTTGAACATGCATGGTTTAATCAAATAAATAGCTTTAAATGTGATGTAATAGTTGAGATCTAATCATTGCATATCTATTTTAAGTCTCGGATCTTATAGATCAAGTGTTGTTTTACATATCATCAAATGTAATCGAAGCATTTTAACATAGTTTTGCATAAACGCTAGAGAAGAGTGTGGATCCCACATATCCATGCCCTCTCAAAGTGTTCATTATTGAAATGCATGCTCTCTGAGATCCATTTGTGATGCAACTTGGCTATATCATTGCCTTGCTGTGTCTATAAATTTCAGTTGTAAGAGTTTCTGCAAATGACTAATTGTGTCACGCGACACAACTTGCCATGCAAGACCTGTGTCACGCGACACAACAGGCCAGTATGCAGAGACTCCCTCTTTTCAGCTGTAACCTGATTTTTACCTTTTCCAAGTTATAGTCTCATATCAATCTGCACTTAAAATATCATTTTTACATGTAAAGTTGCATCCTTTGCATCAAAATAGCATCCTTTGTTCTTAAAATGACATCTTTATGCATAAAGTAACATCCTTTGCACTTGAAATGCCATTTTTACACACAAAGTTGCATCCTTTGCATTAAAAATCATTCTTTACATCAAAGAAGTATCCTTTGCAACCAAGTAGCATCCTTTGCACTTAAAATGTCATCTTTTTCATTAAAAGTGTCATCTTTAGCTTAAACATGCATTCCCCTACTCCCCCTTGGTACTTGGAGCATCTCTTGGAACGAGATGGTGTAAAGGTCCTATCTTTACATCATTTCTTCTACTTAAAGATGCCATAGATGGATTCTCCTTTAGAAAAGGATGAGCCCTAGCCACATATCTCCGATCATCACTTGAGACGAGCATAAATGTCCCGAAAAAGTCCAAATCGTCTCAAGATGTAGGATTGATAGGCAAAGGTCATTCTTTTCTAAAGAGTCTCATCCTTGGACTATAAAAGCGGTGTCCCTATCTTGATCACATGTGACCCAAGGTCTTATCATGATGATCATAAGTCCAAGATGAGAACGGGACCAAAATCCCTAATACATAAAAATCCAAGGAATCCCGAGCGATAACCAACTAATGGTTTATACGTCCGGAAGACCACTTGGTACATTCACTCCTTTTCAAAACACACATCCCACACACGAAAACACTAAAGCAAGTATGAAAAGCGGATCCTGGAAGACTTGCTACGGCAAGGCCCTTTAGGTGAACGACGATCCGTTCTTCCCAAAGGGTAACTTAACCTCCGGACCCAAATCCTTTTTTTCAAAGTTTTGAGGAAATCAAAATGGCGTGGCGACTCCGTTTTTCAAATTAAACCGGACGTTTCCAAACTGATGTGAGGCGGTGATCCCCCTTACACGAGAAAGTGGTTCAAAATAAATAAACAAAAAGAGAGAACCGCTTATCTTGGGCACCACAATCACAGTTTGGCGACTCCGCTGGGGAATGGCGAAAGGAGAAAGCTTTCATTTTTAAAATAAAAAAATGATACCCGGTATATAGGTGGAAACCATTAACCTTCCTGTATCGCTTCCTAACCCGAGGCTTGGGATAAACGACGGTCTAACAATCTCACGTACCGGTATCTCTTTATCGAAAAAAAAAAAGAAAGCTTTTTCCGAGAGGGTTAGCCTTCCGCCGCGGATCCGCTCCTCATACTTGCCCTAGGTTTCTTGCATTGCATTGCATGCATCCATGGTTCTTGGGAATTGTGCATATTCTAAAACTGAACAGGAAGCATTCTGGAGCTGAAAAGGTGCCAAAAAGGCCGGGAAAGCAGCCTGCAGATCAAAGGAAATGGAACCTGGAAAGTTGCTTGATGCAGCCGTACGGCTTAATCCTCCCTGGATTCTGACTGGGCGGCTTCATTGGCAATTCCACCAGGACAAAATTGAGGCTAATCTGGCAACCTTGGCAGCTTGGGGCTATTCGGCCCAAGACTGACCGGGGCTCCCAGAAAATTTATGTGCTTATTTGCTGCATTTCCCCCCGTCCCGAAAAATCATTCCTTTAAAACACATTTCTGAAAATTTCTGTTTTAACTCAAAAAGGAATATTTTTAGGAGGCCACACACTGCGCGCAGCTTATATATCCTGTACACTATGCATGCAAATCCCTTTAACCCGGGAAGGTTGTTCAGTTGCAGTCACGGACAACCTTACGATGCTCCCGGACGCGCACGGAATCATCCCAAACTCCCGATGGCAGCCAGTGTCGACCAATGCACAGTCTGTGTCACACATTTTAAAACCGTGACTTTTGGTTGGTTTTTGGTCTAGTCCGTGTCATACAGCCCAGTTGCATATCCCCGAAAAGGTCAAGCCTTAGCCCATGACGGAAGTCAAGATTTTTCGCACAAGCGAAGCTCTGCCAAAATTCCGACAAGGAAAAATTGGCAAGATCTTGACTTCGGCATTGACTTTGACCTTGACCCGCACGGGATGCGTAAGAGTCGAGATCGAGTCCATGCCAAAAATCCAAAGATCTTTCGCACAAGCGGAGCTCTGCCGAAATTCCGACAAGGAAAAATTGGCAAGATCTTGACCCGGCATTGACTTCGACTTTGACTCACGCACAGCATATGCAGCGAAATTCAATGTGACACTGCGTCATCCGACTTTTACCGCCCGACCCATGCTTATTATCTTCTCGGACATTGCCTAAAAAAGTCAAAACGTCAATCGCGCAAGCAAAACTTTACCGAATTCTGTTAAGGCTGAAAGACGAGACTTTCCCGACATTGCCTTGACTATAATCCGCATCGCTCGTACGTTAAAATTTCCTATGACCCGCTAGACCCGTTAGGAGCGTTCTTCTCTCTCGGTCAGTGGGATCTGCGTGCCCTATAGGACCCTCGCCCGGGGCTGTCCACCCTGGGAGGTAAATACAGGTGGAATACGAGGGGCTTATAGACGTAGTGACGGAACCCTCTGATCCAAGATCTAGAGTAGTTGCGAAAAAGAAGGGCAAAACCCCCTTTTCCAACCAAATAGAAATAAATAAAAAACACTGTTTTAAGTAAACTTGAACGATTAATGGAATCATAATTGCATGGTCCTATTTCTGCAAATCCCTAATCGTGACCTCCTCGGTCCGATCTCCGATTTTTTTTATCCCGACCTTTCGCGGTCAAATCCCTAATCGTGACCTCCTCGGTCCGATCTTCGATTTTTTTATCCCGACCTTTCGCGGTCAAATCCTTAATCGTGACCTCCTCGGTCTGATCTTCGATTTTTTTTTATCCCGACCTTTCGCGGTCAAATCCCTAATCGTGACCTCCTCGGTACGATTTCCGATTTTTTTATCCCGACCTTTTGTGGTTAAATCCCTAATCGTGACCTCCTCAGTCCGATTTCCGATTTTCCTATCTCTACCTTTCATGGTCAAATCCCTAATCGCGACCTCCTCGGTCCGACCTCCGATTTCCTATCTCGACCTTTTATGGTCAAATTCCTAATCGCGACCTCCTCGGTCCGACCTCCGATTTCCTATCTCGACCTTTTATGGTCAAATTCCTAATCGCGACCTCCTCGGTCCGATCTCCGATTTTCCTATCTCGAACTTGCATGGTCAAATCCCTAATCGCGACCTCCTCGGTCCGATCTCCAATTTTCCTATCTTGCCCTTTCGTGGTCAAATCTCTAATCGCGACCTCCTCGGTCCGATCCCCGATTTTCGATCTCGGCCTTTCAAGGTCCAATCTTTTCCGATCAGTTAGGATTAGGAGAAAATGTGTTTTAAGCAAAACTTAAGCAAATAAGTGCATGTTACTTGAGCCTTCAGCCTAAACACTTACCTCCAAGCCTAAACACTTACTCCCGAGTCTAAACCTTGTCTACCCCCGAGTCTAAATCTTATCTATCCCTTTCCCGCAGCGAGAAAGAAGTGGGCGAGAATACCGGGTCAGCGGCTTTTCATTGCGGAAACCTTAGGTTCAGACAGTTCGGCAGAATCGTCAGTTTTGTCATCTCAGAGAGCCAGAATGGCAGATTTGACAGAAAGTAGTGAGGGTACAGGAAATCCAATGATTAGGAAGGAAGTGTTAGTCCTAGCTTTGGAAAGTGCCCATAAGGTTCATGAAGAACAACTGGCCCTGCTCATCAGTGCTCTCCGTCGTCATGGAGTTCAGGTAACAGTTGAGGCAAATGGCTCCCGGGTCATGGTTGAAGATGAGACTCCAAAAATAATGATCTCAATCCCTCCATCCTATAACCAATACCCTCCGTCATATAACCAATACCCTCTATCCTACAGTCAATACCCTCCTCCTTTGACATGTGATTCCCCACCGAGGACTACTGCCCTCCAGTTCCTCCCAGTGTCCCAGGCCGTTAGGGCCCCATCGCCCTCAGCTCCTCAGAACGGATTGGGCTTCACCCCACCTGTTCCTCAGTTTCAGCGTTACTTGCCATTTTATGCTCCAGCTTCACATAATAAGTTTGAGCCATGTGGCTATGTTCTGGTACCCCTATACCCACCTGAATGCAATCATGAGTTGCTAAAAGAAAATCCGGATGCCTCCAGTTTTCCATTGCTGTCCACCGGACTTAGTGAATTCGCCCGTCAGTTTCACCAGTCTGCGGCTGTGGTTCCCTCTAATGATAAAGGTCTTGTTGCGAGTTTCGGTAACTCGAATGTTCCCGTTGACCCCCATGTGGTAATGTTGACAGAGCAAGTGAGACAAATGCAGGAGAAGCTTGATCTCATGATGAGTACCAGTACGCCCTCGATCCAAGATGTCAAACCAGGCAAAGAAATGATTCTGCCGTGCAAAATTCAAATGCCCGAAGTGAGAGAATCCGATAGGACAACCTGCCCCAGAGCACACTTGTCTAATGCCGGTTCCAAGCTTGAGAAAGGCCCGAAGACACAATCAGCCAGTACTACCCCTTTCACTCAAAACAACCAGCGCAGCGCTGAATCCTCCCAAACAGAGCCCAATACCCCTCAAGGTCCTCCCAGGTTCACTTCCTTCCATCAATATGCTCAGTCGACAAAGTTCGTCCCCGTGACTTTTCCGACCCGTTTCTTTGGACAACTTGTGCTTGCCCCAGCTGCTCCATGGCCTCAAATCCCTCCACTTCCACCAGTATCATGGGCACGTAACTGATCACTGCCTCGGTCTGCGGTAATGGAATCCAGAAGTTAACAGCAAATGGAAAGCTCAAGTGTCCTGACAGTCCAACAGCGAAGAGTAGCTAGACTAGGGTCTACCTATCCTTGAGCGAGATCAGGAAATAAAAAAGTCTCTCAGTCAACTTTCGTAGGTTCTAGTACTTTCCTCTTTCAATCAAGTCCTCCTCGGACATTGTAATTAATCTTCAATCTTCTATAAAAGAGTCTTCTTCTTTTCTTGCTAGACTTAAGACATTATTTACACACCTACATTACATTTAATGAAATGGTTTTATTTTATATGATCACTTGCATTGCTCAACAAATAATCTCTCGAAATAATTAACATTCTGATTAATCGGCGTGAGAAAGTCAACCAATGCTCTTCCTATACACTTTCCTTACCTCACAAAAGGCTTCCATCAAGCCATACACTTTCCCTTACCTCACAAAAGTCTTCATCCAAGCCATACGCCTCCCAAATCATGTCCTCACCATCACCTTGACCAAGTCAACGACGGCGGCAACATCAAGGAACAACAAAAGGCCACTCAGCTTCGAAAGATTGACATCATCCTAGGAGTTTGCCTTTGCCCTCAGGTGCTTCAAAAAAAAATAATAATAATAGTGCAAGAAAAGTAATACCCAGCTAAGCTAAGAACCTTGTAAAGGGTAGTCTAGGCCAAAAAAAAGGGTTGCACATAAAAAAAAAGGAAAAAAAATATAGTGCAAAAAGAGTAATACCCAGCTAGGCTGAAAACCTAAAAAGGACAGTCTAGGCAAAAAACAGGGTTGCACATAAAAAAAATGAGGCCAAGGACCCAGCACCGCCAATCAAAAGCTTGACGGATGGGCAAAATCAAAGCTCAAAGAACAGATGTTGTCGATAACAATGAAACGGTCAAAGCAAAGGCAGAAGCATATCGTAAGTCCTTAAGCTAGATCCAAATTCTTTCTCTCCCGATGAAAGATGACTATCAAGAAGCAACAGAATCGTTGAAGCAGCCGTCCAAAAATGACTTGGTCAAGGAATCATCCCTAGGCCCATGCCTCATCATCCAACCCTCTCATCCGAGCCTTTCAACCAAAGGAACCACAAATCCCATTTCCCAAAACCAAACACAGTCCGGCCGAAGCCGAACTACGGCGACCTGAGCTCCTCACAATGAGGGGAATGTAGGCAACCAGAAATGGTCCGGTCATAAGCATATACAAATTCCAGGAAATCCGGTCTCATCAATGACCTTTCCCATAAACATATTCAAATTCCAGTAAAATCCGGTTTCATCAAATGACCTTTCCCATAAACATATCCAAATCCCAGAAAACCTGGTCTCATCAATGACCTCCCTATACACAAAGCTTTCTTTCACACCCAGCCAACCTTGATCCGCGACATCGGTTGACTTTCTCCTCATGATTAATCAAAATGTTTGTTCATATAGAGATTAGTGGTTGAATAACCCGAACATTAATAAAGGGTTTTAAGCAATCTTGTGATCATTGTAAATAAAACAAGTTTTCAGATGTCTTGACAAGTCTTCTTTTTCTACATCTTAGGAAAAATAGTGCTAAACACTGATTTTCTGTCAGCTGGGGCTTCCATACACTTTTACCAACCATTCTACGCTTATACTCTCTCAAAAGAGTCGAAACCAATACGAGTTTTGTGCCTACATCGAATAAGGCCATCAAAATAACACAAAATCGGGATCTATTCCGACCTTTCGAAAAATATGCCCCTGCATGTATAAATTTCTAAAATTCTCTTCGTAAACATCTTTTTAAAGTTGACTGAGTGACTAAAGGAAATAAGAAAGTAAGTATGAAAGGATAGGTCTTCCCTCTTCTGCTACAATTCGCATTAGGGCTGCCTTGAAACTCTTCAAGTTTGGAGCTTTGCCAAGCCATCTCCTTAGATTGGGGCTTCTTTGGCCATTTTTGGGGGTCCGCATCGGGTTCCTCACTATGTCACAAAACGGATTCAGTCTTGGTCAGATCAAACTCAGGATCACTTTCGCAGTACCAATCAGATTGGGATTTTTGCTAAGACACCAGATTGGGGCTTCACCAAGTCACTGCTTCGAAACCTAAAACTTCGCCTACTCAGTTCATCCAACCGGGGCTTTGCAATCGGGGCTTTACCAAATGAAAGGATCTTTCCTCGCTTTAATAGAACATGGGGCTTCGCAGAAATATTTCCTCAAACCGGGGCTTCGATAAATCGCATCCACCCCTAGAAGAGAGGTTTAGTCACTTTGACATCTGTTTCAGTCTTTGACGTCAGCTTCAGGTGCCCATCAAGACCCGAGATTTAAACCCAATCTTAGCCCAAGAAGGAATTCTGGTCCACGTTGACAGAATCTCGGCAACAACAACAGTTCAGTCCGCACCTAAGGGATACAATCCCACCTTCTCAGAGTCTGCATAAAATTCATCCTCACTACCAAAAAAGTCATTATTAGGGACTGAATTTTTTAGGTCGAAAGAATTCTCTAGTCCCTATTATCCATTTAATAAGTCAGCTATACACAATGAAATTGATAGGACGGCAAGCAAATAGGGTCTTTAATATTTGATTAGCGCGGAGTAAATGAAATTAAAAAAAAAAAAAAGGAAAACCCCCAAAACCCTCCCTGCTCTTCGCCCACTACACCTCTCCCGCACCTTCCCTCTACACCCCTCTAATCTTTCATCCGCCATCGTTTTCATCCGCCATCGTTCTTGCAAATTGGTTCCGTTCTTGCAAATCGGTTTCATCCGCCATCGTTTTCTATTTCATCCGCCGTTCTCCAGAATCGTTGTGGTTCCGATCGATTTCATCGCCGTTCTCTGCAATCGTCCTTTCGATTTCATCCGCCGTTCTCTCTGCAATCGTTGTTGGTTCCGTTCGCAATCGTCAAGGTACTTTCTCTCTCTAATTTTTTGTTTTTTTTTTAATTTGTTTTGTAAATGTCCGGAATAAAACTAGAGTAGTGGAAAATCAATTGTCCAGTTTTTTTCTATGAAACTTGAACTTCCTTTTTCTAGTTATATTCAGATCCCGGGCCTTTTTTGTTGTTTAATTTTTTGTTAACAATCGCATCTTTCCCCTAATATAAATCCCTATGAGCTTTTACAGAGAGCCAGTTTTTGTGAATGAATTTGTTTCCTTGCTATCAAGAAGTATATATCATGGGAATATGTTTCTATTCTATGTGACTGTCTATTAGACCGGCCTGAGTTTGTTCTGTTCATCACGACATCTTCACTTTTACCATTTCGGGCAGCGAGTTTGCCCTAATGTAGCTCCGTCCTTGAACACGCTAGGGTACACAAACATATATACTTTGAATAAGATACCTTTAATCAATATTTGTTGCGTATTATAAAAGCTTCCAGAGTGATTGAGCTGCTTCTTCTGCTAATTTAATATTTGTTGCTTCCACTTGAGTCTTATTCTATAAACCATCATAATTCTTTAAAGTTCACTTAATTAAATCAATCTAAACGATTATATTTTGTGTTTGTATATGGTATTTGTTGGTGGTGGGGGAGGGGGAAGAGTTGAATTACAGAGATCAGATTGGTTGTTTGATTGAGTAATAATTAAGAGCAGATTTGTTTGTGTTGTAGAATGTTTTTGGATTAGGGTTATATTAATTGGGTCCTGAAAACTGTATACACTTCCTCATTTTTGGCTGAGTTTGGATTTGTTAGTAATGATTCATTCTGATCAAATTTAAGGTAGAGACCTCGGCTATTAGACATGACTATCCTTAAAATGGAACTTGTGATATCGGCAGAGTATAGTGGTCCCGTTCTTTGCCTCTATGATATGTTGTTATCGGTGTGTCATTCTGGTTGACTTGATGGCTCCTCGGTCATATTTCATTGAGTGAAAACGTTGGTTGGTAAATTTTGTACTCATTCTTAGTGATCGCTGGTTTGTTAATACGTTTTGTCCCAAAAGAGCGTCCGCTTTCAGCTTGTCAAGGAAATAAGGAAGTTGATGATTACGTACTTTTAGTAACACACATGTGCAAATGCCCTAGGATATGTTTGGAAACTCTATACCGAGCCATTGTACTGATTGGAAGAGTGATATCCGCTCCGTGGATATCATTTCTTCTTCCAATTCCATATCCAAGGTTCGGGGATGAGGTTGCCAAACATACCACTAATGAGCACATTATGTGATTACAGGGCAAATTAGGAAATTATAGTTTATAGAGGTGATAGTAACTTCACTTGAAAAGCTACACTCGTTTTTCTGATGCAAATACCCTCTCTTTTTGGATGGAGGCGTATTTTGTTCAATCCATATAATTTTACACCGATAAAAAGTTATCTAAACCTCCTTGAGAAATGTTGAATGATACAACAGAACCTTGTTCATGTGTATGTATTACTGCATATTATGGTCAAATGTAATCAGTTATTACCACTTTCGCCATCTGATGCCTTCATGAGCTTAGCAATGGCGTCTACGAGGGCTTGTTCATGTTCCTGCATTACCAAGAAATTAGCAGTGCAACAACTGTAACTTGTCCAGGATATGTTTACATGGTATGATATATTCTTACTTTAAGTACTTCCTTTGCCTTCTCAATGATATATTCTTACTTTAAGTACTTCCTTTGCCTTCTCAATCTCCAATGGCTTCGTTGAAGGCTTTATTACAAGTTATTCAGCGATCTGCAATGGATTCTGAGGCTCGAGTTATTCAGGCATTGAATGCTGCATGGATAAATTCAAATGGTTCAACTCCAATCTGCGGGAATTCAAGTGGCGGGTCAAACACCAGAAATCAGTTGATATAGAGGTACATGCTTTCTCTTCTATAATGTTGTTCCATTGCAAGTTATGTGGCTTTGATGTGTTCCGAGTTGTCAGTTTTTGTAGCATTCTTTAGAAAAAATTGCCAGAATTTAAAGTATGTTTTTTTTTCTTCCGTATCACCTCCCTCTTGAATGTGTAAAATTTGACGGGTGTCTTAACATGTTGAAATCTTGAATATGGTCTTATTTTATGTCTTTTTTATACATAATGAAATTGTGATATTGATTTGGGTAATCAACAATTTATCTCTGCAATAAATTGGAGATGACTGTTTATTGTATTGTCAGTGAAGTGATTTTGCAACGTTATCAAAAGATGAAGTAGTAGGGGAGAGGAATTGTAATGAATCTCTGGATTATTTGATGGGTTGGATGCAATCAATGTGAAAACACGTGTAAATAACTACTGGCTGAAACCAATCTAAACCCGGCATTAATTTGTTATGTATACTCTTTGCATTTAGATTGCATATTATCTCTTGAGTCAAATATCTCGAGTCAAATATCAGGCCTAGTTGAAAATGGGTTCAGAATTGGGTAATGCTAATGATTTTGATGTGTATTTATTGTATTCATGATTTTGTTATGTGTTTTGAAATGTGGGTTTATTTTGGTTGGTGTGTGTTTGTTTGTTTGTTTTTTTTTTTTTTGTGTGTGTGTGTTTGTGAGGTTTTCGGGTTATAATCCTGTCTTGGGTTCTTTTTCAAGTTTTGTAATCTCTTATTTGTTGGTTGGGTACTTCTTTTGGGGTTTCAAAGAAACATGATTTCCCTTCCAAATGGTTAATGTGGAAACTGAATCTTTTGATGACTATTTGCATTTAGTGAACGAGTATTTGTACCCTATAACTGGTGGGGTATTAGGAACTATATCAGGCATGTTGCGTATCCGTAGGACACGAACACTTCCGGTGGATCTGTAAAGGTCCAAGAATTAGGAGTTCCCCACACGTGGACTAGCATAGGCGAAAGCTGTTACTTGGCATTGTTTGTTTGAGCCTTTTGCTTTGTTTAGTCCGTTGGCATCAATGTCAACTGCACTGAGTGTTGCCATGGATGCACCTAGACTGTGGCCTGTGATGGTTATGCTCACATCTTCGTTCTAGTATTGTTCCATCAACTTCTTGACCTCACTCGTTATCTGCCTTTATATATATAGTGCAAATTATTAACATTCAATTATGTTTACATAAACTTTAACCAATTAAATAGGGATATGATATAATTAAACTGGCCTTGAAATGTGTAAATATTTGAACTGAATGTGTGCTCATTTTCCATATAAGCAGATCTATATTTATCATTGAGTGAAAGAGTATTTGTACTTTGTGCTTTTCATTATTTTAATGTTTGGCCATTAGTTCAACACCATACCTTGAACCTATGTGAATTATATGAGCATGCATCTTCCTTCATGTGTTGTCTCTTGTTGGCAGATTTTAATTAGATATTGCGGGGTATTTTGCGGGTAAACTCATCTGGCCAATGCCCGTGAATGTAATTGAAATGTGTAAAGCTAATTTCTATACTTTGTGTTGCACTTTTTTTTTTTCAGGTTTCATTCAATAGCAAGGACACATGAATTTTATTGCAAGATTGTTATCAAGGAACAAACTTCTAGCGGAGGCAATTTTTTCAATAGTATGCAATCTGGATTATTTGAACTAGTTGGAGACTTAATTATTTAGATTAGAGTATTTTTAATGGAAATTTGAGTAGTTCAACATGATCTAGTTTTTTTTTTTTTTTTGGCAAAGACCTATATTTGAATGATGTAGCTGATTAACTATGGATTATTTGTTAAGTTCTCATTATAAATACCTCCTTGAATTGATTATGGTTATTGTGTTAGTCCCTCCGTCCCAAGATAAATGTTCAAAAACATTTCAAATTTGCTTTTGATAATGAGTAAATTTGAAAAAAGAATGAACATTCAATTCATTTTGAGACGAATGGAGTAGTTTTTATTGATGATTAAGATTTATATTTTGGGATACAAGCTTGTTTGGGTCGTTGAAAGTAGACCTTAAATCTTTCCCTCCAAAATTATATTTTGACGCAAAATTACATTAGGGTCGGCGACGCATGTCCCTAATAATTTCCCGGGAAAAAAATAAATTGGCGCTAAATTAATATTAGGGTCGGCAAGGCCGACCCTATTAACCCGTCCCAAATAAAAAATTTGCTCCAAAATATTGGCGCTAAATTAATTTTAAGGACCAAGCATGCCGTCTTTAATACCTTTTTAGGGACGGTGACGGGGGTCCCAAAGTTTTAGAGTCGCCTGTTATTTCGGACCCCAAAGTCCCGTCCTTAAGGCCGACCTAAATAGCTTTAGGGACGGCAAATTGACTTTTAGGGACGGTGACGGGCCGACCCTAATGCTTATGTTTCTTGTAGTGCCTCCAAACACATTTCATATGTACATCCTGGCCCAGTCCCTACCATGTTTCCACAAAAAAAATCACCCCTAGGCTCAAGTAACGTGCCAATGGTTAATGATAACATTTTCTCCCAAAAGCGCCTCCGTTACTTCCGTTATAACGGAATAACGCCGGGCGATAGTTTCCTAATTGTCAAAAATCCAACTTTAGCTACCTCTATCTCTGGTTCGAAAGGGATTGAGAAGTACGCTCAAGTTTTTCCAAACTTTAGCTACCTCTATCTCTGATTCGAAAGGGATTGAGAAGTACGCTCAAGTTTCTCCAACTTTAGTTACCTATATCTCCTCGATAGAGACGTAAGCTTTAATTTCGCCAGGTGACAACCTCCATTAATTGTCAAACCAGGTGACAACCTCCATTAATTGTCAAACCAGGTGACTCCTCCATGAATCGTCAAATACCTCAAGGATCCTAGACGTGTTCTTAGCTATCTAGTGAGACTTGAACTACGACCAAGGCTTGATTCCTCCGAGATACGTAGGTAGCCTTTCATAAAGGTCCAGCCATCCGACCACATTGGTCACCCTGTTCCTCCATCACTCCTTAGTGGTGAAGTAGCCCCTCATAAAGGTCCAGATATTCGACCATATTAGTCACCTCTTCTTTCATTTAACATATCCCTAGTAGGATCAAACCTTCGACCTCTTTGGTCACTCAATTCCAACCCTTGATAGCAATTCCTGTCCAATTCCAAAGGTTTTGCAGAAAATAGTTCAGGCTACTTGTGTCACGCGACAAAACTAGCCACATGGCCTGCTAAGTCGTGCGACACAACTGTCCCAACATCAGACATCAGCAATTTTCATTCAGTTTCCACCAGGGTACTCCCCGATTTGTCAATTGCTGCAAATATCAGCCAACTACTTTGCAAACAACATGGGAGAGGGTTCATTCACCCTGTGTACACCCATAAATTCATCCACCTGGTACAAGCCAGAAATCCATTCAAGAAATCCATTAAAGCCATCTACCATACCATCATCATTTCAAGGACTCGTGCAACAAAAGGGCTAACAATGTACATTCAAAATAAAAGAGACCAAGTCTGATCTTGTACAAAAGATGTGCATAGCAAAATAGCCTGATATATGTTTTCCCCAAAAGGGTACAATAACCAAAAAAAGTCATAATGATCAAGGGAAGGGGCTACTCTGAATCATCTCCATCATCCTTTGAACCATCTCCATCATCCTCCGAACCATCTTCATCATTACCCGAATCATCAGCTTCATCCTCGCCGTCGTCCTCAGCCTCCTCAGGCTCGTCATCAGGATCATCAGAGGGTGCGTAGTAGGCTACAGCCCCCATGCTATAATAGTCATCAGGCTCAGGGATAACAACAGAGGCAAGCTCGTAGTCCGTGGCGGTCTCGGCCTCACCGTCATCACTATCATCATCATCATCGTCACTCTCGACGGGTTGGCGAAGAGGCACATTTGCATTCTTTGTCCGAAGCTTCGGTCCGCTAATGCCCCCGCTGGTGCCCACGTCATCAAAGCGGCCCTTCTTCTTTCTCGACTGGCCAGGAGGAGAGATATTGATTGAATCCTGTGACCGGCACTGGTTCTTCCAAAAGCTCACGCCTTTCTAGAGCTTGCCAATCATGCCCACAGCGCCAGTAAAAGCCCTAGTCAAATGCCTGTAAGCCTGGGCTGACACCTGTTACAAGCAGACATAGTAAATATCAAAATGCAGTTATTGATAGCAGAAAGGGATGCAAGCAATCTAAAAAATGCAAGGGGCAGTACTTACGAATCTAGAACCTCGCGGGAGCAACAAACGAGGATGAGTCTGTGACATGTCAATATGAGCTCGCCGCATACGGCCGCCACCCTGGTAATCAAAGAAAGTCGGGGGCAAAGGAGGTCTAGCCACATGACCAGTCGAGGGTCCCGCACCCTGAGCATCATAGCCAACTTTGACCTGTGGGGACTAAATCTTTCTAGCCACATACAAGGTGTAATCTCCATCCCGTGCAAAGAGATGTGCAGCCACGCCTACAATCAAAGCATCTACATTCGCCAGCTGACGAGGCTGCCACATCCTAGCTGGAGGATCATCAGGGATACGAGCATGCATATTGGGCCCATGCTGTCTGTACACCCTCTCCGCTAAGTATAGGGCATCTCCGGTCAGACCCACCAGAAGCTTGCGGCACCCAGTCAAGTGAGTCACAAAGTCCAAGTCTTCATACCTTTCAGCCCAGGGGAACAAAGCAAGGTTGTAGGGAGCCCCCCTCAGAAGTGGCATCGTGTCAGCATACGAGGAAGTCATCCTACCCCTTGACCCAGATTCTCGAGTCTGCTGTCTGGCATTTTTGGTCCAGCGTCTGAGCACAGGATATGTATCAGCAGGAAACTCGTCCCTGACCCTCCAAGAATAGCATCCAAACACCTCATATGCCCAGGCCTGCATGAGACAAATCAGACAAAGTCAGAAATCAAGGATAATGGCTATGAATACAGATGTGTGTGCAAAGATAAGTAGGGGTAAAGAGTTACCTCAAAGGCCATCTAACAACAATCAAAAGACTTAGCCTCTCCTCGACTTATGTCATCAAGAGCCAAATACAGCTCAAGGCAAGTTACCAACAGATCCCCAATCCCTCAAAAGCTCCAAGAGGGCAGTTAAAGAAGTGGATGCCCCATTGGGAAACAGCATATCAGAAAAACCTGCCCAGATAAAGGCTCTAGCCAGTCTCTCAGCCCTAAGCCGACTGTCCTCAGAATCATTAAAGATGGGAAGGTATGCTCGGCTCTGAGCCTCAATAGCTCTGTGAATCTCCCCCAACTCATATCAATTACCTTCTTATCCCGAAGAGCAAACCCAACCAGCTCCTCCATCTCACCATTACCCAGGGGCTCGGGCTTGGCAATAGGCTCAACAGCAAAGATAGGCTGATCAGTGAATGGCAACCCTATGATGACTGAAAAGTCATAAGGAGTGACTGTGGCCTCACCCCAAGTAAAGTGAAAAGTATGGGTGGTCTCCCACCAGAATTCCCGGAAAGCTTTCATAAGTTCTATGCTCCTCTTAGTGCCACCAATGGCCTCCGCCATCTCAAAAAACTGCCCAAGCCCAGCTGCGTATACCAAGCCCTTCGGCGAATGCACCTCAGATTCTGAGCCGGGCAAGCTCCTCCAAAGCTGCCCAATCACCTCGGACGACCCCCGCGTGCGTAGCCCCTGCAGGTAAACACAGCACAGGTATCAGAATTATCTCAGTCAATTACATATCATCACACTTTGAATGCAAATCATTATTCTTTCTAGGTCCATCCCAAATGTCCAAAACACTTGGATCCATCCCAATCTTTTTACAAAATATTCGGGTCCACCCCAATCCTTTCACAAAAAATGCTTGGGTCAATCCCGAACTTTTTTCACAAAAATACTTGGGTCAATCCTAACCTTTTCACAAAAGCTGTTATCTTTGGGTCCGTCCCATGTTTTCTTTACAAAATTAGATTCAATTCAGCAGTACAAGCATTGCAATTTCATTTTTTTCTAAAAGAACAGTCATCCCAAGCATGCAATTTTTGAAATAAAATTCAAAATCAGATGAATAACAAGTTTTTGCAAGAAATCTTACCTCAGTTTTTCTGCCAACAGAAGTATGCACCTGCGGGTAGAAATGTCCCCTCGTGGCTTGAGGAACAAATGGCCTGTGATTCCTCTTACTTTTCTTCCGTCGCTCAGCCAACTCTGCCTGTTGCACCGGCTTCTTCGTAAGGTATAAACGAGGAGGCATCGTGGTAAACGATTTCGACGATTGATCGAAGTTTGAAGCAAGGAACCCTAGCTTTTTGCTTCTTTCTCTGCCCTTCCTCTCGGTGTATTTTGGGTATTGTGTTTCAAAATGGCGAACTGGCTCGCATTTATTTAAACCTACCCGTATGGCCTGTTGAGCCGTGCGACTAAACTTGCCACTATGGCTTGTTTTTACAGTTCTGCCCCTGTAGGCCCAATTTCACAAGCTCCAGCCCATGTAGGCCTGTTTTACCTTTTGTACCCCTGGCATTTCCAATCATATTTCTTAAATAAATCAAATTTTTCGAATGCCTTGTGGCCTATTTTACAAATTTACCCCTACGGTCCGTTTTATTATTTTGCCCCTAGCATTCTTAATTCTATCTCTCAAATAATTAGAAAAAATCCTAGGGTCCTTCCAACTTCTTTACAAAATCCATTAGGTCCTTCCCATTCTCCATCCAAAAATCCCCGTTATTCCCGAATGAAGGAATGACATCTCGCGATCTCCGTTATTCCCGGACGAAGGAATAACATTTCGCTATCTCGGGATCTCTGTTATTCTAGAATGAAGGAATAACATTTCACTCTCTTTCGATCTCCGTTATTCCAGAATGAAGGAATAATGTTTCGAGCTCTCTCGCGATCTCCGTTATTCCCGAATGGAGGAATAACATTTCGCTCTCTCGCGATCTCCGTTACTCCCGAATGAAGGAATAACATTTTGCTATCTTTCGATCTCCGTTATTCCAGAACGAAGGAATAACATCTCGCGATCTCCATTATTCCAGAATGAAGGAATAACATTTCGCTCTCTTTCGATCTTCGTTATTCCAGAATGAAGGAATAACATTTCGAGCTCTCTCGCGATCTCCGTTATTCCCGAACGAAGGAATAAAATTTTGCTATCTCGCGATCTCCGTTATTCCCGAACGAAGGAATAACATTTTGCTATCTCGCGATCTCCGTTATTCCCGAATGAAGGAATAACATTTTGCTCTCTCGCGATCTCCGTTATTCCCGAACAAAGGAATAACATTTCGCTCTCTCTCGATCTCCGTTATTCCAGAATGAAGGAATAACATTTCGACTTAGTAAAAGTTCGAACTACGACCTGGCTTGATTCCTCCGGGATACGTAGGTAGCCTACATTAGGTTCAGCCAATTCGTCACATGTGACACCCCCTTTCCCCAGCGGATCTTTTTCCGAACTACGATCATGGCTTGATTCCTCTGGGATACGTAGGTAGCCTTCCAAAGGTCTAGCCACTTGACCACCTCGGTCACCCAATCCATCTCGGCAGTTCGCCAGATTGGATCCTTGTTTATCGACAACCCCACTCGCCCTGCAAGTGACGTTGCCGAGGGGCTTCTGTAAGTACCCAAATCTGGCTCATGCCTTCTGATTAAAATTCCCGAAAATTCCCCGAACTTTCATAAAGTTCGGGGGGGGGGGATTCGGGAACTTTCCCAAGCTTTCCAAGTAAGGAAGGACCTGCTAGGAATCAAAATTCCATGCAGGACCTCGCTGGAAAGGGGCCTTCTAGAATCTGCCACCTTGCATGTTTCTAGAAGGGAAATGGATAAGGCTTGTTCAGCCGTGCGACACAACTTGCCATAAAAGTTCTAGAATCTGCCACCTTGCATGTTTCTAGAAGGAAAACGGTTATGGCTTGTTCAGCCGTGCGACAAAACATGCCACTCCCATGCAGCTATAAATAGAGGCCTGCACCTCTCATTTTAGGGACCTTTTTTCCACTCCTTGGCGTCACTCTGCCAAAATACTCTCAGGAATTAGTCTCTCTCCTCCCATACCCTCTAAAACACACACTAATTCTCACAATACACTCCCCATTCAATCAATCCAACACCCATTTCATACACCTACATAGAACCAACGATTCTCCTTGAATCAAAGCTTGATATCAGCTCCAGAGGCTGATGTTTGAAGGCTCCTATATCTAAATTGATATAGGGGTCATGGATCTTCAAGGGTAATGCTCCCTTCCTTTCTATCTCTCTCTCTCTCTCTCTCTCACTCTTTGAACATGCATGGTTTAATCAACTAAATAGCTTTAAATGTGATGTAATAGTTGAGATCTAATCATTGCATATCTATTTTAAGTCTCAGATCTTATAGATCAAGTGTTGTTTTACATATCATCAAATGTAATCGAAGCATTTTAACATAGTTTTGCATAAACGCTAGAGAAGAGTGTGGATCCCACATATCCATGCCCTCTCAAAGTGTTCATTATTGACATGCATGCTCTCTGAGATCCATTTGTGATGCAACTTGGCTATATCATTGCCTTGCTGTGTCTATAAATTTCAGTTGTAAGAGTTTCTGCAAATGGCTAATTGTGTCACGCGACACAACTTGCCATGCATGACCTGTGTCACGCGACACAACAGGCCAGTATGCAGAGACTCCCTCTTTTCAGCTGTAACCTAATTTTTACCTTTTCCAAGTTATAGTCTCATATCAATCTGCACTTAAAATATCATTTTTACATGTAAAGTTGCATCCTTTGCATCAAAATAGCATCCTTTGTTCTTAAAATGACATCTTTATGCATAAAGTAACATCCTTTGCACTTGAAATGCCATTTTTACATACAAAGTTGCATCCTTTGCATTAAAAATCATTCTTTAAATCAAAGAAGTATCCTTTGCAACCAAGTAGCATCCTTTGCACTTAAAATGTCATCTTTTTCATTAAAAGTGTCATCTTTAGCTTAAACATGCATTCCCCTAGTCCCCCTTGGTACTTGGAGCATCTCTTGGAATGATATGGTGTAAAGGTCCTATCTTTACATCATTTCTTCCACTTAAAGATGCCATAGACGGATTCTCCTTTTGAAAAGGATGAGCCCTAGCCACATATCTCCGATCATCACTTGAGACGAGCATAAATGTCTCGAAAAAGTCCAAATCGTCTCAAGATGTAGGATTGATAGGCAAAGGTCATTCCTTTCTAAAGAGTCTCATCCTTGGACTATAAAAGCGGTGTCCCTATCTTGATCACATGTGACCCAAGGTCTTATCATGATGATCATAAGTCCAAGATGAGAACAGGACCAAAGTCCCTAAAACATAAAAATCCAAGGAATCCCGAGCGATAACCAACTAATGGTTTATACGTCCGGAAGACCACTTGGTACATTCCCTCCTTTTCAAAACACACATCCCACACACGAAAACACTAAAGCAAGTATGAAAAGCGGATCCTGGAAGACTTGCTACGGTAAGGCCCTTTGGGTGAACGACGATCCGTTCTTCCCAAAGGGTAACTTAACCTCCGGACCCAAATCCTTTTTTTCAAAGTTTTGAGGAAATCAAAATGGCGTGGCGACTTCGTTTTTCAAATTAAACCGGACGTTTCCAAACTGTGTGAGGCGGTGATCCCCCTTACACGAGAAAGTGGTTCAAAATAAATAAACAAAAATAGAGAACCGCTTATCTTGGGCACCACATTCACAATACTGCAGGCGGCCCATGAAGCTTTTCACCTCTGTTTGGGTTTGCGGTGGTGTAAGTACCCAAATCTGGCTCATGCCTCCCGGTTAAGTTTCCCGGCAATTCCCCGGACTTTCCTAAAGTACAGGGGCAATTCGGGAACTTTTCCAAACCTTCCGAGGGGCGAAAGACTTACTAAGAATTAAAATTCCACATAGTCCTTCGGTGGAAATGCCCTTCTAGAAGGCCACCTTGCATGGTTCTAGAAATAAGCTGAGTCATTTCAGGATAAAACCATGCGGCCTCATTTGCCATGGTGTTACAGCCGCATGGCTTCATTAGCTGCTGCCAGACTGCCTATAAATAGAGACCTCCTCTATTCATTTTAAGGGAGGGATTTTCAGTAACATTACTCTGTCAAAATACCACCACGAAATTCCAGTAAGCTGAGAGTGTCAAAAACCACATCCCTTCTCATCAAAACCTTCAAAAGTTGGTCCCTTCCTTAGGCAAATTCAAGAAGAAAGAGGGACACCACCATTGGTAACCTCTCCTCCCCTTTACCTTGCATTATACTTGTATTTATGTGATATATTTGCTCATTGCTTTATATATTGCTATATACTTGCTTGAGACTTGATATATTGTCATTAAAGATCATATCTTTAGGCATGTAAATCATATTACCCCATTTCCCCTATCACATAGGATCCATGGAGGATCCAACCCAAGGATGAACAAATAAGACCTCAAAAAAGGCTTGTTCTAGGGTTGATCTCTCACATGGTGATGTGAAAAGTAGCATTCTTTGCTCCTAAAATGCCATTTTTCCACATAAAGTTGCATCCTTTGCATTAAAAGTGTTATCTTTACATTAAAGTAGCATCCTTTGCTCCTAAAAAGCCATTTTTACATATCAAGTTGCATCCTTTGCATTAAAAATGTTACCTTTACATACAAAATAGCATCCTATGCATCAAAGTAGCATCCTTTGCTCTTAAAATGACATCTTTATGCATCTTTTGCACTTAAAATGTCATTTTTGTACCAAAGTTGCATCCTTTGCATTAAAAATCATTCTTTGCATCAAAAAAGCATCCTTTGCACTTAAAAATGTCATCTTTTTCATTAAAATGGTATCTTTAGCTTAAACATGCATCCCCCATGTCCCTCATGGTTGGATCTCTCTCCTAGGATTGCCTAGTGACCTTCTTAAGGCACAAAAGGGCATAGGATGAGCATAAAGATCCAATCTTTATACCCATCCCCTAGCCCCCTTGGTACTTGGAGCATCTCTTGGAGCGAGATGGTGTAAAGGTCCTATCTTTACATCATTTCTTCCATCTAAAGATGCCATAGACGGATTCTCCTTTAGAAAAGGATGAACCCTAGCCACATATCTCCGATCATCACTTGAGACGAGCATAAATGTCCCGAAAAGTCCAAATTGTCTCAAGATGTAGGATTGATAGGCAAAGGTCATTCCTTTCTAAAGAGTCTCATCCTTGGACTCTAAAAACGGTGTCCCTATCTTGATCACATGTGACCCAAGGTCTCATCATGATGATCACAAGTCCAAGATGAGAACGGGACCAAAGTCCCTAATACATAAAAATCCAAGGAATCCCGAGCGATAACCAACTCATGGTTTATACGTCCGGAAGACCACTTGGTATATTCCCTCTTTTCCAAAACACACATCCCACACACGAAAACACTATGGCAAGTATGAAAAGCGGATCCTGGAAGACTTGCTTCGGCAAGGCTCTTTGGGTGATCGACGATCCGTTCTTCCCAAAGGGTAACTTAACCTCCGGACCCAAATCCTTTTTTTCAAAGTTTTGAGGAAATCAAAATGGCGTGGCGACTCCGTTTTTCAAATTAAACCGGACGTTTCCAAACTGATGTGAGGCGGTGATTCCCCTTACACGAGAAAGTGGTTCCAAAAAAATAAATAAACAAAAAGGAGAGCCGCTTATCTTGGGCACCACATTCACAGTTTGGCAACTCCACTGGGGATAAACCAAAGGCGAAAGCTTTCATTTTAAAATAAAAATGATACCCGGTATATAGGTGGAAACCATTAACCTTCCTGTATCGCTTCCTAACCTGAGGCTTGGGATAAACGATGGTCTAACAATCCCACGTACCGGTATCCCTTTTCGAAAAAAAAAGAAAGCTTTTTCCGAGTGGGTTAGCCTTCTGCCGCGGATCCGCTTCTTATACTTGCCCTATGTTCTTGCATTGCATTGCATGCATCCATAGTTCTTGGGAATTGTGCATATTCTGAAACTGAACAGGAAAGCATTCTGGAGCTGAAAAGGTGCCAAAAAGGCCAGGGAAACAGCCTGCAGATCAAAGAAAATGGAACCTGGAAAGTTGCTTGATGTAGTCGTACGGCTTAATCCTCCCTGGATTCTGACCGGGCGGCTTCATTGGCAATTCCACCAGGACAAAAATTGAGGTTAATCTGGCAGCCTTGGCAGCTTGGGGCTATTCAGTTCCAAGACTGACCGGGGCTCCCAGAAAATTTACGTGCTTATTTGCTGCATTTTCCCCGTCCCGGAAAATCATTCCTTTAAAACACATTTATGAAAATTTCTGTTTTAACTCAAAAAGGAATATTTTTAGGAGGCCGCACACTACGCACACCATATATATCCTGTACACTTTGCACGCACATCCCTTTAACTCGGGGTGGTTGTTCAGTTGCAGTCACGGACAGTATTACGATGCTCCCGGGCGCGCACGGAATCATCCCAAACTCCCCATGGCAGCCAGTGTCGACCAATGCACAGTCCGTGTCACACATTTTAAAACCGTGACTTTTGGTTGGTTTTTGGTCTAGTCCGTGTCATATAGCCAAGTTGCATACCCCCGTAAATGTCAAACCTTAGCCCCTGTCGAGAGTCAAGATCTTTCGCGCAAGCGGAGCTCTGCCGAAATTCTGACAAGGAAAAATTGGCAAGATCTTAACCCCAGCATTGACTTTGACCTTGACCCGCACGGGATGCGTAAGAGTCGAGACTGAGTCCGTGCCAAAAATCCAAAGATCTTTCGCGCAAGCGGAGCTCTGCCGAAATTTCGACAAGGAAAAATTGGCAAGATCTTGACCCGGCATTGACTTCGACTTCGACTCACGCACAGCGTATGCAACAAAGTTCAATTTGACACTGTGTCATCTGGTTTTTATCGCCCGACCCATGCCTATTATTTTCTCGGACATTACCGAAAAGTCAAAAATCAATCGCGCAAGCGAAACTCTGCCGAAATTCTGTTAAGGCTAAAAGACGAGACTTTCCCGGTATTGCCTTGACTATAATCCGCATCGCGCGTGCGTCGAAAGTTCCTATGACCCACTAGACCCATTAGGAGCATTCTTCTCTCTCGGTCGGTGGGATCCGCGTGCCCTATATGACCCTCGCCCGGGGCTGTCCACCCTGGGAGGTCGAAATACAGGTGGAATACGAGGGGCTTATAGACGTAGTGACGGAGCCCACTGATCCAGGATCTAGAGTAGTTGTGAAAAAGAAGGGCAGAACCCCTTTTCCAACCAAATAGAAATTAATAAAAGACACTGTTTTAAGTAAACTGGAAGATTCTTAATTTGCATACTGCTTAAGCCTTCAGCCTAAACACCTACCCCGAGTCTAAACCTCTCCTACCCCTTTCCCGCAGTGAGAATGAATCGGGTGAGAACACCGGGACAGCAGTTTGTCGGCACAGAGGTCTCAAATAACCCATCAAAATCTTCAAGTCTCAACTTCTGAGTGTCAAAATGGCCAATGTGGTAATCAACAATGGAAATGACCAAGTAGTTGGAGGGGCCATCCCAGTTCAACCCAAGCCCCACATCTGGTATGATGTGTGTGATTGCGATGACTGTTTGGAATACAATTATCAAGACTGGATTAACGAGGATGCTCCTTCAAGAAAGAAGAAAAAGAGGAAGTCCATGCAACAGAAATTAAAGGAAAGGTATGAAGCTGGGGACAAGAACGTGGGAACTTTAGGGGAGCCTTCAGGCAAATTTGATTATTATTTCAGTTATGCCAAGGAGCCTACCAAAGAACCGGTCATCCAGAACACAGTCCAGCCTGATACTCATGTTGTCATTGATCCTCTTGAGGAAGAGAGCTCTGAGTTTGTTGCCATTGTGAAGTTCAACAAAAAGCTAGCGGATTTGGAAGCAGAATACAAAAAGCCTATAGAATACATGGTCAATCAAGGAAGGATCAAAGTCTCCCCTGAAGAAGACTTCATCAGCATAATCCAGGCCAACCCTCCTGTTGGCTACACCGACAAGGTTGTGATATCGAAGATTGGTAAAGAGAAAATGACTTATCAGCAGTGTATTAACAAGATGAACCAGACCCTCCAGTCAGTGAGTCCGGTTGTCACACACAAGCTCGCCGAGAGATTGCATCAAGCTTCCCTAGCTCCCCTTACAGTCTTTCCAAGGTATCGGCCTACCAATGATTTTCGACAAGTTTTCAATCAGTTCGAAGTTTCCAACTTTATGAAGAACGCTGACAAGACTGCTACTCCCCAGGGTAAAAGCAGGAAAGAGTGAATCCCCAGTCCAATCCGCGTCAAACACTTCGAGTCAATAAGTAGTGTAGGGTCCAGAGTCAGTAGGGTCAAGAGTCAGTTGAGTCAGGAATCTTTGACTTCCAGTCCTTCGAGTCATCCGAAGGCCTCACGCCTGAGGATTATGAATATGTAACCAATGTCATCTTTCCTTTTGCTTTGAATGAAATGATAGATCTTTCTGAGTATCCCCTTATTGCCAACTTAACAAAGATAAATTAACTCAAAACTTAACAACAGTTAATAATGAATCATTTGAACAAGATGCAAACACACTAAACGAACAATACATTAAAAAAATCTTTAAGCAAGTTACAGACAAAGAGGAAAACCGGGCCCAAGCTGTCGGGAAGGTTTTAACAAGTGTTAACTTGGGTACTGTCGAGGAACCTAAAGAGACACAGATTGGAAACTTCTTCCAGGGGGTTGAACGGGACAGACTGGTCAATCTGCTCAGAGAATACATGGACGTTTTTGCATGGTCGTACAGGGATATGCCGAGGCTAGACAGTTCGATAGTAGAGTACAGAACCCCTCTAGCACCAGATGCTAAGCCAGTAAAGCAGAAACTGAGGAAGATCAAGCCAGAGTGGTCTCTACAGGTCAAAGAAGAGATTGAGAAGCTATTGCGGGTAGGATTCATCAGAGTCATCGAATATCTGACATGGTTATCCAACATTGTGATTGTAACTAAGGCCAATGGGAAGGTGCGCTGCTGTGTAGATTTCCGGGATCTGAACAAAGCCAGCCCCAAAGACGATTATCCCATGCCAAACATAGACATTCTGGTGAACGCCACCGCCAACTACGAAATCAAATCCTTCGTTGATGGCTTTGCTGGCTACAACCAGATCAAGATGGCCGAGGAGGACTAAGAAAAGACAGCCTTCACCACACCGTGGGGAACGTACTGCTATACAGTGATGCCATTTGGGCTTAAGAATGCCGGGGCTACTTATCAGAGGGCAGGGACCGCACTTTTTCATGACATGATCCATAAGGAGATTGAGGTCTACGTCGACGACATGATAGTCCACTCCAAAGGCGAGGATGGGCAGCACTTTGTTGACCTGCGAAAGTTCTTTGAGAGGCTGAGACAACATTCCATGAGACTGAACCCTGCCAAATGCACCTTCGGAGTGACAAGGGGAAAAGTACTTGGGTATATGGTCACAGAGCGAGGTATCGAAGTCGATCCCCGAAAGATCAAAGCCATTATGGACATGAGGCCACCTCAAACCCAGACAGAAGTCAAAAGCTTTATGGGCAAGCTACAGTACATCAGCCGCTTTGTCAACCAGTTGACCACTATTTGCGAGTCCATCTTCAAGCTCATGAAGAAGAATGTAGACACCGAATGGACCGAGGAATGCCAGGATGCCTTCGACCAAATCAAGGCGTACTTAGTACATCCTCCGGTGCTATGCCCCCCACATAGACAGAAACCTCTTCTGCTCTATCTCACTGTCACTGATACAGCAGTTGGGGCTATGCTTGCTCAGGAGAAGAAAGACTCTCGAATAGAGAACGCCATTTACTTTGTCAGCCGGAAGCTGCAGGGAAGTGAGCTCAATTACTCAGCATGTGAAAAGACTTGTGCAGGACTGGTCTGGGTAGTCGGTAAGTGAAGCACTACATGCAAGCCCACCCTGTGAACTTGGTCTTGAAAATGGACCCCATCAAGTACATCTTCGATAAACCTTCCCTCTCGATGCGCCTAGCAAAGTGGTCTTTCGTCTTGGCTGAGTATGACATCAACTATGTGACGAGAAAGGCTATCAAGGGTCAAGCGTTGTCAGACCATCTGGCAAACTTCCCTAGCAATGAGGACCGCGGGCCTGAACCCCAATTCCCAGATGAAGGGATCTTCGTAGTTGAGCCTGAGAACCGATGGCAGCTATTCTTTGACGGAGCTGCCAACAAGAGAGGAAATGGCGTAGGGATGCTACTGGTTGATCCGAAAGATGAGCACACGCCCATAGCCCTCAAGTTGAATTTCCCTGCCACGAACAATGTCTTCGAATATGAAGCTTGCATTGCTGGTTTAGAGGCTGCTTTAGAAAGAAATGTCAAGGAGCTCAAAGTTTATGGAGACTCAGCCCTGATCATCAACCAGGTCTCCAATAAGTGGAAGACTGTAGACCCTAATCTTCAGAGGTATCATGCCTACATAGAGGAATTAACTGAGCAGTTCAAAGAAGTGACCTTCCATTACCTGCCAAGGGAAAAGAACAGATTCGCAGATGCCCTAGCTACTCTAGCCTCACTGGTAGAGATCCCCGAGGGAAAAGCAATAAAACCTTTCAGAGTGGGTAGAAGAGAAGCCCCCGCTTTCTGTTGTGAAATAGACCTGGGACCCGAGCCTGTCAAGGAACCCTGGTACAGTCAGATTTACCAGTTCCTCAAAGATGGAGAGTCAACTTTCAGAGATGAAGAAGGTAGACCAAAAGAAGGCATTAAGGCCAAGAGCTTGCAAGCCCTAAAACGGTTGGCCTCCCATTATGTCATTCTAGGGGGCGACCTATACAAGAAACGGTACCAGGGACCACTCCTCCTGTGTGTCACCCAAGAAAGGGCCAGAGAGTTGATGACCGAAGTCCACAATGGTCCCTGCGGTCCTCATATGAATGCCAGAGCATTGATGCAAGTGATCCTTTGAATGGGTTACTACTGGATCTCCATGGAAACAGACTGTGTCCAGCATGTCCGAGCGTGCGACAAATGCCAACGGTTTGCCAACCTCAACCATCTCCCGCCTTATGACCTATACTGCATGACGACTCCTTGGCCATTTGCAACTTGGGGTATTAACGTGATAGGGAAGATAGCCCCGGCAGGAAGCAATGGGCATGAATTCGTGTTAGTAGCAGTCGACTACTTCACCAAGTGGGTAGAGGCCAAGTCCTACAAGGTCCTCACTTCCAGAAAAGTGGCCCAATTCATCAAAGAAAACATTATGTGCAGATATGGGGTGCCCAATGAGGTAATCTCAGATAACGGGTCGCACTTTGAAGGGGACTGCGATAGATTACTGTAAGAATTCAGGATCACTCGCCACAAGTCGTCTCCATATAGACCTCAGACTAACGGAGCCGTGGAAGCTGCCAATAAGACGCTCGAACGGATCATCCGGAAAATGGCCACCCGTGGTCGTGATTGGCCAGAGAAACTGCACTTAGCACTCTGGGGCTACAGAACGTCTGTCAGAAGAGCCACGGGAGAAACTCCCTTTGCCCTAACCTACGGGATGGAAGCAGTGTTGCCAGTGGAGTTAGAAATCCCATCACTAAGGGTCCTCCTGGAAAACAGTGTCAACGAGGTAGAATGGCTGCATAGCCGGCATAATGAATTGGCCTTGCTCGACGAAAGAAGGCTAAAAGCCATGGAGCACACCCGAGCCTACCAGAGGCGAATGGCCAGGGCATTCGACAAGAAAGTCAAGGCCAGGGACATCAAAGAGGGTGACTTGGTGTTGAAAGTGAAGCCCCCTACCAGAGACAACCCCCTGGGAAAGTGGGAACCCGTTTGGATCGGCCCGTATGTGGTGCATAAGATACTATCGGGAGGAGCCATGAGGCTTGCAGACCTGGATGGCAATCCTTTTGTCCACCCAGTCAACGGCGATAACCTCCGTAGGTACTATGTCTGAAAAAAAAAAATATATATATATATATATATATATATATATATATATATATATATATATATATATATATATATATATATATATAAAGAGAATTAAAAAAAAAAATAAAATAAAATCTTAGTGCAAAAAGAGTAATGCCCAGCTAGACTGAAAACCCCAAAAAGGGCGGTCTATGCAAAAAACAGGGTTGCACATTAAAAAAAAAAGAAGAAAAAAATCTTAAGTGCAAAAAGAGTAATGCCCAGCTAGGCTGAAAACCCAAAAAGGGCGGTCTAGGCAAAAAACAGGGCAGCACATAAAAAAAATGAAAAAAGACCAAAAGAACAAAAATCCCGATAGTTCACCAGAATGAACTACGAAGACCTGAGACCCTTAGTCTTTCTTGTAAAAGGGGAACGTAGGCAGCCAGCAATGGTTCGGTCTAAACAATAAATAAGACAATAAAGTTTCCATGAAATGTGTCTTATAAATTTCTAAGATAATATCTCTTGTTCATTACAAGTTAAAAACTCCTTGATGAGTTCAAGCACGGTCTACTCTTGACTCTGCTAACCTGCTACAAAGATCTAAAATACAATAAAATGCCTAATAAACTACTGTGTTTGCAAATGGCAATAAGGGAATCCTAAGGAAAGACCTATCAGTTGTCATTCACAGAGTCTTCTTTGGCCTTCTTCCCTTTACCTCGACCTCATCGAGTGTTCTTCCTCTTCTTCTCAATGATGTCGGTCTCCCTCATCCCAACCTCAGGTATCCTCACTGGAGCCTCCATCAAACCTGTGTCAATAAGTGCCCTTTCAACCCGGGCACGAGTCCGCACTTCCTCCCTCTGAGCCTCAGTCAAGGGAGCGACTTCAGAAAGCCTCTTGTATCGAGCTTCCATGTCTCTGATAAGGTCACCTGACTGATTGCGGCGACTCGTCTTGGCTTCAGTCTCCCTCAGAGTCCTACTCGAGTCACAGTCAGCCCCCAATAAAGTCTGACGTCTCTCTCCCAATATGACCTGAGTCGCTCCCATATCCCTCTCGTACTAGTCCAAGTAGGCCGTAGTCAAGATGGTACTCTTCCTGCTTTTGAGAAGGGCCATGGGTGGGAAAGCAGTATATGTCCAAGCCCTCGAGAAGAATGAGAAGCTGGCTGGATCCCTCATGCTTAAAGGCACCACCTCCATGGTACGAATGTCCTCCCAATCGCCCAACGGCTACTGTAAGGCTCCGAACTGCCTGGATACCAAGCAGGGTATGTAGAAGGATGACCAAGAAAGCCCTGGAACCCTCACCACATAGGACTCCTGAAATGTCCTCCGGGTCTGCAGCCTCCAATGAGGTACCCACCAATGAATATTCGAAGTGGATAACCTAGCCATCATCAGCTCCCAGCTTCCCTGGTCCTGCTGCCTAGGTGCACCCCTCTGGGAAATCATCCAAAGGCACTGAGAAGGCGAAGCCCCTGGCAAAGCCCCAAGCCTCTCCTGCAGCCACAAAGTCAATACAGCCGGGCTCCCATACCTCATGAAATGGTCTCCCCTAGCCAACCTGTCAATGCCATTCAGGGTCTCACCCAAAACCAGCGGGACAATGTCCTTCCCAGCCCTGCAGTCTCTAACCATATCCAAGAGGCCACCATGACAAATCCCCACGGACTCGACCGTAAACAGAGACGAGAACACACAGAGGATAAAGGCATCCATAGCCACAGTGGTCATATCCGTATCCGGGAACCCAAACCTGCCCGGGATATCAGAAAGGTCAATCTGATCAGGGGCTACCATCATCCCCTCAGCCTCTCCCAGAGAGATTTGCAGAAAAGATGCCAACTTTACTGCTATCGACACGTCTTCGATTAGAGGAACCGATATTGCCTCAATTTTTGGACCCCCAATCAATGCTCGAAAGTCTTCATAGGTTGGGACAAGCTCGTTGTAAGAAAAGCAGTAAACATGTCTCCGGACGTCCCAAAACCTTGCAACGGCCCTCAAAAGGTCCCAATCGGGCGGGATATCCTTCAAATGCCATAAAGACTTGATCTTGAAAGTGGTATCAAACAGTCTCTTGTTGGATTGAAAGTTATGCCTCATCCAAGATTGAAGATCGGACAGAAAACGGTCTCTTTTCCCCTTTTGCAATCTAACGGGTTTCTCCATTGCAAGGCAATCAAAGTTGATGTCTTTTGGTCAAAAATATGCTCTGGAATCAGTTGGGACAAGTCTAGGGTGAAAATGAAATGAAATGGCCAAGCCTTGGTTTTATTTTGAAAAAAACCAGCCTTGACAGAACCTGCACCGCACGGCTTCATTTTCCCCAGGTCCTGGCCGGACGGCCTCATTTGCCATCTGCAGAAAAAATCTGCAGCAATCAAAGTTGCTGCCCAAGTGGAGTTCTCACCCCACTCTCTCAACAAAACCTATACAAAAACATGTCCAAACACCAACCATACAGTTATATGTCATCACAAATCATTTTGGCCCAGTTTCAGCCGCAATTCCAAGCAAAAAACTGCCCCGAACTCAAGTAATATGCAAATTCATAAAGCATAAAATAGAAAAGCAAATAAAATAGTAATACATTATTTTCACCCCATCGGCGCCCAAATAGAACGAAAAACAAATAAAATATGCATAAAAAAGTGTTCATTGTTTGTTTCTTGCCTCCTAGGTCAATCCTAAGGAATCCTAAGCCTCTGACTCCTCGTCGCTACTCAGCTCGTAGAAGCTAGGATCCTTCATCAAGTCCTCCGTGTCACTCACGTCCGATAGGTTGACATTCACATGCTCGTACTCGGCTAACTGCTCTAGGATGCCGGTGTTGGGTCCCTGTCCCCGAGGCATGGCGCTAGAAGAATACTCTGAGGCTGAGGAGGTAGATGTCATGCTCCCGACGTGCCTTCTTTTGCGCACGGGCTCCTGCACATTAGCCCCAGCCCTGGAAGCACATGCCAACTTCCTCAGAAGGGACCGGCACACGTCCTTCCAGCCCCTGTTCTGCCTGACCAAGCCGTCATAGGAACGAGCAGGAACCTGAGAGAAATGAGAAGAAAACTCAGAAAATCTCAGGAAAATATCAGAATTGCAGAAAGCAAATAAATATGGAAAAGGGAAAAGACCCTAAAGGTACTCACAGTGCTGTCAGGCGGCAGAGTATACCGGGGCTCCCTCGTGTCAGGGACAGGAACCATAAACCTCCTCGGTACCCCCCATTGACCACATAGGAAAGATGAGCAAGAGGCATCGGCGGGTCAGTAGGCTCAGCTTCCCCGTACCCCTAAGTGACAGCCAGCTTCACTAGCTTCTGTGGCATCCTCAATCGCTGCTCCACGAAGGTGGCATACGGGGTAGCCAAGTCAAAATACTCCAGGGCCGCCACGCCTGCCTGATACCTAGCAATATCATCCTCTGACCAGTCCCTGGGCTACAGCATCCGTGCTGGAGGATCGTGAGGAGTGATGGCATCCAAGGGAGGGACATGGCCATGCTGCCTAGAGAAACGGTCCCCCAAGTAAATGACATCACATGTCAAGCCCGTCAGCCACCTCCTCTGCCTAGTCGCCTCCACGGCATCCCCTAGCAGCACCTCCGGGTACCTCCCCCAAGGATAAAAGTCAACCCCATCGTGTCCATCCCTGTTGATGACCGGTCTAACCATCTTGTAGTCAAAGGTGATCCGGGTCTTCCCGGTGAACTTGTCTCTCGCATCTCCCCTCCAACGGATCATAGCCGGAAAGATCTCCGTATCACTCTGCTGGTTCCACGGAAAGAACCCAATCACCTTACAAAACCAGACCTTCATGTTCAAAATATAAAAGGGTCATTTTCTCTCATAAAAGTCTCAAGACAGAAAGTAAAAGAGAGAAAAGAAAGTGAGACTACCTCAAGAGCAAAAGAGAAGCAGTCCATAGAGGCAGCCTTATTCCGCCTGTACATATCCAAGGAGAAGTAAAGCTCTGCCAATCTGGCCTCACCCCAAGAGACCGCCCCAACCTCATCCAGATTCTCCAAAGAATCAAGTAAACAAACCATAGCCAGCGTAACAGAGTTCGCAAAGATGGTGACTGACAGCATCAACCACAGAAAAGCTCTCGCGAGCTGGTGGGCGGTCACCTCGTTGGCAGCAAATCCCTGCATGCAATCCTGGACCGCCACCTCCACATTCCTTGTCTCCATCCCGAGCCCCTTAGGACGGAGGTCAAACCCAACCAGAGCCCTAAACTCCTCAGCCGTGATGTGGTCCCTCCAAGTCACAGGCCTCCCAGTGAACTGTAAGCCAGTGATAGCAGTAAAGTCGGCTGGCGTCACCGTGATCTCCCCCCAGCTAAGGTGAAAGCTGTGGGTGGTGTCCCACCAGAACTCTGAGAGGGCCTGAACTAGCCCCTTACTCTTGGAGGTCACGTGGATACCTCTGCCAATGGCATCAATGAACAAATCCAGGCCAGTAGCCATCACCAGCTGCTTGGGGTTCACCCCATCTTTCTCAAAATTGGGCATCCTCTCCCATAGCTTCACAGCAACCTCAGAAGGTCCCCTAGACTTGTTCTCCTATAGGAAAACACAACAAAACGTGTCAGTCCTTCATCTTATTTCAAAAGCATGCATGCATTCAAAAGTGCACATATTTTCAAAGAAAAGCATTCATAAAAGATTTCTAGCATCTTTTGCTTAGAAAACGTGTCTTTCATCACTTGAAACACGTCATGTCGAGCACATTGCTCTCCTAAATACAAAAATTCCAATTTTCAACATTTTTTGCACGTAAGCATTAATTTTTCAAAAATGGCATGCATGAATCCTTTTCATCGTCCAAAATTCTATTTCCTCATCCATGATCAAGAATTGACCTAGTTCTAGCACATGCAAGGACTCCGTCACATTTTAGACATTATCTTCAAAAAAAAATGGATCATTCTCATTATTTTTCAAATAAATTGCACATGCGTGTTCATTTATCTCCTTAGCCTCATAGGTTAATCATCAAAATTCCGAAACCATCAGCAAAAAATCCTAGGAAAATTCGAAAAAGTTCCTAAAAATCGGGTCAAACCCTAAGTCAATCAAAATTCAATCAAAATTGACAAAATCAAGCAAATCAAGAATGCTTACCCCAACTGATTGAGGTTTCGTTGATTTGTGTTCTCCCCTACCGGGATAAAGCTCCGATGGAGGCGTAATGAAGTCATACTTCCTCTCCGTGCGAACGAGCTCCCTCCTCCTCCTAGCGGCTTCGAATATGTTTCTTCGTGCTTGCCTAGGCATTATGTTCCCTTTCGGATCCATCTTGAGCCAAGAAAGCAAGAGATTGAAGGATTTTGAAAATTCCCTCTCTCCTTTCTCTCTTCCTCGGCAGTAAGAGGGCGGCAATGGCGCCCAATGCCCGTTACAATTCAGTTTAAATAATCTGGTGAAATTAGACTTCTAGCCGGATGGCCTCTTTTGCCCTCATCTCATGCCGGGCGGCCTCTTTTTCTCTGAGCAAAAAGTTACATCTTTGCCCCTGGACTTTCCACTTAGGCATATAACTCCCGTTATTTCTTAACTAGAGTAACGTCATTTTCCCAAGGATATCTGTTAACTCTAAACAAATAGACTTTCCTCCCGAGTCGCCTCCGTTACTTCCGTTATAAAGGGATGACGCTAGGTGACAACCTCCGAATTGTCAAAATCCAACTTTAGCTACCTCTATCTCATAGATTGAGAAGTACGCTCAAGTTCTCCAAACTTTAGCTACCTCTATCTCACAGATTGAGAAGTACGCTCAAGTTTTCCAAACTTTAGCTACCTCTATCTCACAGATTGAGAAGTATGCTCAAGTTCTTCAAACTTTAGCTACCTCTATCTCCTCGATGGTGACGTAAGCTTTAGTCAATTAGGTGACAACCTCCATTAATTGTCAAACCAGGTGACAACCTCCATTAATTGTCAAATCAGGTGACTCCTCCATTAATCGTCAAAACCTCAAGGATCCTAGACACTGTTCCTAACTATCTAGTGAGACTTGAACTACGACCAAGGCTTGATTCCTCCGGGATACGTAGGTAGCCTTTCATAAAGGTCCAGCCATCCGACCACATTGGTCACCCTTTTCATGCATCACTCCTCAGTGGTGAGGCAGCCTTTCATAAAAGGTCCAGCCATCCGACCACATTGGTCACCCTTTTCATGCATCACTCCTCAGTGGTGAGGTAGCCTTCCATAAAGGTCCAACCATCTGACTGCAGCGGTCACCCTTCTCCTTCATCACTCCTCATTGAAGAAGTTAGTTCCTCATAAAGGCCTGAATATTCGACCACATCGGTCACTTCCTTCATCTAGCGTATCCCCAGTAGGATCAGTCACTTGACCTCCCAGGTCACTTTCCCTTCTATTTCCCCAGCAAGAGACCAGATTCTCACTGCCATTCCCCAGCGGATCTTATTCCGAACTACGACCTGGATTGATTCCTTCGGGATACGTAGGTAGCCTACTTTAGGTTCATCCAATTCATCACATATGACACCCCTTTCCCCAGTAGATATATTCTGAACTACGATTATGGCTTGATTCCCACTCGGGATACGTAGGTAGCCTTCCAAAGGTTCAGCCACTCGACCACCTTGGTCACCCAATCCATCTCGGCATTCGCCAGATCGGATCCTTTTCTATCGACAACCCCACTCGCCTTGCAAGTGACATTGTCGAGGGGCTTCTGTAAGTACCCAAATCTGGCTCATGCCTCCCGATTAAGTTTCCCGGCAATTCCACGGACTTTCCTAAAGTTCAGGGGCAATTTGGGAACTTTTCCAAACCTTTCGAGGGGCGAAGGACTTACTAAGAATTAAAATTCCACGTAGTCCTTCAGTGGAAATGCCCTTCTAGAAGGCCAACTTGCATGGTTCTAGAAATAAGCTGAGTCATTTCAGGATAAAGCCGTGCGGCCTCATATTCCATGGTGTTACAGCCGCACGGCTTCATTAGCTGCTGCTAGACTGCCTATAAATAGAGACCTCCTCTATTCATTTTAAGGGAGGGATTTTCAGTAACATTACTCAGTCAAAATACCACCACAAAATTCCAGTAAGCTGAGAGTGTCAAAAACCACCTCCCTCCTCATCAAAACCTTCAAAAGTTGGTCCCTTCCTTAGGCAAACTTCAAGAAGAAAGAGGGACACCACCATTGGTAACCTCTCCTCCCCTTTACCTTGCATTGTACTTGTATTTATGTGATATATTTGCTCATTGCTTTACATATTGCTATATACTTGCTTGGGACTTGATATATTGTTATTAAAGATCATATCTTTAGGCATGTAAATCATATTACCCCCCTTTCCCCTATCACATAGGATCCATGGAGGATCCAACCCAAGGATGAACAAATAAGACCTCAAAAAAGGCTTGTTCTAGGGTTGATCTCTCACATAGTGATGTGAAAAGTAGTATCCTTTAATCCTAAAATGTCATTTTTCCACATAAAGTTGCATCCTTTGCATTAAAAGTGTTATCTTTGCATTAAAGTAGCATCCTTTGCTCCTAAAATGCCATTTTTACATATCATGTTGCATCCTTTGCATTAAAAATGTTACCTTTACATACAAAATAGCATCCTATGCATCAAAGTAGCATCCTTTGCTCTTAAAATGACATCTTTATGCATCCTTTGCACTTAAAATGTCATTTTTGTACCAAAGTTGCATCCTTTGCATTAAAAATCATTCTTTGCATCAAAAAGCATCCTTTGCAACCAAGTAGCATCCTTTGCACTTAAAAATGTCATCTTTTTCATTAAAATGGCATCTTTAGCTTAAACATGCATCCCCCATGTCCCTCATAGTTGGATCTCTCTCCTAGGATTTCCTAGTGACCTTCTTAAGGCACAAAAGGGCATAGGATGAGCATAAAGATCCAATCTTTATACCCCTCCCCTAGCCCCCTTGGTACTTGGAGCATCTCTTGGAGCGAGATGGTGTAAAGGTCCTATCTTTACATCATTTCTTCCATACAAAGATGCCATAGACGGATTATCCTTTAGAAAAGGATGAACCCTAGCCACATATCTCCGATCATCACTTGAGACGAGCATAAATGTCCCGAAAAGTCCAAATCGTCTCAAGATGTAGGATTGATAGGCAAAGGTCATTCCTTTCTAAAGAGTCTCATCCTTGGACTCTAAAAACGGTGTCCCTATCTTGATCACATGTGACCCAAGGTCTCATCATGATGATCACAAATCCAAGATGAGAACGGGACCAAAGTCCCTAATACATAAAAATCCTAGGAATCCCGAGCGATAACCAACTCATGGTTTATACGTCCGGAAGACCACTTGGTATATTCCCTCTTTTCCAAAACACACATCCCAGACACAAAAACACTAAGGCAAGTATGAAAAGTGGATCCTGGAAGACTTGCTTCGGCAAGGCTCTTTGGGTGAACGACGATCTGTTCTTCCCAAAGGGTAACTTAACCTCCGGACCCAAATCCTTTTTTTCAAAGTTTTGAGGAAATCAAAATGGCGTGGCGACTCCATTTTTCAAATTAAACCGGACGTTTCCAAACTGATGTGAGGCAGTGATTCCCCTTACACGAGAAAGTGGTTCCAAAAAAATAAATAAACAAAAAGGAGAGCCGCTTATCTTGGGCACCACATTCACAGGTGGTCTCATTTCGATGTTGGCCTTGATCTTTTGAGGATCAACTTCGATGCCTCGCTCGGTGACCATGTATCCTAAGACTTTGCCTCGGCTGACTCCAAATGTGCATTTGGCAGGGTTTAACCTCATTGAGTGTTTCCAGAGGCGGTTGAAGAACTTTCTCAGGTCAGTGAGGTGTTGTCCATCTGATCCCTTTGAGTGGATGATCATGTCATCGACGTACACTTCGATCACTTTATGGATCATGTCATGGAATAGGGCGATAGCTGCCCATTGGTAGGTAGCCCCAGCGTTCTTTAGTCCGAATGGCATCACTGTGTAGAAGTAGGTTCCCCAGGGGGTTGTGAAGGCTATTTTTTCTTGATCTTCTTCGGCCATCTTGATTTGATTGTAGCCGGCAAACCCGTCCACGAAGGACTTAACCTCATAATTGGTTGTAGTGTCTACCAACATGTCAATGTTTGGTAGTGGAAAGTCGTCCTTGGGACTTGCTTTGTTGAGATCTCGGAAGTCTATGCAGCAGCGTACTTTTCCATTGGCCTTGGTGACTGTGACTATGTTGGAAAGCCATGTCGGGTACTCGATCACCCTTATGAAGCCAACTCGGAGCATTTTTTCGATCTCCTCCTTGACTTGCAAAGACCCTTCTGGCTTTATCCGGCGTAGCTTTTGCTTGACGGGCTTAGCCTCAGGATTCAAGGGAATCCGATGTTCCACTATGTTTGGATCTAACCCGGCCATGTCTCGGTAAGACCAAGCGAACATGTCCATGAATTCTTTGAGCAGTGTAGTCAATTCGTTTTGCTCAGTATCAGTGAAGAAACTCCCGATTTGCATCGCTTTTGGCTCTTCAACAGTTCCCAACATCACTTTGGTTAAAACCTCCTCGGCAGCTTGGGCCCGGTTTTTCTCTCGTTTGACAACATGCTTAAAGATGTGTTTAATGTATTGTTCATTTAATGTGTCTGCTTCTTTATCAAGTGAATCATTATTAACTGTTTGTGTGTTAGTTAATTTATCAGTTGTTAAAGATGCAATGAGAGGATACTCGGAAAGGTCGAAGCTTTCATTAAGAGCATACATGAATACATTATTGGAAATGAGTTCGTAATCTTCTGGCGTAAGGCCATCAGAAGACTCGAGAGACTCGAATTCAAAGACAATGGACTCAGGATGGGCTTTGACACTAGACTCTAGGACGCGAGGGGTTAGACCAAGTTGTTCGATCATGTCCCTTTTGCTGGCGGCATGTCCGGAGAAGGTGGCCCAGTTATTGAGTGGCAATGAGCTTGACAGGAGGCGGGGGTCGAAAGGCTTTGCGCTGATGTCCCCAATCATGGCTACTGTAGAGTTATCAAAAACAAAATCGATTAGGTCTGGCACCTCGATTTCTTCACTGAAGAGTTGTTGTAGCCATGGCTCATTCCAGGCACTGTCTGCGGAGTCTTCCGTCTTTGTCTTTGGCATTGCTAGTTCGAATGCAGTCTCGTCCCACTCATTTGTGGCAGGGAAGTTGACAGAGTGTTTTTCGAGTTCTTCTGCCAAAGAGGGGGTTTTCCCGAACCAAAATTCATTGTGAATAGTGGTGGTGGTGGGTCCCGATAGAGTTGGTGCGTCGAGAAATGCTCTTATGACTGGGTTTGGCTCGAGGCCTCTGAATCTTGCAAGGTTCTGTTGGAGCTTGTCCATGGCTGTCGACCAGTTTTGTTTGGCGTTGATCAGCTCTGTCCCTTTTCTGTGTCTTCGTTCAAACTGCCAGCTTTCTTTGTGAAGTACCTGGCCATGTCAAAGCTGTAAGGGCGGAGGTCGAAGATTGCGTGCAAGCCTCTTTTGTTAGTAGCGGAGCGTTTCCGTGCAGCTTTTCTGTTTTCTGCAGCGTCTTCGGGAGTGAGAATGTATCCCAGGCCATGGAGGGTATTTTGTTCCTTGACCTCGATGATTTGTTGGGTACCTTGATGGCATTTTCCCAAACCGAGCCCCGGGATGTAGTTCATGAGCTTCATCATCTTCATTGTGGGAGGGATCTGGTCCCAAGTCAAAGGCATGTCTATATGGCACACCTGGGCTTTTGGGCTTTCGACTGTGAACCCTGTCAGCATCATGTCGTCATTGTCATGTTTGATCTCCAGGACCGGGATGCCGTTTGTGTTGGTCCTCTCGGTGGTTATGATGTCACCATAGATGATGGTAATATCTGTTCCTTGGATGAACTTTACGCATTGGTGGAGGGTAGATGCCACCCCATTGATCTGGTGTAGCCAAGGGCGTCCCAAGATTGCAGTGAATGTGATCGGGATGTCGATGACTTGGAAGTCGATCGGGATCATCTGCTTTCCGAACCACAGGTTCAGAGTGGCTATTCCCAGGACTGAGCGAGACGTCGAGTCGTATGCTTTGATTGTCTGAGTTGAGGGCTTCAGATCAGCTGGCTTGATCCCTAGCAAGTCCATCATTTTGGAAGGAAGGACGTTCATGGCTGATCCTCCGTCTACCAGGACCCGGGGGAGGCGGCGCTCGTCAAGTTGAACTGTTATGTAGAGAGGCTCATTGTGGTTAGCCCCAAATTTTGGGAGGTCAAGCTCCGGGAAGGTTGTGATGTTGCTGTAATGAACGTTGCCGATCATCTGAACCGCTTCATCTGGTGTTACGGTAATAGGTACCATGGTCTGGACCAGTCTTTCCTCTAGCTTGAGTTTGTGCAGATAAGAGGAAGTGAGCAAGGACCAGAGGGAGATGTTAGCCTGAGTACGCTTGAGCTGAGTTAAGATAGGATCTTTGGCCTTCGGGTCAAGAGTTTTGACTTCTTTGGCGTAGGGACCCTTTTCAGTTCGAGGTTCAGGCATGGCTGGCCTTTTGTCTATTTTTGGAGGATTCACCGGGATTTGACCGGAACGTGTCAGTACGTTCACCTCTGGCTTTGTTGCTTAGATTGTCTCTCCTCTTTCTGTAATGGGAGGACCTTGGTTGACGTAGGGCCATGCTTCGCATTTCAGTTCGTTCACTGTTATTGCTTTTGTTGAAGCATCAACAGTGGCTTTGAGGTCTTCCCAAGACAGGGGTTGAGGTATCTGGACCCTCGGGCCATTAGTGGCGGTGCGGAGCTCGTCCCAACTGATCATGGAGCAGACGTTGCCGTGGTCTTGTGCAGAGCTAGGCTGAGGAGATTTGCTGGAGTAGATGATGTAGTAGTCAAACTTTCCTGATGGTTCTCCTAGGGTTCCGACTGTGGGGTCGCCGGCTTCGTATCTCTTCTTCAGTTTTTGTTGAGAAGAGGGTTTCTTCTTTCTTCGAGGGCGATCCTCGTTTATTTCATCTTTGTGTTTGGAACCGCTTTCTCGTGTAAGGGGATCACCGCCTCACATCAGTTTGAAGACATCCAGTTTAAATTGAAAAACGGAGTCGCCACGCCATTTTGATTTCCTCAAAACTTTGAAAAAAAGGATTTGGGTCCGGAGGTTAAGTTACCCCTTGGGAAGAACGGATTGACGTTCACCCAAGGAGCCTTGCCGAAGCAAGTCTTCCAAGATTCGATTTTCATGCTTGCCTTTGTGTTTTCGTGTGTGGGATGTGTTTTTTGAAAAAGGAGGGAATGTACCAAGTGGTCTTCCGGACGTATAAACTATGAGTTGGTTATCGCTCGGGATTCCTTGGATTTTGATATGTTCGGGACTTTGATCCCGTTCTCATCTTGGACTTATGATCATCATTATGAGACCTTGGGTCACATGTGATCAAGATAGGGACACCTTTTTTATAGTCCAAGGATGAGACTCTTTAGAAAGGAAGGACCTTTGCCCATCAATCATGTTGGGTTTTACGGGTCCATGCGCTGCGGAATTAAGCATCAAATAACATAAAACCCAAGGAGCCAAGGATCCGTTCTTTACAATTAACTTGAAAAACTATGAGATAGATATAACCAACCTTGAATTCTTTCCGTTCTTGAGCTATCGAATGATTTAATAATGTGATTTCGAATCACAAACTTCGTTCTTCAGATTGCTTGAACTCTAGGCCTTGATCGATGAACGAGCGAAGACCCTCTTTCGGTATCCACAACTTTGAATGAATCCAAGAACAATTTCTTGAAGATTGCTATATCCTATAAACCTTGGAATAATATTGAGAATATTGTTGTGAATTTCTTTTGAGAATTTCGGCTAACCCTTTAGGGTTGACAGACGTTCATATTTATACTACATTAGTATAGAATATGAATCCTAATCAAATTAGGAAAGGATTCTGTCAAAACCGCCTCAGGACCTGTTGTGTCGCACGACCACACGAGGCACATGGCCTAGTTGTGTCGCACGACCAGACAAGGCTGATGAGGAGTTTTCTCAATCATTCTTCCATAGGTTTAATCAAACTCATTCTAGTTGTGTGTGACCCAATAGGATTATATTATGTTGGCAATGAGCTCGATCACATCAACTCTCATAAGACATAAGTGGACTCTAGCAAGCCATTATGTCTACCCAAATAATATAACGTAAGAGTTCACGTTTCCAATGGTACACTTCCATTTCTCCCTTTGTCTCACGATGTTATATTGAACACAAGTCATGGTCCTCATCAACTTGTTTTTGTTCAACGCTTTGTCGATTCTGAGTATAATGATAATTCCAATCACATTGGGATATGGCCATACACTTTCATCATTATCACTCATCGAGGGGCCCAAGCAAAACATCTCTCTTTCGAGGGACAAATTCCATCTTGACTTATCATTCTTCCCATCATGAATCCGATCATGCCAAAATTAGCCTTTATAAATAGCATGTTAAGATATCGTTTGACTAAAATCAAGCATGACTTTCATCATATGTAAGGTCATGATAATCTCAGGTCTAGGGACTAAATGAAGTAACCTTATGAGATTTAATTATGACATTTGACCATGACATAAATCTCATGCGGGTCAAGTCCAGTCACTTGTTCCCTAACAAGTACCCATAAATTTAATGTGCATCTCTATGCATATAATCATCATATGATTATCCATTAACATTTATACTAATTATTCTCTTATTAATTAGGGACGGAGATTATTATAAACAAATATATAAAACATATATAATAATCAAATGATAAACATCTCATATAATAATAAATAATGTCAACACATAAGTCTATCAAACATAGGCCTAGGGCATAACACTATCAGTCTCCTACTTGCACTAGACCCATTCTCCCATGTATCGAATACCCATGGACCTAACATGACCATCATGCTTAGCTTGCGGGAAAGCCTTAGTTAATGGGTCTGCCACGTTGTCATCAGTGTCTACTCTGCATATCTTTACGTCTTCCCTCTCACATATCTCTCGGATAATGTGGAAACGTCGAAGTATGTGTTTGGATCTCTGGTGTGACCTTGGTTCCTTTGCTTGCGCAATGGCACCATTGTTGTCACAGTAAAGTTCAATAGGATCTCTGATGCTTGGAACGACTTCCAAATCACTAATGAACTTTTTGATCCAATCGGCTTCCTTAGCTGCATCAGATGCCGCTATGTACTCAGCTTCGGTTGTAGAATCTGCGATGGTACTTTGCTTGGAACTTTTCCAACTCACAGTGCCTCCATTCAGCGTAAACAAAAATCTAGACTGCGATCTGAAATCATCCTTGTCGATTTGGAAGCTAGCATCTGTGTAGCCTTTCACTACAAGATCTTCTTCCATTCCTCCAAAGACCAAGAATACATCCTTAGTTCTTCGTAAGTACTTAAGGATATTCTTGACTGCTATCCAATGTGGTTCGCTGGGATCCGATTGGTACCTACTCGCCATGCTTAGAGCACACGAGACATCGGGTCTAGTACATAACATAGCATACATGATAGACCCAATTGCCAAAGCATATGGAATACCATTCATTCTCTTTCGCTCATCATTAGTCTTAGGACTTTGATTCTTGCTAAGAGATATACCATGTAATATTGGCAAGTTTCCCCTTTTAGAATTTTCCATTTTGAATCTTCTAAGAACCTTGTCAATGTAAGTACTTTGACTTAAACCAATCATCCTCTTGGATCTATCTCTATAGATCTTGATACCAAGGATATATGCAGCTTCGCCCATATCTTTCATTGAAAAGCACTTTCCCAACCAAGACTTGATAGTCTGTAGTGCAGGAATGTCATTTCCAATAAGTAAGATATCATCGACATACAACACTAAAAATAGTGCTACGCGCCCACTAATTTTCTTGTATACACAAGGTTCATCTTCGTTCTTGATAAAGCCAAACTCTTTGATTGCTTCATCAAAACGTAGATTCCAACTCCTAGAAGCTTGCTTTAATCCATAAATAGATTTCTGCAACTTACACACCTTGTTAGAATTTTCTGGACTGACAAAACCTTCAGGTTGTATCATGTATACATCCTCAAGTAACTTCCCAATAAGGAAAGCTGTTTTGACATCCATTTGCCATATCTCATAGTCATAATATGCGGCTATGACAATTAAAATTCTAATAGACTTAAGCATAGTTACAGGCGAAAAGGTTTCATCATAGTCGATGCCATGAATCTGCCTATATCCCTTAGCCACGAGCCTAGCCTTATAGGTGTGCAGCTTCCCATCCATGTCGGTCTTCTTCTTGAAGACCCATTTGCACCCTATGGTTTTTACACCTTCGGGTGGATCAATCAAGTACCAAACTTGATTATCAGCCATGGATTGTAATTCGGACTTCATGGCTTCTTGCCATTTTTCCGAATCAGGAGCGGACATCGCCTCTTGATAGCAAGTAGGTTCATCGTTTTCAATTAACTCCACTTCATCATTTTCCATAACGAGAAATCCATATCTCTCGGGTTTGGATCGTGACCTACCACTTTGGTGAAGAACTTGTGCATCTTGAATCGGTTTCACAACTATTTGTGAACTTGGTTCAGTCTCTACCATAGGTTCAATGTTGTTTTCGGGTTCTCGAATTTCCTCGAGATCTATTTTACTCCCACTGGTTCCTTTGCGAAGAAACTCCTTTTCTAAGAAAGTACCATTTCGAGCAACAAACACTTTGTTCTCATTTTGGTTGTAGAAATAGTGTCCTTTGGTTTCCTTAGGATAACCCACGAAAACACATTTATCAGATTTAGGTGCTAGCTTGTCAGAAGTTAACTTCTTGACATATGCATCGCAACCCCAAATCTTCATGAAAGACAAACTTGGTTTACTTCCATGCCACATCTCATATGGGGTCTTTTGAACCGATTTGGTAGGAACTCTGTTTATGGTGAAAGCAGCAGTTTCTAGTGCATGTCCCCAAAAGGATAAAGGAAGCTCAACTTGACTCATCATAGAACGAACCACGTCCAACAAAGTTCTATTCCTCCTCTCAGACACACCATTCCATTGTGGTGTTTCGTATGGAGAGAGTTCTGAAATGATTCCACAACTCTTAAGATGACTGTCAAATTCTTGGCTCAAATATTCACCACCTCGATCGGATCGAAGTACTTTAATAGTTTTGCCAAGTTTGTTTTGCACCTCATTTTGAAATATTCGAAATATCTCAAACGATTCATTTTTATGTTTCATTAGATAAACATATACAAATCTACTATAATCATCAGTGAAAGTTATGAAGTACCGAAATCCTCCCCTAGCATCGCTACTCATAGGCCCACATACATCGGTATATATGAGTCCTAATAAGTCGCCCGCCCTTTCACCAGTTTTGGTAAATGGGTCCTTGGTCATCTTGCCAAGTAAACAAGATTTGCATGTCTCATAAGATTCATAATCATGTGAGTCTAAAAATCCATCTTTGTGGAGTTTAGAAATGCGTTTCTCATTTATATGGCCAAGATGACAATGCCATAAGTAAGTGTGGTTTACATCATTGGGTTTAGATCTCTTGTTAATGTTATAGATATCATTATCACGATTTTCAATATCAAGGATATAAAGGCCATTGAATGAAATAGCAGTACAATAATGCATATCACTCTTGTAAATGGAAAACTTCTTATCACATATAAGAAAATTAAAACCTTCATTATCCAAACATGAAATCGAAATAATATTCCTACTTAAAGCTGGAACGTAATAACAATCGTTCAAAACAAGTATTAGTCTACTAGGTAAAGTAACTACGTAAGTTCCTACGGCTAATGCAGTAACTCTTGCTCCATTCCCCACACGTAGGTCCACTTCACCTTCCTCAAGCATCCTTCTGTTCTTTAGACCCTGCACATTTAAACAAATGTGAGTTTCACATCCGGTATCCAATACCCAAGAACTAGAAGTAGATAGGAATATATCTATAACAAAGATACCTGAAGTCGAAGCAACTCCTTTGCTCTTCTTCAGTGCTTCCTTGTATTTTGTGCAGTTTCTCCTCCAATGTCCAATCTCATTGCAATGGAAGCAGACTGCGTCCTCTTGGGACTTGGGCTTAGCCTCTTTAGGCTTGGCAGCCTCTTTGGGTTTGGCAACATTTGCCTTAGGATTAGCAAACTTTGCCTTTCCCTTACCCTTGAAACCTTTCCCCTTGTTAACCATTAGCACTTGGTCGGTTTTCTTCTCGACAATATTGGTTTCCGCAGTGTTCAACATTTGAACTAACTCGAAAAGGTTTTTATTCATTCCACCCATGTTATAGTGCATTTTAAAATTACTAAAACTTTTGGGCAATGAATTCAATATTATGTCGGTAGCCAACTCTTGGCTAATTGGAAAACCGAGCCTTTCAAGATGCTCAATGTGGCCCTTCAACTTAAGATCATGGGGACCAACAGCTTGTCCTTCACTCATCTTGCATGAGGTCAAGACCTTAACTGTGTTGTACCTTTCTTGCCTATCTTGTATTTGGAACATTTCCATCAGTCGATTGTTTAGATCAATTGTCCCCAAGTGCTCAAGATCATTCTGAAGGTTCTTGCACATGGCGGAGAGCATGAGGCAACCAACATCAGTAGAATCACGCTTGTGCTTTAGATATTGGTCCCTCACTGCCCTAGTAGCATTGGCAGCAGGTTCAGGTGGAATAGGTTCCTCGAGAACGTACAGTTTTTCCTCTTGCCTGAGAACAATTCTCACGCTACGGATCCAATCCATATGGTTTGTACCATTCTCTTCCAACTTCTCCTTCTCAAGGAGAGATCGCAGTGACAGGCGATTATTGTTTGATGCCATTTATTCTACAAAAAGATATACATAAAATATGAACACATATACGTAAACATATCATATGAGAAATATAATGCATTTACATAAAATGCTCCCACTAAATTATACACCTTCCAATGCAAATAAGCATAATATACATTTAATGGGCTAAGATCCAACTTTAATTTAATTTCAAGTTTTCTATGGCAAACCGCTCAAAATTAAATTAATTAGGTAGAAACATCGATCATATCACATATATGACTCTTAGATCTTTTATGAGATTTATTCAAGACATCATATGTCTAGGCATATTTTAATCTCATCTTATGCCTTGGTCTAAAACCATTTTGATAACCCAATTAAGTTCATTCACTTTAAACGAATAGGAATCACCATTTTCTCATCTTGCTCGCATTCGAATAGAATCAAAGTACCTTGCTATGGCAAGCCCACCCAAAACTATTCAAATGGTCTCAAGTGTTTTAATCATGAATTGGCATAAAGAACTTAAAAGTTAAATGAAGGTTCTTTAAAAGTAGATTATAAGCATATCAGCAAAGATATTCATAATTGCGCACCAGGTAAGTTCCCAGGAAGATAGGTGAGCCACAAGGACTACTTAAGTACCAAATCTTTCCTTCGACAGAACTTTCCTAGACATGCACAATCAGAAATCAGCTCTGATTTGGCAACATAATCACTACCTTTTATAAACAATCAGTTTCCTTTTAAATTTCGCGTAAAATGACTTGTTTCTCATAAACAATCATAAAACCAAAAATTTTAATGTTTCAATCTAAACATTCAGGAAATTGCAATATATTGTTTCAACTAAACATCTAAAATTCTTAACATTTAAGAACACATAAATCATGCATCGCAATAATTAATAAAATCAAATTTTAATTAACTAAGCATGCATAAACAATGAATTAATCTAGCATAGCCCTATAAACGTAATTTATAGCATCCAGATTAACACATAAACATATCAGATTGTAAAACACATTCACAGATTAAATAGATTGTTCAACAAACTGATTCTGCCCAGATTGGGCTTGTTTTATCGCGTGACAGAGACTCTCAGAGTCCTATTCTGTCGCACGACCTAGAGAGGCCATCAGCCATGATCTGTCGCGTGACATAGATCTACTATGTCGCGTGACACCATGAAGCCAGATGCAGATTTGCAGAATTCAATCAATTCTAAATCACATAGCAATTAAATCATGCAAAATGACTTTTAACAGATTTAATTCAATATCAATAGAACACGATTTAGGCATATTGTTTCAAAAACAATTAATCTATCGCATACAAAACATGCAAAAGACATATAAACGATTTATATTACTTTTCTAGCATGTTAATTCAAACTTAATGATACGAATGGGGCTCTGATACCACTGTTGGGTTTTACGGGTCCATGGGCAGCGGAATTAAGCATCAAATAACATAAAACCTAAGGAGACAAGGATCCGTTCTATACAATTAACTTGAAAAACTATGAGATAGATATAACCAACCTTGAATGCTTTCCGTTCTTGAGCTATCGAACGATTTAATAATGTGATTTCGAATCACAAACTTCGTTCTTCAGATTGCTTGAACTCTAGGCCTTGATCGATGAACGAGCGAAGACCCTCTTTCGGTATCCACACCTTTGAATGAATCCAAGAACAATTTCTTGAAGATTGCTAGATCCTATAAACCTTAGAATAATATTGAGAATATTGTTGTGAATTTCTTTTGAGAATTTCAGCTAACCCTTTAGGGTTGACAGATGTTCATATTTATACTACATTAGTATAGAATATGAATCCTAATCAAATTAGGAAAGGATTCTGTCAAAACTGCCTCAGGACCTGTTGTGTCGCACAACCACACGAGCCACATGGCCTAGTTGTGTCGCATGACCAGACAAGGCTGATGAGGAGTTTTCTCAATCATTATTTCATAGGTTTAATCAAATTCATTCTAGTTGTGTGTGACCCAATAGGATTATATTATGTTGGCAATGAGCTCGATCATATCGACTCACATAAGACATAAGCGGACTTTAGCAAGCCATTATGTCTACCCAAATATTATAACGTAAGAGTTCACGTTTCCAATGATACACTTCCATTTCTCCCTTTGTCTCACGATGTTATATTGATCACAAGTCATGGTCCTCGTCAACTTGTTTTTGTTCAATGCTTTGTCGATTCTGAGTATAATGATAATTCCAATCACATTGGGATATAGCCATACACTTTCATCATTATCACTCATCGAGGGGCCCAAGCAAAACATCTCTCTTTCGAGGGACAAATTCCATCTTGACTTATCATCCTTCCCATCATGAATCCGATCATGCCAAAATTAGCCTTTATAAATATCATGTTAAGATATCGTTTGACTAAAATCAAACATGACTTTCATCATATGTAAGGTCATGATAATCTCAGGTCTAGGGACTAAATAAAGTAACCTTATGAGATTTAATTATGACATTTGACCATGAGATAAATCTCATGTGGGTCAAGTCCAGTCACTTGTTCTCTAACAAGTACCCATAAATTTAATGTGCATCTCTATGCATATAATCATCATCATGTGAGAGATCCACCCTAGAACAAGCCATTTGAGGTCTTATTGTTCATCCTTGGGTTGGATCCTCCATGAATCCCATGTGATAGGGGAATGGGGGTATTATGATCTACATGACTAAAGATTTGATTTTTATAACAATAGATCAAATATCAAGCAAGTATATGGCAAGATAAATAGCAAAGATAAATATAGCAAGTATGATAAGTATATTTTAAAGAGAAGAGAAGGAGAGGTTACCAATTGTGGTGTCCCTCTATCTCCCTTGAAGATTGCCTAAGGAAGGATCAACTTTGGAGGGGTTTTGAAGAGGGGGAAGGTAATTTTGGGAGCTCTCAGCTTTCTGGAATTTCGTGGATGTAATTTGGCAGAGTAATAGTGCTCAAAATTCTCTCCTAAAATGAATAGAGGAGCCCTATATTTATAGGCAGTCTAGTGATGGCTAATGAAGCCGTGCGGCTATAACCCTCAGCTAATGAAGCCGTGCGGTCTTATCCAATAGTGACTCAGCCTATTTCTAGAACCATGCAAGGTGGCATTCTAGAAGGTCTTTTCCAGCGAGGGACTACATGGAATTTTAATTCCTAGCAAGTACTTTGCCCCTCAGAAGGTTTGGGAAAGTTCCCAAATTGCCCCTGAACTTTAGGAAAGTCTGGGGAATTACCGGGAAACTTAACCGGAAGGCATAAGCCAAATTTGGGTACTTACAGAAGCCCCTCGGCAACGTCACTTTCAGGGCGAGTGGGGTTGTCGATAAAAAAGGATCTAATCTGGCGAACTGCCAAGATGGATTGGGTGACCAAGGTGGTCGAGTGGCTGAACCTTTGGAAGGCTACCTACGTATCCCGGAGGAATCAAGCCATGATCGTAGTTCGAAAAAGATCCACTGGGGAAAGAGGTGTCATATGTGATGAATTGGCTGAACTTAAAGTAGGCTACCTACGTATCCCAGAGGAATCAAGCCAGGTCATAGTTCGGAAAAGATCTGCTGAGGAATGACGAAGAGAAACTGGTCCCTTGCTAGGAAGGTGAAGGAATGTGACCTAGGAGGTCAATTGACTGATCCTACTGGGGATATGCTAGATGAAGGAAGTGACCAATGTGGTAGGGTATCTGGAACTTTGTGAGGGGCTACTTCACCACTGAGGAGTGATGAATGAACGGGGTAACCAATGTGGTCGGATGGCTGGACCTTTATGAAAGGCTCATGCACCACTGAGGAGTGATGAGTGAAAAGGGTGACCAATGTGGTCGGATGGCTGGACCTTTATGAAAGGCTGCCTCATCACTGAGGAGTGATGAAGGAAGAGGGTGACCATTGTGGTCGGATGGCTGGACCTTTATGAAAGGCTACCTACGTATCCCGGAGGAATCAAGCCTTGGTCGTAGTTCAAGTCTCACTAGATAGTTAGGAACGATGTCTAGAGGTAGTTTAAGTCTCACTAGATAGATAGTTCAAGGCTACTTACATCGCTATCGAGTAGATAGAGGTAGCTAATGTTGGAAAAACTTGTGCGTACTTCACTATCTATGAGATATAGGTAGCTAAAGTTCGAAGAACTTGAGCGTACTTCACTATCTATGAGATAGAGGTAGCTAAAGTTTTAAGAACTTGAGCGTACTTCACTATCTATGAGATAGAGGTAGCTAAAGTTTGAAGAACTTGAGCGTACTTCACTATCTATGATATAGAGGTAGCTAAAGTTCGGAGAACTTGAGCGTACCTCACTATCTATGAGATAGAGGTAGCTAAAGCTTGAAAAACTTGAGCGTACCTCACTATCTATGAGATAGAGGTAGCTAAAGTTTGGAGAACTTGAGCGTACTTCACTATCTATGAGATAGAGGTAGCTTAAGTTTGAAGAACTTGAACATACTTCACTATATATGAGATAGAGGTAGCTAAAGTTTGGAGAACTTGAGCGTACTTCACTATCTATGAGATAGAGGTAGCTAAAGTTTGAAGAACTTGAGCGTACTTCACTATCTATGAGATAGAGGTAGCTAAAATTTGGAGAAACTTAAGCGTACTTCACTATCTATGAGATAGAGGTAGCTATAGTTTGAAGAATTTGAGCGTACTTCACTATCTATGAGATAGAGGTAGCTAAAGTTTGGAGAACTTGAGCGTACTTCACTATCTATGAGATAGAGGTAGCTTAAGTTTAGGGTTTTGACAATTCGGAGGATGTCACCTAGCGTTATTCCGTTATAATTGAAGTAACGGAGGCAACTCGGGAGGAAAGTTTATTCTTCTTGGAGATAACGGATATCCTTTGGAAACAGCGTTATTCTGGTTAAGAAATAACGGGAGTTGTATGCCTAAGTGGAAAGTCCAGGAGCAAAAGTGTAATTTCTGCTCCGAGCGAATGAGGCCGCCCGGCATGAGGTGGAGGAAAAAGAAGCCGTACGGCTTTGAATTTATTTTTACCAGTTTATTTAAACAGCATTTGAAACGGGCAAACAGCATTGCTATTTGTTCTTCTGTCGAGGAAGAGGGAGAGAGGAGAGGGAGAAAAATTTAAATTTCTTCAATTCTCTTGCTTTCTTGGCTTAGGATGGATCCGGAAGGGAACATAGTGCCTAGGCAAGCACGAAGAACCTTGTCGGAAGCCGCTAGGAGGAGGAGGAGGAGGGAGCTCGTTCGAACGGAGCAGAAATATGATTTCAACACGCCTCCATCTGAGCTTTATCCCGGTAGGGGGGAGCACAAATTGACGAAACCTCAATCTATTTGGGTAAGCATTCTTGATTTGCTTGATTTCGTCAATTTTGATTGATTTAGGGATTGACCCGATTTTTAGGAATTTTTCGAATTTTCCTATGGTTTTGTTGATAATTTTGGAATTTTGATGATTAACCTATGAAGCTAAGGAGATAAATGAACATGCATGTGTGATTTATTTGAAGAATATGAGAATGACTCATTTTTTGAAAATAAAGTAAGAAAAATAATGTCTAAAATATGACGGAGTTCTTGCATGTGCTAGAAATAGGTCAATTCTTGATCATGAATGAGAAAACAAGATTTTGGACGATGAAAAGGATTCATGCATGCCATTTTGAAAAAATTAATGCTTATGTGCAAAGAATTTTGAAAATTGGAATTTTCGTTCTTGAGAGAGCAATATGCTCGGGATGACGTGTTTCAAATGATGAAAGACACGCTTTCTAGGCAAAGGATGCTAGAAATTTCTTATGGATGCTTTTCTGTGCACTTTTTGAATATATGCATGCTTTTGAGATGAAATGAAGGACTGACACATTTTTTGTTGTGTTTTCCTACAGGAGAACAAGTCGAGGGGACCTTCTGAGGTGGCTGTGAAGACTTGATGAAGGATCCTAGCTTCTACGAGCTGAGCAGCGACGACGAGGAGTCGGAGGCTTAGGATTCTTTAGGATTTGATCTAGGAGGAGAGAAACAAAGAATGAAAAATTTTATGCACATTTTGTCTATTTTTCATTTTATTTGGGCGCCAAGAAAGCGAAGACAATGTATTAATCTATTATTTGCTTTTCTTATTTATGCTTTATGATTTGCATATTACTTGAGCCTCGGGGTAGCTTTTTTGCTTGGAAATGGGGCTGGAACTAGGCCAAAATGATTTGTGATGGTATATGATTGCATGAATGGTATTTGGACATGTTTTTATGCAGATTTCATTGAGAAAGTGGGGTGAGAACTCCACTTGGGCAGCAGCAAGAGCTGCTACAGATTTTTTTCCAAAAGAAGCCGTCCGGCCAGGTACTGAGGCAAAAGAAGCCGTGCGGCTGGAAGTTCTGTCTGAACTGGTTTTTTTCAAAATAAAATCAAGGCTTGGCCTTTTCATTTCATTTTCACACTAGACTTGTCCCAACTGATCCCAGAGTATATTTTTCAGTGTTCTAAAAGACCCCGCCTAAGAGCGCCTAGGCCCCGCCTAGGCGCTAGGCCCCTCTCCAACGCCTAGTTCTATGCCCCGCCTAGATCACAAGTAATCCCGACTAGTCCCCGACTAGTCCCCTCCTAGGCGCTAGGCCCGGCTCCGCCGCCTAGCATCCGCCTAGCGCTTTTTAGAACCTTGATATTTTTGGCCAAAAGTCATCAACTTTGATCACTGTCAATGGAGAAACCAATCAGATTGCAAAAGGAGAAAAGGGACCATTTTCTGTCCGATCTTCAATCTTGGATGAGACGCAACTTCCAATCCAACAAGGGGCTGTTCGATACCACCTTCAAGATCAAATCTTTATGGCATTTGAAGGATCTCCCGCCCGATTGGGACCTTTTGAGAGCCGCGGCGAGGTTTTGGGACGTTCGGAGACATGTTTACTGCTTTTCTTACAATGAGCTCGTCCCAACCTTCGAAGACTTCCGGGCATTGATTGGGGGTCCAGAAATTGAGGCCGTGTCTATTCCTCTGACCGAAGACGTGCCGGTGATGGTAAAGCTGGCATCTTTTCTGCAAATCTCTCTGGAAGAGGCCGAGGGGATGATGGTATCCCTTGATAGGATTGACCTCTCTGATATCCCAAGCAGGTTTGGGTCTCCGGATACGGCTACGACCCCGGTGGTTATGGATGCCTTTGTTCTCTGTGTGTTCTCCTTTCTGTTCACTACTGAGTCCGTAGGGGTCTGTCATGGTGGCCTTTTGGACATGGTCAGGGAGTGCAGGGCTGGGAAGGATATTATCCCACTGGTTTTGGGTGAGACTTTGCATGGTATTGATAGGATGGCTAGGGGGACCATTTCATGAGGGCTGGGAGCCCAGTGGTGCTGACTTTATGGTTACAGGAGAGGCTTGGGGCTTTGCCAGGGGCTCCACCTACTCAGTGCCCTTGGGTGATCTCTCGGAGGGGTGCACCTAGGCAGCAGGATCAGGGTGGCTAGGAGCTGATGATGGCTCGGCTGTCTACCTCTGACATTCACTCGTGGGTGCCTCACTGGAGGTTGCAGATTCGGAGGACGTTTCAGGAGGCCTATATAGTGAGGTTCCAGGGCTTTCTTGGTCATCCTTCTACATACCCTGCTTAGTATCCAGGCAATTTGGGAGATTGCAGGAGTCATTAGATGATTAGGAGGATATCCGTACCATGGAGGTGGTCACCAGCCTTTGGACATGAGGGATCCAGCCAACTTCTTATTTTTCTCGAGGGCTTGGACCTATGCTGCTTTCCCTCCCAGGGCCATTCTCAAGAGCAGGAAAAGTAACATCTTGACCACGGCCTACTTGAACTAGTACGAGAAGGAGATGGGAGCGACTCAGGTCATTTTGGGAGAGTGACGTCAGGCTTTATTGGGGGCTGACTGTGACTTGAGCAGGACTCTGAGGGAGGCTGAGGCTAAGGCTAGCTCTCATAACCAGTCGGGTGACCTCTTTAGGGATATGGAAGTCCGGTATGAGAGGCTTTCGGAAATCGCTCCCCTGACTGAGGCTCAGAGGGAGGAGATACGAGCTCGTGCCAGGATTGAGAAGGCACTTATTGACACGGGTTTGGAGGAGGCTCCAGTGAGGATACCTGAAGTTGGGATGAGGGAGATCGACATCATTGAGAAGAAAAGGAAGAACACTCGACGAGGTCAAGGTAGAGGGAAGAGGACCAAGGAGGACTCAGTGAATGACAACTGATAGATCTTTTCCTAGGATTCCCTTATAGCCATTTTGCAAACACAATAGTTTATTAGGCCTTTTATTGTATCTTAGATCTTTGTAGCAGGTTAGCAGAGTCAAGAGTAGACCGTGCTTGAACTCATCAAGGAGTTTTTAACTTGTAATTAACAAGAGATATTTATCTTAGAACTTTATAAGACACATTTCATGGAAACTTTATTGTCTTATTTATTGTTTAGACCGAACCATTGCTGGCTGCCTACGTTCCCCTTTTACAAAAAAGACTAAGGGGCTCAGGTCTTCGTAGTTCATTCTGGTGAACTATCGGGATTTTTGTTTTTGGTCCCTTTTTTTTTATGTGCAACCCCGTTTTTTGCCTAGACCGCCCTTGTTTGGGTTTTCAGCCTAGCTGGGCATTACTCTTTTTGCACTAAAATATTTTCTTTTTTTTATGTGCAACCCTGTCTTTTGCCTAGACCGCCCTTTTTTGGGGTTTTCAGTCTAGCTGGGCATTACTCTTTCTGCACTAAAAATTTTTCTTTTTCTTTTTTTTTTCTTCTTCTTTTTTTTTTTTAGACATAATACCTGCGGAGCTTATCACCGTTGACTGGGTGGACAAATGGATTGTCGTCCAGGTCCGCAAGCTTCATTGCTCCTCCTGATAGTATCTTTTGCACCACATACGGGCCGATCCATACGGTTCCCACTTTCCCAGGGGGTTGTCTCTGGTGGGGGGCTTCACTTTCAGCACTAGGTCACCCTCTTTGATGTCCCTGGCCTTGACTTTTTTGTCGAATGCCCTGGCCATTTGCCTCTGATAGGCTCGGGTGTGCTCCATGGCTTTTAGCCTTATTTCATCAAGCAGGGCCAACTTGTCATGCCGGCTGGGCAGCCACTCTACTTCGTTGACACTGTTTTCCAGGAGGACCCTTAGTGACGGGATTTCCAACTCCACTGGCAACACTGCTTCCATCCCATAAGTTAGGGCAAAGAGAGTTTCTCCCGTGGCTGTTCTGACAGACGTTCTGTAGCCCCAGAGTGCCAGATGCAGCTTCTCAGACCAGTCACGACCACGGGTGGCCAGTTTCCGAATAATCCGCTCAAGCATCTTATTGGCAGCTTCTACGGCTCCATTGGTCTGAGGTCTGTACAGGGACGATCTGTGGCGAGTGACTCTAAATTCTGATAGCAATCTATCGCAGTCCCCTTCAAAGTGTGACCCGTTATCTGAAATGACCTCATTGGGCACCTCATATCTGCACATAATGTTATCTTTGACAAACTGGGCCTCCTTTATGGAAGTAAGGACCTTATAGGATTTGGCCTCTACCCACTTGGTGAAGTAGTCGACTGCCACTAATACAAATTCATGCCCATTGCTTCCTGTCAGGGCTATCTTCCCTATCACGTCAATACCCCAAGTTAAAAACGGCCAAGGAGTCATCATGCAGTACAGGTCATGAGGCGGGAGATGGTTGACGTTGGCAAACCGTTGGCATTTGTCACACTGTCAGACATGCTGGACACAGTCTGTTTCCATGGAAATCCAGTAGTAGCCCATTCTGAGGATCGCTTGCATCAATGCTTTGGCATTCATATGAGGACCGCAGGGACCATTTTGGACTTCGATCATCAATTCTCTGGCCCTTTCTTGGGTGACACATAGGAGGAGTGGTCCTTAGTACCATTTCTTGTACAGATCACCCCGAGGATGACATAGTGAGAGGCCAACTGTTTTAGGGCTTGCAAGCTCTTGGCTTTGATGCCTTCCTTTGGTCTACCTTCTTCATCTCTGAAAGCTGACTCCCCATCTTTGAGGAACTGGTAAATTTGACTGTACTAGGGTTCTTTGATAGGCTCGGGTCCCAAGTCTATTTCACAATAAAAAGTCGGGGCTTCTCTTCTACCCACTCTGAATGGTTTTATGGCCTTTCCCTCGGGGATCTCTACCAATGAGGCTAGAGTGGCTAAGGCATCTGCGAATCTGTTCTTATCCCTTGGCATGTAATGGAAAGTCACTTCTTTGAACTGTTCAGTCAACTATTCCATGTAGGCATGATACCTCTGAAGGTTAGGATCCACAGTCTTCCACTTGTTGGAGACCTGGTTGATGATCAGGGCTGAGTCTCCATAGACCTCGAGCTCCTTTACATTCCTTTCTAGGGCAGCCTCTAAACCAGCAATGCAAGCTTCATACTCAGCGACATTGTTCATGGCAGGGAAGTTCAATTTGATGGCTATCGGCGTGTGCTCGTCTTTCGGATCGACCAGTAGCATCCCTATGTCGTTTCCTCTCTTGTTAGCAGCTCCATCAAAGAATAGCTGCCATCGGTTATCAGGCTCAACTAAGAAGATCCCTTCATCTGGGAATTGGGGTTCAGGCCCGCGGTCCTCATTACTAGGGAAGTTTACCAAATGGTCTGACAGAGCTTGACTCTTGATGGCCTTTCTCGTCACATAATTGATGTCATACTCAGCTAAGAAGAACGACCAATTTGCTAGACGCATCGAAAGGGAAGGCTTGTCAAAGATGTACTTGATGGGGTCCATTTTCGAGACCAAGTTCACAGAGTGGGTTTGCATGTAATGCTTCAGCTTACCGACTACCCAAACCAGTCCTGCACAAGTCTTTTCGCATGCTGAGTAATTGAGCTCACTTCCTTGCAGCTTTCGGCTGACAAAGTAAATGGCATTTTCTACCCGGGATTCCTTCTTCTCCTGAGCAAGCATAGCCCCAACTGCCGTATCAGTAACAGTGAAATAGTGCAGAAGAGGTTTATGTCTATGTGGGGGACATAGCACTGGAGGATGTACTAGGTATGCCTTGATTTGGTCAAAGGCATCCTGACATTCTTCGGTCCATTCTGTGTCTGCATTCTTCTTCATAAGCTTGAAGATGAGCTCGCACATGGTAGTCAGCTGGTTGATAAAACGGCTGATATACTGTAGTTTGCCCATAAAGCTTTTGACTTCTGTCTGGGTTCGAGGTGGCCTCATGTCCATAATGGCCTTGTTCAGATCCCGGAAATCTACACAGCAGCGCACCTTACCATTGGCCTTAGTAACAGTCACGATGTTTGATAGCCATGTCAGATATTTAATGACCCTGATGAATCCTACCGGCAGTAGCTTCTCAATCTCTTCTTTGACCTGTAAGGACCATTCTGGCTTGATTTTTCTCAGTTTCTGCTTTACTGGCTTGGCATCTGGTGCTAGAGGGATTCTGTGCTCCACAATCAAACTGTCTAGCCCCGGCATATCCCTGTATGAACATGCAAACACTTCCATGTATTCTCTGAGCAGATTGACCAGTCTGTCCCGTTCAACCCCCTGGAAGAAGTTCCCAATCTGTGTCTCTTTAGGTTCCTCGACAGTACCCAAGTTAACACTTGTCAAAACCTCCTCGGCAGCTTGGGCCCGGTTTTCCTCTTTGTCTGTAACCTGCTTAAAGATTTCTTTAATGTATTGTTCATTTAGTGTGTTTGCATCTTGTTCAAATGATTCATTATTAACTATTGTTAAGTTTTTAGTTAATTTATCATTTGTTAAGTTGGCAATAAGGGGATACTCAGAAAGATCTGTCATTTCATTCAAAGCGAAAGGAAAGATGACATTGGCTACATATTCATAATCCTCAGGCGTGAGGCCTTAGGATGACTCGGAGGACTGGGATTCAAAGACTCATGACTCTCTTGACTCTTGACCCTAATGACTCTGGACCCTACACTACTTATTGACTCGAAGTGTTTGACACGGGTTTGGACTGGGGACTCTTTCCTGCTGTTGCCCTGGGGAGTAGCAGTCTTGTTAGCGTTCCCATCCTGTTGTGCATCCTGCGAACCTTCACTGCCCTTGCTGACATCATTCCTATGGGGGATGTTCGGCTGATCTGGCGCGATCTCCTTTCCGAATCTGATCAAATCCATTTGTACCTCTGGGGTAATGGGACCAGTTGCACTTTCGGCATCCGAGAGACAGCTTTCTCCCTCATCAAAGTCTTCTAGCTCGTTCACTCTTCTTTCCACATTCTTCCAAATAGGGGATTGGGACTGATCTTCTTGAACAGTAAGAGCCATCACAAACACATTATGTTCACCATGGGTGATGAAAGGTTCCGAAGAGACTTCCATCATCATAGCTTGGCTTACTTCTGCCTCACAATCTTCGTAAGTGAGTCTTCCTTCTGTAATCTTGACTATGGTCACTGGTTTGATATCACCAAAAAGAGGTCTGGCCTTGACGACATTAACGAAGTCGGTTCCTATTATAGGTCCAAATTGCCCTTCAATGGCAGAGGCGTCAATCAAATCTTTCCATTCTCCTTGCAATTCAGCATAAGGAACATTGAATTCCAGGATGTCTATGATCTTCGGATTCCCGAAACCAGCTGCATTTGTCTCTCTGAATTCAATCACGTTGACTCTATTGTTGGCAGAAAGAGGATTATTGACTACATTGGGACCCCGAGGTGGTTCAAGCTTGCCTTCTTCAATCAGGTGAGAGATCAGGAATTTCAGGTAAGTACAATCATTGGTGTTATGCCCATGATATTTGTGAAAGCGACAGTGCTTGGTTTCATCCATCCTAACACTAGGGTTCTTTGGTTTCCAGTTTTCCAAAGGTCTAATGAGTCCTTTGGCCACCAAACCATCGAATACTTTCTCCAGTGGCATTCCAAAATCTTTGAAAGTGTAGAAACGAGGCCTTGGTTTCACAGCGGCTTGGCTTGAACCTTGTCCAGCTTTCTCATTCTGGATATAATTGACCGCGCCAACCGTTTATTTTCCCTTTACAGTGACGGCTGTGGCATTTGAAACTGGTGCTTTGTACCGGTAAGAGCTGCCTGTCCCTGTGACCGGAGCCATATTGAAGGCATTTTCAAACTTGGTGCCGGCATTTACCATCGCTCGAAGATCAGGATAATAATAATTGCCAATCTGGACCCTTAACTGAGGTTTCAAGCAAGACTGGAAGATCTCCATCTGTTCCTCTTCATTCAACGGGGTCATCATTTCACTAAGTTTCCAATTCCACCTCTTGTAGAATTCACTTACTGGCTCGTCTGGGCGCTACAGAGTGCCTTGGAGGTCATTCCTGCTGGTTTCCCAGTTCAAGTTAGCCTTGTACTTTTCCATGAATGCTTCCTTGATCTGGTCCCATGTGGCTCGGGCCTGTGGCTTCACATGCAGGAACCACCTAAGAGATGAACCCTTCAATGATAGTTGAAAGTGGTCGGCCATCTGCTGATACGTACAATCCTTGGCCCTCATGGCAAGAAGGTAGCTTTCAATGTGAGTTCGAGGAAAATCTATGCCGTTGAACTTTTCAATCTCGGGCATTCGAAATTTTGGAGGAAGAGGGACAATTTTGCTGGGATCAGTGATCTGGTATGCTGCCTTCTTGGTGCTCAGTTCCCCGAACTTTTCTTGCATGGACTTAACTTGTTCCATCAGACAAGTCATGTTGGGGTCAGGTGACGATTTTGGATTGTTCGATTCTGAAGCAGGCTTATCAGATTTGGGTGGCAGGATAGTGGGTGGCACATTGGTAGCTGGTACCATGGCTTGGGAATCTTTCGAATGGAAGTAAGTGTAAACTTGACCTGATCCCAAGTTTCCGTGAGGCTGGCCGGAGGCATAGGAATTAGGTTCATAGTTACCAGGGTAAGGAAAAGGATAAGGAACCTCGTGGGGTCCTGTTGGCAAGGTTGGGGGTGGAATATATGCTGTGGCAGGGCATAGGTTAAAGAGATCATTGGATTGATTCTGAGGCCTGGAAATTGTCTGGGATGACCCAAACTGAGGAGGGGGAGTGAATCCCATGAGATGATGCAGAGACTGAGTGACCGGGATAGCTGTGGCATTTGCTCTCTGTTGGTAGGGAACAAAGCTGGGTCTTATCTGAGGAGGCGAGGGCGTTGGAACCCTGATGGCCTGGGATGTTGGAAAGGACTGAAAAGGGGTAGTCCTTGGTAAGGGATCATATGTGGATGGAGGAGGGCATTGGTTATAGGCTGGGGGAGCTGAGATGGCTGCTTCTGGAGTCTCATCTTCTACCATAACCAGGGAACCGTTGGACTCAACCACTATCTGGACCCCATGACGACGGAGCGCATCAATGAGCATGGCTTGCTGTTCCTCATGAACCTTACGGCTGTTTTCCAAGGCTAAGGCTAGCTCCTCTTCCCTAGTCATCTGGTTACCTAAACCACTGTTGTTTTCTGTCAAATCTGTCATTCTGACCCTCTGGACTGACAAAACTGAGGACTCTGGTGAACTATCTGAGAATTCTGCGCTGACAAGCCGCTGACCCGGTATTCTCACCCACTTCTTTCTCGCTGTGGGAAAGGGATAGGCAAGGTTTAGACTCTGGGGTAGGTGTTTAGGCTGAAGGCTCAAGCAATATGCAAATTAAAAATCTTCCAGTTTACTTAAAACAGTGTCTTTTATTAATTTCTATTTCGTTGGAAAAGGGGTTGCCCTTCTTTTTCGCAACTACTCTAGATCCTGGATCAGTGGGCTCCGTCACTACGTCTATAAGCCCCTCGTATTCCACCTGTATTCCGACCTCCCAGGGTGGACAGCCCCGAGCGAGGGTCCTATAGGGCACGCGGATCCCACCGACCGAGAAAGAAGAATGCTCCTAATGGGTCTAGTGGGTCATAGGAACTTTTAACGCACGAGAGATGCGGATTATAGTCAAGGCAATGTCGGGAAAGTCTCGTCTTTCAGCCTTAACGGAATTTCGGCAGAGTTTCGCTTGCGCGATTGACGTTTCGACTTTTTGGCATTGTCCAAGAAGATAATTGGCATGGGTCGGGCGGTAAAATCCGGATGAAATAGTGTCACATTGAACTTCGTTGCATACGTTGCGCGAGTCAAAGTCAAAGTCAATGCCGGAGTCAAGATCTTGCCAATTTTTTCTTGTCGGAATTTCGGCAGAGCTCAGCTTGCGCGAAAGATCTTTTGATTTTTGGCACGGACTCGGGCTTGACTCTTACGTATCCTGTGCGGGTCAAAGTCAAAGTCAATGCCGGAGTTAAGATTCTGCCAATTTTCCTTGGCGGAATTTCGGCATAGTTTCGCTTGTGCGAAGGATCCTGACCCTCGACATGGGCTAAGGTTTGACCTTTACGGGGGTATACAACTGGGCTATATGACACGGACTAGACCAAAAACCAACCAAAATTCACGGCTTTGAAATGTGTGACACAGACTGTGCATTGGTCGACATCGGTTGCCATGGGGAGTTTGGGGTGATTCCATGCGCGCCCGGGAGCATCGTAATACTGTCCGTGACTGCAACTGAACAACCACCCCGGGTTAAAGGGACGTGCGTGCAAAGTGTACAGGATATATAAGGTGCGCGTAGTGTGCGGCCTCCTTAAAATGTTCCTTTTTGAGTTAAAACAGAAATTTTCAGAAATGTGTTTTAAAGGAATGATTTTTCGGGACGGGGGAAATGCAGCAAATAAGCACGTAAATTTTCTGGAGCCCGGTCAGTCTTGGAACTGAATATCCCCAAGCTGCCTAAGCTGCCAGATTAACCTCAATTTTTGTCCTGGTGGAATTGCCAATGAAGCCGCCCGGCTAGGATTCAAGGAGAATCAAGCCGTACGGCTGCATCAATCAATTTTCCAGGTTCCAATTTCTTTCATTTGCAGGTTGTTTCCCCGGCCTTTTTGGCACCTTTTCAGCTTCAGCAAGATTTCCTGTTCAATATCCAGAATGTGCACAATTCCCAAGAACCAATGATGCATGCAATGCAATGCAAGAAAAAGAAGGCAAGCATGAGAATCGGATCCGCGGCGGGAGGCTTACCCACTCAAAAGAAGGCTTTTCTTTTTTTCGAAAAGAGATACCGGTACGTGGCTTTGTTAGACCATAGTTTATCCCAGACTCGTGTTAGGAGGCGATAACGGGAAGCTTAATGGTTTTCACCTTTATACCAAGTATCATTTTTTTTATTTAAAAAAAAATGAAAGCTTTTTTTTTCGTTTGTCCCCAGCGGAGTCGCCAAACTGTGATATGTGGTGCCCAAGATCGCGGCTCTTTATTTTTTATTTTTTTTTGTGTTTGGAACCGCTTTCTCGTGTAAGGGGATCACCGCCTCACATCAGTTTGAAGACATCCGGTTTAAATTGAAAAACGGAGTCGCCACGCCATTTTGATTTCCTCAAAACTTTGAAAAAATGGATTTGGGTCCGGAGGTTAAGTTACCCCTTGGGAAGAACGGATCGACGTTCACCCAAGGAGCCTTGCCGAAGCAAGTCTTCCAAGATCCGATTTTCATGCTTGCCTTTATGTTTTCGTGTGTGGGATGTGTTTTTTGAAAAAGGAGGGAATGTACCAAGTGGTCTTCCGGACGTATAAACCATGAGTTGGTTATCGTTGGGGATTCCTTGGATTTTGATATGTTCGGGACTTTGATCCCGTTCTCATCTTGGACTTATGATCATCATTATGAGACCTTGGGTCACATGTGATCAAGATAGGGACACCTTTTTTATAGTCCAAGGATGAGACTCTTTAGAAAGGAAGGACCTTTGCCCATCAATCCTACATCTTGAGATGATTTGAGCTTTGTCGGGACATTTATGCTCGTCTCAAGTGATGATCAGAGATGTAGGGGCTCAAGCTCATCCTTTTCTAAAGGGATATCCGTCTATGGCATCTTTATGTGGAGGAAATGATGTAAAGATAGGACCTTTACACCATTACACTCCAAGAGATGCCTCAAGTACCAAAGGGGACTAGGGGAGGGGTATAAAGAATGGATCTTTATACTCATCCTATGCCTTTTTGTGCCTTAAGAAGGTCACTAGGCAATCCTTGGAGAGTGATCCAACCATGAGGGACATGGGGAATGCATTTTAAAGTAAAGATGACATTTTTACACTAACATATGTAATGAACATGATGCAAGCTAGGACTAGGAATATAAAGGGAGGACCTTTATGGCTTTCCTATGGGAAGGGGGAATGACATTCATGAATAAACATCACATTTTTAATGAAAAAGATGACATTTTTTATATGAAAAGGATGCTATTTTCATATCATCATGTGAGAGATCCACTCTAGAACAAGCCATTTGAGGTCTTATTGTTCATCCTTGGGTTGGATCCTCCATGAATCCCATGTGATAGGGGAATGGGGGTATTATGATCTACATGACTAAAGATTTGATTTTTATAACAATAGATCAAATATCAAGCATGTATATGGCAAGATAAATAGCAAAGATCAATATAGCAAGTATGACAAGTATATTTTAAAGAGAAGAGGAGGAGAGGTTACCAATGGTGGTGTCCCTCTATCTCCCTTGAAGATTGCCTAAGGAAGGATCAACTTTGGAGGGGTTTTAAAGAGGGGGGAGGTGATTTTGGGAGCTCTCAGCTTTCTGGAATTTCGTGGATGTATTTTGGCAGAGTAACAGTGCTCAAAATTCTCTCCTAAAATGAATAGAGGCCTCTATTTATAGGCAGTCTGGTGATGGCTAATGAAGCCGTGTGGCTGTAACCCTCAGCTAATGAAGCCGTGCAGTCTTATCCATTAGTGACTCAGCATATTTCTAGAACCATGCAAGGTGGCATTCTAGAAGGTCTTTTCTAGTGAGGGACTATGTGGAATTTTAATTCCTAGCAAGTCCTTCACCCCTCAGAAGGTTTGGGAAAGTTCCCAAATTGCCCCTGAACTTTAGGAAAGTCCGGGGAATTGCCGGGAAACTTAACCGGAAGGCATGAGCCAGATTTGGGTACTTACACCTACCAACAGAGAACAAATGCCACGGCCATCCCGGTTACTCAGTCTCTGCATTATCCCATGGGATTCACTCCCCCTCCTTAGTATGGGCCATCCCAGACAATCTCGAGGCCCCAGAATCAATCCAATGATCTCTTTAACTTATGCCCTGCCACAGCAGATCTTCCACCCCCAGCCTTGCCAAAAGGACCCCACAAGGTTCCTTATTCCTTTTCTTACCCTGGTAACTATGAACCTAACTCCTATGCCTCCGGCCTGCCTTACGGAAGCACGGGACCAGGTTAAGTTTACACCTACTTCCTTTCGAAAGATCCCCAAGCCATGGTACTAGCTACCAATGTACCACCCACTATCCTGCCACCCAAGTCCAATAAACCTACTCCAGAATCGAGCAATCCAAAACCGTCTCCTGACCCCAACATGACCTGGTTGATGAAGCAAGTTAAGTCCATGCAAGAGAAGTTTGGGGAACTGAGCACCAAGAAAGCAGCATATCAGATCACTTATCCCAGCAAAATCGTCCCTCTTCCTCCAAAAATTCGGATGCCTGAGATTGAAAAGTTCAACGGCACAGATTTTCCTCGGACTCACATTGAAAGCTACCTTCTTGCCATGAGGGCCAATGATTGCACGTATCAGCAAATGGCCGATCACTTTCAACTATCATTAAAGGGTTCAGCTCTTAGGTGGTTCCTACATGTGAAGCCAGAGGCTCGAGCCACGTGGGACCAAATTAAGGAAACATTCATGGAAAAGTAAAAGGCTAACTTGAATTGGGAAACCAGCAGGAATGACTTGCTTGGCACTCTGCAGCACCCAGATGAACCAGTAGGTGAATTCTACAAGAGGTGGAATTGGAAACTTAGTGAGATGATGACCCCATTGAATGAAGAGGAACAAATGGAGATTTTCGAGTCCTGCTTGAAACCTCAGTTAAGGGTCCAGATTGGCAATTATTATTATCCTGATCTCCAGGCAATGGTAAATGCCGGCACTAAGTTTGAAAACGCCTTCAACATGGCTCCAGTTACAGGGACAGGCAACTCTTGCTGGTACAAACCACCAGTCTCAAATGCCCCACCCGTCACCGTAATGGGAAAAGAAACGGTTGGCGCAGTCAATTATATTCAGAATGAGAGGATTGGACAAAGTTCAGGTCAAGCCATTTGTGAAGCCAAGCCCTCGTTTCTACACTGCCGAAGATTTTGGAATGTCGCTAGAGAAAGTATTCGATGGTTTGGTGGCCGAAGGACTCATTAGACCTTTGGAGAACTGGAGACCCAAGAACCCTAGTGTTAGAATGGATGAAACCAAGCACTGCCGCATTCACAAATATCACGGGCATAACACCAATGATTGTACTTACCTGAAGTTCCTGATCTCTCGCCTGATTGAAGAAGGCAAGCTCGAACCACCTCGGGGTCCCAATACAGTCAAGAATCCTCTTCCTGCCAATAATCGAGTCAATATGATTGAGTTTGGAGAGTGCAGTTGGTTTCGGGAATCCAAAGATCATAGACATCCTGGAATTCAATGTTCCTTATGCTGAATTGCAAGGAGAATGGAAAGATCTGATTGACGCCTCCGCCATGGAAGGGCAATTTGGACCTATAATAGGAACCGACTTCATTAATGTCGTCAAGGCCAGACCTCTCTTTGGTGATATCAAACCAGTGACCATAGTCAAGATTACAGAAGGAAACTCACTTACGAAGATTGTGAGGCGGAAGTAAGGCAAGCTATGATGATGGAAGTATCTCCGGAACCTTTCATCACCCATGGTGAACATAATGTGTTTGTGATGGATCTTACTATTCAAGAAGATCGGTCCCAATCCCCTGTTTGGAAGAATGTGGAAAGAAGAGTGAACGAGCCAGAAGACTTTGATGAAGGAGAAAGCTGTCTCTCGGATGCTGAAAGTGCAACTGGTCCCATTACCCCAGAGGTGCAAATGGATGTGATCAGATTCGAAGAGGAAATTGCACCAGATCAGCCGAACATCCCCCATGGAATGATGTCAGCAAAGGCAGTGAAGGTTCACAGGATGCAAAGAATGATGGGAACGCCAACAAGACTGCTTCTCCCCAAGGCAACAGCAGCAGAGAGTAAAACCCCCCTGTCCAACCCAGTCAAACACTTCGAGTCAATAAGTAGTGTAGGGTCCAAAGTCGTTAGGGTTAAGAGTCATGTGAGTCAGGATTCTTTGAATTCCAGTCCTCCGAGTCATCTAAAGGCCTCACGCCTGAAGATTATGAATATGTAGCCAATGTCATCTTTCCTTTCGCTTTGAATGAAATGATAGATATTTCAGAGTATCCCCTTATTGCCAACTTAACAAATGATAAATTAACTAATAACTTAACAACAGTTAATAATGAATCATTTGAACAAGACGCAAACACACAAAACGAACAATACATTAAAGAAATCTTTAAGCAGGTTACAGACAAAGAGGAAAACCGGGCCCAAGCTGCCGAGGAGGTTTTGACAAGTGTTAACTTGGGTACTGTCGAGGAACCTAAAGAGACACAGAATGGGAACTTCTTCCAGGGGGCTGAACAGGACAGACTGGTCAACCTGCTCAGAGAATACATGGATGTGTTTGCGTGATCATATAAGGATATTTCGGGGCTAGATAGTTCAATTGTGGAGCACAGAATCCCTCTAGCACCAGATGCCAAGCCAGTAAAGCAGAAATTAAGAAAGATCAAGCCGGAGTGGTCCCTACAGGTCAAAGAAGAGATTGAGAAGCTACTGCAGGTAGGATTCATCAGGGTCATCGAATATCCGACATGGTTGTCCAACATCGTTACTGTTACTAAAGCCAATGGGAAGGTGCGCTGTTATGTAGATTTTCGAGATCTGAACAAGGCCAGTCCCAAGGACGACTATCCCATGCCAAACATAGACATTCTGGTAGACATCACTGCTAACTACGAAGTCAAATCCTTCGTTGATGGATTTGCTGGCTAGAACCAGATCAAGATGGCCGAGGAGGACCAAGAAAAGACAGCCTTCACTACATCGTGGGGGACGTACTGCTATACGGTGATGCCTTTCGAACTTAAGAATGCCGAGGCTTCGTATCAAAGGGCAGCGACCGCACTCTTTCACGACATGATCCACAAGGAAATTGAGGTCTATGTCGATGACATGATAATCCATTCCAAAGGTGAGGATGGATAGCACTTTGTCGACCTGCGAAAGTTCTTTGAAAGGTTGAGACAGCATTCCATGAGACTGAACCCTGCCAAATGCACCTTTGGAGTGACAAGGGGAAAAGTGCTCGGGTATATGGTCACAGAACGAGGTATTGAAGTTGGTCCCCGAAAGATCAAGGCCATTATGGACATGAGGCCGCCTCAAACCCAGACAGAGGTCAAAAGCTTTATGGGCAAATTACAGTACATCAGCCGCTTTGTCAACCAGCTGACTACCATGTGCGAGCCCATCTTCAAGCTCATGAAGAAGAATGCAGACACAGAATGGACTGAGGAATGCCAGGATACCTTTGACTAAATCAAGGTGTACCTAGTACATCCCCCGATGCTATGCCCCCACATGGACATAAACCTCTTTTGCTTTATCTCAATGTCACTGATACGGTAGTTGGGGCTATGCTTGCTCAGGAAAAGAAGGACTCTCGGGTAGAAAATGCCATTTACTTTGTCAGCCGAAATCTACAAGGAAGTGAGCTCAATTACTCAGCATGTGAAAAGACTTGTGCAGGACTGGTCTGGGTAGTCGGTAAGATAAAGCATTACATGCAAGCCCACTCTGTGAACTTGGTCTCGAAAATGGACCCCATCAAATACATCTTCGACAAGCCTTCCCTTTCAATGCGCCTAGCAAAATGGTCGTTCTTCTTGGCTGAGTATGACATCAACTACATGACGAGAAAGGCAATCAAGGGTCAAGCGATGTCAGACCATCTGGCAAACTGCCCTAGCGATGAGGACCGCGGGCCTGAACCCCAATTCCCAGATGAAGGAATCTTTGTAGTTGAGCCTGAGAAACGATGGAAGCTTTTCTTTGACGGAGCTGTTAACAAAAGAGGAAATGGTGTAGGGATGCTACTGGTCGATCCAAAGGATGAGCACACGCCAATAGCCATCAAGTTGAATTTCCCTGCCACGAAAAATGCCGCAGAGTATGAAGCTTGCATTGCTGGTTTAGAAGCTATCTTAGAAAGGAATGCCAAGGAACTCGAGGTCTATGGAGACTCAGCCCTGATCATCAACCAGGTCTCCAACAAGTGGAAGACTGTGGATCCTAATCTTCAAAGGTACCATGCCTACATGGAAGAGTTGGATCGAGCAATTCAGAGAAGTAACCTTCCATTACTTGCCGAGAGACAAGAACAGATTTGCAGATGCCTTAGCTACTCTAGCCTCATTAGTAGAGATCCCCGAGGGAAAGGCAATAAAACCATTCAGAGTGGGTAAAAGAGAAGCCCTAGCTTTCTGTTGTGAAATTGACTTGGGACCCAAGCCTGTCAAGGAACCCCGGTACGGTCAGTTACCAGTTCCTCAAAGACGGGGAGTCAGCTTTCAGAGATGAAGAAGGTAGACCAAGGGAAGGCATCAAAGCCAAAAGTTTGCAAGCCCTGAAACGGTTAGCCTCTCACTATGTCATTCTAGGGGGCGACCTGTACAAGAAACGGTACCAGGGACCACTCCTCTTATGTGTCACCCAAGAAACGGCAAGAGAGTTGATGACCGAAGTCCACAATGGTCCTTGCGGTCCTCATATGAACGCCAGAGCGTTGATGCAAGTAATCCTCAGAATGGGCTATTACTGGATTTCCATGGAAATAGACTGTGTCTGGCATGTCCGAGAGTGCGACAAATGTCAGCGGTTTGCTAACCTCAATCATCTTCTGCCTCATGACCTGTACTGCATGACAACTCATTGGCCGTTTGTAACTTGGGGTATCGACGTGATAGGAAAGATAGCCCTGGCAGGAAGCAATGGGCATGAATTTGTGTTAGTGGCAGTGGACTACTTCACAAAGTGGGTAGAGGCCAAGTCCTACAAGGTCCTCACTTCCAAGAAGGTGGCCCAGTTTGTCAAAGAAAACATCATGTGCAGATATGGGGTGCCCAATGAGGTCATTTCAGATAATGGGTCGCACTTTGAAGGGGACTGCGATAGATTGCTGTTAGAATTCAGAATCACTCGCCACAAATCATCCCCATACAGACCTCGACCAACGGAGCAAGAGAGCCGCCAATAAGACACTCGAAAGGATTATTCGGAAAATGGCCACCCGTGGTCGTGACTGGCCTGAAAAGCTGCATCTGGCACTCTGGGGCTACAGAACGTCTGTTAGAGTAGCCATGGGAGAAACCCCCTTTGCCCTGACCTACGGGATTGAAGCAGTATTGCCAGTAGAGTTGGAAATCCCGTCATTAAGGGTCCTCCTAGAAAACAGCGTCAATGAAGTAGAATGGCTACGCAGCCGGCATGATGAATTGGCCCTACTTGATGAAAGGAGGCTAAAATCCATGGAACACACCCGAGCCTACCAGAGGCGAATGGCCAGAGCATTCGACAAAAAGGTCAAGGCCAGGGACATCAAAGAGGGTGACTTAGTGCCGAAAGTAAAGCCCCCTACCAGAGACAACCCTCTGGGGAAATGGGAACCCGTTTGGATTGGCCCGTATGTGGTGCAGAAGATACTCTCGGGAGGAGCAATGAAGCTTGCGGACTTGGACGGCAATCCCTTTGTTCACCCAGTTAACGGTGACAAGCTCCGCAGGTATTATGCCTAAAAAAACAAAAAAAAACAAAAAAAAGAAAAGAAGAAAAAATATATATAGTGCAAAAAAGAGTAATGCCCAGCTAGGCTGAAAACCCAAAAGGGGCGGTCTAGGCAAAAGACAGGGATGCACATAAAAAAAAAAAAAAAAAGAAATATTGTGCAAAAAGTGTAATGCCCAGCTAGGCTGAAAACCCAAAAAGGGCGGTCTAGGTAAAAGACAGGGTTGCACGTAAAAAAAAATAAAAATAAAAATAAAAAAATAAAACACAACAACAACAAACAAAAATCCCGATAGTTCACCAGAATGAACTACGAAGACCTGAGCCCATTAGTCTTTCTTGTAAAAGGGAACGTAGGCAGCCAGAAATGGTTCGGTCTAAACAATAAATAAGACATCAGAATTTCCATGAAACGTGTCTTGAATAAGTTCTAAGATAAATATCTTTTGTTATTTACAAGTCAAAAAATTTTTGATGAGTTCAAGCACGGTCTACTCTTGACTCTGCTAACCTGCTACAAAGATTAAAACATACAAAAAAGACCTAATGATCTATTATGTTTGGAAAAGGCAATAAGCGGATCCTAGGAATAGATCTCTCAGTTGTCATTCACTGAGTCTTCCTTATTCTTCTTCCCTTTACCTTAACCCCGTCGAGTGTTCTTCCTCTTCTTCTCTATGATGTCGGTCTCCCTCATCCCAATCTCGGGTATCCTCACTTTGGAGCCTCCACCAAGCCCGTATCAATAAGTGTTTTCTCTACCCCGGCACGAGCCCGTATCTCCTTAATATGAGCCTCGAAGGGAGCGACTTCCGATAGCCTCTCATACCGGGCTTCCATATTCCTAAAAAGGTCACCTGGTTATGGCAACTAGCCTTAGCCTCGGCTTCCCTCGAGTCTGCTCGAGTCACGCGTCGGCCCAATAAAGCCCGACGTCTCTCTCCCAAAATGACCTGAGTCGCCCCCATCTCCTTCTCATACCAGTCAAAGTAAGTCGTGGTCAAGATAGTACTCTTCCTGCTCTTGAGAATAGCCCTGGGTGGAAAAGCAGTGTATGTCCATGCCCTCAAAAAAATGAGAAGCTAGCTGGATCCCTCATATCAAAAGGCACCACCTCTATGGTACGGATGTCCTCCCAATCGTCCAAAGGCTCTTGCAAGGTCCCAAACTGCCTAGATACTAATCAAGGGTGTAGAAGGATGACCAAGAAAGCCCCGGAACCCTCACTACATAGGACTCCTGAAATATCCTACGAGTCTGCAGTCTCCAGTGAGGCACCCACCAGTGAATGTCAGAGGTAGACAGTCGAGCCATCATCAGCTCCCAGCCACCCTGATCCTGTTGCCTAGGTGCACCTCTCCGGGAAATCACCAAAGGGCACTGAGTAGGCGAAGCCCCCGACAAAGCCCCTAGCCTCTCCTGTAACCAAAGAGTCAGCACCGCTGGGCTCCCAGACCTCATGAAATGCCTAGCCATCCTATCAATGCCATGCAGAGTCTCGCCCAGAACTAGCGGGACAATGTCTTTCCCAGCCCTGCAATCCCAGACCATGTCCAAAAGGCCACTATGGCAGACCCCTAAGGACTCAGCGGTGAATAGAAAAGAGAACACACAGAGGATAAAGGCATCCATAGCCACTGTGGTCGCAGCCGTATCCGGAGACCCAAACCTACTCGGGATATCAGAAATATCGATCCTGTCAGGGGCTACCATCATCCCCTCCGCTTCTTCCAGAGAAATTTGCAGAAAAGATGCCAGCTTTACCATCACCGGCACTTCTCCGGTTAGAGGAATCGAAACGGCCTCAATTTTTGGACCACCAATCAATGCCCGGAAGTCTTCGAAGGTTGGGACGAGTTCGTTGTAAGAAAAGAAGTAAACATGTCTCCGGACGTCCCAAAACCTCGCTGCGGCCCTCAAAAGGTCCATATCGGGCGGGAGATCCTTCAAATGCCATAAATATTTGATCTTGAAGGTGGTATCAAAGATCCCGTTATTAGATTGAAAGTTGTGCCTCATCCGAGATTGAAGATCGGACAGAAAACGGTCTCTTTTCCCCTTTTGCAATATGATTGGTTTCTCCATAGCGAGTGATCGAAATTGATGTTTTTTGGTCAAAAATATGCTATGGGATCAGTTGGGACAAGTTTAGGGTGAAAATGAAATGAAAAGGCCCTTCCTTGATTTTATTTGGAAAAAACCAATTCAGACAAGGGTTACAGTCGCGCGGCTTCTTTTGCCCAGGACCTGGCCGGACGGCGTCTTTCGCTTCTGCAGAAAAAAAAAATCTGCAGCAGCCAAAGCTGCTGCCCAAGTGGAATTCTCACCCCACTTTCTCAACAAAACCTGCATAAAAACATGTCAAAACACCATTCATGCAGTCACATATCATCACAGACCATTTCGGACATATTTCCGCCCCATTTCCAAGCAAAAAAGCTGCCCCGAGGCTCATGTAATATGCAAAAACCATAAAGCATAGATAAGAAAAGCAAATAAAGGATTATTACATTGTCTTCTCCTCCTTGGCGCCCAAATAAAACAAAAAAAATAACAAATTGTGCATAAATTGTTCATTGTTTGTTTCTCTCCTTCTCCTAGGTCAACCTAAGGAACCCTAAGCCTCTGACTCATCATCATCACTTCTTAGATCATATAACTTAGGGTCCCTCATCAAATCTTCATCATCACTCACGTCGGGCAGTTGATAGTCACGTGCTCATACTCTTCCAGCTGCTCTAAGATGTCCGTGTTAGGCCCCTATCCCCGAGGCACGGCGCTAGTGGATGAGGTCCGATACCTTGAGGTCTGATACCCTGAGGCTAATGAGGTAGAGGCTGTGCTCCCAACATGCCTTCTCTTGCACATGGGCTCCTGCACATTCTCCCCATCCCTGGAAGTGCAGGCCATCTTCCTCAGAAGGGACCGAGCCACCTCCTTCCAGCCCCTATTCTGCCGTACCAAGCCATCATATGTACCTAGAGATACTTACAGTGCTATCAGTAGGCAGAGTATACTGGGGCTCCCTCGTGTCTGGGATAGGCACTATGAACCTCCTCGGTACCCCGTTTACCACGTAGGAGAGATGAGCAGGAGGCATAGGCAGATTAGTCGGCTCAGCTTCCCCGTACCCCTGAGCGATGGCTATCTTTACTAGCTTTTGCGGCGTCCTCAATGCGCCTCCACGAAGGTGGCGTACGGGGTAGCAAAGTCGAAATATTCCTCAGCCGCCACACCAACCTGGTACCTCTTTATCTCATCTGCCGACCAATGCCTGGGCTGCAGCATGAGCAGTGGAGGGTCTTGAGGAGTAATAGCACCCAAAGGAGGGACATGGCCATGCTGCCTGGAGAAGCGGTCCCCAAGATAAATAATGTCACAAGTCAGCCCTGTCAGCCATCTCCTCTGCCTGGTCGCCACCAAGGCATCCCCTATCAAAGCCTCCGGGTACCTCCCCCAAGGATAGAAATCCACCCCCTCGTGACCATGCCTCTTGATGACGGGTCTTACTATCTTATAATCAAAAGTAATCCGGGTCTTCCCGGTGAACTTATATCTAGCCTCTCCCCTCCAGCGAATCATGCCCGGGAAGATCTCCGGATCACTCTATTGGTTCCAAGGAAAGAACCCGATCACCTCACAAAACCAGACCTGCATGTTCAAAACAAAAGGTCATTTCTCTCATAAAATCTCAAGACAGAGAAATAAAAGAGAGGAAAGAAAGTGAGAATACCTCCAAAGCAAAAGAAAAACAATCCATAGAAGCAGCCTTATTACGGCTGTACAAATCCAAAGAAAAGTAAAGCTCAGCCAATCCGGCCTCACCCCAAGAGACCGCCCCAACCTCATCCAAATTCTCCAAAGAGTCAAGAAGGCAAAGCATTGCCAATGTCCCAGAGTTCGCAAAAATGGTGACTGACAGTATCAACCACAGAAAAGCTCTCGCTAGCTGGTGGGCAGTCACCTCATTGGCGGCAAACCCCTGCATACACTCCTGAACCGCTACCTCCACAAACATCGTCTCCATCCCAAGCCCCATAGGACGAAGGTCAAATCCCACCAAAGCTCTGAAATCGGCCGTAGAAATGTGATCCCTCCAGGTAACAGGCCTCCCAGTGAACTGCAAGCCGGTGATAGCAGTGAAATCGGCCGGATTCACCGTAATCTCTCCCCTGCTAAGGTGAAAGCTGTGGGTGGTGTCCCACCAGAACTCCGAGAGGGCCTGGACTAGCCCCTTACTCTTAGAGGTCACGTGAATGCCTCTACTAATAGCATCAATGAAAGAATCAAGCCCGGTAGCCATCACTAGCTGCTTGGGATTTACCCCATCCTTCTCGAAGTTGGGCATTCTATCCCACAACTTCACCGCCACCTCAGTAGGTCCCCTTGACTTGTTCTCCTGTAGGAAAACACAACAAAAAATGTGTCAGTCCTTCATTTCACATCAAAAGCATGCATATATTCAAAAGTGCACATATCTTTCAAAGAAAAGCATTCATAAGAGATTTCTAGTATCCTTTGCCTAGAAAAACGTGTCCTTCATCATTTGAAACACGTCATGTCGAGCACATTGCTCTCTCAAACATGAAAATTCCAATTTTCACAAAATTCTTTGCACATAAGTTTTAATTTTCCAAAATGGCATGTATGAATCCTTTTCATCGTCCAAAATCCTATTTTCCCATCCATGATCAGAAATTGACCTAGTTCTAGCACATGTGAGAACTCCGTCACATTTTAGACATTATTTTTCTTACTTTATTTTCAAAAATGGGACATTCTCATATTTTTCTCAAATGAATTGCCTATGCATGTTCATTTATGTCCTTAGCCTCATAGGTTAATCACCAAACTCCCAAAATCATCAACAAAATCACAAGAAAATCTCGAAAAATTCCTAAAAAAAATTGGGTCAAGCCCTAAACCAATCAAAATTCAACCAAAATTGACAAAATCAAGTAAATCAAGAATGCTTACCCCAATAGATTGAGGTTTTGTCGATTTGTGCTCCTTCTTCCCGGGATAGAGCTCGGAAGGAGGTGTGTTGAAGTCTTATTTTTGCTCGGTTCCAACAAACTCCCTCCTCCTCCTCCTAGCGGCCTCCGACAAGTTTCTACGCGCTTGCCTAGGCACAATGTTCCCCTCCGGATCCATCTCAAGTAGTAGAAGCAAGGGAATTGAAGATTTTCGAAAATTTCTCTCTCTACTCTCTCTCTTCATCTCGGCAGAAGCAAAAACAACAATGGCGCCCTTGCCCGTTTCAATTATGTTTAAATAATCTGGTGAAATTAAGATTCAAGCCGGACGGCTTCTTTTTTCCCATCTCTCGCCGGGCGGCTTCATCCGCTCTGAGCTGAATTTACACTTTTGCCCTTGGACTTTCCATTTAGGCATACAATTCCCGTTATCTCTTAACTAGAGTAACGTCGTTTCCCAAGGATATCCATTATCTCTAAAAAGAATGACATTTTCTCGAGATGCCTCCGTTACTTCCATTATAACGGAATAACGTAAGGTGACATCCTCCGAATTGTCAAGACTCCAACTTCAGCTACCTCTATCCCATAGATAGTGAAGTACGCTTCAGTTTCTCTAAACTTTAGCTACCTCTATCCCATAGATAGTGAAGTACGCTTAAGTTTTCCAACATTAGCTACCTCTATCTCCTAGATAGTGAAGTACGCTTAAGTTTTCCAACTTTAGCTACCTCTATCTCCTAGATAGTGAAGTACGCTTTAGTTTTCCAAACTTCAGCTACCTCTATCTCCTCGATAGCGACGTAAGCTTTAGTTTCTTCAGGTGACAACCTCCATTATTTGTCAAACCGGTGACAACCTCCATTAATTTTCAAATCAGGTGACAACCTCCACTAATTGTCAAACCAGGTGACTCCTCCATTAATTGTCAAAACCTCAAGGATTCTAGACATGTTCCTAACTATCTAGTGAGACTTGAACTACGACCAAGGCTTGATTCCTCCGGGATACGTAGGTAGCCTTTCATAAAGGTCCAGCCATCCGACCGCAGTGGTCACCCTCTTCCTTCATCACTCCTCAGTGGTGAGGTAGCCTTTCATAAAGGTCCAGCCATCTGACCGCAGTGGTCACCTTCTCCCTTCATCACTCCTCAGTGGTGAGGCAGCCTTTCATAAAGGTCCAGCCATCCGACCGCAGTGGTCACCTTCTCCCTTCATCACTCCTCAGTGGTGAGGCAGCCCCTCATAAAGGTCCAAATATCCGACCACATTGGTCACTTCCTTCATCTGGCATATCCCCAGTAGGATCAGCCATTTGACCTCCTAGGTCACTTTCCTTCAATCTTCATAGCAAGAGACCAGTTTCTCTTCGCCATTCCCCAGTGGATTCCGAACTACGACCTGGCTTGATTCCTCTGGGATACGTAGGTAGCCTACTTTAGGTTCAGCCAATTTGTTATATATGACACCCCATTCTCCAGCGGATCTTTTCCGAACTACGATCATGGCTTGATTCCTCTGGGATACGTAGGTAGCCTTCCAAAGGTTCAGCCACTCGACCACCTTGGTCACCCAATCCGTCTCGGCAGTTCGCCAAATTGGATCCTTTTTTATTGAAAACCCCACTCGCCCTGCAAGTGACATTGCCGAGGGGCTTCTGTAAGTACCCAAATCTGGCTCATGCCTTCCGGTTAAGTTTCCCGGCAATTTCCCGGACTTTCCTAAAGTTCAGGGGCAATTCTGGAACTTTCCCAAACCTTCCGAGGGGTGAAGGACTTGTTAGGAATTGAAATTCCACGTAGTCCCTCGTTGGAAAGACCTTCTAGAATGCCACCTTGCATGATTCTAGAAACAGGCTGAGTCATTAAAGGATAAGACCGCACGGCTTCATTGGCAAGTGGTTAATGCCGTACGGCTTCATTAGGAAGCACAAAACTGCCTATAAATAGAGGCCTCCTCTATTTATTTGGATATACAATTTTGAGTACTGTTACTCTGCCCAACTGAGACCACGAAATTTCAGAGACCGAAACTCACTCAAAATCACCTCCCTCCTCTCCAAAATCCCTCCAAAGTCACTCCTTCCTTAGGAAAGCTTCAAGGGAGATAGAGGAACACCACCATTGGTAACCTCTCCTCCTTTTCTCTTTGAAATATACTTGTTATCTTGTCATTTTGATTATTTTCCTTCCATATTGCTATTTATTGCTATCATAAAGATCATATCTTTACCATGTAGATCATCATATCCCCTTTCTCCCTATCACATAGGATTCATGGAGAATCCATCCCAAGCATGAACAATAAGACCACAAATGGCTTGTTCTAGGGTGGATCCCTCACATGATGATGTGAAAAATGTCATCTTTACTATATAAATATGTCATCTTTACATTAAAAATGTCATCTTTATTATCATCATGTCATTTCCCCTTCCCATTGACCTTGCTTCCAAGGATTGTCCACCTAAAAGGTTCTTAAAGGACATAGGAAAGCCTTAAAGGTCCTCCCTTTACATTCCTAGTCTTAGCTTTCATAGTGTTCCTTACACTTGTTTGCATAAAGATGCCATCTTTACTTTCAAAATGCATTTCCCATGTCCCTCATGGTTGGATTACTCTCCAAGGATTGCCTAGTGACCTTCTTAAGGCACAAAATGCATAGGATGAGTATAAAGATCCAATCTTTATACCCCTCCCCTTAGTCCCTTTGGTACTTGAAGCATCTCTTGGGGCGTAGCGGTGTAAAGGTCTCATCTTTACATCATTTCCTACACATAAAGATGCCATAGTCGGAAATCCTTTTAGAAACGGATGAACCTAATCCCCCCTACATCTCCGATCATCACTTGAGACGAGCATAAATGTCCCTATCAAGCTCGAATCATCTCAAGATGTAGGATTGATGGGCAAAGGTCCTTCCGTTCTAAAGAGTCTCATTCTTGGACTATAAAAGAGGTGTCCCTATTCCGATCACATATGACCAAAGGTCACTTAATGATGGTCGTAAGTCCAAGATGAGCACAGGATCAAAGTCCCGAACATATAAAAAATCTAAGGAATCTCGCGCGATAACCAACTCATGGTTTATACGTCCGGAAGATCACTTGGCACATTCCCTTTTAAAAATCACATCCCACACACGAAAGCACAAAAGCAAGCACGAAAATTGGATCTTGGAAGACTTGCTTCGGCAAGGCTCCTTGGGTGAATGCCAAACGTTCTTCCCAAGGAGTAACTTAACCTCCGGACCCTAATCCTTTTTTTCAAAGTTTTGAGAAAATCAAAATGGCGTGGCGACTCCGTTTTTCAATTTAAACCGGATGTCTTCAAACCGATGTGAGGTGGTGACCCCTTACACGAGAAAGCGGTTCAACATAAAAAAAAACGCCGCGATCTTGGGCACAACATTCACAGCAGTGGCGTAGCGTGCGGTGTACCGAGCCAGCAATGTGAGTAGTGTGCGGTCTCTAAAATTCTTTTTCTGAGTAAAATAGAAGTTTTTTGAAGAATTTTAAATGTATGTACACAGATATTGATGCATTTTTTTGTAACTTATTTTTTGTAAAATAAAAAGTAAAGCACATGCACACACACACAACAGTTAAAGAAAGGGGTAAAATGAAAATTTGACCCTCATCATTGTTTTAAAAATATTTTGTTTCTTGTTTAAAAGTTTTTAAAACAAAATATCCCCAGCGGAGTCGCCAACAGAAATTACCCGGATTCGGCTCGCGTGCGAGCCCCGGCATCTCGCATTGTCGGGAGGTGTCTCGCTGCGTTTTTGCTTGTAGAGTCGCCACGCCGTTTTGATTTAGCCCAAAATATTGAGAAAAGGCATCAGTTTAAACATTGTTGTTGTGTGATGAGATTTTTGAGTTCGGAGGTCAGGTTACTCCTCGGGAAAAGAATATTAGAGCTCACCCGAGTCGCCTCGTAAAAACGAGTCTTTCGGTACTCCTTCTTTCTTTAAATGTTGTGTGTGTGTGTGTGTGCTTTTTAAAAATGCATGCTGTATCGGATGTCTACATTGTACACTACGTATTGAAATGTATTGAAATAGTGTAGGAAGAAAGCCTTACCAATGTTGGTTCGTGTCTGTCTTCCGCTGGAGAATAGTGTTTGAGGGTGGAATAATGTTCCGGGGTAGACCGGGATTGCTTCGAGATGTGCCGGTTGTCTGCGGACAGAGCTTCGGCGTGCCTCGGGATTGTCAGGTGTGCACTCGGGCAGAGTTTCGGCGTGCATTGGGATCGCAGGGATCGTTGACTGGATTCGGGCAGAGGTTCGTCGTGCGTTGGGATCGTCGGTTGTGCTCGGGCGAGTTCCGGCGTGCGTCAGGATCATCGGTTTGAACTCGAAAAGGGCAGGGATGCCTCGGGATGGACCTGGTAAGGCTTCGGAGTACCACAAGGGGCCTCAGAATACCTCGAGAGTGCCTCGGGCAACGTGGGAGCATCTCGGGAGCGCTCAGCAGAGCTTCAGAGTACCATGAGGGGCCTCGGAATGCTCCGGAAGGAACCGAAAGGGACCGGGATTGCCTCGAAGGGTCTTAGAGGGGTGCCTGAAGGCTGGGGGAGAGAGGAGAATAGGATTGTGTCTGAAAAATGAGAGGGGGAGCCCTCTATTTATAGTGTAGGAAAATATGCAAGGAGGTCCGTACGGACCTCCCATGAAAACCAAAATTTTAGTTCTCCCAGATTTGAGGGAATAATGTGGAGTTTAAGGGGATTTTGTAATAATTATGTCTGGGATCAAAGAGGTTCGTACGAATGTCCTCTGCTTTTCCAAATTTTTCAAAATTCCCAAAAAGTCCTTTTAAGCTTTTATCCCTGACCCCCGTTGGTTTGGTTGGTGGTTTTTGGGTTTTTGAGGGCTACGGGTGTTCGAGACTGCGTTCGTGTGAGTCTTTGGTGTTTCCCGTATTCTCGGAAGAGAGTGATCCAGATCGGGGTACTTACAGGTTGGCATTTATGGTGCCTTCTGAAATTCTCGACATGTGTCGTTCGTACCTTACACGCGCTGACGGTTTGACAGCTCTGGGGCCCACTCATCCTTATCAGGCGAGCTTCCCTAAGCTTCCACCAACTTCACCAACACAACACACATGTAATGCCATGTGCCCCAAGCAGGGAATCTACACCAAAACCAACACTTTTGCTCGCGACATTAATACATTTTGCAGACCGAGCTCCACATATAGCTTCTCGCCTTGACCATTAATGGTCCAGTACTCGAAACAAGGGGCCATTGATAAGCCCAGAACCTACAGACCGGACCCAAGATATCTCTGGTCCAAACCGAACTAAATAGCGTGAGATACCCGGACCGAATCAACTTTAGCCCACGAATACTGCGGTTTCATCCAGACTCCTAATTCCTAGACTTGTGGATCACGATTCCATATGAGTTCAGACACTAACTAGCAGACCTGTCTATGTCGCATTAAATGGAGGATCAGGCAACCATCACACACGTTGTGGCGCCGAACCAACTATCACCTGCCCCTCTATCATTCATCCTTTACAACGACATCCACTACAGTAGCAGATCCCTTTATTTGTACTTAGCAATCAGGCCACGCCACGTGTTATATGTCATGACAAACATGCTCAATGGTTGAGATCTTATATGACAGATCTCTCTCTACACTATGAATACTCTCATTGTCATGTATGGCAAGGTAAGTCGCATTATCTAAATCCTAGGGTGACACACACGCTAACACATTCCAAATCTTATTCTCGGTTCATATACCTCAGAGATTTTAATTTCACACACGAGGGCCTGAGTCGGGATCAATACCATCTTGATCTCTAATGGTGCTTATTATTTGTGTTGTGAAACCAATTATTCTATAGTGAGACCCTAAATTCTGTGGCATCATCAGGGTCTTTACTTTTTGTCATTGAACCTCCACTGAATTTGGATATCCTTCTATAGAAAAAGGGACCGATCCATTCTGGATCTTCGCAGATCGCGCCCATTCTGCAGATGCCACACTTAGACTCAAAGTCAAAAATTCATGCACTCTTTGTTGGTGTAATGCCCTAGGCTTTAGTTATGTTTAACTGAAAACCGTTATGTATCATCTTTATCGTTTATGTTTATTATTTGATTGTTATATAGTTTGCATATTTATTATAATAATCACTGTCCCTAATTATTAAGAGAATAATTAGTATAATTGTCAATGGATAATCATGTGATGATTATATGCATAAGAGATGCACATTGAAATTATGGGTACTTGTTAGAGAACAAGTGACTGGACATGACCCGCATGAGATTTATGTAATGGTCAAATGTTATACTTAAATCTCATACGGTTACTTCATTTATTTCCTAGACCTGAGACTATCATAACCTTACATATGATGAAAGCCATGTTTGATTTTAGTCAAACGATATCTTAACACGATATCTATAAAGGCTATCATTGGCATGATCGGATTCATGATGGGAAGGATGATAAGTCAAGAAGTAGTTTGTCCCTCGGAAGAGAGATGTTATGCTTGGGCCCCTCGATGAGTGATAATGATGAAAGTGTATGGCCGTACCCCAATATGATTGGAATTATCATTATACTCAAGAATCGAGAAAGCATTGAACAATAACAAGTTGACAAGGACCATGACTTGTGTTCAATATAACATCGTGAGACAAAAGGGATAAATGGAAGTGTACCATTGGAAACGTGAACTCTTACGTTACATCATTTGGGTAGACATAATGGCTTGCTAGAGTCCGCTTATGTCTTATGAGGTTCGATATGATCGATCTCATTGCCAACATGATGTAATCCTATTGGGTCACACACAACTAGAATGAATTGGTTAAACCGGAGGAAGAATGATTGAGAGGCACGAGCGCTACTTATGTCACGCGACATATCAAGCCAATGGCTTGATATACCGCGCGACATAATAAGCCAATACGTGGTATTGATGTACTGTCTCTCCTAATTTGATTAGAAGAGGTATTTACACTATTTGTAGTATAAATACGGGGTTCTCAAACCTAAAAAAACCCTGGCCGAAATTTTAAAGCAAAATTCACAATCAAATTCTCTCAATATTCTTCAAGGTTTAGATCTAGCAATCAACAAGAAATTGTTCTTGGATTCATTCAAAGGTGTGGATACCAAAAGAGGGTCTTCGCTCGTTCATCGATCAAGACCTAGAGTTCAAGCAAGTTGAAGAACGAAGTTTGTGATTCAATATCACATAATCAAATCGTTCGATAGCTCAAGACCGGAAAAGCGTTTCAAGGTTGGTTTAATTCTATTTCATTGATATTCAAATTAATTGTATAGAACGGATCCTAGGGCTTCTTGGGTTTTATGTTTTAATGCTTAATTCCGCTGCGCATGGACCCGTAAAACCCAACAGTGGTATCAGAGCCCCGTTCGTATGGTTAAGTTTGAATTAACATGCTAGATTTAAGATATAAATTGTTTATATGCTTATTGCATGTTTTGTATGCGATAGAATTTTTAATTGTTTATGTGAAACAATGTGAAAATCGTTTTCGGAGTATGCTAAATTAAATCTGTAAAAAGGCTGTTTTATGTGATTTAATTGGCTGTAATCTGTATTGGTTCGAATCTGGAAATCCTGTAACCTGGCTGCCTATGTCGTGCGACATATCGAGCCATGTGGAATTCAGGTTATCTGGCCTGTTACGTCGCGCGACATATCAAGCCTCTGGCTGATTATGTCACGCGACATAATAAGCCAAAACTGGGCAGAATCTGTTTGTTCAAATTTTCTGCTATTCTGTGATTGTGTTTACAATCTGATATGTTCATATGAAAATCTGGATGTTATAAAATTGAGTTTATAAGTCCGCGATAGATTGATTCATTGATATACATGATTAATTGATTAAAATATGATTTTAATAATTATTGCTATGTATATGAAAATCTGGATGTTATAAAATTGAATTTATAAGTCCATGCTAGATTGATTCATTGATATGCATGATTAATTGATTAAAATATGATTTTAATAATTATTGCGATGCATGAATTATTTGTTCTTAAGTGTTAAGAATTTTATTAGATGTTTAGTTGAAACATTGAATTGTGATTTCCTAAAATGTTTAGTTGAAACATGATATTTAGTTTCCTAATATGTTTAGATTTAGACATTGTAAATTTTGGATTTTATGATTGTTTATGGAAACAAGTCATAATTACGCGAAATTTTAAAAGGAAACTAATTGTTTATAAAAGGTAGTGATTATGTTGCCTAATCGTAGTTGATTTCTAATTGTGCATGACTAGGAGAGTTCGTCTAAGGAAGAGTTGGTACTTAAGTAGTCCTTGTGGCTCACCTATCTTCCCGGGAACTTACCCGGTGCATGATTATGACTATCTTTGCCGATATGCTTATAATCTACCTTAAAGAACCTTCATTTAACTTTTAAGTTCTTTATGCCAATCCATGATTTAAACACTTGAGACCACTCGGATAGTTTTGGGTGGGCTTGCCATAGCAAGGTGCTTTGATTCTATTCCGTTTGCGAGCAAGATGAGGAAATGGTGGTTCCTATACGTTTAAAATGGATGAACTTAATTGGGTTATCAAAATGGTTTTGGACCCAAGGCATAAGATGAGATTAAAATATGCTTAGACATATGATGTCTTAAATAAATCTCATAAAAGATCCTAAGAGTCATATATGATATGATTGATGTTTTCTACCTAATTAGTTTGATCTTGAGCGGTGCGCCATAGCGTACTTGAGAACAAATTAAAGATGGATCTTAGTCCTAAGAGTCATATACGATATGATTGATGTTTTTCTACCTAATTAGTTTAATCTTGAGCGGTGCGCCATAGCGTACTTGAGATTAAATTAAAGTTGGATCTTAGCCCATTAAATGCATATTATGCTTATTAGCATTGGAAGGTGTATGATTTAGTGGGAGTATTTGTAAAATACATTATTTGCTCTTAAATGATAAATGTGTTGATATTGATATGTGTTCATATAATTTGTATATTTTGTTGTAGAAATAGCATTACATAATGATAATTGCGATTCGTCCTTATGAAGGACAAAGTTCGAAAGGAACGATACATATAATTCTGATTGGATCAGAAGCCTAAAGAATGGTTCTTGGGTAAATGTGTACGTTCTTGACGAACTGTTCCTACTGAACCCATTGCAAATGTTGCAAAGGGCAAATAAGGAAGCAACATTAGAAACATATTGATGATTCTGACAATATTGCTTGCCTTGTAATTGCCAGTATGTTTAAAGGCTCTTGTGAAGAACCTTGAGTACATGATAACTATTCTTCTGTTCTAGCATAACGCAAAAGGGGAAATGTTCCAAGTGCATGCTAGGCAAAAGATATATGTTGTGGTGAAGGCTCTTAATTCATGAAATGAAAGAAGGAGCAATCCGCAAATTATGTTAATGGTTGACACAAGAAAAGGGTTCATAAAGGAAGGAAAAGAAGGTAAAGCAAAAGTTGCTAAACCTAGGACAAATGTTGTCAAAGCCGAAGAGGCTAAACCCAAAGTGTCTCAAAAGGCTTATTAGGAAGGCCTAAAAGGTGAAGAAGGGCAATATGATTGCTACTACTTCAAGTATCTATATGATAGATATTTTCCTTTCGACTTCTTGTTCTTGGGTATATGATACCGGATTGGATCTCACATTTGTTTAAATGTGCAAGGAACAAAGAATAGAAAGCTACTCAAATAAGGTAAATTAAACCTAAGCATGGGAATGGAGCAAGAGTTGCAACATTAGCCATAAGGGACTTATGAAGTCACTTTGCCTTGTGAAGTAGTACTTGTTTTGAACAAGTATGACTACGTTCCGGATTTGAGTAGGAGTATTATTTCTGTTTCTTAAATGGATGATGAAGGATATAATTTTCTTATTTTAAATAAGAAGTTTTATATTTATTTAATGATATGCCTTATTGTATTGCATATGCCATTGAATTGTCTTCATATCCTTGGTGTTAAGAAATAAAATAATATTGAAGATATCTATAATATAAATGGGAAATCTAAACCGAACAATATGAACAACGCGTTCATATGGCATTGCCGGCTTGGTCAAATAAATAAGAAACATATATCTAAACTCCATTAACATGGACTTTTAGACTCATATGACCATGAATCATTTGAGGATTTTAGATCTTATTTATTGGGATTATCAACCAAACCACCCTACACTAAAGTAGTGGGAGGGCTAGTGACTTATTAGTCATTATACATAAGATGTATGTGAACTATTAAGCAGCATTGCTAAGGGAGGATTTTGGCATTTCATCATATTTCACTAAAGACTTATCTAGATATGATTATGTCTATCTCGATTGAAGTCTAAAGGTGAGTCGTTTGAGATGTTTCGAACATTTCAAGATGAAGTGCAAAAGAACTTGGCAAAACTATTAAGTACTTCGATTGGATCGAGGTAATGAATATTTGAGCCAAGAGTTTGACAATCATCTCAAAACTATGAAATCGTTTCAAAGTTGACTCCAACCGGAACACCACATCGTATGGTGTGTCTATAGGAGGAAATGAACCTTGTAGTACATGGTTCGTTCGATGATGTGTCAATTAGACTTTCCTATTTCCTATTTCCTTTTGAGGATATGCATTAGAAATAATGCGGTTACACTGAATCGAGTCCCTACTAAATCCGTTCCTAAGGCCCCACATGAAATGTGGCATGGAAGAAAAATTAGTTTGACTTTCATGAAGATTTGGGGTTGCGAATCTTATGAAAAGAGACTTGTCTCTTATAAGTTAGCACCAAATCTGACAAGGTTATTTTCGGATATTGATTTTACAATCACAAAGAGAACAAAATGTTTGTTGCTCTACACGATTTGTTTCTTGAGAAATAGTTTCTCAATAAAGAATCTAGTGGGAGTAAAATTAATCTTGAAAGAAGTTCAAGAACCCGAAAATAATATGGAACCAAGAGTAGAGACAGAACCAAGTTCACAAAGGAGTTGTGAAACCGGTTCAAGATGCACAAGTCCATCGTAGATTGGATAGGTTACGATCCGAACTCAAGAAATAGTGATTTCTCGTTGCGGAAAGTGATGAAAAGGAAGTCATTGAGAATGACGATCCTACTTGCTATCAAGAAGCGATGTCCTCTCCTAATTTGGATAAATGGTTAGGAACCATGGAATCCAAATTACAATCCATGTTTAACAATCAAGTTTGGAACTTGATTGGGCTACCTAAAAGTGTAAAAACTAAAGGGTGCAAGTAGGTCTTCAAAGACCAACATGGATGTGAAGGTGTATACTTTTATGACAAAGGATTGTAGCAAAAGGACTTAGGTTAATTCATAGTATTGACTATGTTGAAACCTTTTCCGCCACTTACAATGTCGATGTCTGTTAGAATTTCAATTGCCATGATCGCATATTGTGACTATGTGATATGACAAATGGATGACAAACGACTTTCTTTAAATGGAAAAATTATTAAGGATGTGTAATGTACATAACCCGAATAGTTTGTCGATCCAAGAAACTCTAATAGAGTATGCATGTTGCAAAAATCCATGAGATGGATTGAAGCAAGCTTCAAGGAATTAGAATCTTTGTTTTTATGAATTGGTCAAAGAGTTTGACTTTATCAAGTACAAAGATGAACCTTGTGTATGCATGAAATTCAGTGGGAGCATGATATTATTTCCATTGTTTATTACAATAATATCTTACTCATTTGAAAAACAAGTTCCGACACTTAAGACTGTTAAGTCTTGGTCAAGGAAAGGTTTCTCAATGAAAGATATGGGTAAAGCCGCTTACATCCTTGGCATCAAGATCTATAGAAATAGATCTAAAAGGATAAATTGGTTTGAGTCAAAGTGTTCACATTGACAAGATTCTTAGAAGAGTCTAAGAAAAGTGGCTTGTCAATGGGTCATAGTATTTTCTCTTAAGCAATACTCATTGTCTTATGACAATTGATGAGCAAAAGGGAATGAATGAAGTTCCATATGCTTCGGCATTTGGATCTGTCATGTATGCCATGATTTGTACTAGACTCAAACGTCTCATATGCTTTGAGCATGATGAGTCGATACCAATCTGATCCTGTGATGAGAACCATTGGATGGCAATCAAGATGATCCTTAAGTACTTAAGAAGAACTAAGGATACGTTCTTGGGATTTGAAAGATTGGAAGTTAATCTTGTTGTAAGGGTTACAAAGATGCTATCTTCCAAACTAACAAAGTTATTTTAAAATCGCAATTAGAATTTGTGTTTGTGCTTATTAGAGATGCAATTTTGATTGGAAGAGTTCCAAGCAGAAGTTGTAGCCGATTCTACTACTAAGGCCATATTTTAGCAACATATGATGTAGCTGAAAGAGGCAGTTTGGATCAAAAAGTTCATTTAGTGTTTTGGAAACACTTCAAGTGTTTTTCCAAGTATCACTAATCGATGAAACTTTTGTTATGACAATAGTGGTGCCACTTGTGCTAACAATGGAACCAAGGTCACAACAGTGATCCAAACATTCACTTAGACGTTCTTCGAGGAATTCATAAAGAATGAGAAGACGTTAAAATATACAAAGTATCAGCCGATGATGACATAAAGGGATTCACTTACAAAGACACTCGCATAGGCAGAAGCATGATGGGCATGTTAGATCCATGAGTATTCAATACATAAATGGAGCCTAGTGCAAGTGGGAGACTCGTTGGTGTAATGCCCTAGGCTTTAGTTATGTTTAACCGAAAACCGTTATGTATCATCTTTATCGTTTATGTTTATTATTTGATTGTTATATAGTTTGCATATTTATTATAATAATCACCGTCCCTAATTATTAAGAGAATAATTAGTATAATTGTCAATGGATAATCATGTGATG